>PVHT021183693.1:43974661-43998206 GCA_004024745.2 Catagonus wagneri | reverse complement strand
GAAATCTCTTATAACTGGAGTCTAAAACACTACACAAATGAACATCTCAACAGAAAAGAAAATCACGAACTTGGGGAACAGACTTGTGGTTGCCAAGGGGGCGGGGGAGGGGTGGGAGGGAGTGGGGATAACTACTGCTTTAATGATGGAATAGCAAGGAGCTCCAACTGTAATGCACGGGGAACTATATCTAATTACAAGTGACAAATCCATATATGTACATGTAATCGGGTCACCACATGGTGCAGTTGGAAAATCTGACAGAAATCTGTAAACCAGCTATAATGCAAAAATAAAAAATAAATAAATAAATAAATAAATAAAACTGAAAAAATCAATTCTAAATGAGCATATTATTTATAAACAACACAAAACCAAGAGCATAGTAGTACTCATTATTCCATGTCTATATCTGTAACTGATAGCTGGCATACCCATCTGAACCTCTAGCTCAGTGCTCAAAATTGAATTCAGATCCCCCTAACCCACAGACCTGCTCACCTACCCTTGGGCCTTCTGTTTTTCTATTACTTTAGTACAGTTCTCCCAATCACGAAGGTTGGGGCGGGGGGGAAACCCTTTTCTCTTTTCTGTCTCATTCATTCACACTGAATATAGTAAGCCACATTAAATTATTTCAAAATTTTCAAATCCATTTACTGCTCTCCAGTTTTACTGCCCCAAAAATATTACCTCATAGCTAGACTTATGAAACAGCCTAAATGGTTTCCATTCTTCTCAACCTAGTTATTTCTAACGTATCTTATACACTGTTGCCAGACTGAAAACTTCCATTGGCCCCCCAAACAACCAAAATAATCTTTGGAAACAAAACGACAGAGTTGGAGAACTCTCCCTTCCTGGTTTCAAAACTCACCACAAAGTTACAGTAATAAAAACAGTGTGGTGCTGGCATAAGAACAGGCACAAAGACCAGTAAAATAGAATACAGAACCTAGAAAAAAACTCTCACATACATGACCAAATGAGTGAATGGCAACAGTGCTGAAGTTTTAGAGAAGGATGGGTTGCGAATACTAGAGGTTGGGTAAAGCTCCTGCTCCAGGCTTCCCAGGATCCAACAGGACCTCATCCTGCATGGGTAGAATCCTGAAACAAGGTGGGTCTCTTATGAGAAAACGGAGCAACCTGACAAGCTTGTTCCACCACATACCCTCCTAGAGTGCTCTGTTGATTATGCATTTTTTGAGATCACTGCTGCAAACAGAAGCTGTGCAAGTCCTCTACTTCAGAATGTTCACTTTTGCTAAGCCACTTACCCAGTCATCTATCTGACTGCCTTCCTTGACTCCAAGAATTTGCTCAGGATTTTCCCTTCGTCAGGACTTTCCTCTCCGCCACATCTTCATTTCAAATCCCTAGCTGTTCTTAGAGGCCCAGGTCACCTGCCAACCCAACAAAGTCTCCCTTGGCTGCCCCCTGACAAGGGAACCTTCCCAACTCTCACCCTGTGGAGCCCTTCTAGGGCATGTTCACTGCATATCTTATTGAGAAAACAGTAGCATTTACCTGTACCACGTGTTCCTTGAGGGCACATATCATGTACAATTCATCACTCCAGCCCCAAAGCACCTCTTCCCATGCCTCAGAGAGTTGAGATGGAGAAGAGTCAAGAAAATATCTGCCAACTGGGTATATGGATGAATTCTTGACAACCACAAGTTGAATCCTAGCCAAATTAAATTATTCTTTGACGGGAAAATCTGAGTGGCACTCAATGTAAAAATAAGTGTATGTATAATGAGAGAAAGAGGCAGGGGGGAGGGAAAGGGAGAGAAAGGCACAGGAGTGTAACTAAAACAAAAGCAAAATGAAGTCCTAGCAGCCAAATAAACAAACACTGTGCTCTCTCGGGAATGTTTAGAAATCTTGGAAAGGAACCGTATAAAGAGCCCTGAGGTGGCACTAAGTTGGCACATCGAGTGCTTCCGTGACTGATTAACCTGTCATTTCCTTGGGTCTGTAGTTATTACTAGGTCACTTTTATTATGGACAAACTGATCTTGAACAATTTGTAAGACAAAAACAAGCTATTGTGATGAATCAATCAAAGAGTTCAGCTTTGTCCCGAAAACTCAGCAAAATAGCTAAGGCGAAACAACCACCACCACGGCAACCAGGAAGTCAGACAAACAAGCACATCTCCAAATCGTGGTGCCTTTTGCTTGGTTCTGGACAGACTTTTCTTGGCCCACGTTTACCTATAAACCCACACCCAACACAATGGGCAAGTCTCATATCATGAGCAAACTTCAAAAGACCTCCAAAATCTTATCAGATGCTGCAAAATCTATTAGATCCATGAACTTAACGTTTTGTTTGTTTGTTTAATTAGAATAGAGAATTCAAAAAGTAATCTCCCGAAAAGTCAAGTTTTGTCTCTAGGGAGGCACTCCAAGAAAAACCTCATTCCTTGTATTTCATTCACTCCGCTTTCTTCCCTTGCTCAGTTTAGGAAATCACGTGAGAGGAGACAGTCCCAAATGCAAAGTTTGATGACGTGTTCTGGGCAGAAGTTCAAGCACCTTGTTATTTTAGCAGACCTGGTCTGGCTGCCCAAAGACATAATTTAGCTGAGTGCAAACCTCAGCCCCTCCTCCTGCTTCATTTGGCCAGCTGCCTCGGAAGGCCTTTCATTCCAGAGGGCAATGGATTTATGGCTCCCTTTTATTCCTCCAACAGTAGTTTCACTTCTCTGAGTTTCAAGTTCAGTGAGCTCAGCCTTGGCATCCAAGGTTCTCCTTATGTCTCACCCTTAAGAACGTTTGTCCCAGGTCTGTTTGCCAGGGACATGATGGCAGTTCCCTTCCCGGCCGTTGGGTCGGCAATATCCTGCTTCTTCTTATAAACAGACCCATCTCATTACTTGAGTTACTTCACCAAGTTCCACTGACACTTTCATGGCTTAGCAGGCACTAATGGTACAACTTGATAAACTCACAAAAGCATCAGATTAGAAAGGAATTGGAATGGAATAGGAGGTTCTGCTAGTCTAGGGTCAGCAAACAATGGCCAAATCTGGACTAGCTCCTGTTTTGTAAATAAGGTTTTATTGGAAAGCAGCTATAGTCATTAATTCACTTATCATCTGTGGCTACTTTTGTGTTCGGTTGGCAGAACTGAGTAGTTCTATCTGGACTTTCAGAAAAATGTGGCAAACCTGATCTGGCCCTTGAACTCCTCTTACAGATGAGAAAATTAAGATTCAGTAAGGTTAAACAGTGTTCCTAGGGAGTAGGTAAAAATTTCAAAGCCTAATAATTAGGACAGTGCTAGGCATATAATGTTCACACTGAGTAAATACTAGATCTGTCCAAGGTTCGACAGGAAATTTTATTCCTTTAATGTGAAATAGTGCTGAGTTTTTAGGGTTTTTTGGGCTTTTTTTTAATATGGCATTGTTGCCTTCGAGAAATCCATTGTCTAGAGGAGAGAATAGACATATAAACAGATAATATCAATATAATACTCTATTAGTTTTCTATTGTTGCTGCAAAACTTAACCAGAAACAACTATTTAAAAGCACTGCAAATTTATTATGATACATTTCTATAAATAATAAGGCTGCTATGAATCCCACTTGGCTAAAATCAAGGTGTCAATAGGGGTGCTTTCCTTGCAAGAGTCTCTAGGGAGAAACCATGTCTTTACTTTTCCAGCTTCTAAAGGCCACCCTCATTCCTTGGCTTGTGGCCCCCTTACCTCATGTTTAAAACCAGAAAAAGCTATTGAGTTCTTGCTCAAATCATATCACTCCAAAGATATCTTCTATCCCCATCATCCATTTCTAAGGACCCCTTGTGATGAAAGGCCTTTAATTCCATCTGCAACATTCATTCCCTTTGCCATGTAACTGGACATATTCACAGCTTCCGGAGATTAGAATGCTGACATCTTTGGGGCCATTATTGTGCTAGCCACAAGTTGTCATAAAGAAGGGAAGTGTGCACACAGTGCTAGAAACCTCAAAGGACAGTAAGTCAGCACATGCGCATGATGTAGAAGAGTGTTGAAGCTTTTTCATGGTACACACTTTTTGGAGTTTTCCATGATTTTCTGAAAATGTCATCATATTTCACCATATTTTAAAATTTAAATATATTATTTAAAATAGTTTCAGTTTGTTTCATACAGTTCCTTTCCTTCTGCAACTATCATCTTGATACCACATTTTAGAAAAAAAACCCTATTAGATATTAGATTGATGAATTTTAGGAAGTTTGAGTTAGAATCTCATGTTCTCCCTGTGGGATTGCTTTTCTTAGGTTAATCTGGTTGAATAAGGAAAATCCGAATGACTAGGAATCTGCACACATAGACTCCAGCTAAAGCCTAGACAAAGTCATTGTCATTTCTCTGAACCACATAAACAGAATAAAAAATGCTAGGGCAGTGTTTTTGCTATGATTTATATGGCAATGCTTTAAAAAGGCAGTGATCATGAAAATATGTCCAGGCTAGTCTGCTGGAAGATAAGAATCAGATGGAGAAGAGTGGAATTGCCCCAGTCTCCCAGCCAAGGCAACCAGTACACCTACGAGGGAATCTAGAGAAGACCAGAAGGACTGCCCAGCCAAGTTCATCCCAGCCTGACCAAGATGCCCACTCATGAGTCAACTAAGTGTGTATTTCTGAATGCACTGAGTTGTTTGTTATGGAACATTACCGTGGCAATAGCTACCCGATACATCCCATCAAGAGATTTTAGTCATAATAATCATCTACAATTAAATATGAACCAATATTTTAAAGGGGGGTGATAAATTTTATTACTCTGAAAAATAAATGTTATGAATTAGCAAAATGACAGCTAAATACAGCATATACCAGAGATGATTGGAACATTTTATTTCAAGTATATTTAGCTCTTCAGACAAAAATATAACTGATACTAAACGACATAAAAATATGTGCCTTTACTCTTATTATGTTGTAGGAAAAAAAATGTTTAGAAGAAATATTAATGGAGTTCCTGTCATGGCTCAGTGGTTAACGAATCTGACTAGGAACCATGAGGTTTCAGGTTCAATCCCTGGCCTCGCTCAGTGGGTTAAGGATCTGGCGTTGAAGTGAGCTGTGGTGTAGGTTGCAAACGCAGCTCAGATCCCACGTTGCTGTGGCTGTGGCGTAGGCCGGCGGCTACAGCTCCAATTAGACCCCTAGCCTGGGAACCTCCATGTGCCACAGGTGCGGCCCTAGAAAAAGGCAAAAAAAAAGACAGAAGAAATTAAGAATATCACAGAAACATTAACAAAGGTCTATAAATAGAGTGCAACTACATTTACAAATTCTAAGGTACATAAGTGAAAACTGAGGAGAAATTACCTGGTTTGAGAATGCGTGAGTGCCAAGTAATTGGAAATATAGCACGAAGACTACTTGATGTGAACATTATAAAGGAGCTCTGAGCTTTATTTTATAAACCCAAGAGATCCAATAAATGGCCTTTAAAGCCCCTTTCAACACTGGTAGTTTATGATTCCACAACTCAAAGAGTCAATTAATGGCAATAACAGACTCCGGTTCTTTTTAACGGATATAGTCAGAAAATGCCTTCAGATACCATAGGACAGTTATCCCAACTACAAGTAGGTGCTCAGCAAGGACAGCACATATAATAATTCTCTAAGCAAGATCAAGTGGAAAACAACTTGTAATGTAGACAATACCTATGGTCTAACCCTGACTCCCAAGTCTTGCTGCCTCATTGAAAACGAAGCTATTTGTATTCAAAATTTCCCGAAAAGTTATTATTTTACTCACTATGCGGCCCTAATTCTCCAAAGAACAAATGAATGCTCACATAACATTGTGAAGGGGAGCACCTAGGCTGTCAATTCTTGCAACTCCTAACCCTCAGGAATCCAGAAACTTGCTTTATGGAAATAGTTTAAATGCTTTGACTTAATACGTATATAAAAATCTGGTAGAAAGGCTTCAAATCGTGTGAGAAATTTCTGACCTGGCCCTTGTTAACTGAGATGGAGGTGACGCAACAATCTTTCTTAAATTAAGGTGTACACATTTCCACCCTTTACAATAAAAACCAAGAAAATACTGAATTACCAAGATGGAAAATTCCCACCGAAAACAACTGAGCTACCCAGAAGAGAAAAACAAGACATCCAGTCACAGAGGCTCAATGCCCTCATGTTAGGAGAAAATAAACACACATTCCCACGCAGAACCCTTTCCTTGTGAACAGAACTCAAGGTGCAGGAAATAGTTTGATAGAGACATTATATTACTAAGGCAAAACTGAACTAGATTATCTGTTTGTTTATTAGATTAGGCACATTGTTCTTCCCTAAGAGCTCTTGACATGAGCCAACACAAAAATTCTTTGGAATGAAGGCTTTTGTCAGAGTATTTTATGGTACTTAAGCTCTTGAAAAGACTTGTGAAAGCCTTCACACCAGAGGATTAAAACCCAATCTTTGGGGCCACCACATTAGGAAGGTCCAGTTCGCTTCACACAGCATTAACTAGGACATGTGAGCTTTCTTGGACACGATGCCAAAGAGTGCCAACTCATTTATTGTGGAATTTCTCATGTGAACCCCCATCTTAGTCACAAACCAAACACCAGATCCTGAGTGCCAGCAGATGAAATTGTAAGCAGTGTACTCTAGAAATGAAATTCTACTAGGTTTCATTTCCACCTGTTATTAAAAGGGGCGGGAGGTGGGGAGGAATGGAGATGGATAGAGGGAGATATACTCTTTGTTTTATTTTAATTTAAATTTCAATCAGGGACATTCTTAAAATAATAAATAAATTCCCCAAACATATTCATCACATGTTCTACTTCCAAATTTTCCTGTGAATAAAAGAGCATGGATTAAAGATCCTGGCATCCATTTGGTTGTAGTTTGATTTGGGGGGTTTGTTTTCATAGCAGGGCTTTTCCAAAAGCCTCGAACTGGGTCTAAAATCAGACCGGTGCGTGGAATACAAAGAGTCTCATTTTAAGCTTCCTGAACATTTAAAGGACTCAGAATGGCTGTTCATTTCAAACTTTCAGAGGTATAAATGTAAGAAGACTATATATTTCTAGAAAAAGACCTCATCACTTTATTCCAACACCTTCAGCCTTTGTTTCTCTGATATTTAAGGTATTGGGCTATGAAATACCTCTTAATCTCCTTAGTTATAAAATAAGTATAATAATTTTGATCTATCCTTGTAGTCAATGATTTATATATCTTGTTCTGTTGATTATCATCTATGGAATCATTTGAAATCATGATTATCTCACTGATGCATCAATCATTAAAGAAAGGGTTCTTTGACTAAAACACACAGAAACTAATAAGGTATACCTCAATGCCTGCTTTTCCTTTCTCTTAAATCTTCTGTCTGTAGAATCATGTGCACCAATGCTATACAACAGAAATGCCCACAGTTTTGGAAATGGTCTATAGTGTGTTAGTACTCACCAAGTGTGGCTACTAAGCTCTTGAAATGTGGCTAGTGACTGAAAGAGTAAAGTTTTTAATTCCATTTAAATTTAATTAATTTAGATTTAAATTCACATTTGTAGCTTCCACATTGGACCTCACAGATTTCATCATATTTTACTTAAAACAGTTTGTTCCACTCCTCATCCACCCCACAAAAATTTCTGCTATAAAAGCAAGAAATTCAACTTCTCTGTCTGAATCAAGATTTCAATAACAAATTACTTAAACCACACGAAGATTTTAGATTAAGAGCTAGAAACATGAACACACACCTGCATTTCCATGTATTAAAATGGAGTAATACTTTCTAGAGGAAGAATTATGTCTTACTTTCTCTCAAAACTCCAAATCCAACACTGTACCAAGCACACTTACAAAAAAGAGACTGTGAATGGGAAGTTTTTCCAGTCTGCACAGGTATAAAAAGGAAAAAGAAACACAGGGGCCAGTCTGGCTCTGCCATAGGCTTGCCGTAAACCCGGAACAAGTCAGTACACAAGACAGTTCCATACTTCGTAAGGGTGTTCTGATGATCCAGTTGGAGAAAGGATGCAAAAGCACCGTAGGAAAGTCTTGCATAGAAACGGCAATGTACAAAATCTAGTTGTGTTTACTGTCCACCTCACCAAAAGGTAGATGAGCAAGAGGACTGTACAGCTGGTGAAGTTTTTATTCAAGTCCTGCCCTAACTATGACAAGGTAGCATGCTGCCCATGCCCTCTGGCAAAGAAAAGAGCATTTAATAAAATTAAGTTGGGCAGAACTGGATTCCTACAAGTCCTCTTTCTTTTTAAAGACATTGCAAAGGTGGCTAAGAAAATCTAAAATGAAATAGATGATGATGAAGTGTTTACACAAGAAGAGACAGACGTACATGGAACAAAATATGCATGCATGTACACTAAATACATATATAGTAAAAAAAGATAGCAAAATTGATAAGTAATGGTAAAATTATTCATTAAATGGAAATGCAAAAACATACACACACACACACACACATTCACACACATATATGTCATTTAAAAAATCAATTTAGATCCTCACCTTAAACCAAATTAGTTCCAGTTTGGTTAAAAGCAGAATTAAAAAAAAAAACTGAAATCTACTTATACATGCTTCCAAATTAGAACAAAATTGAAAAATCAACACCTAATAAGGCAATGCATACATACACTTACATAAAAAACTCACACAAATTGCTTAAAGACACTAACACAACATACAAATCATTTAAAAACTTCAATGCAAAGGACATATATATGAGACAGTAGAGTATCAAGCTAAAGACTATAGAACTTAGGACCACAAACGTGCTACTAATTAGCTTCATTACACTGGACATGTTCCTTAGTGTCTTGTTTCCCCATCTTAAAAATGAGAGATAACAATAACAATAATAATAATAATAATAACAACATCTATTTTAAAAGTTAATTTAGGAGTTCTCTGATGGCTCAGTAGGTTAAAGATCTGGTGTCACTGCTGTGGTGTGGGTTCAACCTCTGGTCTCATAACTTCTGCATGCCACAGGTCTGACCAAAAATAAAGTAAAATGAAATAAAAGTTAATTTAAAGCAGTAGAAGAGGTAATATAAAAGAATTTAGTATGGTGGCTAAGTATAGGTATAACTGGCTTACAAACATGTTAAAAAATAAAGCCATATTAGTAATTCAAGAAAAGGAAAGTGTTTCTCATAAATTAGCATTTTTTAAAAAATTACCAGCATACAGTTAAATAGGCATTATCCTGCATTACTAGTGGGTGTAAAATTTGGCAACATTAGGATAAAGATTTGGTAAAAACAAAAAAAATCCAGAATTTAAAAAATGCATCCTACCACTTTATTTACTAATTCGACAAAGTCAATCTGAAATACTGAGTGGGATGATGTGGGTAAAGAGATGGGGATGGAGGGGCTGGGGAAGCTCGAGGTCCAAATGCTTAATAGTGAAAAATTGAAAAGAACCTAAATTCCCTATGCTAGAATGTTGGTTACATGGACAGTAAAATCCTGCCTCTGATTCCTTATTTCATAAGGCTAGGCATATCTTAAAAGTTATCAACAAGATGAGCATTGCTACTTAAGCCTGACTCAAAAAATGAAGAACATGGATTAAGAATATTTGGTTACATTGTATGGTCCCTGTTACACTGCAACTTAATCCAACAGTTTCCTTGTAAAACATGGTGTCAGTCACTCTCTCCACCTTGGCTGGTTTTGTCTGGATAAAAATATCTATTTTACAATGTTGTGCTCAGAAGTGAACACCAAGTTTCCAGGTGGAGGTCTGGCTAGGGGACAGTAAACTCAGACATGAGGTGACTTCTATCCCGTTAATGAACACTCCTACATTGCTAATTCATATCAAGTTTATCCAAGGAACACACTCCTAATCAAACAATTTCAGACATCACCAACTTGTTCCTCATCATCTTAATCATGCTTCTTGTTTTTAACATTTTACCAATGTTCTTTCAAAATAAATTTTTAGAAGTCAAGCTTATACACATGGTTTTAGAAACTAAGAATACAGTTTCCTAAAATTTTACCATGCTCTATAAGTCATAAATGAGGTATCTAGAATAGCTCGTTCTCTCATACTAGGAATAGAATCAGTGCTGATAATGGGGGCAAAGCATTAAGAAGAATGCTGTTCCAACAGTCACTGTCCCTCGAAAAAGTTTTCTGAAACAGATGAAGCCAGGCTTCCAAGTTACATTACCCACTCCAGGAGATATTTAATCCAGAGATCAGTCATTTGAAGCCTTCAAAGACCAAAGTAGAGAGAATACTTAAGGGTTATCTTGCTCAATCTCTTTGTAGAGGATTGAGAAAACCGAATCTAAAGTAGAGGTGCCATTCTCAAGGGCAAAAGCTTTTTGTGAGAAGAGGACTGAACAGCCTTGATATCTGCACTCCAACCCCAGGCAGCTCTAAGAACTATATACACTTTGTTTATAAATTGTGTTCAAATGCAAAAACAGGCAAGGCTGGCACAGCCAATAAAGTTGGTTGTTTGGTATTAATAAATAGAAAGATGTCTTCAAATTAATAAGTCAGCTGTTTATTTTCCAAAATTTTTCATGACAAGGCAGAAAATAACTAAAACTAGATTTTTTTTACACAATTGAGTCCTTTACTTAATGTGCAGGAAATGAATTAATCAAATTGCTGCTATGAAACTGTCAACCAACTCTCCATCTTTCCTTAAATGGAGACACTCTGATTTCAGGCAAGAGATTCAAGAATGCAAGAAAGATGAAAAATTGTTGACCAAGACAAAACAGGGAAATGTAACTGGGACATTTTCCTGATCACATAATGAAGACTCCAAATGATTACTCAACATATATTACTAGGAGGAAAATAAGTATGCTATTAAGTTGATTCTACTGATGATAATCAAAGTACAGAACTAGGTTTGGGGTAGAATATTATGAAACCCTATAATTCCCTTGAGGTCACTTTCAATTAAAAGACCTCTCTGCACAAGGATTCCCAGAATTTCCTTTTCTACGCTTTTTATTTTAAAAAGCAAAATCATACTGAAAAGAATTATTTTGGAAAATAGAGTTAATGAAACAGGTTTCCTGGAAAAGTTGATACTGAACAGAAAACACTATGAGCAATGGGAATCTGGAACCAGTGCAAATTTTCTTCTCCCTTTCTCCTCTCCATGAACTATTTTGCGACACACTAGTGTAGGGGCTTTTGTTGAAGACATGCTGTGAAACTAAGCCATCAGTTCCACTTGTTAGGAACTAATGTGGCCTTTATGTCTGCTCTCCCTCCTTCTATGTCTCACTCTTCTTTTCTATTTTTTTATAAAAGAATATTTTTTTTCAGATGCTTTTCCACTGTAGGTCATGATAAGATATTGAATATAGTTCCCTGTGCTATACAGTAGGTCCTTGAGGCCCTAGTCTTCTTTTTCCCTGCTTTCCTTTCTAGCTTCCCTGGGTCTGCTCCTTCCAATCAAGGAACAGACAGACAGTTTTGCCTCAGGCCGTGTTTTGTAGGTAATCTAGTCTAAGAGGAACATCTACTTTGTACTAAGTATGGTACAGAAAGATCCACTTCCTCAATTAGGGGATGGGGAGGAATCACTGCAGTCAAGTATTATAACATAGTCAGTGTGGACTTACTTCAATACCTTTACTTACACTGCTTTTTAAATTAAGATCACAACTCTGCTACAAATGGAAAACTAAATGATATTCTAGATCATTTACAAATGCTAGCGTGGCATAGGCTGGCAGCAACAGCTCTGATTCGACCCCTAGCCTGAGAACTTTCATATGCCGTGGGTGTGGCCCTAAAAAGACAAAAAAAAAAAAAAAAACAAAAAAAAAAACATGGAGTTTCCATTGTGGCTCAGTGATAACAAACCTGACTAGTGTTGATGAGAACACAGGTTCGATCCCTGGTCTTGCTCAGTGGGTTAACTATCTGACATTGCTGTGAGCTGTGGCTGGATTCCATGTTGCTGTGGCTGTGGTGTAGGAGGGCAGCTACAGCTCCGATTCTACCCCTAGCCTGGGAACTTCCATTGCCGTGGGTACGGCTCTAAAAAGACAAAAACTGTATGGAGGTACCCTAAAAAACTAAATATAGAACTACCATATGACCCAGCAATCCCACTCTTGGGCATATATCTGGACAAAACTTTCCTTGAAAAAGATATATGAACTCATATGTTCATTGCGGCACTATTCTGCAACCTAATGGAAACAACCTAAATGTCCATTGACAGATGAATGGATTAGGAAGATGTGGTATACATACACAATGGAATCCTACTCAGCCATAAAAAAAATAATGCCATTTGCAGCAACATGGGTAGAACTAGAAACACTCATACTAAATGAAGTAAGCCAGAAAAAGAAAGATAAATACCACATGATATCACTTATATCTAGAACTTAGTATATAGCATAAATTAACGTTTCCACAGAAAAGAAACTCATGGACTTGGAGAACAGACTTTCGGTTGCTAAGGAGGAGGGGGAGAGAGTGGGGTAGACTTGGAGTCTGGGGTTAGTAGATGCAAACCATTGCATCTGGAGTGGATAAGTAATGAGATCCTGCTGTATAGCACAGTAAACTATATCTAGTCACTCACTTGTGGTGGAACACGATGGAGAATAATGTGAGAAAAAGAATATGTGTATATGTAAGACTAACTCACTTTCCTGTAAAGTAGAAATTGACAGAACACTGTAAATCAACTATCATGTAAAAAATAAAAGTCATTAAAAATAAAAAGACCAAAAAAAAAGAATGCTAGTGGTTTGGGCCTCAGTGCAAAAGGATCACTAATTTTAGTCTAGATTATCCGACTAGGTAAGTATAATAAACTTAGATTAACCTGGTGTCTCTCCTAATCACTTAGAGGTTAGACTACAAACACCCCCACTTTGTGCCCCTAAAGCTAAGCCTACCTCAGAAAGCAGAGAAATAGGCAAAACAAAAGACTGCATTTTCTAATCTCCTCTTCCATAAAACAGTAGCCACTCCTATACTCATACAAAAACCACAAGATCAGTAAATACCTTTCAAAAGAGGTTGAGAGAAATCTTTTGGAAACAACTACTAACTATGAAAATTTACAACAGCAATTCAATTATATGATATCTGGGATTAGCTTCAAAATAATCTTGAGTTAGAGGAGAAACAGGTATGTAGATGAAACAAGACTGGCCTAAGTCAAATCATTGCTGAAGTTGGGTAATATATTCACGGAGGTTTATCACAGTGTTCTTATTACTTCTGTGTATGCTTTAACTTTCCCACAGCAAAACATTTAAAAAAGGAAAAGTGTATACTTTTAAGAGTTATGACAGCAACCCCCACTCTCCTAAAGCTGAGAAAGGTAATGCTGCTTCACTGTGTTCACCTCACTTCTCAGTTAAATGGGCTGCCCTCATCCTGTTTGACAAAATAAAAAAGACAACCCTTCAGGATCAAGAAAATGCCCATCTTCAAGTTAGTCTCAGTATGTTTAATGTTTCATGTGGGTTGGAAGTGCCTCAAATCCCTGCTGAATCTTTTATACACACATCCAATTTGCCCCATATACAAGTCCTCCTTCAATTATCTCTTCAGAAGCTTAAAAAAGCACCTAGTGGATGCAAAATTAATAGTACCACTTGGTTCATATTTACTAGAAAATGTCTGCCCTGTAACTCTCACTTGTGAACACCTGAGGCAACTGTGCAAGTACAATATTTGCATCTGCCTAAGGAAATGAACTGAAAATACAATATCTACTGCTCCATATATTAGCTCATAGTTTAATACCAATATGCTGTGCATTATATCAATAATGTCATCATTCTCTGTACAGTACCAATATGGCGACCTCAGAGGAGAAGAGGAATAATACCAGACTTCAACAGTCATACACCCCCTGAGGAGTGCAAGCGTTGGGAGAAATGACCGTTAGACAATAGGATTCCAAATATGCGACCAGTTCATGTGTTTAGACCTATCTCAGTGAAGAGCTAGTATTTCACTCTGCGCAAAAATTCTCTCCAGGCAAATTCTAGCATTTTAATGACTTCTTCTCCCTTTAAAAAAACAAGATGTGATTGAAATTAAATTGGCACCCAAAAATCCCTGTATCCCAGCACATTTTTCCTGTGTACTGGGCACTTTGGAAAATTACATTGTTTAACTTTACAACCAGATAGTGATTTTAGGTGCGTTATAGAGCTGGAAATATCCTGAATACATTGACACTAACCTCTTACCTGGCTGAAATATCTCCTCTCCCAGCTCACCTAGGAATAGTATCGTCCACACTCAAAGACTGCAGCACCTTCTGAGGAACCCTGCTCTATTTTTTAAGAGGCCCAAATTCTGGGGAAAAGTCACCCCTAATTCACCACCCATGTATATGTTCCCAGGAAAAACAGAATGTTTCTTCGTAATGGTTCTCAAATGATTCTCTGGGACTCTTTAGTAAACTTCTGATTTGGATACCACATGTCAGTCCTAGAGTTTCCAAAGGGTTAAAGAGTTAATGCAAATACTAGAGCTGCCTAATGTTCTGCAAAGAGCAATGCCAGTTCTATCTAGTTACCTCTTTCCATCTCCTCAGAGGATTCAGGTTCTTAGTGACTGTTGCGTCCTCTACATGAGCAAAATTAAAAGTGAACAGAGACTATTTTCATGTTACTTCATGCACTTTCTTCCTTGGATTTAGCTCCATTTCCCATAAATCACAGGCATATCCCAATGCCCCAGCTCCACTGGTTTAGCTTACTTATTTGCTCAGTGTGCTCACATTCTTCTTAAACTCAGAAGCCAAGGTTAGCTAAGCTATCAGTGGGTAAAGGCAATGCAGTGCTTCCTTGCAATATCATGGAATGTTTTTGCACGTTTAACAGTATCAACACATACCAATCCCCGTTCTAACTCCCGTATTCCAAACCCCATTCAGAATTAACCAACTCTTCAAATATAGCACAAAAATCATCTCCTCCATTAAGCCTTTGCTAATCTACTTAAATTATTTTGTGTTCATTGCATTCTCATAGTTGATAATCTGTCTTCCTTATAGCATTATAACTTTCTACCTTATAGTTATATCTATACCTACTTAATCTGTAAGCTACCTGCTGATGGAAACTATGATTGATTTATACATCCCCCTAAAGCAATTTCTCAGTTGTTTGATATGAACCAAAATAAGAAATGCATTTTACAGAGATCCAACATGACCCAAGTACATGTGTGTGCACACACACACAACACACACACAACTGAAATGAAAGCTTTCCCAAACAATACTTACCTTCACTACACATGAAACATTTATTTTTTGCTGGTCATATCACAACTTTCTAATATGATTCCTGACCTACTAATTGGTTGTGACCCACTTTGGTAGGGTACACCAAAGCACAGGGTTTTATATATTGTATCAAAAGAGGTCAAGTGAATGCATCAGTCAGCAACAATAAAGATTTACTTTTTCACAACCATATTTCTCAATGGTACTTCTATTTGTTCCCTTCATAAAAAGATTCCTCGCAAAATGCTGGACCAAACTAATATCTTCTTTATAGGTTAAGCACTGAGAATTGGTTTTACCATAGTCAGATCAGGTCACATATGTTTTTTGCCCTAAAAAGTTCACCAACATTGCTGTTCTCCTTTAGTCAATATATTATCATAAAGAGTTCACTTTAAGCCTCATATTTAAATCAAAAATACACATACCTACTGTCAACCATAGCCTACATCTTATATATGTCACCGCCTGCCATATCAGAAAATAAAGGATGTTGCAGCCACCAAACCACTACATTACAGCCACCAGGACAGTGAGCCCTGAGGGAACTCAGGATAGAGGTAGGATACCACCTCCCCACCACATCTAGCAGCCTGCCACTGCAGCTATCCCTGTGCACCCTGTGGAAAGAGGATGAGAAGACACAGGATACTGGCTCCAAATAACTGGGGTACATATCAAAGGATGATTTCAGTGAGCCCAGACTCTTGCATCTTATCACACATAGAAAAGTGCTAAATTCCTTAACCTGATATGTTTTTTTTTTTAAATTAATAGTTATCTTTTAATGTTCCAACCACCTGGTTTTTGTTGCAAAAGCTCCTATACATCCTGGCTCCCTGACTTGCTCTTCAGAGCAATATCTTAGAGTTATCTGAGATGTTGTGTCCCAGGCTTAAGTCCTCAGTTTTGTCCAATGAATAAAATAAAACTCTGAACTTTCAAGTTGTGCTTTTCAGTCAACAAACAGAAGAGGTGACTGATAAAATTCCACTGACAAATCTCATACATGCTCTGAATTACTTCACCAAACAAAGAAAGCAAGGATTTGAGCACTCTTCCTCTGAGTGTGTTTTATTTATTCCAAATATATTAATGGAGCCCTATTATCAGGAATGCATAAAACCTAGTCTTCAGCTTCAAGGAAATGACATTCTCCCAAGTGTGTACAGATTCCATTTTACATAAACTACATAAAAGAATCTTTCTAGGAATAGAAGGCCAAGAATATGAGGTCAGTACTCCCTTCTCCCTCCTTTTCTGTGCTTTCCATGGTAGCACTTTGCTTGTCCCCAAATGTTATTACTAATAATGGTCATGAGAGTACATCAAGCTCTCTTCTAAAATTTCTGTCTATATAAAACACTCTAAAACCATCCAACTTGATGAAGTAGTGCCTATATTATCTATCAAATTGCTTTACATTCTGTCTTGCCCTACAACTATGATTTTATTTTAAGCTCAGCTCTTAGAAAGACAAAAATAAAAACAAAGTATTAACAACCTGTGTCATCTCTCTTCTATACAGGATACTTCTTTAATGCTCACTACTAAGAGAAGTTGTTTTCTTTCAAAATCATATTGTGAATATCTTCTAGAATATAAGACAAATAGTTTGTCTCCATGTATAATACCTAAAAACTGCAGTTTTTTTTTTCAAAAAATACAAAATAAAGTTTATATGGCTGTATTATTTGCAGGTAGGAAAGTTCTAGTAGCTTATCTCAAATTATAAATTTGATTCCACAAATAAGAAATCTCTGAAAATATTAAAGTGTTGAAAGATAAATCAAAGAAATAGGTTTCTACTGGGAAAAGTTACTGAGAAATAAAACAGCCCACAATTCTCAAACAATATAAACTGAAAATGTCAGTAGCTTTAGGCTTCTATGTTGAGCTCCTGCTCATCTCCACCACTGCAGAGCAGTTAACAGCGTAGGCTGTGTAGCCAGACTTCTAGGCTGGTACTCTGGCCATCACGTGCTGCTACATAATCTTGGAGAAGTTACTCAACCTCTCTGCCTCACTTCCTCATATGTAACATGGGGACAGAGGGATTACTTGCCTTATAGGAATTCATAGATGATTAAATTAAATAAACATTAAAATACATAAAACAGTGTCTGGAATACACTAAGCACTCAAAAAAAGGTAGACTTTATTCCAGTACCCTGCCCTCAACTGTATTACATAAGGTAGAACTATATGAAAAGAGAAGAATGGGGTATGGTAGAAAGAACATTTCATGAAACATGAATTAGAACCTCCACAGTTCTACCTGCTATATTTATTTGTGACTTGGAGTTATTTAAATTGAGTCCTATCTCCTCATCTGTAGAATGCTAAGAAATAGAAAAGAAGTACCCATAAAATGTAACAGAAACTCAAATGAAATGAAAATAACTTTCAGCTTAGGAATCAAAGGAGGCTTCATAGGGAAGGTACTATTTTGATAAAGATCATAGAATAGATATGCATAAGCAGAAGCATTGAAAAATGTATTCTAGACAGAAGGAACCATCCTAGCAAAGACATGGAGAAGGAAAGCACGGCATGTTTTCAGAGAACAGCACAGGGTCCAATCTGACCAGTGGGAAGGGTGTAAAGAAAAGCAGTTGGAGTTGAGGTTAAACAAGCAGATTCCATCAGCAAGGGATCACAGATTCCTGGCTGGATTGGGACTTATTCCCATAGGCATGTGGATTCAATAAAGGTTGCAATATGCCATTAAAAGGATCAGGTCAATATTTTAGAAGAAACAGTGTAAGGTGCAGAGTGATTGGAGGCCCAGGGCCTGGAGACAAGGAGTGTCAGAGTCTAAACAAGGGTCTAAACAAAATGACTGCCAAAGAATGGAGTGTTGTGATGCCATGGAATGGCAGAGATGATGGGGATATAGAACAAATGGATTGCAACACCCGAGGAAGAAGGAAAGGTCAAAGAGAAATAACACAGCTGTATGGTATCAGAAACAGATGCCTATGGAGGAGCAAATTTAAGAAAGATGAAACCGCGAACCCACAAGCAATGGTCCACCTAAGGATGAGTCTTAAACAACCAACTATAGTCTATTTCCTGCAGGACACTAGACACAAATGAGAACCATGCCCATATACAGTATGTGAGCTAGCTTAATGTTAGAGGTGAGTTTGAAGCCAAAGATCTTGGATTAGGAAAGGAACTGGAGGGGGCAAATACCTGGAGAAGAGAGATGCAGATATAAACAATGAATGAGATGTGATAAAACAGGGGTTCTTCATAGGACATGAAGTAACTCCAACAACTAGACAGACAAGGCAATAACAGGCTATGGTCTCTATCTCATGATATCAACCATTTACATTATGTGTTATGTCCACTTCACACCTTAGAAAATGAAGCAAGGGCCAATAATAAAATCTCACCTCAACTTTAGCCATTTTTCACTCACAAACTTTGATGGTAGGAGGGCAAAGGTGGTAGGTGCAAAACATTGTTATAAGATCAGGAAGTCAGGAAAGGGTAGAAATTGTTCAATTTTTTTTCTTCTTGTTTTCTCTTTATGTCAAATGTCAATTAAAGGAAAGGTAGACTTCATCACCCTTGGAAAAAAAAAAATAAACTCAAAGACCTGTTAAGGGGTCTGCATGACAATACTGAGCAAGCAGACTAGAGCCTGACTTTGCCCAGTGGCAAGTACAGTTTTTCTGGGGACAAGAACAAACAAGAGGTGTGGAAATCAGTCAGCTAAACAAAAGGCTCAGAACCCAAAGGCTACTTTTACAGCAATTGCACACAAACAGACTGTGTGCCCTTGAACGACATATAATATATTGCTGGCTTATGACAAAAGAAGAAAAGTAAGGAGAGGTACATGCTGAAAACAACAAGGAGACTTAACTAATGTTAAGAATACATCTCTTTGTGATAGTATGATTTAAAATCTTATAGGACCCTATTGAAGGACAAACTGTACCACCTTCTGATAAAGGTAAACAGAAATTTAAGAGAACTAAAATCATTAAAAAACAAAAACGAATAAACAAAGGTCACTGGACCATGGGCTGCTAATTAGAAGGATGAGTGCAGGATAGAACCCCTTGCCTGCCTACCCAGGTTCATCTCACTCACTCCTCAGTGCTATGTCTTGTTGGCTGCCATATTCTGAATTATAGTAAGCACCCTACAAAAATGTGTTAAATAAATGAATAAAAGCCTTCAAAATAACACTGGTTTTGCCATTCATTGAAGATACCAGATTCTGTCTTGCTCTGGACCTCTGCACATATTATTCTTTCTGTCTGAATATTCTTCCCCACCGCTTTACCTTATCCTATAACTTTCCCAACATACACTATCCCCAAATGCTGTACCAAATAAGCATAAGCACATTAGCTACCCCTATTACATTCCAGAGCTTCTGTCTCCCCTTCACAACACTGGCCATGGTTCATGTTAGCATGAGTGCTTGATTAACAGCTATCCCAGCAACTAGACCAGAGGTTCCAAGAAACCAAAGTCATGCCTGTTTTGCTCACAATTGCATTCTCAAGTACCTGGAAAAGCTCCCAGGATATGGTTGTCACTCTTTGGGAAACATGTTGGAATGAAATAAGACCCCCCTCCCCCCATGAAGTAACATCAGTAGAGCAATCTGCTTTGTTAGCATCACTTCCTCAGAGAATCTGTTCCCTCCCACAAACCCTGCTGGCAAAATGATTCTCATGACCACAATCCTAGAGATCTATGTGACCATAAATGGACACTTTGCCACTGTGAAACAAACCTGTTGCCCCAGTAATTTTGAGAGAATGAGTCAGCTTATCATGTGTAGAATAGAAGCAGAAACTGGAAGTTACCACTCTACATCCAACATATTTGTAAAAATTATAAAGTCACATGATACCACGTGTTGGAGAAAACAAGAATCCTAATGTTTTACAGAGGGAAATGAACCCCGGTGCAGCTTGTAAGTGTAAAAAAAAAAAAAGGCAGAACACAATGAAATTAAGTATGAGAATGTACCGTGACCAAGCATGCTACTCCTAGTCACAAACCTGAGCTCAATTCTGCCAGTCCCTGAGAACACCTGTACAAAGATGTTCTTCACAGGTCACAGGTTTATATTCGACAAAAACGAATCCATGAAACGTAGTGGATACAATCTCTGGGATACTCTGCAGTATAAGAGTAGTAAACCTCCTTGAGAAGCTGCAGTGCTAATATATCTTTAAAAGACTATATGGATCATATAAACAAATGCAAATATAATTCTTTAATCTACTAGCAATCATGGAGTGGTAGTTCCCATTCTGGGGGCAAGAGTGGTCCCAACCATTACTGCTCATGTTCTTTGTGTATATGATTAAATGTATCTCACATATACTTGCCCAGTTTTGAAGTGTAGGCAATTTTTTCTCATTTGTTAAAAAAAAATTAATACCAATATTTTAGAACTATTCAAATTAAACAATTTAACCATACAAAAGGTGTCTGATAAAACCTAAATCCTCCACAAGTGTTATCTATATAATTAATACAAATAATACTTACTTGGGGGAACAAAAGGAGATTATGCCTGAGCCCCAATAACAGCAAAAAAGATAAGAAACAGGACTCTGTCTATAGTACAGTATCACAGTCTATAGGCATTAGAGCAAAGCAGCCAAGAATGAGCTGTACAGAGTCAGACTGCTTGGGTTTGAATCCTGGCTCAGCTCCAAGCTTGCCAGCTATGTGACTTTGGGAAAGGTACCTTCTCTGTGCTCAGTTTTCTAATCTATAAAACCGTTAAGATAATAGCCCATGACTTACAGAGGTTGTTATGAAAGTTATTGAATACATGTAAAAGACTTGGAACAGAACTTAGCATGTAATAATCATTAGGTATCATCATTAGGTAAATTAAAATATTTTAAGTGTCTAAAGATGCACACATATATAAGGACTACTCCAAACACATTAGAGCAGGGATCTATGAGGTAGAAGGCAAATGAGGATGAAGAATGAGTCAAAGAAAAAAAAAATGAAAGGAAAAATAAAGACAAGAACAAGCGAGAAATTCTTAAAGGACCAATTATGAAATTTTGAAAATTATGAAAATTTACCATTCTTGGAGTCACTCATTAATTCAGTCTAAGGGATCTGACGTGCATAAGAAGGAAAGAGCAGAGATGTTCATGGAGTCTTGGGATGGAGGTACAATAGAGCGAAAGTCTTGAAACTCTTGTTTCCAAGGACACAGGAGCAATTGCGGCTCCCACCTTCATTCATGGCTTTCAACTTCTCTTAGATTTTGTAACATACTGCAAACCAACCTTCACGAGTTAGCATCTGTTTCTTGCTACCTTATAGTATTTGACTAAGAAAAGCCCTCAAGTGGAAAGATCAGATTTGCTGTGTTAATTTAGAAGGCAAAGACATAACAAGGCAGAATTCAGTATAAGAAACATGTTTCAAACTCATGAATCACCAACAAATAAACAGGCTCCAGGGAGTAATGAATCACTTATTACCTTAGATGTGCCAGCAGAGTCTATGCAAACATTAATTCAGGATGCAAGTCCTGGATGGGAAGCTCAACTAGTTAACTTCCAAGGATTTGGAGAAGTACATGATTCTAGAATTTACTAAAATCTTTATAAACATAAAAGCCTCACATATAATGAAAAATAGTGCAAAATGTATTTGTGATACAAATGTTGGAGATTTTGTTGCCTTACAGGCTCAGCTATTTCCTTCCATTGGCATCACATGCCATGCATGTTTCACGAGTAAGACTTGTCCACAGTCTGCCACCAAAGTCCCAGTGAATGTCCCAAACAAATTTGACAGAAATCACCCTTGAGATTTGGCCACAAACTTAGTCCCATCTCATTTGCTGCAGTAAATAAGACCGGCCTTATTTCCAAATCAATTAACACTTACTGAGTCTCTATCATGTGTCAGCTTTCACATATGTCATCTCATAGCAACTGCCTAAAATCCAAGGAGAAGGGACTATTATCTCCATTATAAAGACAGAGGAAAGAAAGCTCAAAAGAAACAATCTGCCCAAGTTGCAAGCCATCATAAAGCCAGAATTATAATTTGAACCCAAAATATTTGTCAACAAATACAACATTTTCCACAATATGTGATAAACAGCTCTTATAAACACATCCCAAATTTCGAAATATCAAGCCCCTAAACTAAATCCTATGACCCTTTCCTTCGGAATCTACACACACCCAGCTATCCAGATTCCTCTCACCTCTTGAGTCAACAGCCTACAAACTCTACCTGTCTATATCATTGAATAATTGGAGCACTGAACAACCTCCCGTCTACTCTCCTAGGTGGTGGACAGTCGGGGGGATCTCCTCACCTCCCAGGTCCAGAGTTGACAACCTGACTCACCAAATGAAAGTAAATGGCAGTAAACACAGTATAAACACTGCTGGCTGTAAACTAGGAGACAGATCTTTCTGTCCCAACTCTACGGTTGTACTGATGTGGAAGCCTGGCAAGTTACCTTTGCTTGGGACCTTATTTCTCCCTGTAAAATCAGGTGATAAGATAACTTAGTGTTTCTCAAATCTGGTTTCACCAACTCACATGAGAAATGTTTATTAAGTACTACTGTGCAGGTAGGTCCACTGCAGAAGAATCAAATCAGTCTCTGGAGGGGAATGCTCTGGCACTGGTAGTTCCTAAAAACTCTGTTCCTGATTCTAAGGTATAGTCAGGGTTGACTGCCCAGATGATCTTCCAGGTTTTTCTCAAGATTTTCTAAGGTTCTTGGCCCAAAAGAATCAGAGTTAGATCACTCAGGCCACAACACCACTTCAGGCTTTCTGAAGCTTCAGTGCTTCTATGCTTACGAAAGCCTCTCTAAGGCCAACAACGAGAAGAGAAACAGCATCTTATCTTCCAATAGTCATGAGGTCACCAGCATCTAAGTTTAGAAAATAGCTATGAAAATAGCAGCTCAGCATGTCTATGGTAAATAGGACATTTGCAGAAAGCTCAAAAAAGAGAAATAGGGATAAAAAGGGCATGGAGGAAATGTAAAAAGAGCAATGCAAATCATCCAGTCCTACTCTGGACAATGCCACCTCACTGCCATTTTAAAAACAAAACTGTTAGCAAGCAAAGAGCTGTGGAGGAGGAGAAGGCAAGCTGGGACTTGGAGATGGCAAGGAACGCGGTGCACCAAGAGAGGCTAACAAGTCTGGGGACAGTATCTTCATCAGCCAGTAAAAAACTAGGAAAGCTCAGGTAAATGAGGTTAGAAAAA
>PVHT021183693.1:43929661-43972161 GCA_004024745.2 Catagonus wagneri | reverse complement strand
AGCAGTGAAAATCAAATTCTAAGAGGATACATCACAAACATGTTTTCATGACTTGTCCGTCTGCCCCGTCTTGCCTTTGAAACAGAAAAAAAAAAAAAGTGTCTTTCTTAGAGTGTTTTTTGTCTTCCCCCAAATGGTTTTACAAACAGACACGTAAACCCCTTCAGTGTGCTCTGAAGCAAGGAAGCCCTCACTGGGAGGTGGCGGGAGTTCCTCTGGGTTATCCTGCTCTATAAAGCCAGGTGACAACCTCAGGAAAAACACTTCAGTCTGACATACAACAGTGAAAAACACTGTGCATCTTGGCAAAGCAGTTTCCCTTTTTTAAAAAAGAGTTTATATTTAAACAGGCATACACAGCGCTTGAGTCTTAAGTTTGAGAAACTCTCCATACTGAAAGTTATGAACTGAATTCAGCCATAGCCACAAAACAGTATGAGCAAGAAAAGCCAAAGAAATCTACTTTGGGAAGCACCTCACTTGGCCTCCAGCTATAAATCATAGAAAGTGTGTTCTCGCCCAGGCTGCCTATCTGTCGCATTAATATATGAACAATCTAAGTATCAGATTCTGGCAAGGAAGACAGAGGGAAAGAAGAGAAAGGGAGAAGAGTGGTGTGGACTACTAAGAGAGGGGTTAAGGAAACACAATAATTGGTGGAAAAGGAGGAAGAATAATTTAACTTTGCGTAGATATACTGAGCCCTGCCATCCATCAGTGCTCACAATTCCTGCTTTTCCCTCCACTGTGACCCAGATTCATCCCCATGATCCATTCATTAAATAAACTCTTCTTTCCTAACATTGTTCCCAATCACAAACAATCAACTTTCCAAGATCCAGATGAAATACATCACCAGGAAGCCTTGCCCAATGTCCCTGATTAGAGGTAATATCTTATACCTCTTCGTAGTTCCCGACAGCTTTGTCTAGAGCTCGGCTAGAATTCACATTACATATTTTAAATGGCCCCTCCAATAAATCACTAGTTTTTGAGGATGGAAATCATGTCTTTTTTCTCAATATAAACTGCAAAGCATCTATGTCAGAGGTTGGAACAGAAGAGGTTTTTAGTAATATTTTATTAAGCTGAATTCAAATACTTAAAAGGCTCCTCGTGGCACGGACATTCTGGATTTAACAAATGTGTGTCCATTCATTCATTAAACAGTCGTTTACTAAAGACCTATTGCCTGCCACCCACTGTGCTCAGACCCCCTAAAATGCAACAGTACCCCATGGAGTTTACATTTAAGTCTGGGCAGTGATCAAATGATTGCACACATATGCAATTAGAAACTGTGGTAAGTACTGAAATGGACAAGTTTAGGAAGATTTGAAAACATCCATTCAACTCTAACACTGAACCTTCCAGGGACCAGTTATCGGAGCATAGATACTGGCAACTGTGATAAAAATAAGAAGAAGAGTATAAAGGCCCCTAAATGATGACAAATGCAGCTTCACTGCAGTATTTTTATTAGGAAGTTAAGCAACATTGCAAAAGAAGTAAATGTTCACCTTTGACCTATATCCATGCTTCTAAATTGTCTTCTGATATAGTCTGACATATGACATGGTGAAAGACTATTCCTGCCTCAGGACTTTGAAAACTTGGGTTCAGCACTTGCTCTAGAACATACTAGCTGTTGACTCTGAACTTCCCCATCTATAAAATGGAGACCATTATCGCTGCTGTGACAACTAGAGAGGGTTCATGTGTAAGGATTCCACGGCAGAGGAGTATAAACACATTTTGAAAAGTGCATATTGTGTGTACACAGAAATATGTCAACCCAAAAGTCTGATATTTATATAGCCATATGAAATATATACATATATTCATACATATACACATAAATTCATATATATTATGTGTATAGTTGGAGTTCTCATTATGTTACACATTTTTTTCATTACAGCAATTTTTCAGTCACTCTGTTGTTCTTCTTTACATTTTCTCTGCCAGCAGGAGACGGGAGAGGGAGGTAAGAGAATATCAGAGTCTTTCTGCCTAATTCTGCTGTGCACAACTAGAATAAACAAAAGACCAAGGACCCAAGCCAAAACTCAAAGGTCAAGCTGTATCACTAGATGATGGTACCAATAAACATGACCTCTTAGAAAACTGTTGTCAGCAAGAAGTACCTAGAAAAATTCTGAGATTTTAATGATACCATGACTTAGCATCGAGGGGAAATGGTAGCATAATTTTTACTTAATAGTTTGTCAGTAATCATATAAGGATATGAGATATACACAACCGCATATTTACATCTAGTTTCCTATATAAAGAAGGCTGATGTAAAGTCCTAGACCGTATGTCTCTTCTCTACCAATCATAAGGAACTACAAGAAAATCCTAGAAGGAAATGCTGGCAATTCATAAGTAGCAGTAAAATCACGTATTAATGATGACATTTAGCAAGTGCTTACTAAGTGCCAGACATTATTACAAGAACTTTCTACACAATACCCAACCTTAAACAACCTAGGAAGTAGGTAAAATTATCCTCTTTTTTGTGGAAGAGACCATTGAGACTCAGAGAAGTTCACCTATTTGTCTAAGATCACACAGCTAGCACTGATCAAACATGATAAGTAACACTATTTATCTGGCACTGTGTAAGGAGGCCAGGAGAGTTGAGGGCGGTGAAAGGTCAAAAGAGAGACATCCTTGACTCAGAAATGACCCATACACTGGTTCTACCCTAAGAATCTGCAGCAAAGCTAGGGCATGAAGATAAATTACTATAATCCAAGATAGAAAATGTGAGGTGCCTCAAGAAATACACAGTTGAGTTCCATTCCAGTGTGTACGGGTATTTGGGCAGGGAGGGAGTGGGTGTAGGTGCAGGGCAGATAAGATGGAAGTCCAGGCAGAAAAAATTACAGAATGAACGTGAATAACCTTATGCTTCACAAATTTATAGATGTCACTGGGGCTTGATTCCTTTAGGATAAGGCTATGGGCGCTGCATTCTCTGAGTTTGTTTTCTGGTGGGTAATTCAGTAATACAGTGCTCAGTAAGTAGACTGGAAGCTTCCCGAGAACAGGTGTTGTCTGTACTATATCCTTGTGCCTAGGATGGTGTCTGGCACACACTCATGCTCAAGAAATATGGAATCAGTCACAGAATAAATGAATGTGTTAATTAATTTCAAAAAGGCCAAATGAATACAGAAACACAAAGTCAGGTGTACACTGTTAACAGAGATAGACCACGTTGGAGTTCATGAACTCAAGTTCTCTGACTGCTGAAGCGCCTGTCCCCAGGTGTAACTTTGCAAACATGAGTGCCAAGGGACTTTTGCTAGACAGCAGGTGGGAGTTCTCTTAACCAAGAGACCACACTTAGTGACCTAACTGGTCAGAGATTTGAAGAACACAGAGAAGCAAAACATGAATTTTTATTTTATTCCCCATTACAGCAGGAAGCAGAAAGTGAACCACAAAAGCTGTATTATCTAGAACTTTCTTGAGAGCTATAAAGTAACTCATTTGCAGAAGTCGTTGATTTTGTACATGGGGACTGTTTGGTGAGATTGAGGAAGCGAATGATGGTTGACTTCCTGGAGTGAGTCATGGCTGTAACCCCCTTTGACAGTATTAATAGAACAGGGGAAAAATTTCCAGGAAACATCAATTACCACAACTACCAAAATAGAAAAGACGGCTGGTGACTTAATCACTAAACTTTTGGGGACACTACTCCCTTTATTTATCAGAAAAAGATAACAATAAATCAAAAACACATTTTGAAACTAATTAACAGCATCCTTTACAGTTTGCAGAGTTATCTTTTAATCCTATACTAAGATTTTGCTTTAGTAAAATGGCCATACATACTCGGAGCTAATTACAGCTAAACAAAGGTTCTGAGCCCAAGATTAGACCTCCAAGAAACAGATGTATGTATTAAATGATTAATTCATTCATCTATCCCTTCCTTCAAACTTGAAATTAATAAGTATTTACAGGTATCTACTATTATATTCTAGGTTCATACTGCTTCAGAAAAAAGGACTAAATAAAGGAGATAATAACTATAGTAAATATCTTCTATCCACTTTTATGGTCAAATCTCTTCATGTTGTTTGCAGGTTATACCAGCATTAGGGCTGAGAGATTCATTCAGCTCAGCAGCTTCAGAAAGTGCTGGAAAACTTAGGTCAGTGTAATAGGTTTAAAAACCTAAGGAATTGTAGTCCTACTCTAAAGGCATGTCACATCTGCCTTCATAGATTTATTACTTCATAACCTGACAGCAGAGTGTAGCACCTATGAGTGTAGTACCTGGGTTCAAATCCTGGTTCTACTACTTAATAACTGTGACTTAATTTTCTGTTTGTTTGTTTTTGTTTATTGCTTTTGAGGGCTGTGCCTGTGGCATATGGAAGTTCCTGGGCTAGGGGTCAAATCAGGGCTGCAGCTGCAGGCCTATACCACAGCCACAGCAATGTGGGATCCTAGCCACATCTTCGACCTATGCCACAGCTCATGGCAACACCAGACCCTTAACCCATGGAGCGAGGCCAGGTATCAAACCCACATCCTCATGGATACTAGGCTGGTTCTTAACCAACTGAGCAACAATGGGAACTCTTTTAATTTTTTTTATCTTTATAGGGCCGCACCTGCAGCATATGGAGGTTCCCAGGCTAGAGACTGAATTGGAGCCATAGCCGCCTGCCTACACCACAGCCACAGAAACACCAGATTCAAGCCACATCCATGGCCTATCATGCAGCTTGCTGCAACACCAGATCCTTAACCCTCTGATCAAGGTCAGGGATCGAACCCTCATCCTCATGGATACCAGTCTGGTCTTAACCTGCTGAGCCACAACAGGAACTCCAACAACTATGTGACTTAGAGCAAGTCATTTCACATCTCTGTGCATCCAACAAATGGAAATGAATAACAGCACTAATTTATAAGATTATTATGAAATGAGCACACACACACGCTTGGAATAGTAACTGGAACATAACACTTCAGAAAACTTTACTATCATTCTCATTACTATCATTATCCCACTCAGTCCAAGAGGGGGAGTTTTCATCACTCTTCACAGGAACAGAGCCAGCTGCACAGCTATGACACTGGCATGTATGCCAACAGACCTCTGTCTGCTCACTCACTTATGATCCATCACTGTAATCTGTTGTCCTGACTGCAATGAAACCATATGCTCCAGCCCAAAAGGATATTGCATTTAAGCAATCCAGTTGGACCATCTCTCCCTCATTGTGGTTGACTTCTTCCACTTGCCTATTTAAATTCAATAAGCGTGGCTGAAGAAATAGCCCGCCCATCCCATCCTCACCCACCTCAAACACATAAAAATTTTCTAGGCTAACCAGTTTCAAATATCCTTTCTGGCCCCCAAGTACTTTACCACAGTTGTTTTATTTATGGCAGAATGGAATTTAATTAAAAGGATACTTTGGCAAGTATCAGTAATAAGCTGGTCATAAGCATGTTTCTAATTTCTTCAACATGCTATCTCCTCAAAAGGCTGTAGCCATGATGACTTCCACTATGTTCTCTAACAGAAAACACTGAAAGCAACACATATGACAGGCCACATGGCAATATCTGAATAAATTCAGGTATACTCCAAAGACTATAACGCTAAATATGACAAGGGAAATTCTTATTCTATAACATTAAAAGAAAAAAATGCAGAAGTATGTCTCTCCTGATTATATGTTATTAAAAACTATAGACTATATTGCTGGAGACTAAATTGGTACCTAGAAAATGGGATTGATATATTAGGGAGGTGGGACTTTGGGTGTATTCCTTAATGAATTTATTTTCTTATTCTTATAAAAAGCACATGTCCACTATTTCAAAACCTATCAATAATCTTCAAATTTACCTGAAGTCCACAAAGAAAAAAATACCTTAAGAAGGATTTATACGACTGAAATACATTAGAAAATTTCAAGTGCATAACCTATCATCCTAATAGCAGGAACTTTTCCTTCTGAAGGATACACAAGTACTCCCCAAATTAAATCCAGGCTTATTTAGCACGTCACTCAAATGCAGGCACTTGGGAGCGGAAGCTCTCATATCCTCCCAGATCCATCTAGGCCTGAAGCCCACAGAAGAAGAAATGCGCCTAAGTCTCATTCATTAGCAGCCTCAAGTGCTATTAAGGATGGGTGTTCACATCAAAAATTATCATCTTAATTTCTAATTATTTCCACATGAACGGCTGTGTAAACACTGGATGAGGCTCCCTAATTCCGAGAAGTTTACAATCTTAACTCACACTGTGGTTCTAGGCTGCAGCCTGGAGGCTGGCATTATCTTCTTGCCGTCTCTTTGATCACCCCTTCTACACTGAGAAGACTAGAACTCCCTGTGGCCTAAGTGCCTCATCTCACACTCCCATCCCAGTCACAAGACTCTGTTCAAGATGACTGCCCTACTCCATCCCAGTTCTGCTTGCTTACCACCCACCATCCCACGCCCCATCCCTTGCCCCATCCCTTTCCCCAGCCCTACAGCCAACTTGTACCAATCCAACCTTCAGAGTCCACCTACTTTTGATGGTCCAGACCTAAAGATATATACTCTTTCTCAAAATTCCTTTTGAACTTAAAGTCCGGACTATTTTCTAATTTGGTCACTGTTTTTTATATCTCACTAAAAGTACTTTTGAACCTTTCAAATGTAAATAAAATATAAAATTAGCTGTAAGGGAAAAAAATAAAAATTATTAAATAAATAAAAAAAAAACCTAGGATCTAAAGTTTTTGTCCCTCCCCCCCCCCAAGGCAATTAATAGTACCAGACAAACATCAGGTCCTAAGAAAATGCATGCTTAAAAGAATAGTAATTATACATAGATGATTTCAACAATAAAGAGGAGTTATTTGTGAAATGCACACATATTTCTCAAGTAATACAAGCACCATACATTTCTGTCATCAGAACAGGTAATCTGGAGAGTGTTAAAGCTGCGAGGTACCAGGTTAAACACCTGAGACAAGGAACAGAAGATCTGATTTTGTGTACCGATCTCCAAAACAATAGGAACTCCATTTCTCTCAGCCTCAGTTTCCTTATCTAAAATTAAATGTATTAAAACAGGTCATCTGAATTATACAACAGCAGTGACTGTCCAAGATCCACCTGATCTCCCTTGGCTCAGGAGTCAGGAGCTCTACTATTCCGGCCTTGATATCATGCCTTGTAGGTGAGTGATACTAGATGACATCACCTCTGGATATTTCAACTTAGTCATCTACAAAATGGGAAGAGTATCCCCTGCCACTTACCTATCAAAGAAGAGTTCTGAAGATCATATACAATAATAGCTGTAAGTATGTGTTTGAAATGTAAAATACCACATAATACTAAGGAATTTCACTTAGTCTGGTCATGTTGTTACTATTAGGTTTGGGCCAGAGGAAGTACTGAGAATATCATCAGTGGGATTGTTGCTCTAGAAGAGGCCCATGGAGAAGCAGGTTCATAAATGAACTGCAAGAGAGCAATATACCTATTTGTCTCATTACACCAATAAGAAAACTTTAGAGAACTGGATGGTTGAGTAAAACATATGAGTGTCCAGGTCTTCCTCAAGAAGAGGCCCAAAAACAGAAACTAAATTACAAAGTCCTCAGATTCATTCTGGTTTTTTCACTTAATTCCTTTAACTGACTTAACCAAACCAGTCTTCTTCAGAAAGTGACATCCCTGAGAACATTATTTCCAATATTCACAACAGTGTAGGCTATCTCCATGATTTATAAATTACCAAAAGATCAGCTTGAACTAAATAAGGTCCTGTCTAAAGGGAAAAAAGAGAAGACAAAGAAAAATTTTCAAGTATTATTTTTTTTTAAAGCATGTGTACTAATTTATATTTCCTTATTTACTTTGCCCACCTGCAGTGGAGGAAACGTTTCTAGTAACACCTCGTATTTATATACGCATAAATAAGCATAAATTCCTTGTCTCTTTGCAGCAGGGAATGCTATACAGATATTATTTAATCAAACTTTACCTTATCACTAGGCGGTGGACAATGGGTCATTATTAAGGGGTCAGGTAAGTTGCGAAGAAAAAACATCATAAAATACAGAAAATTTCAGGGGTTGTGGGTAGGAATCAACCCACTACACTGGGTTCACCATACTGAATGGTGAGTTCAGTAAGGCCAAAAAATGTAACTCAGAGAAGGCAATTAAGGGGCCACTTTTCCATTACTTATCATGTTTATCCACCTGAATGTTCCACTATCATCAAGATTCATGTATAAATCGTTTTTCCCCCTGGAAGTCCAGCCCCGAAGATTCCTCCTCCTCCATTAGTGCAGCCTTCAGCTATTACCCAGCTAGTACCCAGTCAAGATTAAATTATGCTTTCCTCAGAGTTTTTATATTTTAATTCTATCCAAACTACAGTGTTTAACAAGTTTGGCAATAACAACTGTGAGCTTAGTTTGCTTACATGTCTTTACTCCTACACCACACTGAGATATCTGGAGTGAGAAGCTCAGGTCTTGTGTATGATGCTTCCTAACACAGAGCCTTGAAGGAAGAAGGGAGTCTATCAATGTTTTTCTTCAGAAATGGAATCTTGGAGATAAAGTCATTGGAGTGGATGACTTTTGGGGCTCCTTCCAGCTGAAAATTCTAAGATGTTACAGTCAGAAGGAATTTATGACATTATTTAATGCAATCCCGTCACCAAGCAAGGAGCTCCGTGGGAGAAAAGAATGCATCCAGGTGGAAGCAAGCCTGCTGAGCCCCGTCCACTGCTTCCTGGCCGCAGGACAGCAACTTTCTAAACTGTTGACAGGTCAAGAAGAATTGCCTCATATTTATATCCCTAAATTTCAAGCCAGGACCTTAGGATGCATCTACTTGATATATAACAAGAAGATATTTAGCTTAAATAACTTGTACTCAGAACATCAAAATGCTGCCCAAGGACTCGTCACCATGGCTGAACATGCTACTTAGCATCGTTTTTACATAATTAAAACGGAAGGCAAATGCTGACCAGAGACTAGTGTTTTTCAAACTGTAGAAAACAACTCATTAATGGATCATATAATCAATTTACTGGATCCCCAAAAGTATGTTTAAAATGAAATGGAATAGAAAACATCAATGTCTACCATGTAAAGAACATGTACCATTAAGTGAAATTTTCTTTCATATCTTTATATATAGGTGTGGGTGTCAGAGAGAGAGAGAGAAGAGAGATTATCTATGTAAAATGTATTTCTTGCTGCATTTGTGTCAAAAAAGGTTTGAAAACCACTCCCTCACACCAAAGTCTGTAGTGATAAATATTAACAGCTACAGAGCTGACTGCTACACAGTTAATAAGCAGGGTGGACAAAAGCAGGTTTTATAAAACTAACAATACCATCTCCAGACTTCACATTCCTGTTCCTTGGCAGAGCATTCTGGTATTTCCAATCTGAACTGGAAACACTGGGTGCAATGAAATGATACCCGCTCCCTCCCCCCAGCATCCGCTCATGCTTTGGACTACCAAGTTCCTGTTTTAAGAGACAAAAATTCTTTGGTCCCTGCCCACCCATTGCCTCTTTCTCCCTCTTTCTGAGATAAGTTTCAAAAAATAAATTACCACAAGAGAGAGGAAGGAAGGCAAATAAAAGAAAGGTTTCAATAGAGATTTTTTTTTGTTTACTTATTTATTTCTTACTTTCCTTCTTTTTTCTACTTTTTTTTTTAAGATAATCAAGCCAGCCTATAGGAACTACCACATAGGAATCATGTTTCTGAGCACTTTCGACAGACTTTCAGGCTATTTTTTTTTCTACTTTCCTGGCTGGATGGCCGGGTTTGAGTAATTTTCTCTTTCTCCTGGGGTTAGTTGCTAAGAGACACTCTATTACCTCTCTTTCTCTTGTGACCCGATTAACTGTGATCAGCAAAGACGGCATGCAGACAACATCCTGACATGGCTCATACAAGATCACTGGGCCTGGTTACAAACTGATGGACTCTTTAACCCTCTCACAACCACTGGACCAAGATTTCCAAGGTCCTTTTTCACAAGGATCTAAGGTGATTTCCCCATCTTCCTTTACATGGTGGTCATGATGGATCAATGGTATCCATCATCACAGCTGTCAATATTCATATTGAAATATATTTCAATAAAGGCTCCATGCCCTTTCCTTATAGTTTTAATATATACATGTTTATTTCAGAGGAAAACAAACAGACCAAAAAATGCTCTCAGTTCATCTCCAGCCCTGGAGAAGGGCAAAGCTGAAAGGAAACACTTAAACGGTTTCTTAGCCAGAACCTTCTAGTCTACCCTCCAATACACAGTCAAAGTAAAGTTCACACCTTGTTTATCTCTAATCCTACACAGCTCTTGGGATACCTAAATGTCCCAGGTACTCAATGGATGTTTGCTGAATGAATATATGAATGAGTGTTCAGATTAAGTTCTTCTTTCCATCTCTGGAGACTCCTCTCTCCACTTCCCCAATCCACACGTTTCAGTAAAAGTTAAAAGAAACGGTAATAGGTTCCTTTCTGAAGGTTCTGATGCCCTTAAAACAGACCAGGATTGTTTAAAAAGTAAATAAGTTTAAGGAAGTAACAAAGATTCCAAATCTTTATCCAATGTATCGTCCCTGGTTTATGTTTCCTTTAAACTACCTCAAAGAATCAAGCAGCCAGCCAGACATTTATCCATTCTTCCCCCCTCCTCACACCAACAGGAGGCTAACATAGAAGTTCCTTTATTTTAACTCTCTTTTTACCATCAGGCCAAGTTCATATATCATCTGTGGTATATATCCATAGACATCACGCCCCCTGGATTCCTTCCCTAATTGATATCTAAATTTTTATCATTAGAACTTCATACCTTCAGTTTAAAGCTCTACTTTCTATTAAAAATAGAAGTCCTTCTGGCCAGGTTCCACTCTGGCATATTCTCAAAGATGTGGTCCTCTCTCTTTTTGATAGTAGGCTAGAAAAATGTAAATATAGAGATACAGGTAGATACAGATATAGATCTGCATCCAAGTGTAAGCACATTTAACAAATATTTCCTGTACACATTTTGGAAGTCAGCATACAAAACACAATAGAAAAATCATGAAATTTGGATTTAGAGGTGGCTGGATTCAAATCAAAGATTCATTATTTATGAGCCACAAGACATAGGAAACTTATTCTCTTTCTGAACCTCAATTTCATCATCTGAACTTTAGTACCAGATTTCAAATAATGTTGTAAAGATGATATAGAAAAAAAGAGATGAAAGAGATACTTGGCATATAGTAGAAACAAATAAAATGTTACCTTCCTCATGAACTATAAATAGTTGATAATATCAAATTGTATTTTGTCTAGTGTGGGAAAAAGAATGTAGGAGGATATTTCTAGGAGGCTTCCATTCTAATGAAGAGCTGAGAGGGCACAGCAGAAGGAGGCAAAGGAACAAGCTGAGGGAACACAGAACAGAGTAGCTATGACCCATTTCACAACATTACTAAAGTCATTATAACTCCATGGAAAAAATTTAGTACACGCCTTTCAGGAGTAACCACTTTTAACTAATTTCTGCAGCTGAATCATACTTTCATATAATTTTAGAGCAGGAAGGAAGTGAAGAGTTAATAGTGTTCAATCTCACTGTTTTATGATTGGGAAACCAACCTCGGATGGTTTGGTGATGTACAAAGGCTATAAGTGAGCAGCAAAGAAGCATCGTTTCCCCGGACCACACTTCCCTTCAGTTAGCTCTTGTCATGTGCAGTCATTGCCTTCTTGATTGGCTGCTCCTTTCCTTTTGGTTTAGCTAAGGTAAAATTTCCTTTTTTCTAGCAAGTTATTTGTTCTCTCCCTTCAACTGAGTATCCACATACAGTTCTGAGGTTGTGTTCAGAACAAAGTCAAACTTTGCAATAGATCCAAGCTATTAACTAGGATTCATAGTTCTTCACACTCTAGGGAAGAAATACCATGTCCTACAAGGACTGATTTTATTTCTGAAAACAGGATGTCTTGAGGGCACTTCATCAATGGTGTTCAGATTTTACCTATAAGCCTATTGCCCCAGAATTCTCTCTGTGACTCCAGCTTGCTCTTCCTCTGCTTCCAGCAAATGTACAACTAATGTACTGATCTATTACTAACAAGTGTCCTAGCAGCTGCTGGAGAGAAGAAAAATTCCTTAAAGTCTCTAAAATAGGCACAAATCCTAAGATGTCTCTTTCTTCAACCTTGAGCTAAAACTGTTTTCCAGGATAAGAGGCAGCAATTCCCAAGGATAATTTCAGTCTAGAACTGATAACATTTTTACACAGGATAATATTTATCTGGGTTATATCCAATATAGAGCAAATTAAATGAGATGCACTGCTGAGGAATGCTAGAGATTCACAATTTGCAAAACGTAATGCCTCAAAAAGGAACTATGGCTGAAATTCTCTGAAACAATTACATTATTTTGGAATTCAAGAAGCCTGAGAGGAAGAAAAGAACTTAATTATAACATGGTTCAATGAATTGAAAGAAAAATATCAAAACAAATAAAATCTACTTACTCTAAAAAACTATCTAAACTGAGGTGGGGATGGTTGGAGGGCTCAGTGCCATCAGCGATGGTATAAAAGTGTTTTCAGTTTTATTGAACTTGCCCTTATTTCTGTGCCTTTGAATTCCAAGCTGTGTGTACACCTCTGCCTTCTCAGGTTGCCACAAAAAGCTCTTAGAAGTTCTGGGCAACCATCTCCCCAGTACGTCCTCTCCAGATGTCTATGGGTGTTCAATCGTCTGCCTCTATTACTCTAACTATATGCTCTTCACATTCTAATCAAATATGTGGGATAATAAATCACAAGATAAGAGTAATTGTAGAATGATGCTGCAACTTCATCACCTTAACTTATGGGTTGAGTTATAAGAGTTCTGATGTTCACTTTTCCAATTGACCAATGTGTTAGGCACACTACAACCAAGCAGAGGTAGCATGTAACTGCAACACACAAATAACAAATCACTGGCATGGGCAGAGGGAAAGCATCAGATTATCCTTCTCCCTTTAAAAAAAAAAAAAAAAAAAAAAAAAGAGCCGTAAAACAACTTAAACGCATGAACAAGATAAATCGGACAGCTATTGCAAACAACAATCACGTGGGCAATTTCGAATAATCTTAATAATCTTAGTTTTGCCTTTACTATTACTCATTCTGAACTCTAACTTTTCTAATTTGTTCCGTTAAAACTTAGACTTGCCTAGGTTCCAAGAACTCCAACTCATTTATTTATCTATAAATTCTATTTTCCCTAATCAAGCTACTTAATCTAATCTTAAGAAAGATCTAAAGTTATTTGTTGAACTTTTTAGCCCCCTCTCCACCAAGACCTTTTATTCTTTTCCATTTATAGTGAAGAAAAAATGTATTTTCAGAAATATAGACAATTTTTTAAAAAGTCAACCATAATATACCACATAGACTATAAATAAGTCCAACAAACTGTGCTGAAATTGTAAAGGCAGTTCTTGGTACTTGTACCTTTGCTTAGGAAAAGTAATTCTCTTAGAGAATTTTGCCATTCACTTCTGAACTCAATAGCATTAGGTTTAGTTCTGGGCCCTGACAAAGGAGGCTTTCCAGGATAGGCTGAATAAAATAATTAAAAGCTTTAGAACCCTACAATGGAACTATTCAATAGCTCGAAGGAGGGGAGGAAAGATGAGGTGAGGGACAAATCACTATCTTGTCAGGCTTGAAGGGCTCCATAGGGAGGAGGACTTTTCTTTGCAATCTTCGAAGGCAGAACAAGGACCAGAGGTAGATTTGGAGAGCCGCAGGTTTCATGTGAATATAGAAAAATAACTTTTAATCCTAAAGAAACATGAATGGCTCTACAAATAAAACGTGTTCCCACCTCCACCATATATTAAAGCCAAAGCAAACTTAAGACTGCCTCAGAGGACAGATCTACACCAGGCGGAGTGCTACTAGGACTTAGGTCCTTCCAGAGAGCTTGAAGGTCATATTTTGGTTTTGTTTTCATTGTACGAATATATGTCTCATATGTCTGGTTAAATGTGTGCATTTTAAGCTTGATTCCCCCGCAAAAGGGACCTTTTCCCACTATATTTTCTAAACTGCTGTCACACTTAAAACAATCGGTGTTTGTATATTTAATCTGAGCCGCCTCAATAAACATCATACTTATCATTTATTTAGCAAGTAGTCATTGAATGCCTCTTTTGAACCTCAACCACGTTAGACACCATGAATTTAATGGTGACCAGCAGAGAGTTCCTGCTCTTGAGGTCAAATTGGCTAGTTGGCAAGGTAACGCTGATGATGCCTCCCTAGAAAAAATATTTGTTTAATTTGTTGTTCTGTTTTTTCTTCATCATTCCTTCCCAGAGACTCTTAACTCAAAAGTGGTTAAGGGAGAGGTCCCATTTAATGACAAAACTGGTCATAATTCAAGCAATGTGATCAGATTGTTATAGATCTTTCCTCCCTGAGGGTACATTTTTAAACCTCTAAGTACTAACTCCATGGCTAAAAATTATAAATTTAGTACTCTAAGTACTAAACTCCATGGCTAAAGATTATAAATTTCTAAGACTAAGGGATATGTCCACATCTTATGAAAGCAGATTTCTAATCAAAATAAAGACAAACTTTCCAAAAACTCAGAACTGTCCAAAGACAGAAAGGGCAGTTTCAGTTTCATATACTAAAAATATTCAAGAAAAGCCTGAAAAACATCTTGTTAGACGTGATAGGAACTCAAATATCAGAAGAGAGATTGGCCTGTCTCTGTGGTTCTAAGACTTGGAAAATGTTTCATTTTCAAGAAAAGAAAAGGCGCCTATCCCAGAGCAATTATATTAGAATTATCTGAGAGTGAAGGCCAAGTCTCAGCATTTTTTGAAGTTCCCCAGGGGATTCTTGCATGTCATGAAGGTAGAGAGACATTTAAAGCCCTCTGCGATATACCACAGATTGTGTTCTAAAGAGTTTGTGGATTTTTAAGCCCTAAAGTAAGAGGATAATGTAGTTATAAAGTGGCATGGCCTCTTCCACTTTAGGAAGGTCATCAAGGAGAAAAGCACTGGGCAACAATAGTGGCTATAACAAGTCCAAGTTCTAAGATGTGCTCATGAGAGAGAAAGGCTAGAACTATCAGTAATTTACTGGATGCAGACAGAGAAAGGGAGACACGCATTTTGAGATTCCAGAGACAGTCACTCCATCAAAGTCTCCATGGAATAGTTGTATTAAGATATGCATTTTAGATTATTAGAAGTTTTTGCTTCTTTTCTTCCCTTTATTTATTTATTTATTTTTAAACCAGAACCCCTCCCCACCCCATGTCACAATTTCATCTTTTGTAAAGTTGTAGTTAGGTTAATGAAATGTTTGCAAAACTCAGTGGGATGTGGGGAAGCCTGGCAGGAAAGACAGCTTAGCAAAATTATAATATCAAAGCTAAAGCAGTGTCTTTGGTATTGAACACAGTTCTACCAAAGGCATAAAAAGCAAGGGTATAATAAGCTCAAGACCCCCAATGAATGTCTACGATTTCCAAGTACCATAAAACGCTAACACTATAACACTAGAAAACATCCTATTTTTAGTACTTGAGATTGTTTTTGAAAATCACCATGCCATTGAAATTTTTTTTTTCATACTACGTTTTCCATCCCTTCACAATTAGTAACAATTATTGACCAAGATACCCTAGAGCCAAAGGCAAACAGTGGTAGTAAGGCTGGCAGAACCTGGGAATGGCAAAGTCCACCCCTCCCCTTCAGTGGCTCAGAGGAAGAGAAAGGTAAATGGGGAATAGAAAGGTGAGTGCATTGGTCATGGCCAGAGCGAAAGCTGGCACTGGCCCCAAGAGAAAAATGCAGAAGTTCTGACTCTCAGCCCTTATTGCAAACCACCCGTCATTCTCACTTCCCCTGCCAACAGAGCTGACTTTTGCCAGGGAGGGAAGAACTGGTTTCACAAACAATTATCATAATAAGAAACAAGGGTGGGGTACAAAGGAATCACAGGCATGGTGGATTGTTTTTGACTATAAGATCACTGTCAAGCTTTCAAAAGAAATGAATTTATTCCCTCAACATTTTACTAAACCAGGTTATAATAAAAATCAAATCAGTAAGTATCACTTGCACTGATATAGCTGAACCTTCTACTCAGGAATACAAAAAGCTCCAGAGGATGGAGAGAGGCAAACCTGACCTGAACAGTGAAGTTGCAAAAATATAAAAGCTACCATAAAAGACACCACAAATCAGCTGGGGCAGGAAAGCAAATGGGGATTTTCTAGAGCCATCAATTGCCATATTACCATTATTATCATTATATAACACAGTAGCATATGGGGAGTATTAAATGGTGTACTTTCCAAAGAGATTCTGGCCCACCAGGTTAGGCAATGGCCTCCCTGAATCAAAACCTATTGCTCCTTGAGGCTTGCATAGCTGCCTTGATTAAACACAGCAGCAGGCTCCAGTTGAAGGGATGAGTCTCCTTTTTTTGAAGGGAGGTAGAATAGAGTAATTGCCAGATGTTTGCAATTTTAGCTATAAAAAGATGGCTGCTTTCCATTCCTGAGTATGTTGAATCTTTTTTTTTTCTTTCTACCCAAGCTATTGTGGTTCACTAAAATAGGCCACTGCACTGATGAATCACCATTGAAAACTGCAATAATGGAAGCAGAACAAATATGACATCTTAAATTCACATATAAGAGGAATAAGCAAAAATGTATGGGTAATAATTATATGCTAGGCAGTAGAAGCATATTATAGTATAAAGGACTTGGAATCTCCTTTATACTACTTTCTACCTGTAGAACCGGGTACAAGCACTTTCACCACAGAACCTCCATCTCCTCAATGATCAACTGTGAATGAATACCTCTGTGTGGCCTCCCTCTCAGAGGAAAGAACCCATGTCTTATCCATCTCTTATGCCTCACCTTATAAATGCAGTGCCCAGAGGAGACATGTAAATAGATATGAATGTATATCAAAACCATATACTGTGATATAATTGTGTATACATGTTATATTGTAGTCATTGAAATTTTCTAATGCAATTATTAGAATCCCCTCCTCCATCACCACCAAACGCTCAGTTCTCTCTTTAGACGCTACCTCCTGTATGTGGCAAGAGGAAAAGAGAAACCTGGCTTTTATTTAAGGAGCATTGATATAAATGGCTTGGGAGACTAATGACCTCTAAAACAGGGGAGGTTATCCTTCTTAATGAGTAGAGTTAAGCATCTCTTTGAGGGTCTGATGACATACGGATCCTCTCCCTGAAAAAGTTATACACATAGATCAAGAGTAAACACAATTTTAAGAGACTGGCTAAATTTCAAATATGAATCCCAGAGATGAATGAGACCCAAGATAAAATTCCTACACAAATTAATTATTTTCCTGTAATGATATAATTACTAACATCTCTAAAATCTCTCTGCCTCATTTGATAATCTGGAAAACAAATTATTTTTTAAATTATTAAAAATCACTAGTTTACTTTATACAGTTTTGATCAACAATGTTACTTACACTATTATCTGTAATACTAATTCAATAATAAAAATGCTCCTTCTTTGGGAGCTTCCATCTTGGCTCAACAGTAACAAACCCGACTAGCATCCATGAGGACTTGGGTTCCATCCCTGGCCCCACTCAGTGGGTTAAGGATCCAGCATTGCCGTGGTGTAGGCTGCAAACACAGTTTGGATCTGGTGTTGCTGTGGCTGTAGGCCAGCAGCTACAGCTCCAATTCAACCCTAGCCTGGGAGCTTCCATATGCCTTGGGTGTGGCCCTAAAAAGCCAAAAGAAAAAAAAAAAACAAAACAAAACACTTCCTTCTTAAAGAGATATCATAAATATGAATCCTTTCTTCTTCCATATTGAGATAGTTCAAGTAAAGTCTCTCTCTGAGAAAGGTGTTTTGCCTACTCAAACAAAGGAACTAACAACATATCATAATTCTAGCAGGGATAAAACAAGATAATCCTAAAGTGTCAATTAGCAAAGCATTACCATAGAACAAAGAAAGGACAAAACCAAGGTGTTTTCAAAATTGGCCAGCAAGAGTTATATTTGGACAGTTATGATTAAAAATTTACAGATGAAAAACTATGAATTATTACTCCTAGGGTTAATGTTCACACTTTAATAATAATAACAGCAACAATAAAGGTGGCAGCTCTCATCAATTTGATCATTATTTTGTTCCAGACACTCTGTCAATTTATTTGCTTAATTTTAAAAACAACTCTTAGAGATATTTGTATCTCTATTTCAATGTAAGAACAAATTGAAAGAGCTTGGCCTAAACTAGTTAGGCCAAGTCCCTAGAGAAGTAAAGGGTAAAATCGAAACTTGAACCCAGATCTACCTGAGGTTAGTCTATGTCCTGCCTCCCCAATACCTCCCCCTCTTTCAACCTTCCAATCTGGTCCTGGCCCCAAGAAAATCCAATTAAACCATCTGAGAAGTTGAACATAAATAGCTTTATATTTTAAATTACCTAACCATTTTCATTTGTCAGGTTTCTAATGAAAATATAAACTGTTTAAGGGCTGGAATGTGTTTTTACTCTTTTTCTATCTGTTGTAGAGCCCTGTTCAATAAAAATGGCATGAGATGCATCTGAATTGGGCCCAGCAGAGAAATGAAGTAAAGCAGAGGGTGAGATATGAAAACGCAAATTCAATCTACCAGGAACCACATTGGGTGGGTATGTATGACACCTCAATGGTGTTGTTTCAAGATACACATCACATAACTTGGAGATTTCTTTCCCAGGAAATAATTTTCACAGAGGAAGCACTTAATACACCACAGGACATTATTATATATGAACATATCAATAACTAAAATATCAGTAAACTTAAATGTCATTTTAATTTCATTTTAATATCAATAAAACTACCAATGACATATAACAGTCTAAGCAAGATGACATAATTCACCAGAATGAATGGATATTTCAAATGATTTTCCAAAGACTCTCTGAAATAATGTCTTCTTTGTAATGACATACAGGGATCACTGTTTTACACTTTCATCCATCATTCCATATACACCAATGCACAGGTGATCTAAGTAATTTTCACATGTTATTTCAATTTTTGAACACCTCTGAATGGTCATGATTAGGAAAAATAATGGTGAGAATTTTTTCTCCTTTTAATAAAAAATAATAATAGCATTAACATGAGAAACAACACAGTGTTGAGGAAAAGCTCTGGACTTGAAGTTAGAAAGCAAGGATTCAAATCCCAACTTTGCCCTGTGCTGGTTGTTTCACTTTGTGTTATATTCTCTGTAGACTGAGGGTGATAATAACCAGCTTTTACAGTGTACCTAAAAAGTTCAGGTTAACAGCAAAGCAGAGTGGACTTTAGATGAAATGACTAATAAATCCACTAGGGGAATTCCCACTGTAGCTCAGCGGGTTAACAACCTGACATTGTCTTTGTGAGGATGCGGGTTCAATTCCTGGCCTGGTTCAGTGGGTTAAGGATCCGACATTGCCGCAAGCTGCAGCAGAGGCTGAAGATAAGGCTCAGATTCAGTGTTGCCATGGCAGTGGCATAGGCTTCAGATGCAGCACTGATTCAACCCCGGGGCCCAGGAACTTCCATATGCCACAGGTGCAGCAATAAAAAGAAAAAAATATCCACTGAAAAGCTTTTCATTCTTTCAACAACATTCTGCTATAGAAATTGTTTTAGTAATAATATTAATCAACAATTATTATAAAGCAATTATTCGATATCACCAATCCATGCTTTACTTAGAAGAAAACACTAAAATTTTAGTCAAATGTGGCTTCTATGTTTATAAGCTTCACCAATGGTCCTCTGAATTTCAGATTTTTTTTGTTTATTTGTCTCCAGGAACCTTAATAATATAGGAACCATAATAACGTTACAGTAGATGGTGGTGATTAAATTATATATTATGTGGGAAAGTGCTTCGAAATCTCTTCTCACACATATACACACACATATTTAAAGTTGCAAGTTGTAATGAATATTTCATCATAAAGTTCTTCTTTCATTGCTTCCTATTTTCTCAGGATCACTCCAAAAAAAAAAAAAGAGATAAATCAGAACAAAACATTTTTAGTTGGCTCACATCACACATTCTTAAAGATGAGTGTTCGACTAGGTAAAAAGGCTGGTTTGACCAGGTAAAAAGGCTGGTTTGACCTAGTTTGGAGAGAATTAAAATAGAGACATGTTTTTTTTTCCCTTTTTTTGTCATAGCATCTGCACATATAGAAACATTTCATTTCCAAGCATGATAGAAACTTGGAGAGAAATGGCATGAACCTTCTTGCCAGGGCCAGCAGGATGGTACTTCTTGCTCTTGGTTTAATAAGATTAGTATACTCTTATTTCTTGGTGCTTCTTCCCTGTAGCTACCCAGCTTCATGGAGCTATTCCTAGAGATATGTGTCAAAGCACACTAGATGTTGAGTCCACTCAGAGTGAAGTTACTTTGTTCATATTGCAAAGCTCCCAGGAGCCCAGATGCACTGTCTAAGGATGTCAGCGAAGAGCTGCTAAAATTACAAGGTTCAGAATGGGCACTTTCCTCTGCTTTAGCGCATGCCGTTCCCTTTGCTTGGCATTTCATGCTGCCCACCACCCTTTTTTGCCTGGCTAACAACTAACGCACTCTCCAAGACTCAGCTGAGATGTCCCCTCCTATGTGAAGCTTTCCCCAGTTTCTCTTACAACACATCTTTCATCTTCTTTTACATTTAATTTACAGAATGCAACTTCATGGGTAAATGGTGGCTATTATATGTCTATCTCAACTAGCAGATCATCTCTTCTGTTGGAGAGAGGCAATGTACAAAACAACATGTACAAAACAACATACAGAATGGATAATAAGAGAGACTGCTGGAAGGTCAAAGTGCTAGCAGGCTTGAGGTGTCACATCTTGGAGACTTGTATTCATCTGTCCCTGGTGCTATTCTCAGCCATCCAGTTTCTGGATACTATAAATTTAAAGAAGGATGCTAAAAATATAATACCATGATATTATTTTTTATTTTACAGCTCCTAGGGTCAATCATTGTTCTAGGGTAAGACTTCTTTATATGGTATATTTGCCCAAAGGCTTAAGTGTTGGGTTTATTTTCATAATATTCATAATGAATCCATTTATAGATGATTTACATAGACCTGCCATGACCCCAAATCAGCTGGAATTTCAGGCACTGCTACTTGAAGTTACATGAGAGCAAATGCTCTATAATGCAGCAGCCTGGGCACTGCTGAGGCATTCTAAAAGAATGTTTCCTTTTTATTTATTCCTTTTGTTTGGAGATCCAAATTAAAAGTCCTTGGGACAATATATGTGAGAAACTGGTATTTATGACAAAAGAACAGAGGGAATAGCATAGCAACATGTAGGATGATTTGAGTCCCAGAATCTCCACATTGTTCACATGACAAAAGTGCATAAGACTTCAATAGCTGCATCATTAACTAAGAAGAAAGTCTATATTTATAGGACCTGGAGAAGGCTCACAGGTATTAAACAAGTGGCCCCTGGAATTACTGAAATAAACAAATGATCCCCAAAGTTGGTTGAGCATAAATTACAATTATCTGAAGAGTTCTGTTTTGTCTTAATACAGATTTCTGAAGCCCACGCCCGAGATTCTGATTCTTTAGGACTGACATGAGCCCCAGGGACCGTGTTAGTTTGTATGTTTGATTGTCAGTTCCCCAAGTCTTTCTGATGACTGGCTCCAGCTTTGAAAACTACTGGTTCAAACTACCATTATAACCATGATCTCCAAAGTATGGTGCATACAAGATATCATCTTGAGAGGGAAGAAAACATGAAGATAGATGATTGATAGATAGATAGATGATAGATAGATAGATAGATAGATGATAAAAGACAGAGACAGAGAGAGATAATTGTTACTAAACTTCTTTATTCTAAAACATAGACTCACAGAAAGTAGTAATAATATAAAGGGTCCCATGTATGGCTCACCCAGCTTCTTCTTAGAGTAACATGTAATATAGATAATAAACACAGTATCAAAGCCAAGAAAACTGACATTATTTCATTACTGATAACTAGCCCTTATTCGGTTTCCTGCTTTCCTTTGTGTATGTGTATATCAATCTATGCAATTTTAACACACGTGCAGGTTCATGTAACCACCACCACAGACAGACTCCATGTTGCTTTTCTTGGTATGCACACCCATTCCGTGCCCCACTCCATCCTCATTCCTGCCCCCTAACAACCACTACTCTGTTCTCCATCTCCAGGATTTTGTCATTTCAAGAATGTTTTACAAATGGCATCATATGGTATATGTATACTTCAAGAATGATTTTTCTTTTTTCATTAAATATAATGCCCTTAATTCAATCCAGACTATTGTATGTATCAATAGATCACTCTTTTTTTATTAATAAATAGTACTATTCCATTACATGGATGTACCAGAGTCTGTTTAAACATTTACCCACCGAAGGAAATTTGGGTTGTTTCCAGTATTTTGCCATTATGAAAAAAGTTGCTAATGTTCACATACAGGGTTTTTGTGAACATAACTTTTCATGTTTCTAGATAAAATGCCCAGGGGTACAACTCCTAAATCATATGGTTACTACACATTTGCTTTTGTTAAAAAGGTGGGGGGGGCTGCCAAAAAGTTTTCCAGGGTGCTTACTATATTTTGCATATAACTACCAGCCATGTTTGAGAGATCCAGCTTCTCCATATCCTCACCAGCATATGATACGATTATTTTCTCTTAACTGTTCTAATAGGTGTGTGGTGATTTCTTATTGTGGTTCTATATTTATTTTTATTCCCAAGAAAGAAATTAAGCTTTGTTTAGGTTTAAAATATGAAGTGAAAATTGTATTTATATAATTTTAAAAATGAAGATTAAAGAGCACCTCACTACAAAATATTGCATTATTCACAGTTTTTGAGTCAGGCGTGGATGAGGAATCCACCACCTCATTAAGGAATTCACTTAACAGTTAATTAATCTGACAGGTTGCAAAATAAAAAAGATTTTTGTCAACAGTACATGAATCTTTTTGTTCTAATCTAATCTACTCTGCACATAAATTAATTCCATCACTGTCGCTTTTAAGCAAGTCACCCATAACGCTTTGGTGGGACAGAGCTATGGCAATCATGGAAGAATCCACAGGGTCCAGACTCAGCCTCACCACTTACTGATCTATAATACTGAACAAGCCAACTGATCTCTCTGCACCTTTAAAACTGAGGTACTAGCCCTTACCTGTATTCAACAATTTCGATTTGTTATTTACAGCATTCCTAGAACAAAGACCTTGTAACTCCTAGAAATTTATTAGGGAGTTAACTATCTTTTCTAAGAAATAAAGGTGCTGTATTAGATAATTTTTAAGATTCCTCCTGGTTCAAGAATTTTGTAATATTACAGTATTGTGGCACCATGATTCCTATCGTTATTAGAAATGAATTACTGTTTCTCAGTATTTATGAATATTACTATTAATATTTATATTATTACACATTTATTAGTTATGTACTAGCATAATTTAGAATTACTTGTAACAGTATGTATAAAAGTATAAAATGCATTTATTAAATACTATTTTATAATATCAAGATTATTAATATTAATAAAAACAACTAGCTATTTTAATTATAGCAGGAAATACACTTCATAAGGACAGAAATCAATCTCAGTTTTGCTCATCACTTCAGCACACTAGAAGAGTCTGTCAGAAATTGTTTCAAGTAAGTAATCATTAAATAGGTATGTAATAGTAATTCCTAGAGTTGTAAGGTTTATAAATTTATAAACATTTTTACACTCATTGTTACATGTGGTCCTCAAAACAATCTCATAAGATAACTAATATCACCTACTTGTTTTATAAATTAAGAAAAAAGGAATAGAAAATTGTCATGCCCAAGGTCAAGTGGTTAAACTGAGACTTTAATGTAAATTCCCTCGCCACCAAGATAGCACTGAACTTCGGCTCTTTGGAGTGTCAATAGGCCTATGAACATTTAGTAAGATCTGATTTCACCCAAAGAATTACAGGTTCTTTTCTCTTCAAGGAGATGCAAGGTAAAATTTAAATTAATACAATTATTATCTTATCCTTTAACAAATGAATGACTTGTCCTCTTTCCCCCCCTGGGGCTCTGAAAATTAAAACTCATGTGCTGCACTCCACAGTGATAGAGGAGGCTCAAGATGCTTACCCTGAACCAGAAAAGGGACGTGCCAGTCAAACTGAGTCTCATTAGAGTTTCTGATGGTTCAGTGAGATCGCGACCATCCTCATGACCGCCCAGGCATAATTATAACAAACAGTCTGAGAAGTTGCAAGTGCTCTTCTGTGATGGCTGGCAACTTATCGGGTCTGGGAGAACTAAATAAGGAAGATGTTTCCCATGTGTACATCCGAAGTTGTAGGCCAGATTCACCTTTCACATCAGAGACAGAGACTACTGGACTCCAGAGACAGGAGAGTACACTGTGAGTATAATTATTTTGATAAAACTTGTTCAGAGTTCACTATCAGTCCTCATACACTTTTTACCACCAATTATTCCAAGTTCAAAAAAGAAAAAGATTTTACTAACTGTAAGAAGAGAAGCAGCATCAACTTGGCTTACACATTCAACATAAAAATGGCAGAAAAAGTCCATTCTAAGTTACTTCTTCAAAGACATTGCCATAGGTAGCCATCCATTTCCCTCACATTTTAGCTATCTGTTGAGAAAACAAAAATGTCCTACTTACCAGGTTACACGACTTCACAGCACTAATGGCTAGTTCCCCACCAAATAGTAATAATCAGACTCATCAATTCCCAGGAGCCAAGCCCCAAACTTGCTTCTTTCAATATAAGACAATGGAGACCCATCGGAATAAATACATTTAGGGCCTGAATTCTGGAACCAGTTCAGTCCAAACTCTTGGGTAACCTTGGAAAGATAGTCTGATTCTCTTCCCTCCCAGACTGAGTTTTCACATTTCACAAGTGGAAGAAATGGCCTAGATAATCTTCAAACTCTCTTCTAGTTCTGCTGCTTAAAGACTGTGATTAAAGCATGAAGAATGACTCTGGCAGGGAAGTGGAAAGGAAACAAGTTTGGCTGCCATCTCTACCATGGGAGACCCAGTGTTTGTGATGGCTTAACCCAATAGCAATCACCTATAACTACTCCCTCTTCATAGAATGGAAAACACATTGAGATCTAGTAAAAGATCTAGTAAAAGATCTCCAGGCTTAGGACTGTCATTGAACAGAATTCATCTATTCCAGTCTGACTTTACAAGTCTAGATGAAGCAATGCAGGCCAAGCTTGAAAACAGAGCCTTTGTTTATATGACACAGAAGTGTAAAAGGTAATATATGTAGGAAAAGTTTGTGAAAAGAGCACCATTTTCAAATTAATTTCAAAGAAGATCATGAAATAATAAAATAATGGATTTAGAATAGATGAGGCTATCTACCCCAACCTTCAATAAATAGAAAGAACCTGTTAAAATAAGCAAGAGCCCTAGATATAAAGAACAGAGCCTAGCTCTACAATTTTACTAGCTATGTGATTACTGAATAAGTTATTTCACTTCTGGTAGATTACCACTCAGTAAATGGCAATAATATCTGTTCTGCTTAACTCAGAGAGATACACTAAGAAATCTCTTTTAAGAAATAAATGACAATGAATATAGAAGTGTTGGATAAGCTACAAAGAATTGTACAAGTAAAAGAAATTCTGCTGAAAAGATCACATTGAATTTGTACCCTACAGATTCATTTTTTTAAAACTTTACATTAAAAATATTTTTAGGATTTCCTATTGTAGCTCAGCAGTAATGAACCTGACTAGCATTCATGAGGATGCAGGTTTGATCCCTGGCCTCGCTCACTGGATGAAGAATACAGTGCTACCGTGAAGTGTGGTGTAGGTCACAGATGCGGCTTGGATCTGGCATTGTTGTAGCTGTGATGCAGGCCATCAGCCCCAGTTCCAATTTGACCCCTAGGCTGGGAACTTCCATATGCCACAGGTACGGCACTAAAATAAAATAAAATAAAATAAAAAAATAAAAAGAAGTTTCAGATATTGAAGAAAGTTAACTCCAGGCCACAAGATAACTCCAACATTACAAACTTGAAAGCTTTACAAATCATTCTATATGATAAAACGGATACAAAATATTACCAAATTTCATTCAGCCAAACTATTGAGAATTTCCAATTGCCAGACTTGCAAGAAAAGGAAAATTTCAAACCATCTCATGAAAATAATTAGTAAAGTAGGAAACCTCATTACTTTGGTCATCTATCAAGAACAGAAAAAGAAATGTCTATATCTTGTTCCTCATCAAACTCTAAGGCTTTGGGATATTCGTTTTGCAAATTTGCAGCAGAGAGGGGACCCAGATTATAGGATAAAGAACACTACTGACTAAAATTTTAATGACCAGGAGAAAAATCACATCATCTTGTTGCCCTCTTCAGTCTGGAAGAGAAGGTGATGATAAAAAACCATACATGTGTACCAAACTCATTCAACTAAAAAATGATGTAGACACTCTACCTGGTAAAATCTGTAAGAAGACAAACCAATAAAAAATATACATAGACTCATAGGCATATGGTACAGGACACATAAAGGCTTTTTTTGGGGGTCTATTTAGGGCCACACCCAAGGCACATGGAGGTTCCCAGGCTAGGGGCTGAATTGGAGCTGCAGCTACCAGCCTAGGCACAGCCACAGCAAGGCAGGATCTGAGCTGTGTCTGTGACCTACACCACAGCTCGTGGCAACACCGGGTCCTTAACCCACTGAGCAAGCCCAGGGGTCAAACCCCACAACCTCATGGATGGATACTAGTCAGGTTTGTTACCACTGAGCCACAACAGGAAATCTGCAAAAAAAGACATTTAGAAATCTAGGGACATTCTTATACAAGGGGAAAAAAAATCAACAAAAAATGAGAGTAACGGTAGTAAAATAAAAGGGCCCTGAGGCCTAAAGAGCTAATAACTGGGGAGAAAGGCATACCCCATTTTTAGACGTGCCAAAGCCCTGTAAAGAAAGTTATTAGCAGAATACCTTATAAAAGAAAATTATAACATATGGTAACACATAAACATAAGTTGATGGGAAAACATGAAGGTATTTTTTCTACTTTCACAGTAGGAATTTAAAAATAAGAAAGCAAACCCCAGAGATTACAGACATAATACCAGGGCAAGAAATGTAATGGGTGACTTCAAGGTAGCAGTGGTTAAACAAATCCTGCATCAAAAAAGCTCAAGGAATGGGGAGAGGAGGTACAACTAATTCAAACATATGTGGGTTGAGCTGCAGAACTATAAAACCTAATAAGCAGTTGAGAAGCTTGAAACTGTTGCCTGGATAAGCAGGTTCATACCGCTGTGGTTTAACTCTCGCCGCAAACATTACTGAGTGCCTACTCTGTGTCAGGTGTCCTGCTGGTTGCTGTTGGCAGTAAAGGCAAGAATCAGGCAGCCCCTGCCTATAAAGGTCCAAGTTTACTGAAGGAGACAGTCCCATATAAAATAGATTTACTATTAGACGGCCAGTTGTGAAAAGGATTGTACAAGATGCACAGAAGTTATGGCGGAGTGACAAAGAGCTTCACGAGATCCTGGATAAGTCTGGACTCAGAGGGGACTTGAGATCCAATGCCAGCTGACCGTGAGCAAGCCACGCATCTCTGAGCAAATCACGTACTCTCTCTGCAATGCAGTTCCCACTCTTACACCAGAAAAAAGTAGACTATGTGATTTCTATTAGTTCAAATGCTCTGCCTTTGTGGCTGAGGTTCTTCAAAGTCAGGCTCTGCATTAAGCTATGAATGTTAAGACTTTATGGGCTAGAAACCAAGGGGCGAGTGTGAATAGAGGCAAAGAATAGCATGAGCTGAGGAATGAGACCGTGGCATCAACTCACCCTGTACATAAAAACTGTGTTACCTATTACCCGGTGATTTCACTAATGATATAGAACATTCTATATGGACAAAAAAGGAAAAGAAGATGGATATAAACTTTACAAATCCATAAAAAATTAAACAAAGAGAAATATGAATTATAAAAACATTGAGAGCAACAGAAGATGCACTAACATTTAAATTAAATATAAAGTGAAGCAAATCTTACACTTCTAACAAATATCGTGTCATAATACACAGCAGATGAAGAGATGTAACTACATTTTAAAAAGTCTGAATATCCATGAACCTTTGCCCATGTTTATCTTTAAAATGTATATATGCAAGGGAAATTTCTTCCTTCATGTATTCAAAAAAAGGTTATATTAAAAAGAGAGAGACTGGCAGAATTGCAAGAAAGAATCAAGACTTCAAAAATGAAATGAGACTGAGTTGCTTGGAATGAGGATGCCACATTCCAAACTGTCAATTGCAAGAGAAGACTCACCGAGCAGTACACTCGCCCATCTAGCCATCCGCCATCCATCCAAATATATACACACATAAGAACATACAGACATACATGTGACCATACACAACCATTCCCACTAAAAACACAGTAGCATAATAAGAGCCAAGAGGAACATAAGGATGAGTGGGAAACCATGTCTCATTGCTTAAATGGGGAAACAAAGCTCATACCCTTATGCGGAAGTAGAGAAGCATCACCATCACAAGGGACCTGAGTGCCACATATGCCATGAAGTATATAGCATACTGGGTGGGGACAACAGTCTCATTCAGAAACTTAGTCGCCACAAAAACATAGAGAATGTCAACTGTCTTCTCTAAGCTTCCACTTCTTTATGTGAAAAAAAAAAAAAAAATTGGTTCCCAGGATTATTGGAGAAGGCAATAAAGACAATGAAAAGGCATAATGCTTCACGTGAACTCTATGTTCAGTAGTGGCAGAGTGAGAGCAGGAGGAACGAAAAAGAAGTAGAAATAAGTTGTATATGGAACTCCAGGAAAGGGAGAGTTTACTTCTGATCTAGGTCAGGCCCAGACACTGGAAAAGGTGAAACAAGTAGGACAGTGATAGGTGACAAGAGGGTGTGTGGTGACGTGTAAAGAAAGAAAGAGTTGAGTAAAGAGCTGCAAAGCATCAGATATGATGCCAGTATCCCTGGAGAACCAACTAGACAGCGGGAGAACCTCACACAGTATAGTAAAGAGCATGGGGCATCTCAGCACAGGAAGTCGACCACGCGGCCAGCCCACCAGAACACACAGCACTCGGAGCACAGGAGTTGAAAGGGCGACCGTTCTGTGCCTCTCTCCTCCCTCTCACACATAGCATTTATTAGCCTGTATCATACACCCTGGCCCTCAGGGGTGCTCTGACAGGCATACCTACTAGACCTCCTCACACCTCTGTCTCCTTCTCTAGAAGAAAGCCTGTCTTTGTCCCTTTCATATTAGAGGAAAGTCCATTTTAGCTCTTACCAAAACTGGGGAGTTATCCAGGTTTGTTATTACAAACCTCCTAGTGATCAGAGCAGGGGGAAACACTGAGAAAACAGATGCAGAAGCCAGCAATGACTCTTGCTGTCTTGTCAAGAGGGATTCTCTTCTACATCCCATTCCTAAGCCCTGCAATCACTAAAGAAGAATGAGCCAAAGAAAACCAGTCACACTTTGCCCTTGATTGGTGGCAACGGTGCAGTCTCCTTCAAGGCCAACGGGGTTTAAGGCACTGCATGGTGACAGGTAGTGCACCAAGGGCTTCATGTACCGATTTTCCAGAGCAGCTCTCTCACGGTCTTGTTGCCGCCCTCTCTCAACAACGGAGACCCAAAGAGCCACAGCCACAGACAAGGCGTGCATGACCTCCTCCCTTCCACCTGCCTAAGTGTCCAGCTACCTGGCACAAACTGGACATATGGACTAGACCTCTGACTTCAGTCCTAAATACGAACAGACAAGTAAAGTGTTTACTGGGTTCAGGGAGAAGACTAGAAAGTAAAGAGAAAGACTGGACTGCATCACAGAGTGTGAAACAGTCTCATGCAAAATTGTTGAAACAAACAAGCTAATGTCATCCAGGAAGGAATTACAAACATCCTGGAGAGGGTGAGGTAATTGTTTTAAAAAGTAGGATGGGGGAGAAAATAGAGACAGGGGACAATCTCCTTTCACTGCCTCTTCTCCCTCAGTTCCCAAAAGTCTAACAGTCTACTGTTAGTTATTGTTTCATGTGTTTCGATGAGCTGCTGACGTGGATTGGAAAGAATATGGAATCTTTATTAAAAGTATGGCACTCTTTATGCTGCCTGTGGGTTTAGCGTGTGAGCGTATCCATGCGTGTACACCTGGGATGCTGAGATCAACTAGATCTTCAAGTTCCCCTTGATGTCAACTGAATGTACTACCCTTAAAGCCCCTAAAACTAGGCTTCACTCAAATATGTCTGTGAGCTTCAACAAATGCAGATCACACAGAGCTCTCCAGACAACAGAGAGGGGAAAACTATTCTAAGTGCCTTATTAGCTTTGCTTCGTATGGGTTTCCCATCAGATCCCAGCATCTCAGGACACTTCTCCAATGGCAAGAGGGAAGGGCAACTGGGTGGTAGACACATTTCTACGAGACAATGGGATGGGGATGGAGGACACTGCAATAGAAGGGCACCAAGCTATGAATGAAGAGATGAAGATTCCAGTTTTAGCTCTGGCCCTAACTCACTGTATAATCTTAGTCATACAACCTCTAAAAGATGACAGTCTCTTTATGCCCAAAAGAAGAGTTGCTTAGATAGTTACTAGGTGCTCTTTAACCTTTGGTAGTCTATATACGATGATAAGCACACCACAGACTTTTGAGCTACTTTTTCCACCATAGCTACAAATCACTTTTATTATATTAAATTCTCCCATTTGGGGCACCTACCTCTGAAATCCCCACACTCACCTTCACCGCCAGGTTGCTTGTATGGGTTGTACTTGGGCTTTGGAGCAACAACAGGGGCAAACTTCTTTGGTGGCTGTTGTGTGGACACTGAAATACTGGGGGTCCCAAAGGAATGGGTGGTCTCCATCCGTGCAGGGACATGGCCAAGGGGTTCAGCAGTGCTTTTGGGTGGCAGCCAAGATGGGTGAGACATTGTTGAATCTAGAATTAAAAGAAATAAGCACGATTATTTTTAAAGAAACATGGAAGATGAAGGCAAGCTAGTTCACTTCATTATTCTTAATCCACATGTAATGAAATCTTTAAAGAGCACTCTTAAGAAGAGGGGAAGGAATGAAGGAAGAAAGAAAGGGAAGGAGGGAGGAGGAAGGAAGGAGTTATGAAAAACTTATCTTAACCGGAGAAGAAAAACCAAGCCTCCCTCAATCAGTCTCGAATACCTCTCTTCCAACAGTTAACTACTGTAGTGCCTAGCAGTCTTTAGGAAATAAATAGCAGTAAGAAATAGTTGCTAAAGAAGTGCCAGTGATAGGAGAATCTTATAACACTTTTTATAAGATTGGTTTAAAAACAGCTTAAAAAAAAAAAGAGAGGAATTCCCATTGTGGCTCAGTGCTAACAAACCCAACTAGTATCCATAAGGATGCAGGTCTGATCCCTGGCCTTGCTCAGTGGCTTAAGGATCTGGTGTTGCCATGAGCTGTGGTGCAGGTAGCAGACGCAGCTCAGATCCCAAGTCGCTGTGGCCGTGGTGTAAGCCGGCGGCTACAGCTCCAATTTGACCCTAGCCTGGGAACTTCCAGATGCTTCAGGGTGCAGTCCTTGAAAAATAAATAAATAAATTTTTAAAAGCCTCAATTTATTAATAGCCTATTAATATTATTAATATATCATTATTATATGGTGATCATAATACTAATATGATTACTATACGAATTTAATGGTGATAAGTTACCTAAATGAGGTAAGAAATAAATATGAATGTTGCTAGAATGTAGCAAAAGAAGATCACTTCTTGCTGGGAGCAGAACTAAGACCTCATTAGTGAGGTGACCTTCAGACTGGCCGTGAGTGCTGAGTAGAGGTCACACCTGAACAAGGTAGGCAATATTGCATGGGCAGAAAATTACACAAGGGGGTTAAGGAAAAGTAGTTACACCAAAAGGACTAAAAATGTAGGATGAAACTAAAACAGAGACAGCTCTGCATGCACGCTTAAGGAGTCTGAATTCATTCTGCAGACATTCAGGAATCACTAAAAGCTTATTCTTGAAATAAGGACATCACAAGCACATGGCAGGACACTTAAAAATGTACTGTTCCTCACCACAGGGCATTTGGATATTGGGGGAGTGAGCACTGTTTGCGACACTGCCTGGGACAATTACTGGTACTTAACAGCCAAGGGCTGAAGTACTCAACCCCTGCGATGTGCAGGGCAGCCCCACAGGAGGTTCATCTGGAGCTCTGCTGAGCTGGCCCCTTAGGAAGCTCAGCGAGGAAGGAGAGACACCAGCCAACCCAGGGGCTGCCCTGCTCAAATTAAAATACACTCGGTGAGGAAAGAAAAATGTCTTGGTGTCAGGGTAAGCCAACCACCCTCCAGGGGGCCTGAAGGCTGGGCCCCAGCCCCACAGACTGCCTCTGAGGAGGGCTCTCCAAGTCTGATTGCAAGAGCTCTCCAGCCGGGGAGGCCCAGAAGGCTCCCCCACCACTCCCAGCCCCAAATCCAACCCGTAATTTATTAATTGGACTGAATTAATTGAGAGCGCTGCATGATGACCTCCAGATGTCTGTAACAACAAAGAACACTGGAAATGCAGGAAAAAACAAAGGCCTCAGCACATGGCATGACCATGGGGAGACGAGGTGAAAGGAGAGATGGGTAGCCTTAGGGCACACCAGGAGCAGGTAACAGGACCTTGAGCAGCCCTCTCCCCCCACCCAGAGCCACATGTACCTCCACTTAACTCCCAGAGTTTAAATCACTTTTGATGGTTCCTTAATGACAAACAATGATATAACAACATTAAAGTGTTTTATATACTGCCTAGTGCTAAGCAAATAAGTGGAGGAAAATTGTAGGAGGTATAGTTTTCATAATCTAATAGTAAGAGAGGAATCAATGAGGAAGACGTTGAATAAGAAATCGGGGGGAGGGGTCTGTTAAGCCAGTGGTGACACTGGATTTTCACTTTGATTGCAGGCCCTTCTTTTCCTCCTCCTCCCCTATTCCTGTGCATATGCTATGTACCTAAGATACCTGATAATTTGTAAATTCCCTGGAAGAGCAGGAACTCTTATTTTGTACATCCCTAAACCGCTATTAAGGCCCAGCTCAAAACGAATATAGAAGAACAACCATAACTCTGGCTTACTCCTGGTCCTTAAAACTAGCTGTACATTGAGAATTCTTTGAGTTTTTTCTTTTTTTTTTGTTAAATACCAAAACCAAGCTCATCTCTCAGGGTTGAGAAACATTAATTTTTTTGTTGTTCTTTTTATGGCCACACCCAAGGCATATGGAAGTTCCCAGGCTAGGGGTCGAATCAGAGCTATAGCCGCTGGACTACACCACAGCCACGGCAAGGCAGATCCAAGCCACATCTGTGACCTACACCACAGTGCACAACAACACTGGATCCCTAACTCACTGAGCAAGGCCAGGGATTGAACCCGCAACCTCACGGACACTAATCAGGTTCATTAACCACTAAGTCACAATGGGAACTGTGAGAAACATTAATTTTTATTTTCTTCGTTTAATTGAGCCTCAGTCATCTACTAAAAGGGGATAAAATATCTGTTCTACTTTCAACAAGACTGAAGTGAATGTAAGTGGGGGAAAAGTAGGATAAATTAAAGATTTGAAAATGTTAATGCACCATGCACATTTGTAGTATAAATTTTATTTGTAGAGTTTTTTTAAAAATGGGTTAATATTATCCTTGCAAATTTTCTATAACTCTAAAGTTATTCCAAAATAGAAACTTTAAAAATAGGTTAATATAGGATACAGTGATTTCCAAAGCAAAAAGGCACATTTCCAGAGCAAGCCCACATTGCCAACTGACTGTAGAATCCTGGCCTTTTCAGAAATTCTGTAGATATAAAGGAAGAGGCAACGTCTGAGAGAGTAAGAAAAAGGAAAATTTAAGCATCCATATGCAAGCCATTGACTTGATCATAATTTCAGTATCCCCAGCACCACATGTTACCCTGACAATGCACTCCCCATAGAGGCAATTCCAGTCACACCTCCAGCAGGTGCCAGGGTCTGGGCAAGTATCCGTCTGCATATGACCTTAAAGGTATCTTCTCAAATCATTCTTCTGTATTTTAACAATGCTCCAATGACAACATTCCCAGGATTTATAATGAAATTTAATGACACTGAACCTTGTTCATGCTGTGTTCACTACCTATAATGTCATATATCTCCCATTCCTTTCTACCAAGCCACCTTTTTACTTTCATCTTGACCCAGCTCAGATGTCTCTGATGTTGTGAACATATATCTACCTCTCTCCAAAAAGAGTAGCTTAATTCTCAGGCTCTTTTACAACTTGTTTCATACTGATAAAAGTCTGCATGTAAGCTATTTACTCACCTGCCTATCTATCCCAATAAGCTGGAAGTTTCTTAGCAGTCTCATTATACCAGCACATGCCTGGCTAGGAAACCCTTAGAAAAATATGTTAGGCACAAATGGGTGAATGAATGAATGCTGATCTCCTTGGTTACTACTGATCCCTTTCTAGAATCTCTGTATCTCCCTTCTAAGCATCCACTGACGCAATCACCTTTTTGTCCTCCCTTATTTTAGATATATAATGAATACCCTTGATAGATTTCCAGATATTGAACCATCTTTGCAGTCCTAGAAAAAAAAATCCTGCTCAATCGTGGCTGTAAGGTTTTGGCATGCTGATGAATTAAATAGGGTATTTTATATAGAATTTTTGTACATATAATCATAAGTAAGATCATTCTCCAGTGTTTTTTCTCTAGTTGTTTTATTTATCAGTATTAGGTTTTGATACGGGGGTTTGCACCCTTTTCTACTGTTTGGATTAATTTATTGATGAGAATGTAACTATCCAATCTTTAAATGCTTTATCAGAATTCAGTGTAAAGTCATCTAGATGTGACACTTTCTTTAATAATAGAGATTAATCAGATTTCCAATAACTTCTACAAAAATTGTAGCTGTTGTATACTTCTTTTGAGGTCGTTTTTCAGCATTTATATTCTGATAGAAACTCGTCCGTTTCATCTAGGTTTTATCTCTGCTCCCTTCCATTCAATTAAAAATGATGCCTTATCAACTATGTATCACTGAGATCCTGAGCAACACTTCCTACTCATCCTTAAAGACATTATCACATTCTCTATCCTCCAGTTCAAGCCATGTGCCCTTTCACTACACTTCCACAGCACCTGGAATACTGCCAACATCATGCTCATCATATGTCACTCTGTCTCTCTTCTTGCCTGTATCACAGACTAAACTCTTGAATCCTTGAGCACAGAATAATTATCGTTCTCTAACATCAGGGCCTAATACATGATTGGCACTCAATAAAAATGTCTGTTAATTTAATGAATTAATAGATTTATTTCCCTAGCACTGGAGCTCTAGAAAAAGCAAAGTCTGATCCTATACTCAGATGGATCAGATTATCATCCTGTATTCAAGGAATTCTAAGGTTAGCTGAAGAAGATATATTTTTCTGTGTGAAAAGAGACAGAGAATGACACAAAGTGTACACACACACACACACACACACACACAAAACAGCCAACTGGGATATGTCACAGGATCTAGCACAGAGGTAACCATTAACAAGGAATTTGAGGAGTTCCCATTGTGGCACAGTAGAAACAAATCCAACGAGTAACCATGAGGTTGTGGGTTCGATCCCTGGCATCGCTCAGTGGGTTAACGATCCGGCATTGCCATGGCTGTGGCATAGGCCAGCAGCTACAGCTCCAGTTAGACCTCTAGCCTGGGAACCTCCATATGTCGCAGGTGCAGCCCTAAAAAGACAAAAAGACAAAGAAAATAAATAAATAAATAAACAAGGAATTTGAAAGCTAGGTGGCTCTGAAAGATAAATGGAACAAGCAACAAAGATAATGCCTGGAAATTCTGTGAACTGAAGGAAGAAGGAAATCATTTCAGTGGGAAAGGGAACAGACAAGTCGTACTGAAATGAGGGACTCAGAAAGAATATTTGGGGAAAATATTTGGAAGATTAAATGCTTTGCTTTTTAAAGATGTCATACAGAGGGAAAAAAAAAGAAGAAGCTTAAAAGGGGGTGGGGGGCTCCCATCATGGCTCAGCAGTAACGAATCCTACTAGTATCCATGAGGACTCAGTTTGATCCCTGGCCTCACTCAGGGATCAAATTGCCGTGAGCTGTGGTATAGGTCACAGATGCAGCTGAGACGCTGCGTTGCTGTGGCTGTTGCACAGGCTGGCAGCTGTAGCTCCAATATGACCCCTAGCCTGGGAACTTCCATATGATGTGGGTGTGGCCCTAAAAAGCAAAAAGAAGAAGTAGAAGCAGCAGTAGCAGCAGCTAGAACTATTCTCTATAAACAGGAATCTAACTGGAATAAAAACTATGTAAGAAAAACTAATCCATGCAGGATGGATCCCAAGGAAGGTGATAAATACAACAGTACAGACATAGTCCTTCTGACATCAGTCCTAGTCTCAGCTTGGCCGGTGTGACCTTTAACAAAAGAGGGTACTCGTTTGCAGAATGAATGTCTGTAAAGTCCCATTCAGCTCTAATATTCTATAGTGTTTTCCTTCTCTGAAATCTTAAATACACCTCTTCATTTTGATAAGTGGGTTTGAGAAAACCTCACAAGTTTAGTGAACAAACAAACTAGAACATTTACCTGGGGTTTCTCAGCTTCTCAGAAACAGACCCATAGTAAACACAAAGATAAGCACTGGTGAGAGTTGGTTTTCCTGGACCAAAACTTACTCTGCTCTTACTTCCTCTGGTCCTAGATTGGTTTCACTCTAAGCTTATAATCATCATGAAAGTAAGAAGTGAAAAGAAAAATCTGCACAGAGGCTCTGAAAATATACAAACACCATCAGAAGAAAGGAAAACAAGAGAAGTGACCCTTATCTAGGCAAGATGCCTATTGCCAAAGGGAGTGAAAGAGCTGGGGCTCCCTAAGCACTGGTCTTTCAGGAACTGTCTTCAAATGCAAAGAACCTAAAAGGTTTCACCTCTTGCTGCTCTGTTGCTCTTCTGTCTTCTCCTCCTAACTGTTCAGTGAGTACAAGAAAGCTACAGATTGACAATAAATGGCAAGCGTTTATTGAGGACTTATATCCCAAGCAATTTTCTACCAGCCACATAATCATCCTATTTATTATATGAGGTAGGATGATCATTCTCCATATTAGCAGATCAAGAATGTAAGGCTCTAAGAGTTATTTAAAAAACTTGTTCAGGGATACACAGGTAACAAATAGCAAAGCTGAGGTTTGGACACAAGTTTTGGACCCCCAAATCCATGGTCTTCACCATAGTACCACCTCTCTGTAGGAAAAAGTAAAAGACCAAAATCCAAAGGAAACACTCACTTATAAACAGGAGGTTTTGCTTTTATATCCATTCCTAGCTCCTGGGTGCTACTTGCCACAGTGTCTTCTCTGTTTTGTTCCATCTAATCTATCATGAGCCACACAAACTGATAAGGCCAAAAACCTGACCAAACTGATCAAACATAACAAAACACAAACAACTGCAAAAGGCCATATGACAACCAAAACCCTTCCTCACAGGAGGGAATACTTAAGACTACAGGAAAATTGACATTTAATACTAAAAAAAGTCACCAAGCCTCTCTAAAGATAGCATGTGAATGACAAGTCACTGTCATCCACAAAAATAGAATGAACTAGTGTTTGCTCAAGTTTTGCTTCTTCTCTAAAATCCATAGTGTACTCTTTAAATATTTACTTAGATCACCAAAATTTAAAAACAACCAACCAGCCGTTGCATGGTATTATCTAACATTAAGTACTATAAGCTTAAGGAAGTGATTTTCAAAACTGTCTGCACGCTAGATTCACCTGGGAATCTTTATGTATGTATTCTGATTCAAGGGTTGCAAATAATTGACTTAGAGTGTTTATATTAATCTTTAAATCATGTTGCATAAGTCCCTAAATCTCCCTTGGCAATTAACCCAAGACCTGGCTCTTGGTCAATGTTTGCTGAATAAATGAATGATACTGAAGGACATGGCAGGTATTAACATCATCATTTTATTGACAGAAGTTTTGAGAAGTTGAGATGCTTTGTGACCTAAACGGCAGATGTAGTTGATAGCCAACTAAACTTCAGGATTTTTCACTTAAGCAACTGAAATTTAAATAACATTCTTCTATATCATGGAGATGTTTCACTATCTTCTCTCTTTATATAAAAGTCAGTGCTTTCCTAAAATTTCAAAACTGCTTCCTTAAGGGGCTTTTAAAATGGTACACTGAGCTTCCTCTCCTAGGCTACAGTTAATTATCCTTTTTTACATCTTGGAACTCAGCTGAAAGATACCTGATCTTCTAAATTCAGACCTAGCTCCCAGTCTTAGCTATGCCATGAGCTCAGTACAACTTTTGCTCTCTCTGGGATCACAGTGTTCTCCTCTGAAAACAGTGTCATTAGGTTATTAGATAAATGCTAATGACAACTCTACTCACAACTCATGAGTATATGGAAACTCCTGACTATAGATGTAGCCAGAAACAAGTAAAAGTCAGCCAAATTACCTATAATTCTCCTCTTAGATCGTCAGTGAGGAAGTACAGCCCTCTTTTGTTCCTCCTTTTTTTTGTCACTCGTTTCCCTTACACTTCAGTCCTCCCTCTTGTGGGAGGGAAACTTAGATTGATCTCAGAGATTACCAAGGTATCAATCAAGATTTATTATGCACAAGTAAATAAGTACTTTAGGCAAACCTCTTCCAAACGGTGTAGGTAAGTCCCTACCAGTGTAATTACGAAGCAGATATGCTGTGGCATGTGATGGAAGCGTGGGAAGACAACATTTAAGAACAAGGCAGGCTGAAAATTGCACACAATTGTTAGTTGAACAGCAAATGTAATTACTCTTCCTCTGAAGCATCAGGTCAGATGAGAGCCGGAAGGGCAAACAGGATCTGCCATGGACTGAAAATGTCAATGCATTCACTCCACTTCTCTTTATAGGCAGCTTTGGCCCTGCACTGGCTAAGTGCCCCACTCTCTGCATGGACAGCTGGCATTACTCGGAAGGGGTGATGAGAGAACAACTCTACAGAAATGCCAAACCTTTATATAGACTATCTGAGAGACAGTTGGAAATACTGGAAAAAAACACTAGACTGAGATGCAAAGGACTTGGGCATAATTTTCAGCTCAGCCATTCACTGGCTCTATGACTTTAGTCCTTTGAACTCTTGTGTCTTGAACCACAGTGTATTCCGCAGCACATCTCCCTATCTTCAAACTAAAGATTAGATGCTGGCTACCATTCCTGCCAACTCTCACATCCCGTGATTCTTCCTAAAAGTCCACCAGCTGAGTGAGATGAAGTTTCTTACAAAACCATCTTCACTCCTGTGAGTCCCATTGACCAGGGATTGTAGAGCGAAGTGAGGTAGGCTAGGAATCAACACATGCCAGCCTTCCTTGAACAGAGTAAGTATGAAGGCAAATCAATGCTAAAGGTGCCATCCCTATGGCTAGCAACACAGCTGGTGGCAAGAAAAACCCAACTACCTCTGCAGATCCCATAAACTAAGAAGCAAAAAGAGAAGCATCAATCCATTCAAGTTAAGTAATTGTCTCTGATAAAGAAGTGAGGCAGAATAGAGACATACTCCACATTGCACTGTCACTTCAGATTCAGAGTGTCATCTGAAAATGGAACAATCAACCCTGAAAGGAAAACAATAGCACTGGAAGACCAGGACGCAAGAGAAGATAAAGAAAAGGATAGAACCAAACCAATTACTAACTCACTGGTTTTTATTTGCCACAAATGGGTGACAACAGCGAGGTCAGGCCATTCAATGGCCAAGAAGTCATATGGAGCCCCAGCTGGAGAAATCTTAGGTAATAGTTTGTTCTTTTTAATTTGAATATTCAACAACCACGATTTAGACAAGTTCAAGTGGCTTATGCAAGGTAATACAGCAGCTAGTACATATTGGAAGCTGGATTCAAACCCAGTTATTCTGCTTCCAGAAAGTGTTTGCAGTGGAAAAGTCTCATTAAAGAAGCAAGAAATTCTATTAATTGTTGGATGATACTAGGAAGAATAGGTAAACGGTAGAGGAAAGGACATAGGCATTAAGAATTTCTCTTCCAAAAGAGTCAGCACCCACATCACTGGAAGTAAGCCTGGAAGTCAGGTGACCCCAACCTCACACTCTAGGTCACATTTAATGACAATGGTTCTATTTGGCTAAGTGACCAAGAAAATATGTACCATCTCTGGACCTCAAATCCTCCAGCTCTAAAATAATAAGCATTAATAAGATGATCTCCCAAACCCTGCTTTAAACAACATGCTATGTTACAGACTTGTATAGCTAGTCTGTGGAACGTCCTATGTTTATTAAAAAAAAAAAAAAGGTCTCTTAAGGAAGTTTCTTCTAAGGCTCTGATTCTAAAAGATTTTTCTATACAAGACCAAGAAAAGGGGTAACGAGCCTGAGCCTGCTGAGCTCAGAAAAAAACCTATTTCTAAAGGTGGAAATCTGGATTTACAAAGATGAGATTCTGAGTGCCTGACTCATAAGGGTTTAAAATCCTGGTTTATATGTTGCCCCTCCACCAGGATGAAAAAGTGACCATGGGAAAAAACACCAATATCATCTCCTCTAGTGAGGCCTCCCTTTGATGGTATCTGGTTGGAATCCTCTCATTCTAAAACCACTACAAAGTGGGTAGGTCCACAAGTAATTGAAGGTTGTTGTCTGCATTCCCTGACAGCTTGTTCAAACTTGTATTAAAATACATGAATACCACACCACGTTAACAAACTGAAGAATAAAAACCATATGATCCTCTCCATAGATGCAGAAAAAGCCTTTGACAAAATCCAACACCCATTTCTCATAAAAACCCTTCAGAAAGTGGGCATAGGGGGAACCTACCTCAACATAGTCAAGGCCACCTATGACAAACCCAGACCTAACATCATTCTCAATCGTGAAAAGCTGAAAGAATTCCCGTTGAGATCAGGAACAAGACAGGGATGTCCACTCTCACCACTACTATTCAACATAGTTCTGGAAGTCCTAGCTACAGCAATCAGAGAAGAAAAAGAAATAAAAGGAATCCAAATTGGGAAAGAAGAAGTAAAAATATCACTTTTTGCAGATGACATGATACTATACCTAGAGAATCCTAAAGACTCTACCAGAAAACTACTAGAGCTCATCAATGAATTTGGCAAAGTTACAGGATACAAAATTAATACACAGAAATCAACTGCATTTCTATATACCAACAATGAAAGATCAGAAAGAGGAATTAGAGAAGCAATCCTGTTTACCATCGCATCAAAAAGAATCAAATACTTAGGAATAAACCTGCCTAAAGAGACGAAAGACCTGTACTCTGAAAATTATAAGGCACTGATGAAAGAAATCAAGGATGACTTAAATAGGTAGAAAGACATACCATGCTCTTGGATTGAAAGAGTCAATATTATCAAAATGACTATACTACCCAAGGCAATCTACACATTCAATGCAATCCCTATCAAATTACCAATGACATTTTTCAAAGAACTAGAACAAAATAGTTTAAAGTTTGTCTGGAAACACAAAAAAACCAGAATAGCAAAAGACATCCTGAAAAAGAAAAATGGGGCTGGAGGAATCAGGCTCCCTGACTTCAGACTCTACTACAAAACTATATGGTACTGGCACAAAGACAGAAATATAGATCAGTGGAATGGGATAGAAAGCCCAGAATTAAATCCACGCATCTATAGTCAACTAATCTATGATAAAGGAGCCAAGAATATACATTGGACAAAAGACAGCCTCTTCAATAAATGGTGCTGGGAAAACTGGACAGCTACATGTAAAAAAATGAAACTAGAACACTTCCTAACACCATGCACAAAAATAAACTCAAAATGGATTAAAGATCTAGATATAAGACCAGAAACTATCAAACTCTTAGAGGAAAACATAGGCCACACGTTCTCTGACATAAATGATAGCAACATCTTCTCAGATCCATGTGTCAGAGTAAGGACAATAAAAAGAGAAATAAACAAATGTGACTTAATTAAACTTCAAAGTTTCTGCACAGCTAAGGAAACCCTAAACAAAATGAAAAGACAACCCACAGAATGGGGGGAAATATTTGCAAATGATTCAACTGACAAGGAATTAATCTCCAAAATTTACAAACAGCTCCTACAGCTCAACACCAAAGAAACAAACAACCCCATCCAAAAATGGGC
>PVHT021183693.1:43862464-43928661 GCA_004024745.2 Catagonus wagneri | reverse complement strand
CAAATTCACCTTGATATCCCAGTAAAAGTACATTGAATAAGAGAGGAAAAAAAACTCAATTTTAGATACAGCTTGAAAAAGTAGAAATATTTCATTTCATTTTCAATTAATATAAACCCTCTCTTGACAAATCTCAGGCCGTATTTATACCTGACACTACTGCTTGTGACTCTGTGAATCAATGTTTGCCCAAGCCACAGAGCCTGCCAAGAGCAATCACAGCAACAAGACACAGAGTTATCTATTACACTTCAGCCTTTTAAACATTATATTGCTCACAAAACTGTCACCTATCAACTGTGCTGTTTATATCCTATTGTCTCCTGTTACAGGATGTACACTAATTTAGAGCTTTTGCATAGACTTTGACACTATAATTTGAATTAATGTCATTGAATTTAGATAATATAGTTATTATAAATTAAAGTTTCCAAATCAGTCTTTGTTTCTCTAATATTCACTTGCATCTTAAATTTCTGTTAAATCCAAAATCTACCTCACTCTAAAGGTAAAATATAAAGATATTGCTAAATTAAATTAAAATGCCCAATCATTGGGAAAATAAAGGGGGAGGGAGAAGAGTCACAAATTTTCATCCTTCAAGGGCCGTAGAGTTTTAAAAAACAAAAAGATTCAACTTCATGCATTATATGCTCCAAAATAATAACTTCTTTTTAACACCAATCCAAAAGCCTGGAGAAATTTCTCAGTATTTGAAATGGTATGAAAAAACAGGTTTCTCATTAGAATGTGTTATAAATTCAAATTATGTAAGAGAAGCTAGTTTTGCAACTTCACATTTAGTAGCAAAACAATTGAAACCATTTTCAACTGGTGACCTTTTTCTTAAGTCATGTTGGAAGTTGTTCCACTTTTATTTCAAGATTTTGAAACAGAGACAAAAATCTGTAAAAGCAATGACCCAATAGCCACTTAGTAAAAACAAGCGAGGCTGTTTCGGATCAGTTTCAGAATGACATAGAAGGATGATATTCCCTTTCAAATTTCTCTCGATGTGAGGGCTGGTGCTGTACCTTCTACACTATTATCAATTACTGACTACTGTGCAGAAAAAGACAATGCCAAATATGAAGAATATACAGAATTGGCTGACATTCTGGGGAAATAACACACGCGTACTTTAGACATACAATGTAAGGTAGTAGTTGACAAATTATTCAGCAATATAGAATTTTAATGTTTCAAGCAACATGAAATTAATAGTTATTTCTTCTAATGTGGAGCTGAAGTTGAAACTTAAACACCCTCTGCCAGTTTGCCCACAACCAATGACCAGGAACTCATGACCTCATGGCACCCCTTCCATGGCACAAAAGTTGTAATTGTTAGAAAGTTGTCAGGCTAAAACTTGTATTCCAAGAAACACTGATCAGTCCCGCCTTTGCCTTGGAATCACAAGCCAACGTATACATGACAGCCCTCCAGATATTTAAAATATTTATCTAGTTTCCTACTTTTCTTTGTCTGTGTCCCAAGTTTAAAAAGTCCAGTTCTTCCTTTTCTTTAAACTAGCCTTACAGCTTTAGAATAATAAAATTAAATTAAAAATCTCAAACCAGCAGTTTTCAAACTTTCTGTTAGCAAAAAAATATTTCTTGAGGCCAAATCTTTAAGAACGCCAAAGAATAAAATAAGCAAATTGATAAAATAGCTCCTCAAATTTATTTAAATCTTCATCCTTTGGCAACTTTACAACTTCAGTTGCAGGAGGAAGTATAAAACATATTATATTACTTCCTTAGCCCTCCTATGAGACCTTTGCTATGAGCCAAGTTGAAAACCCTCTGCTCTAAAATATTACAGTGATTATGAAGGAAAAAAAAAAGAACAGAAATGTGTCTTCTTTTGTTTTCCTAATAGAGAATCTGTCCCATCAGCAGTGTTCAGCAGGTGATTATTATATAAAAGAAATTAAACTTAAAGATTTGGGAACACTGGCGCTCCCGTAGTGGAGTAGCGGAAATGAATCTAACTAGGAACCATGGGATTGGGGCTGCGATTCCTGGGCCTCGCTCTGTGGGTTAAGGATCTGGCTGCGGCAGCTGTAGCTCCAATGAGACCCATAGCCTGGGAACCTCCATACAGAAGAAAGAAAAGATTTGGGAATACAAAGAGTTAAGTTCAACTTCTGAACTTCACATGTCAGACAATGTTTCCCACAAGTCCTTATAGTTAGGGGGACCATATATCCAATTTATGACTGCTATTTCAGTGTAATTATCAGCAGTGCCCTCTTCCCTCTCAGAAGTGTTTCAATTTAGACTGTATCTTATATAGTCACTTTACAAGTCCAAGAGAATTCTGAATATGATAGGGTCCTCTCCCAAAGAGTCCAAATGGCCAAAGACCTCCCACACTTTGAGCTTATTGCTGCAATTGTTAAGAGGACAGAACAATTAGCAGTGGGAAGAAGCGGGGGCCTTGGAGGATTCCCTGCTCCTTAAGCACGTGCTTCCCAGTAAGGAGAGAAGAATGTACCAGAACGATTGTGCAGGAGTAGAAAAATGTCAGATACAGCAGAAATCTAGAGGAAGCTAGTATCAACGACCCTACTCTCTCAGTCATTTTCTCCTGAAGCAAAGAATATCACCCTTCCTTAGAAAACCAGATTATTAACTTCAATTACATCTTTACCACATGCCCACTCCTGTCCCCATGACCATCAGTATCACCAGTGATTTTATTGGGCCTAATTCTTAATTTGGAACAGGAAAAAATTAGGGAGTGAACAGGAAACAGAAATACAATATCCCCAAATGTATTCCCTAGGGTATAATAGAGAAGATGGAGGGAATTGCTTATAAATGTTTAACATTTTTAAATAAGCTTTACATGACAATTAAGGGAAATAAAGTCAAAAGAATTCAGTGCAGGCACATAGGCTTTATGTCTGTTTAATACCTTTTTGTGTGTGTCTTTTTGCCTTATATAGGGCCGCACCTGCAGCATATGGAGGTTTCCAGGCTAGGGGTCTAACAGGAGCTGTAGCCGCCGGCCTTTGCCACAGCCACAGCAACGCAGGATCCGAGCCGCGTCTGCAGCCTACAACGCAGCTCACGGCAATGCCGGATCCTTAACCCACGGAGCAAGGCCAGGGATCAAACCCGCAACCTCATGGTTCCTAGTCAGATTCATTAACCACTGAGCCACGAAGGGAACTCTATCTATTTAATACATATTAAATAAACTATTTATATTGATTTCCCTGGGAAATTCTAAATGTGTATTCCACAGAGACAGGGGAGAAGGTGAGGCATTCAAGATGAAAAGTCAACAACCCTTGCCAAAGATGGAACTCCCCCTGGACACGGTGAGCTCTGTTATATCATAATATTGCATTGACTCCTCGTACTACTTTCCAAGATGTTTGAAACCAAAACAGTTTAGAATACTCTCCCAACTCAGGATCCTCCCTCCTTACAGCATTTTTTCTGATAAACAGGAATTCCCCTTAGGGATTCCCTAAAGTAAAACTGTTGCCTTTGCTTCTGTTATAAAATTAATTCCACTGACAAAGAGAGATTTAATGGAACATAACTGTTAATTCATCCTCAGTTTAATATCAACTACACACAGAACCTTACAGAAGACGTGCACAAAATGTGACATTGAGCCTCACTGTGTTGGATATGGTGGATCAACCTTGCCACATTGCAGAGGCTGCCTTACAAGGGAGGCAAAAGAGATTCTGCCAAAATCTAAGTACTGGGGAGACTTGGAAGACAAAAGTAAGATGGAGATCATGTTCTGCGGCTTTAGCTTGCTTTCAGCTACAAGCATAGTCATGGAACCATGCTATATTCAGTCTTCAGCTCTGTGGTTGTCAGGAAGCAGCTGGACTCCATGTTTTATGTCCAGTTACTACCTTCCCAACCGCGGCTTCATAATCTCTGGTTCACAAGTAGAGTGCTGTATTCTTAAATACAACAGTTCCATGGGAGCTTCATGAACCTCTGTGTCACAATTGTGGAAAACAGGGCAATTCTGTGTGATTCTGAGATTTCTTACTGGAAGCTCAGCCTACAGCCTGCTCGATACAATCCTTCCAACAACTTTAAAGCACCTAATGTCCTACATTAAAACCTATCTGCTTAAAATAACCAGAGTGGTTTGTTTCCCATAGTAAACCCTGGCCAATCCCCCACATATTGTTAAAATTATGTTTGCCAATAGACAGTAATATTTTATCAACAAGAGACAGATTAAAATCACTCATTGTGCAATGAAGTTTTTTTTTTTTTAATTTTAGTTTTGTTTTGTTTTGTTTTAATTTTATGGCAGCACCCACAACATGTGGAAGTTCCAGGGCCAAGGATCGAATCCAAGCCACAGCTGCAGCAACACTGGCTCCTTTAACCCACTGTGCCTGACTAGAGATCAGACCTGTGCCTCCGCAGTGAACCAAGCCACTGCAGTCCGATTCTTAACCCACTCAGCCACTGTGGGAACTCCTGAGCAAAGAAGTCTTAAGTGCCTGTGCAAAGCCTTCTGATCTTCACTAGGGAGCAGAACCATGCACAGAGCAGACAGTGCCAGCCCTCTCAGAGCTCTGAGACTGGTGGCAAGAGCCATGACATAGCAGGGGAGGTATGAAGTGACACAGAACAAGCCAATGGGTAGCCTAAACTAATTTCAACAATTTAGCTTCAGTTTTATTAATAACTGGCCATATTTTCAAATCAAGATGGCTAGATGAATGAAAGTCCCTTTAAACTCCAACATTCCACAATTCTGAGTCTTTATACCCGTAAGGGAATTTACTTGGATTCAAGTCCTAACAAAACTTCCTAAATTTTCATTTCCCTAAATCTGAAGGTCAGAACATAAAGGTCACATAACACAAAAACCTCATAGAGTTAAAATAGGAACAAGAATCAGTGACCCCCAAATGTTAAGCGTTGTGGCAGCCTACAACTAGAAAACCTCAGGGAAAAAAATCCAAACCCAGGGTTGCAGTGGCTGTTAAGAATACCAGAGAACAAACAGTTTCTTCAGGGTCTCTGTCTTCTCTGAATATGTCTGCCTTACCATCTGAAAGAAAAAAGGGAATACTCACACATAACTGTCTTCTCTGTAAGCACCTAGACAAATAGTAGAGTAAAAGAAATGTTAGGCAAATGCAATAATGCTTAGATCTCTCAAGAAAAGTCACCAACTTCTTCATGTCTTGGACAAGAAAATGCCTGAAACTCATAAAAGAGAAGTGGTTCCGTGGATAGGAAGAAAAATATCAGAAGAGTCAAGGTCATGCATTTAAAGGCAGTGATGTTACCAGCTCCAGGGCTGGCCTCAGGCCAGGGCCTTCCAAATATCACTGACCTTAGTTACCTCATCTGTAAAATGGAGACAACAATCTCTGCCCTTTTACCTCATGGGTGCTTAGGAGGAGTAAGTGAAATACTGGACAAAAGAGGATTTCATAAATAGCAAATTATATATACACACACATATATATAAAGTTTATTAATAAATGAAATTCAAAAGAAGGCTGTGAATGGTACTTTGCAAGCTCGGGCAGCAAAAGGAAATATAAAGACAGCCATAATTTTACAATTTTATAATCAGGAGGAAGAAATGGTAATCAGAATTGTGACAAACAACGACGTCCAAAAGAGAAGAGAAACCAGCTCAGCTCTGTCATAATGGTCTCAGTTCCTGTAGCACACACAACAATGGAAAGACTGTAGGGAGGGGCAGGAGCTGCCCTTGTGATGGCAGCTCACCCAGGACATGGAAACCCTGGACCAAGAAAAGGACGTTTCAGTCATTACCATAATCTCACAGTGTGTCTAAGAATTCTGTGGCTCTATGCAAGCGATTTCATCACTTTCTCAGTCACATTTCTTGGAAAATAGAAATAGCTGTCATCACTCAGGGGTGAAACATAATTCTGATCATTCTTTAAAGTAGCATAATTGGAGGAATGAGGTTCAAGCTCTAAGATTCCTCACCAGGATGGACAGAAATGCAAAGTCAGATCTTGCCCACAATTGGATGCCGTCATCCAAAGGGCATCGGTAGGTTCCGGTAATATTCAGACAACAACTAACTCTAAAGAAGCAACTAAGCAATAGATCCACACAGTCAAAACAACTCAGGACAGAAACAAAGTGGTCCTCCAGCCTCAGTCTACTACTAATCAGCCAGCCTAGGACACAGGTAAGATCTGAACTGAAAATCAAGTCCCAGGCCCATAAGCACAAGTTACAGGAAAAGTTATAACTTATGAAGCAAAATGGTGTCCCCTTAGTATGCATTGGTCTGGAGATACCACAGGTTTCTGGGGGCTTGAGACATCAGGTGACAAGAAGATGAAATAAGTGAGATAAATTAACCATACTTGTAATTCACTGAAGAGGAGATCTCAATGAAAAACAAAGAGAGCAAATAATAATAAAATACACACACACACACACACACACAACTTTAATAGCAGAGAAATGCAAATTAAAAAGCAAGGAGATATTACTTACCACACACAGTTTGGCAAAAAATTAAAAGGCATATAAAATTCACTTGGGAACAGATGTGTAAGGAAACTCTCACAACATTATGCTTCTTCTTATAAATAGATATATTCGCTATTTCTTTATTAGATGTATGACTTCTTATCTATGGCTGCTTTGGTGCCACAATGGCAGAGTTCAGTAGCTGTGACAGAGACACACTGGTTTCAAAGCCTAAAATATTTGCTACCTGGTCCTTTACAGAAAAATTTTGCAAACTCCAGCTCTGAACTAAAAAAGTTACTCCTTCCAACTACTAACAATATAATCAATCTGCTCTTTTATTAAAGCCTTTTGCTAGTTGTCGTTTTTACAACATGACCTTTAATTCATATCAAAGTCTATTTTGATACATATTCATGGTATAACTTTTTCATTAGCACCCATCAATTATTCAGTGCCATTAGAGGAACCCCCTTTTCAGAATGTTGAGATTGTCCCTTTATGGCATACTCAATTCCGTGTAGTTGCTCTATTTCCGGGTGGGTTATGTCACTACAATGGCTTTCATCTTCCAGCACCAACACTTCCCCACTTCAGTTAGGGATCCCTTATAATCTACTTCAGCATCTGGCCAGGCTGGTCCCTGTCCCTCATTACCCTTATTTTTCAAATACCTGCTAGCTATTTTGCCTGTTTATTATCAAGATAATTTCAGTTTTTTTTTTTTTTTTGGTTAAGATTTAAGAACAATTAACTTGAGAGATGTGCTGAGATTACATAAAATGTAAAGAAAAATAACTACTTAAAAATCTTTATATTTCCATTTAGGAATAAGGTATATCTTTCAATTTATTCAAAGCCTCCTTCATAAGATTTGAAAAGTTCTAGAAGCTCTTAACACAAGGTATGAACAATTCTCATTAAAATATTTATGCTTCATTTTGCTGTGAATAGGTTCTCATAGATCTTAAGGTATTCATGTTCAAATGCCATAAACAAAATGTTACTGGAAATGCTACAGGAAGAGACATGTTTAACATCACAATAACCAAAGAAATACTAATACCAAGAAGACAATATATGTAATGCTGGCACAACTGGGGAGATACTGACTCACTCACACCTTCCTGCTGTGCAGTTAGAGAAACATCCCTTGCAGAACACAAATCATCAGTGAATTTGAATAACCAGAAAGGTTTACCTCTGACCCTGAGATCTCAACCCTCCTACAGGTTTAAGATTTTTGATGAACTAAGCTACATTTATGCATAAAAATGTCAATCACAGCCATATATGAAAATAATAGAATACTTAAGATATGGCATAACCATTCCATGGAGTACTAAACAGATATTAAATAACATGCAGCAATACAGAAAATGCTTACTATAAGATTCCAAGTGATATACAGCTCTATGTAATTTTTGCAAATAGCTAAAGACTGGAAGGAAATACACAAAAATGATAGGCTGAACCTGTAGCAAGATGGCAGAATTATGGGTGACATTTTTCCTTCTAAATGGTCCGAGCTTGATACAATGTTGCAACTTTGCTTACATTTTTTCATTTTTATGCATTTATTAGTTGAGCAACCATGTACATAATTATTTCAGAGATAAATAAATTGATGAGAACAAGCTAGTTGTTACATTAACAAATATGAAAAGTAGGTTAGCACAGAATGCTAGAGTTGATAAGGCCATGAGAATTCCTCTTGTTAGATTTCATTCTACATTTATAAAATATTTAAAAGAGGATACCAATTTTAGAAGCCTTCCAGATCTAAGGTTTGCAATTCACTTGTTATTAAAGGTGGAGAAATGAGACTCAGGCTTCTGAACTAACTTTTCTAAGGCTCACAGATCAAGTTACAGGCAGAACTGGGACTAAAATCCAGACCTTCAGACTCTGAGAGGTAGTGTGATTTCCTACACAGCATTTTGTGTTGTCATTTTTCTAAAACCAACTCTTAGGTCATTTTAATATTTGTATATATACTTTGATTGCTAGAGTTTGAATTAAATTCCTTTTCTAAACATGAATATTCAATATAGTAGAATATTGAATACAAAATCTTTGCTACAAAAGCTTGCTTAGTAGAAATAGTCCTTGCCCCATAAAGTCATAAAGCAATTTCAGTGCTGAGTTAAGCAGTAACTTAATAAAAAAGACAAACTTTGGCTTTAGACACTTATTTTAGAGACTGTGGAGTCTCAACGTGTAGTATTATCACTTTAGGGAAGAAAATTCCTTCAAAATTCAAAAACTAATGAGAATTATTTCCTAGACTTTCTCACTGTAGCCTGACAACAAATTTGGCAGAAGAGATATTTATATACCTGTATACACAACAGATAACCGTAATTAGTTTCTAATATTGTGTAATGCCTAAAGATACATTTAGAACCCACATGTATTTTAATGTTCTGTGAATTTTGAGAGGTTCTGTTTAGGTCCCAGTAGAGGTAATCTGTGGAAAGGAACAAGGTAAAAAAAAAATCATCAGATGAAACAGAGTCAAGAATAAATGGTTAAAAAGGTGGAGGGATTGGCATGTGTGCATGTTTGTGTGTGTAAGCACGCTATGATCTAAGCATCAGCTATTGAAGGAACACTTTCTAAAAATCTGAGCAAACCACCTCCAGAAACGGGTGAGACAGTTTCCCATTTCCTGATATGCTGCAAACCTTTCTCTCTAATTTCTACAGTTTTCTAAACATTGAGATACACATCAATCATCCTCATACCTTTTTTGTTCATCTTCGGAAAAAAAGCATAAATCTTTCATTCTCTTTGATATTATTCAAATCATAATAAAATTAAAATTAAAAGACTGAGAGTTGGAGTGAGGCAAAAGCCACGTAGAATTTTCAATAATAAAGAAAATATATATTTATTTGTGTGTGTATATATATATGTAACTTTATTTTAAAATTTTATATTATATATAAACACAAGAAAGAATTTGGGGGTTAAATACACTGTGAAAGATGAGTACACTGGCAACCTCACAGAATCCCCACTGAAGTTTAATCTTTTCTTCTCACATTCTCCAGCACACAATTTGGTGCCTTTGATGTTGAAAGAATCCTAGCCCAGCCTAGCCAGTATTATACACTTCCTATTAGAATGTCTGTCTCTTCTACCATACGTAAAGCTCCTTGAGGGCAGGAACTACATCTTAATCACAGCTTCAATTCATAAAGCACCTTACACGATATCTGATTTTTTAAAAAATACATTTTATTAAGTGGCGAACCATGATCAGAAAGTGAGGAGAAAGTAAACTGAGAAAATATTTACCCAAAAAATCAATTAAAATGGATTATATGGGTTCATACTGTCAACATTCATGATAAAACAAATATATTAAAATTTCCACTAATACATGGAAAAATATTTTCTATGCCTGGTGTCACCCCGATTATGTCTGGAACAAATGTACCACAACAGGGTGAAAAGGAGAGTGCAATTTGAGGTAGAAAAGGATGGAACTGGATTCAAAAATAGAATCCTCATAAAATTTGAATGCAACGAAAGTCAGTAATTTCATCGTAAACACTGGGGAAAAAAATTAAAGGCAAGAAGAAGATAAACAAACACCAGTAAGACTGAGGGGAAAGCACAGAATGGGCACCAGTCCAAAACCAGCACCCACACTGACCTGAACCAAATATGGACAAACTCTCTCTCAGCCTCAGTTTGCTATGAAGTGGTTAAGCCCTATGTTCCTACAGGGTTTTAAGTGTTAGCAGACAGCCTAATGGCATCATTGTTGCGGCAGAGAAAGGATATCAGGATATCAGGAAGACCCACCTTAGGTGGCAGGAGGACAGAACACCCACAGGGGGTAAGACACAAGGGACAGAATCAATAAAGTCAAGGAATAAACTCTTAATAGAGAAGTTAACTTCCCACTAATATACAGGTAAAACCTCTTCAAAATAAATGCTACAGTGACAACAACAGCAACCAAAAAAAGCGGAAGAAAAGAAATGAGAGTCTATTATCACACAATGAACATCTAATACATCTAATACTGAGGAGGTTAAAAAAGAAAAATAGTATATAAAAGGAAGTGTGTGTGTGTGCATGTATGTACACACACACACACACACACACACACACACATACACATAAATATATCCAAAGGAGCTTAGATTCTACCTGGAAAGTGAAAACAAATAAATATAATAATTATTATACTATAAATGTGGAAAAAGTGATTTCTTTAAAGATTCCTCTTAAAGAGCTGTCACATCCATTACTATAGTCAAAAAGTGAACATCAACTCTGTGACACAGGGTAAGTTATTGTTAACCTCATTTAACAGACTTGGAATTTGGTGTTGAGAGAAAAATCAATCAATCAATTGCACAAATAGCAAAAAACAAAGCCTGGACTCAAAGAACACTGCTAATTTCTAAAAAAATGAGTTCCATTGTAACACACCATTCTCCCTTTCAGCTTTAGTAAATATACAAGTGACCTGATGAACACGTTTAAATGACGATGCCCAAGTTTACTATGGAAAGGCTGTCTGGGATTTCTCTTGTGGCACAGCAGGTTAAGGATCTGGCATTGTCACTGTAGTGGTCTCACTACTGTGGCATGGGTTGGATCCCTGGCCTGGGAACTTCATACTGTGGATGTGTCCAAAAAAGAAAAACAGAGAGAGAAAGAAAAGGAAAGAAGGAAGGAAAGGAGGGAGGTAGGGAAAGAGGGAGAGGGGAGGAAGGGAGGAAGGAAGGAAGGAAGGAAGGAAGAAAGGAAGGAAGGAAGGAAGGAAGGAAGGAAGGAGTTAAGTAAAGGAAAGAAAGAAGGGAAGAAAGGGCTGTCCAGGCAATTGAGACTTGAGATAAATGCCACCCACTGGAGGAAAGGAGGAAGAGGACTTCTTTCTCTCTCTTCTAAAGTTCCTTTCTTCAAAATTTTAGTCTTAGACAGTAATTCCTTTGCAAAATCTTCAAATCTGAAAAGCTAAAATTAAAAAAAAAAAATCCCATTCAGCCCTATACCCACATTTTAGGGGGCTCCCTTCAGCACTATCCAATCTCCAAATCAGAAATCAGGGAGACTACTCTGTACAATGATAAGGCTTGGCTTCAGGTACTTTGCTTTCCCTCAACATCGTTTGCAGTATGATAGCTCCACCAAGGACCTTTTAGGATAGAGAGATGTCAGCCACAAAGGAGTAGGACAGTTCCCAGGTTCCCCACCATAAGACCATTTTAGGAACATTAAAACACTCAATTACTAATGATTCGATCTTAGTTCAATGAAGTAAGTGCTTAGTAATGCTTGTCGAAGAAAGAAAGGAAGGGGAGAGAGGAATGGAGAGAGAGAGAAGAAAGAGAAGAAGGAGAAGTAGAAGAAGGAGAAGAAGACAAAAGAGAGACAGAAAGGGGTGGGGAGAGGATGAGGTCAGTGGCAGAACCAAAGGTGAAAAAGGAAATTTTTTAATTTAATTTTAAAATGTGTGTTAAAGTCTCACGGTTTGACTTTTGGTCTGTTTGTATTATTGTCACATGGTGACAGCTATGTGTTTTTAATCACAGCACCATATTAAACATATATTTCACTTTTCTCTGGACTTCTACTGCCCATTTATCAAAGGAGGGTCAATCAACTCCAGAGTCTAAAAAAGGTAAAAGAGAGGAAGTAAAGGACATGCAAGGTAAGAATGCTTAAGAGGAGTTCCCACCATGGCACAGTGAGTTAAGAATCTGACTGCAGTGGCTCAGGTGGTTGCAGAGGCTCAGATTCAATCCCCAGCCCAGTGCAGTGGGTAAAATGATCCAGCATTCACGCAGCTGCAGAGTAGGTCACAAGTGTGGCTCAGATTCAGTCCCTGGCCCGGGAACTTCCATATGCCAAGGGTGTGATCATTTAAAAAAAAATGCGTAAGAGTAAAGAGCATGGACTCTGGCATCCAACCGCAGGGTCCGAGTCTAGGTTCTGTCAGCTATTAGCTCTAGCTCTGTGACCTTGGGCATGTTAACAACTGACATGTGACTCAGTTTCTTAAGCCATGAGATACCCAAACAAAGCTTTCATTCAGAAAGACACATGCACACTTACGTTCATCACAGTACTATTCACAATAGCCAAACACATGAAAACAGCCTAAATGTTCATCAATAGATGGATTAATTAAGAAGATGTGGTACATATACATGATGGAATACTACTCAGCCATAAAAAATGATAAAATAATGCCATTAGCAGCAACATGGATGGAACTAGAGATTCTCATACTAAATGAAAGTCAGAAAGAGAAAGACGCCATATGATATCACTTGTATGTGGTATCTAAAATATGGCACAGATGAACCTATCTACTGAACAGAAACAAACTCACAGACATAGAGAACAGACTTGTGGTTGCCAAGGGGGAGGGATGAGGGATGGACTGGAAGTTTGGGGTTAGTAGATGCAAACTATTATGCTTAGAATGGATAAGTAATGAGGTCCTACTGTATAGCACAGGGAACTATATCCAATCTTTTGTGTTAGAATATGATAGAAGATAATATAAGAAAAAGAATATATATTTGTGCATGTATGTATACACATGCACACATATGTATAACTGGGTCACTTTGCTGTACAGTAGAAATTGACAGAACACAGCAAATCAACTATAATAAAAATTTTTAAAAAATAAATAAATGTTGGAGCAGGTCTTTGGACTCCAAATATCATAATAAAAAAAAAAATCAATGATATAAGTAAAGGAGCTCAGTATTATTAGTATGTAAGAGATTCTTCCTCTTTGAAGGGACACAAACCACCTGAACATTTTATAGGTATTGAGGAGAAGGGGATACTTCCCCACACAAATTTAGAGAATTATGCAAACAATTTCAGGTGGCTCAGGGACCACTAACTCTCAAGTTAATAGTCCATTAACCAGATGATCCCTAAAAATCCCTCTGCTTGAAAAAGGCTGTGACATAAGCAGCTCCAGAACAAACAATGAGTAACTTAATTAAGAAGATGTGGTACATACATATATGATGGAATACTACTCAGCCATAAAAAATGACAAAATAATGCCATTTGCAGCAACATGGATGGAGCTAGAGCTTTAAGAGAGGCAAATGTAGGGTAACTACACTTGGGATACCTTTAACTTTCATTCAACTGGAAGGAATCTATCAAATGAATATAGGGAACATAGTCAAGCAATCAGTCCAAAGGAAATCAGAACAACAGAAGACTCTGCTATCGCCTAGATCATGTTCTCCACAAAATGCATATATTAAGGCCCTAGATTCCAATATGATGATATTTGGAGACAGGGCCTTTGAGAGATAATTGGGCTTTGAGGAGGGTGGGGGCCCTGAGGATGAAATTAGTGCCCTTATAAGAAAAGACACCAAAGTGCTTGTTCTCTCGCCCCTCTCCATGGGAGGTCACAGTGAAAAGGCAGTCCTCTGAAAGCCAGGAAAATATATCGCACTGGAACCTGACCACACCAGTACCCTTATCTCAGACTTCTAACCTCCAGAACCATAAAAAATAATAATAAAATTCTGTTCTTTAAGTCACCTGTTCTATGGTATTTTGTTATGGCAGCCCCAACTGACTAATACAGACTCTGTCTCCAAACCAGTACGTGATAGGATACTGCAGAGGCAACCAAATAGGCCAGAGGAGAGCCTGTTTCCTCATGATGTGACGAACATACATAGTAGGCTTTATCTTAAAATTACTGCCTTATCCCAAACATCCAAGGAACAGCATTTTCAACTATGACCTCTTTATACAGGTTTATTTTTTCACATGCTTCTAATAGTTTTTTTTTATAAAGTCACCTGTATTTTTTCTACTCATTCCAGCTAACAAACAAAAAGTTAGAGTCAATGGAAAATGAGGAAAAATTACTTGAGAGTTAAGAGTTCTTGATTTCACACCTGGCTTTCCACAACCAACCTAGGTGACCTTGTAGTTTTAATTATCAGTTTCTCTTCATCTTACATCTAGTAGTCATATTAATCCTCTTTCAAAAACATCTGCATCCTGGAGTTCCCGTTGTGGAGCAGCGGAAACAAATCTGACTAGGAACCATGAGATTGTGGGTTCGATCCCTGGCCCCACTCAGTGGGTTAAGGATCCAGCATTGCTGTGAGCTGTGGTGTAGGTCGCAGATGCAGCTCAGATCTGGCATTGCTGTGGCTCTGGCATTGCTGTGGCTCTGGCGTAGGCCGGCAGCAACAGTTATGATTAGACCCATAGCCTGGGAACCTCCATATGCAGCAGGTGCAGCCCTAAAAAAAGACAAAAAGACCAAAAAGAAAAAAAATAAATCTGCATCCTGAAAGAAGTTGAAACTTATTCTTAATTTTCATAATCTGCTCCAAATTACATTCCTAATTACATTTACCATAACATCCCCGACAGGACCTAGTCAGCAGATGCAATATTCTACTTTCAACCTCTCAAACACAGCACAGACTTTCTTAAGGTCTTCCTCTTATCCCACCCTAATGTGTCATTTTGGAGTGAACTTCCTTCCATTCTCCAGCAACCAAAAACTTATTCATCATGCTGCAGCATAGATGAAACTAGAAAATATTATGGTAAATGAGAGAAACCAGTCACAAAAGAGCACATATTGTGTGACTGCATTTAATGAAGTGTTCAGACTGGGCAACTCTACAGAGGAGGAAGTCGATTAGTGGCTGCTTAGGTCCAGGTGAAGGGAGGTTAGTGGAAAGAAGGGGTGACTGACAATTGGTACAGGGTTTCTTTTTGAGGTGATTGAAAATGTTCCAAAATTGATTTTGGTAGAAGTTGTGCAATTCTGCGAATATAATAAAAACCACTGAATTTGACACTTTGAAAAAGTTAATTATATCACATATGAATTAGATCTCAATAAAGCTATGATTAAAAAGAAGAAGAAACTTGCCCATCCAACATGGCTTTTCAAGTGCTCGCTCAACTCTGTCAGAAATAAAATCCTTCAATTGAGTCCCCTCAGAATGTCAATTGTACCTCTGGTTAACATATTTCATTCTGGCTGGCAATATAATTAAGCTTATTATCCCCATGTCTGCCTGCCCCACTAAACTATGAGTGCTTTCAGAGAAAAACAAACCTGAATCAGACATTTCCAAACCCAGACTTCTACCAACCATTAGGTTCTTTTGAGCACATTAGAAAGATGCACCCTACCTTGACTTGGCAAATAGAGGGAGGGCAGGACTTGAGTCCCACTTGACCTTTTGCCCTGAAACAGGACATAATCTGAATGGCAGTAACTAGCAGTTCTGCCTCTAGACTTCTCGTTCTCCCCTCCTCCAGAAAAGTAAAATTCGTAACCTAAGGGAGACGCTCTGAATAGATAAATACATGAAGAATGAAAATGATACATCTGAAAAGATTTCTTGATAAGACACTCCCAGATACCAGCATAAAGCTCAAGGCATTAGTATTTCAGTTTTTCTTTATCTTCATTTATTTTTGTGTTACTTAATAATGACCCGAAAAGTGTTTTTCTTACTAATTGGATTCAAGGACTTTGGATGTACACATGAATTATTTTAACACATTTAGGAAGTAACAAGGAAAACACGAAAGTTTTTTCTTTAAGTCAATTTACAGTTACTAAAGCAGGTCATGATACTACAAAAGCCCATCATTTATAGAGGAAACAGCAAGAAAATATTATGAAAGGAATCTTATCATCAATTTAAAATAATCTTCCTTGAAGCAACTTCCACAGCATTTGAGCTGAGTGCTGACCCTTTTCTGCCTCATATGAGTATCTATCCATGCCTGCTCCCCTGTAACCATTTTCCCCTGGCTGACTCTACTTCTTTGGGAAAACACACCTTGCCCACAAACTAGGCCAGGGTGAGGGGGGGGAATTGTTTAATATTCCCACCACACTCTGCACCTTTGCTTTGTGGCTCCTATCACAATAAAAATTATGGAATTATCTGTGAAATTATGAATATGGTGGCTTGTCAGTTCTATACCAGAAGTCCTGAAATAAGAGAGCTGGTATCTACTGGTATCCACATTTCTGGTTAAGGTCCTGATACTTGGTCTTGGTGGGCATCAAGAACTAATTGCTGATTGAAATAATGACTCCCCCTCCCCCTCAAAGCATTAGGTCTTTATGAACAGGGATTGTGTCTGGTTCATTTTGGTATCACAATTGTGTATGATGGGTAGGTAACATCACATAGTTCACATGTAGATGAATGAGAGTGGATCACTTAAGGAGATGAGAGACTACTCACTGGAAAGATGTGTTAATGGTAAAATAAGCACATTGAATGGATTAGGAGTTAAAGGGCAACCCTTTAAGACATCTTGGAACAGCATCACACAAAGAAAGAAGGTAGAGTCAGAAGATATCTGTGATCTACGATTTATGTCAATTTCCTTTGGTTCTAAGAGTCAGTTTTCTCCCAATTTCAATGGGCATGACTTTTTCCCAGATGCAGCTGGGCTACAAATCTTGGGTTGTATCCAGAGCCCAAGAAAACCAGATCTTCGGAAAAATAAAATAACAGCAAAGCCAAAACAAGCCGAAGCAGCCAGAAGACTCTGGTAAAGAGTCTTCAAGTTAAGTAGCCACGAGAAAGTTGGAGCAGGCGCGCCATGCAGAAAACAAATGGGCCACAACTTGAAACATGTCTCCCCTGTGGAGACTTGTCCAGAGTCAGGCTACAGCAACCTTAACCAACTTCTTATGTGAAAAGGTCATTAAACACACTTCTGGGAGATGCCAATGACTGGCCTCCCCAAGGGGTTCAAAGAATCTAAGTTGGGGCAGAAAAATGGTGCACACACAAAGGGACACTACCACTTGCCAAACCCTGCATCAGACACTGGAAATACACATTCCGTCACTGAAAACCAGCATTCAAGACACTGGGAATCTCATTGTGGAGTTAAATGACAACAACCATCAAAAACCTAAAGAGCTAAGTGATAATCATGGAGCTGATTAGATAAGAAGTCTGAAAACATGACACATCTGGGGTTGCTGGAGATTTCTCCCAACCTATCCAAGCTGCCACCATTCTGGTGCACCCTCACTGGCTGCCCAGCCTTGGAAAAGTTACTTCAGCTCTATGTGCTTACATGTGTCCTCAACTATAAAGTGAATATGATGATGACAGCCCTAGGTTTAAATGTGAGCTCTTTTGACTGATACATGTCCAGGCCTGTGAGGGGCAAAAAAAAACCTACCAAACAGAATCTCAAATGCCAGAATAAAAGGGCTCTTACATTCAACCAGAGTCCAAGTGTTTCTTTTACAAAGAGTATAACTCAGGTCCAAGTAAGGGAGAAATGTGCCCACAACCACTGAGTAAATCAGCAGCTGATCCAGGTAAGCAGCCATGCTTGGTGATTTACGATGCCAGGTGATGTTCACTAACAGAGCTGTTCAGAACTGTGAGCTAACAGACATCAACGCTTAAAACGGTACCTGGCTCAAAGGCAGCAGTGTGGATATGTATGTTATTATTATTGCTTATTTGATTGCAGTAACATTCTGATACATATTTAAAGGGTCCTTTGTAGTTTATAAAGCCTTCCCATATCCATTATTTCATTTAATCCACAGAACTCCAAGAATCACTGTTCCCCAGGCTCTGATGAAGAGACTGGGTCAAATGAAGCTCAGAGAGGTTTTTTGGTTTTCCCGGGATCCCACAGCTACTTAGCAGAGAAGTGCAGCCCAGACCAATATTTTCCACTATTGAGTTTAATGCAAGGTTTGCCTTCACAGGACAATACACCACAGTTATCACTAGCTCCAGACTATGGATTCCCAGAGTAGCTTTTTAATGGGGAATTTCCTAATCATAAAATTATTATACCTAAAGGAACAAACTCAAAGGCAACAGAATTTTATTTTGCTTTTGCTACAGCTAGGAGAAACCTAGCAAAAGGAATGTCTTCCTTGGATTTGAGCTCAGGCAATGGAGAAAGAAAAGAAAGGCTGAAACTAGGAGAAAGGAGGAGGTAAAGAGGAGAGAAATAACCACACAATAATGTATAACTAAGCCAGAGCCTTCCAGCTCTTGGTGATGAGTCAGTTCTTCTTATGTCGAAAAGTTTAACACCACCCTGCTGTATGAATCTCTCAGCTTGAAGTAAGACATCAAGATGGGCGACACGATCCTCTCTTTCACAAATCTCTCTTCCCATCGAAGTGAATTAATTTCTCAAGTGAATAATATCAAAGATCTGACCTGAGGTGGGTGAAGTTCTTTAAAATAGACAACCAAGGGACTATGGAGGGTTTCTTACCTTGTGAAGTAAAAGTAAAAGAGTTTCTAATTATAGACGTCAATCTATCATCTATGTTATATGTATCTATCTATCTACCTATTATCTAATCAAGAAAAGCTTTAGTAAGTAAGAGTTCTTGATTTTAGTCCTAGCTGGTCACCAACTAGTAAAGAGTTACCAAAGCCTGCTGGGCCTCTATTTCCTCATCTGTCAAGTGCAGGCTTTGACAAGGTTGACAAGGGCCATTCCAGCATTCCAAAAAAAAGCTAATGTCCTAAGCAAACAGGACGAAAAAAAAAAAAAGTGCCACGATAGTCAAACCAACTATTTCAGAAAAGGTAAAGAAAGTGTTGTTTCCTCCATAATCCCTGGTTTTGAATGCAAGAAACATGTCATTTAAAATCACCCATATTCATGCTTTTGATGGTGAAAAAGTCCACCACCAAAAGCCAACAAAGTTTTGCTTAAAAACAAGCTATTTTCAGGAACAACTCTCAGAGCTAAAGCCCTAATTCACAAAATTGGGTTTGGCTGGTATAACACTGTCTTCTTTCTGCAATTATTAGGCTCTAAAGGGGTTGCCTTTTTTTTTTTTTTTTTTTTTTTGCTTCTAACAACATTTCATTTGATCCTGAAATAAACCTGTAATTTCTCCTATTGGAGAAGGGAGGGCAGGTGAAGATCTACAGCTTAGCCCAAATAGCTTCATATTTCACACAAGATTATTACAAAATGACTGATGTGAACCTTAAGAATTTTAACAATAAAGTCATGCTATCCAAAGAATGTTCGATAGAACATGGGTCTGGGAAATCAGCCACAAAATGGTTCCAAGATAAAATAAATTTGACAAAATCTGAATGGTGTGGTTATTGCTTTTACCTATAAGTCTTCTCAGAGGTAATCACGCTAAAGGTGCATGAAGGGTCTCCAGAAAGAAGACTGCTATAAAAGCAACTGATTCCCAACCTGAATGGACCATGAGTGGAGCAAGCATCCTATGGAGCACATTTAGGGAATATTGCCAAAGATGTAGCTTTACCCCGACAGTATCCTACTTTTGAAAGGTAAGGTCTACAATTCAATCAGGAACATGTATTTTAAATCTAACTTTATCCACACCAGATTTTATAATAGATGTAACAATGACCAACTAAAAACTTTGACAAAGTGACTTCTCTTTCTTGAGACTGTCTTGTACATTCAGAAGGAGCCTCACCCCACGAGGGCTGGGTTTTCCCTGTGCTACAGACAAACTCTGTGATGTCAAGCAACGCTAAGAGGAACTTCTCCCCACCCCCCACGATTGTTTCTCTTTTTTTCTTTCTAATTATATCACAAGCTTAACATACAATAAATTTTCTTTAAAGCAGATAAACAATGAGAAAATATAGGGCAGAGAGAGCTAACAAAGTAATTGAGAACTGATGCCTCTCTCACTAAGGGAAAGACTCTGCTACACACAGCAGACTTTGTCTCTGGACCTCAGTTTTCTCACATTCAGAATGAGGTAAGTATTGTCATGATCTCACATCTCATAGTTCTATGACTTTTTAAGGTTGCTCATCACTATCTCTGAAGATGACTCCAAGGATGCTTTGAGCAGGGGAAGCAACCTGGAACAAGTGCTTAGGAAGAAGTGCTCCCTGTGCCAGAATGGAAGCCCCACAAGACGCAATGCTCTGATGACTCTCTACTACTCGCATCTACATATCCCAGCGTGCTAGCTAAAACTCCTGTCTTGTTATTTTGCAACCACACCATGTAGTGTTTAACCACCAACGTGAACATTATGGTGCCTTATCAGGTCATAGGTTACTTGCTAAAAGTGTAAAACTCTCTTGGAGAGTTGATGTAGAGTAGCCACGGTATTGAAACATACTCACCAAACACCACAGGGTTGCTGGTGGCATCCCAGCTTACAATGGCGTTCTTCTACAGGAGAAACATTTAAATACCCAGATCTACTGCCCAGCATATAATGTATTCCAGGAAATACTCTCTTGCCTAACCCCACCTAGATTTATTTTTAAGGGCAGAAGACACAAGTGATTTTAATACCAGCTCTAAAGAAGAAGGAGGAGGAGGAGGAGGAGGGACAAGGAGACAACAGAAAACAGTCTCTCACACACACAAACACACACAAGCAAAAGTACTTATACCTCTCCTAAAAGAAAAATAATGAGCACCCAGTTGCCTTCATTATACTCCCTCTGCAAACATCTAATGTTTCCTGCCTTGTCTCTCCTACTATTCCTCTCTCACATCCCCTTTAAAAGGCATGTACTAGTATTTACCAGGGGTTGGCTATTCTATTAATTTTTAATACAGGACCTGGGGGCTTTGAAAGACTTACACACTCACTGGCTTTGCAGCAGAGGTCCCACCTGCAATAACAGCTCTCCAAAGGGCCTGGATGGTGGCCAGAGGGCAAAAAGAAGAAAATATGGAAAAGCCAAGGGCAGCTCACACCCTCCACTTGGCCTGTCTTTTCCCCTTTTCTATCAGGTCAAATTCTACTCAGCATTCAGGTTCCAAATCAATTCCCTCCTCCAGGAAGACTTCCTTCATTTTCTCCACATTTGCCTCCAACCACAAACAAAACAAATCTCTCTCTCTCCTCTAATGACCACAAACTCCTTAACTAGACCTCTGAATATTTAGGGATACTATCCAAATATCTTAACTCTCATTAGCCTATCTCCGATAAGTACTAGCTGCATTAACTTTCACCAATCTCAATCTCCCCTTCAAAAAATCCCTTAAGGGCACAGAGTGGACCTGGTTGAATTCATCAAATACAACAGCAAAATCTAAAGAAAGAATTAAGAATTAATCTGTCTAGGAGTTGCCGTTGTGGCTCAGTATTTTAAAAACCCAACATGGTGTCCGTGAAGATGCAGGTTCCATTCCTGGCCTTGTCCAATGGATTAAGGATCCAGCATTGCCGTAAGCTACAGTGTAGGTCTTGGCTGCACAGATCTGGTGTTGTTGTAGCTGTGGTGTAGGCCAGGGGCTAAGGCTCCAATTCAACCCTCCCCTGGGAACTTTCATATGCCACAGGTACGGCCCTAAAAAAAAGAAGAAAAAAAAAGAATTAATCTGTCTAAAGAAGGAATTTAAGTATATAAGTAACTATCTTACTGGAACAACTCAGTCAAAGACAGAAAGATGGGGAAAGAGGAAGGACCCCATGCTAGAAGTGAAACAAGTTTGTGTAGGATGTGTGCTAAAGATCTTCACACACACAACAATATATTACCTTTAAAAATGGAGCAGCTGGAGTTTCCGTCGTGGCTCAGTGGTTAACAAATCTGACTAGGAACCATGAGGTTGCGGGTTCGATCCCTGGCCTTGCTCAGTGGGTTAAGGATCCGGCATTGCCGTGAGCTGTGGTGTAGTTTGCAGACGCGACTCGGATCCCGTGTTGCTGCGGCTGTGGCGTAGGCCAGGGGCTACAGCTCCGATTAGACCCCTAGCCTGGGAACCTCCATATGCCACGAATGCGGCCCTGAAAAGACAAAAAGACAAAAAAAAATGGGGCAGCTAACATTAACTGAGCATTGACTATGAGTCAAGTAGAGCCTGAAACATTTTTCAGCCATTTTTTTCAGCCATTACCTCTCATAATCTTCAAAGCAACCATAGAGGTAGGTACTGTTTTTACATCCCTCCACTCGACAAGGGGATGAGCAAATGCACTACAGAGCACTCATACTTGCCCAGGCAAATAGAAGAGCTGGCTTCACACTTTAGCAAAAGGACTCCAGCTAAGGTCCTTTTACTACCACACTCTCCTGTTTCTGGGAAATACTGTGGACTTTCAGCACAAAAAAAGGAGGTGGTATTTTCTAGAATCCTGGCAAAGGAGGAATTTTTGCAAAAGGGCTCAAGAAGTGACATTTTTCCAGTAAAGGAAATATTAAGTATAAATAGCACACTCTAGAAATCTATACCAGCACTCACAGAAAGGTGACACTCTTGGAGTTTGAAAAGACTAAAATCACTCATTGAGTTGTAGCTTGTTCTAATTTACCTGACTTCCTCAAACTTACTCATTCTTTGCTGAGAGCAGTGAGGTTGAACTTCCCCTTGCACTATTATTTTGTGAGTGAAAGAAATGGGGTTCTTACCTTGACTGTCAACCTTAGAGATGCTCTGTGATGATCTGGCCAGTATTTTCCTTCCAGAAAAGGCTAAAGACCTCTTAGCAAAGAACTGGATGTGAAAAATCAAACTTAAATAATGAAAGAGAGTATCTCGTAGCAAATCTTAATGATACTTATTCTCAGATGAGGAATTCTGTAGTAAACAACCTCTTGATTCTGTACAAAACATTTCTAATTTCATGCCCTGCTAATCACACAGCTGTTAAATTTCTCTTCCCATCAGTTGTAAAAAAAATAAATAGATAATAATTATAATAATAATTTAAGAAACAGTTGGGCCTCAAACAAAATTTGAGCCCTAATGAATTTTCCCATCTGGAATTAATAATGTAGTGGATGGTGAAATTGCCTGGATTTGGTTGATATACTTATATTACACTATTATAAGTATCAAAATATAAGGCTTTGAACATCAAAAGCTTCTAACATGCAGGCCACAGAAATGTGAAGTCAGTCTACACTGCATTTCCAGTCACATCTGCCACCTGACTGGATGTTTCCAACAGATTTTAACAACCTGCTTCCTTTCACTGTGACCTTATCTGCTCTTGGCCACAATAGGCACTTTACACATATAAGCACTGCCTAGACTTGGTGTTACAGGCTTGGCAATCCAGAGCCCAGAGAAAAGTGTCTTCATACTGCAAAAACATCAATCTAATCAATAAGGGAAAATTTTTAAAGGCTATTCTTAATGCTACATATCAAAACAAGAGCTGGAGTTCCCATCATGGCTCAGCGGAAACAAATCCGACCAGGAAGCATGAGATTGCGGGTTGGATCCCTGGCCTCTCTCAGTGGGTTAAGGATCCAGCGCTGCCATGAGCTGTGGTGTAGGCAGCAGACAGGGCTCAGATCCTGCATTGCTGTGGCTGTGGCTGGCAGTCATAGCTCCAATTTGACCCCTTACCTGGAAACCTCCATATGCCGCGGGTACAGCCCTTTAAAAAAAAAAAAACAAGAGCTTAGGATGGTAGGATGTTTTAGAAGAGCTGGAGACCAGAAAAAGAAGTGGTCCAAAGGAGTATGACATGGTAGCAAGCATGAGCCAACTTTGCAAGAGAGAGAGGCTGAACAGGAAAGACAAGGCCAGCAAGGAAGTGGCATAAACGAATATCCAATGAAGAAGGAGGGACAAATATACTAAAATAAATAAAACAAGCAAAGTCAGATGGGCCAGAATATCTGCAGGAGATCCTCAGAGAAGATCTTCTATTTCTGTGCATCAATAATTTCCCCATAACCTCAGCTATAAAACACTGTAGGAATCGCCTGAGTACTAATATAACATCTCTCTCCCCACCGGCTTGCTCCAACCTAAAGCTGGTTGGCTGAAATCCCTTCTGTTCTTCAAGTGCTCAAACACTACCTCTTTCAGGAGCCCTTCCCCCACCCACACACTCACTAAAAGCCTACTCTTGGTTCCCAGCAGCAGGCCACCTGAAGCTCTCCTTTATCACCTAGGTTGTTTTGCCTTGTAAAACTGCTAGTTACGCATGTGTCTATGTCTCACATCGGACTGTAAACTCTGTGAAAAAATAAACTACACCCATATTTTTATTCCTCAGTGCCAGGACTAGGCTTTGCATAGTAGGCACTTAAGAAATGGATATGTAATCTTAAGAAAACCTAGAAGAGAATAGTTCTTGTTCTAAAAAAAAAAAAAAGGAAATATAAGAAGTTTAGGTATTCTTATTCTCAGAAACAGAAATTTAATGAACCAACATACAAAACAGAAACATAATCACAGACATAGAGAACAGACTTATGGTTGCCAAGGGGGAGAGGGGAGGGAGTGAGATGGACTGGGAGTTTGGGATTAGCGGATGCAAACTATTACTTAGAATGGATAACCAATGAGGTCCTATTGTATAGCACACCAAACTATACCCAGTCTCTCAGGATGGAACATGATGGAAGATAATATGAGAAAAAAATGTGTATATATATGTATGAGTGGGTCACTCTGCTATACAGCAGAAATTGGCACAACACTGTAAATCAAGTATACTTTAATTAAAAATAAATTTTTAAAATAAAAGAATCAAAAATAGAAATGTAAGGATTTATAAATTTACCCACTAGCTATCACCCTACAAACCCTTGTAAATGACAACCATTATTAGTATTTCATCAATCTTCTCAAGTTTACATGAGAAGTTCAGAAAATGAACATAATCATTATCATTATCGTTATCATGGTCTACCTGAAGAAAAAGTCCAATAAAAATGCACATTGCTTTTCTGACGTGAGCACAGACTCACAACTGTTGGTGTGAGAATCATTTCCAGGAACCAAAAAGAGCTTTCCTGAAATCTCAGCATCACTTCAGCCCCACCCTCCACTCCACATCTCATTAAAAAACAACAGCATTTCTTTCGTGCCTCATAATTAATGATAAAGTGAGTCAACTATACAAACAAAACACCAACAATAATTTACTGTGAACACTATTGCATTTGTACTGCACTTATGTATCTACTCTCTCATTTGACGTTTCCCATGAGCTTCTGCAGCAAGACGAAATAGGATTATTGTTTTAGAGATGAAGAAATTCAACTCTGCAGGATGAGATTTGCCCCAAAACACACAGCTCATAAGAAGTAAAGACAAGATGTGAATTCAGGATTCTCAAGATTCTCCAACTAGACTTGTGTTCACTTATTCAACATTGTCTCTCTTATCTAAAGTGTTTAAGCAAGCACAAGAAATTGACAATGGAGCCCTAGAGAAGTTATCTAACTTGGACAGAGCTTCAGATGGGTTCTTTTAAAATATAAAAGAAGGAAAGAGAAAGAGAGAGAAAGGAAGAAATAAACCACTTTGGGTAAAGACAGTCAGTTAAATTTCCTGGAAAACAGGGGTCTTGAACTGTACTTTAAAGATGTATTAATCAAAGCGAGCCCACAAACTGACAGTTTCAGAATCATTTGGAGCTTGCTAGAAATATAAATTCTCCCACACTGTGTTCTCAGACCTCCAGGACCATAATCTCTGAGGCCCAGGTGATTCCAATGCACAGAAAGTTTGAAAAGTGTTTCCTGAAAGTTAAAGTCATACCTGAGCAAATAACAAGAGGGTAACAGGTAGACTCAAAAAGGGGAAGGGGTGAGGGGTGTTGGGGGAGGGGGAACGACATGAAAAATCAGGAGGCCTAGAATCCAGAAAATTCAAAATATGTCAGCAAAAAAGGTCAAGACCACTGAGCTGGAAAGGAAGTATCCTGTGAAGGACATGGTCTGAATAAAGCTGGGGTGAAGTCTTGAACTAGAAAAAGCTGAATGCAAGCAGAGCAGTGCAGCTCTGGAACCACTCAGATCTAAAGTTTGAATCTTGAGAGAAAACATGTAGACCTAAGCAACAAAAACATCATGCGATGCAGGACAAGAGGTGCCTCAGGGCTTAAAAGGTCTTCAGAGGAGAACCTCCTTTACAACCTGGTGAAACACAAGTTCACCAGATAGACAAGGATGGAAAGCAATGTGGCAAAGGGCTGAGATGTAAAACAAGATCTATTTAGCACCAGTGAGGCACCCTGGATTCATTGTCCTCATCTGTGTAAGAAGAGATTAATGACCCTAACCCGGCTGGATTGTTGAGGAGATTAAATGAGATAGTTCTACACGATGACTCCAAATGTGATGTCCAGCACAGAGTGGACACTCAGCACAGTGAGCTGACTTTCTCTCTCTTCCAGGCCACTGCAGTACATGAGAGTGAGCTAACTAGGTAGTGGGTCCTCTCTGGGGGTGGCTGGTAAGTGACTGACTTGGAGGATGTTTTCTCATAAAAGTTCACAGGGTAGCCTGCTGGGGGAGGTCCCGTGGTTGTGAACCATCACACTCAGCCACATTCCATTTTAAGACCTACAGCTCCTTCACTTCCTGCTTCTCACTCTTACTTTTTTTCAGAGGAGCTGCAGGTTCTCAAGGTTATCTTGAGCGCGGCCTTCTTTCTAAATGACACATAACCACTTCTACAGGCAAAAGTGCTCTGTGTAACTTCTTCTTTCAGAATGGGACTTTGGGCTGCCCATGAGAATGGATCTAAGTCTACTCCCAGATGATCTGTTGGAAAGCACACAAATCAGTCCAGCGGGTTGACTGGAGGTCTCCAAGAGTCTCTCTACTGGGGGATATTAACTAGGGTTGCTCAAAGGGAAAAACCAAGTTCCAGAGTCAATTGAAAGCAAGCTGACTACTGTCCCACAGGGTTTCCTGAAAGATTTAGCAAGCTAATGTACATTGTCAATACCTAAGAGGGCGCCAGAGTATACCACATTCTCCAGGCTTACAGGAACCAATTTTAAGAGTGGCATCTCCTTGAACTACTATTTATGGACCATGCAGGAGAAAACAATGAGTCAAAGCATGATATAGATAAGGCAGAGATCATCTGTTTGAGTAGAGTCGCCTCCTGGAAAGATTAGGAAAGTGGCAGCGCTTTTGTTATGCTTCTTCGCCTTCCCATTCATTACCTATACTCATCGCATCCTCCTCTTCCTCCACAAGTCCCTTCCCTTCCCCATTCCTCTGCACACACTGTTTTGGAAAGAATCTGCTAATTCGATGAACTAATGCCTTCATTTGTTTTCACACTCTGCACACCGATGCCTCTATTCTGTTGTTCATTCTATTTGCTTAGAAAGCATCCCCTTTGTCAAAATCCTATTCATTCAAGGCCAACCCAAATGTCACTTCCCCCAAGAAGCCTTCCTTAACCCCCTGCCCTCCACATCAGTTGGAAGTGGTTTGTTATTTTCTCTTCACTGAACTTTCTCAGCAAGTTTCTACTTTCTACCTTAACTGATAGTTGTTTGTGTGCCGTCCCACGTTCACCAGTTGGTTCACCCCTTTCCTAATACTTCCACACCTGTCATCTTGGTTCAGCCCCAAAACATGCTGGGAGGAAGAACAGGCAGGTATAATTATACTCACAGTATGCAGTAAACGTAGCTTAGTGGTTAGAAGAGCAGTTGCTGGAGACAGACTATCTGAGTTCGAGTCCTGTGTAAACTCTCTGGTTCTCAGTTTTTCATCTGTGAAATGGTGGTTATAACAGTACCTTCCTCAGAGGGGGATTATGGGGATTAAGTGAGTTGATGAGGCAAAGTACTCAACTAATACCTAACTAAATACGCACTTTTTTAAATCTTCTTAGGGCTGCACCACGGCATATGGAAGTTCCCAGGCTAGGGGTCAAATTGGAGCTGTGGCTGCTGGCCTAAGCCACAGCCATAGCAATGCCAGATCTGAGCCACATCTGTGACCTACACTGCAGCTCACTGAAATGTCAGATTGCTTAACCCACTGAGCTAGGCCAGGGATCGAACCCACATCCTCATGGATCCTAGTCGGAATTGTTACTGCTGAGCCACGATGAGAACTCCTCAATATGCATTTAGTAAGAATTGCAGGGAGTTTAGAAGTGGCCAGGTCAGAATTTTCCAGATTTATGTCATGTTTCTTTCCTCAATAATGTTATCTTTCAGTACTGCTCATTCATTCAGTAAGTATTTATTGAGCTCACAGATGAGCCAGGAGTGACTCTAGGAGTGATTCTAGGCAACTAGAACACAGAGAATACTGACAGGGCTCTGAATTCTCAGTCCCTACAGTCTAGCAAGAAGCAGAGGGAGTCCATGCAAAAGTTAAATACTAAAGAAATGAGATGGTTCTTCTTCTTCTTTTTTTTTTTTTTTTGTCTTTTTGGCTTATCTAGGGCCACACCCATGGCATATGGAGGTTCCCAGGCTAGGGGTCTAACAGGAGCTGTAGCCGCCGGCCTTCGCCACAGCCACAGCAACGCGGGATCCGAGCCGCGTCTGCAACCTACACCACAGCTCATGGCAAAGCCAGATAAAGAAATGAGAAAGCAAACGTGTTGATTTTTATTTTGGTTTGTCCTCATGCCATGCCCTCCTTCCCAACAACCTACTGTACTATTTTACTTTGACCAAAATTACACACAAAATGCTTCCCCATTCCATTCTAAACTCTATTTCTAGAGTTCAATATTGATTTAGAACATTTTGCTCATATCACTAGTTTCTTCAAGGAACGAGTCAGGAATCACACCTGGGTTTTTTTCTAATTATCCTATACATGTATTTTGGGTCACCCCTCCCCCCAAGCCCAATAAGCCCAGGTGCATCCCCAGTGGCTGATATGTGACTCAGTAAAAGAACATTCTGTCTTGGCACTCAGTTACTGTTTCTAAGTTCATACCACTTTTATAAGATTTGTCACAAAGAAGCATTTCACTACAAAATAATGTCATGACAAAATTATAGACTTGACCATTCTCTCCTTTCACCATTTCTGGTATTATAAGAGTTAAACTAATCCCATAATTTGATCCCTGAGGAACTTTGAAAGTGATACTTCTATATCTAGAAAAATAGACATTCATTCTTTCTCCCATCTTCAGGACATTTTTTTTATCTATAAGAAATATTTTCTCCGAGTTTCTGTTGTGGCTCAGTGGTAAGAAACCCAGCTAGTATCCATGAGGACACAAGTTTGATCTCTGGACTTGCTCAGTGGATTAAAGATCAGGCATTGCCATGAGCTTCAGTGCAGGTGGCAGACATGGCTTGGATCTGACATTGCTGTGGCTGTGGTGTAGGCCCACAGCTGTAGCTCTGATTCGACCCCTAGCCTGGGAATGTTCTTATGCTGCACATGTGGCCCTAAAAAGCAAAAAAAAAAGGCAGAAAAATAAGAAATATTTTCTCCAATTTGAGTTTATTATGTTCATACTTAAAGGCTTTTCTAAAGTCTTACTAAGTTATGTCCCTTGGTCATTTGTCATTCTCATAGCCTTTTCCTTGATTTGTATTTTATGACTTTTTATTTTCCTTCCCTAACATTATGGGTAATACACATTGGAATATGCTCCACGCTGTGGATAAAGGTAGTGGTGGTTGCATGTGTATGGGGTGAAGGAAGGGAGAAAATGATGGATTAACTACAAACTCAAGCTATGGTTGCCTATCCTCTTCCCCAAACTGGCTGAAATGCTCCAGCTTAAGTACTGATCATATCTTTGAACAGAAGCTACAAAAGCTTCTATATCTTCCTCTGCCTGTACTTGTTCTAAATAATAATCTTTGCTGATCTAAACACCTGCTAAATTGGAAAATAAGTTTATTAAGACTAAAAAGATGCAAGGATTAAAATTAGACTAGATCTGACCTCAGTTAGATATAACCTAGGTTAGCCCTTCTCTCAAATCTCACCATGGAGAATCCTTTGCCATTGAAAGGATTTCCACGGAGGCTGCCTGGATGCACAAGCAGAACCCCAGGCCAGGTTAGTGAGATCTGTGGGTGTGGCTGCACACTGAAATCGCTCAGGAAGTGAACCTTGGTAGAGTGGCTGTCCATAAAGGCAAGTTGGTTACTTAAGCAGTGGAACCTTTCATTTACACGAAATAGTATATGAGACTAAAAACAGATCTAAGGGTGAGCTGCTCAAGGAGAAGGACCCAGAGTCCTCACCCCTAGCCGCCATCCCCTGAGGTCATACATCTCAGAGCTCTGAGCTCCTTGAAGACATAAGTTTAAAAATTCCCTCATCTAACCTAATTTCAACCTTCACGATTATTCTTAGAGGAAACTGAGGCCCAGATATTGAATGTGGTCCATGTACATAGAGCTAGTAGGCAGCAGAGTCACCAATTCTGAAAGAAGCAATGCTTCCTTTTCCCAGATATATAGTATTTACATTCTAGGATTCTGTCCTTTTATTAGGATGAAGCAGTTGGTATAATCAATGTGCCAAGCAAAATTCCAAAATATGCCCAAGGTCAAAAAGTAGGGGCATCTAAATTATACCTTGGGAAAACCCAGCTTGGAGAAATACAAAACATCCATTCTGTCAGTCAAAGTTTCATGTGGTGGTTTTGCAGGGAAAACAACAAAATTACAGGAGGGTTTTTTTTTTTTTTATTTTAGCTTGTATACATAAATGTGTCAAGCACAAAATCCAACTACTCTAAGTGATGTTAAATCCATTCAGCTGTAAGTACAGGAAAACATAGCAGAATTTGTGTGAGGTGTGGGAGACACGTAACCCAAATGTGTTCCTTGGGTTAGTCACTTGAACTTGGAATTCACTGAAAAAGTGCGAGGAGCCTATAAGAAAGAGCACTGAGCAAAATACATTGTGAGACACATTTGATATAATAGTCATATGATTAACAAACTGTCACATCAAACTTTCCCGCAACGTGGGAACACTTTGACACTTCATATTTTTTAAACTGACATTTTGATTCATTACTGTAAATAGATGTTGGGTTAAATATTGTGACAAGGAACAGATCATATATATATATATGTATATATATATATATAAAATCATATATATATATGTACATATATATTCAATCTAAATATTACATGTGGGTATTTTTCCTAGCTCTGTAACATTTTAGGATGTATGCAACCTTTTCTTACACTGACAGTTTGTAAACAGGCTACTGCACCACTTAACTATCCACTTTTCTTACAAGTAGGCAGATGGACGATATTTCTTCACTCCACAGAAAGTCTATGAACCAGAGAGATTTCAAAAGTAATAAGATGACCTCTAAAGAGATTCTGAATAAGCCTATCAACTTCAAATAAAGGATATTATCAAAGTTGTTACTGTACCTGAGTTCACAAAATCATTGTCACAAACATGCATAAAACGTTTCTCCTGTTTTCAAGGTACTCCCGATCCACTTAAAGACACACAGGGAGTTCTGAACCTGACTAGTATCCATTTAGACACAGGTTCAATCCCTAGCCTCGCTCGGTAAGTTAAGGATCCGGCATTGCTGTGAGCTGTGGTGTAGGCCAGCTTCTAGCCTGAGAACTTTCATATACTGCATGTGCAGCCCTAAAAAGCAAGAAAGAAAGCAGGCAAGCAAGAAAGAAATGGACACACATATTCAATTCTAAAGCAAGGCAGATTACTTCAAACATGTAAGTGTAAAGTACTGCTTCTTTTCTTCCTTTCTTTCATTTATTTGTGTATGCGCATTGCTTATAATAAATAACATATTCTCTAAACCACTGTTCAATACAAACCGATTCAATTGAATTAAGCAAAATTGAGCATCAGTGGGTGCTAATGAAATTTAGGAAGTTTGCAAGAATACTCAGATTTGCAAGTCAAACTTCCTTCTCAAAGAAAGTATAAGATAGGGCTTGTTTCCATCTAACAGCAAACAATACCATCTTCTAACTTTCGACTTTACCTACACCTCTAAAATAAAAGATAAGATATTCACCCCACTGAACATCCAAGTTTTGATTTCAATTTTCTCTGGTAATTCAAAAGTTACTATGTACTTTCAAAGTATAGACAATTTTATAAAAAGACTATGAGCTAATTCACACACACACACACACACCCCCCACAGAAACGGATCCACAAGCATATCCGTTGCATGTATTCCTCTTTCTCTCTGAACATTTTACCATTATTATTCAACTTATTCTCCTCCTGAAACACCTGGAAAGTTAGACACAAAAAAGAAACAGGAGATCTATATAATATCAAGATACTACTTACTACAGATAAGCCTTTGTACTGAAATTTAAATTAGACAATAGTTTTCTTCCAAAGCACATACATAACAGTGGAAGACTATTCCACATGTATGGTATTTCAGAAAGGACGCAGAATGTTATCAATCAAATGCATCCAAATCCTATACGAATTAGGAAAGCATACTAGATATCATCTAATGAATATGGTAAATATTGAAGAAAAAACCTATAAAACATCAATATCAACCAAAACCTAGGCTTTATCCACAGGATCAAAGAATTCTTGCATCCTTCATTCATAACCAAAAAAAAAAAAAATGTCTAATTTTGTTCTTAGCTAAATTAGTCAATTCATTTAGGGCAGAAGGCCTTTGTCCCCCATACTTTATTTTTTTTTTTTTTTTTTTTTTTTTTTGCCTTTTGTCATTTTATGGCCGCGGGTTTTATGGCCGCACCCGCGGCATGTGGAGGTTCCCAGGCTAGGGGTCTAATAGGAGCTGTGGCCACTGGCCTGCGCCGCAGCCACAGCAACGCAGGATCCGAGCCGCGTCTGCAACCTACACCACAGCTCACGGCAACGCCGGACCGTTAACCCACTGAGCAAGGGCAGGGATCGAACCCGCAACCTCATGGTTCCTAGTCGGATTCGTTAACCACTGCGCCACGACGGGAACTCCTGTCCCCCATACTTTAGAGGCATCCAAATTCATTAAAATTTAAAAGTCTCTTGCACACCACTTCAAAATTTATTTCAAACTAAGCAAATTGAAGGATGCAGAAACACTCTTTTTTTCCCTTGGCTTACTAGCAAAACAAAAATCAGCCTAAGGTTATGCAAAGCACTATAATAAATCACTGTTTGAATCTGAGGCCTCATATTTCATTTCCAAACTCTTAAGGGGGTAGGTTACAACTGTAAAAGGTTGGAGACTTCTTGATAGAAGCGTAAATGCCTGTCTAAGGGATAACCCCCCTTCCATTAGTATTCGGGAAAGGTATAAGTAACATCATAACATTTGAAGACAGAAGATCTAAATGCAAATCAAATCTCCACCATTTACTCCTTGAAATGAACTGAAACAGGTCACTTCACTTTTGTTTCTTCAGTGTAAAATAAGGATAATATTGGACAGTGTACTGGGCTTCATGAAGGTTAATCAAAAGTGTACAAGAAACCTTACAGAATCCACGTTGGTGAGAACACTCTTCCCCCAAATCATTATTTGCCAGTTTTCACCATAATTAATAAAAATGTCAAGAAGTCATCTGAATTCCACCAAGTTCAACTTAACAAAAATTTACTTGATGTGCATCATATATGATTTAGGTCTCTTCCAGGTGCCATGATTGAAGGGGGCAGGGGGAGGAGGGAGAGAGGGAGGAAGGAAAAAGGGATGAAGGTTCATCTAAGTCACAGTTCCTACCCCTAGGACCTCATGATCTTGTGGAGCAGATAGCATTTCACATATGAACTCCCTGAACAATAATTGGTACTACATAATAAAACACCCCAAAAAGAAGAATGGCTCTTAATGGAAGTTTTATGAGCAGTCTTACATGAGGTCAGGAACGCGTTCTGAGCAATGGAGAACATCAACTTCTTATCCCCCTGCCGCTGTAAGCATCTACTTCTTAACGGACCAATCTATGGAATCTACTAGGAAAGAGCCTCTTTAAATGGGCATTGCTGAATGGCACCTCGAGCACTTACTCTAGTCCCTATCACCCCTGTACTATCCATAACTGCTCCCCACCTCCACCATTTCCTCCCTCTGCACAGAGTTCCCCTTTCTCTCTTCACTTCCTCTACCCATTCCTAGGGACAATGATGTCCCTAGGCCTGGCTCATCGCCATCAGGTGTCACCTTGGCTGAAAAGGACCCTTTGGCAGGGGAAGAGTAGCTCAGTTGGAAGATCAGAGGATCGAAAGTCAGGATACTCGAGTTCCTGTCCCAGCCTTGTCCCTACTTCACTCTGTGACCTTGAGCAAGTCACTTCTATTCAACTGGTCTCAGTAGCCTTACTCATCAAAGGAGACTAGAGGATATTTAAAAGTCCTTCTTGCTTCCTAAATGTTCAATGTCTGCGCCCTGACCGACAGCTTCCAGCACTTTCCAAGTCACAACTGGGGGCCCACAGGTCACACAGCTTTTGGAGAGGCACTGACATGACCACATCAACTGGTTTCTATTGTGGGGAAGGTCAGGGACTCCTTCAGAAAATAGCTGGTCTAAACAGAGCCCAAGGAGTGTCATGGCAACACTGCTCGCAAGCTGCCAGAGGTAGGGAGGAAAAGCAGCCAAGATGCGTGTGCAGCTGCCACATTTCAGAACAGCACTCAAACCTCGTTAATATCATCTTGCTTAATACCGAGTCTCATAGATCATAAGCTATTTTTACTATGTATTTAACAGATATGTGTATCGTCTTCCGTGCCAGGGTTTTCACAGTCCAGTACAGAGGACTCTGCCATGAGAGAGACTCCAGGACCTGAGGCCATTCAGGGTTAACTCAGGAGAAGGAGGCAGAGTGAGGAGAATGAACAGGAGTGAGAAAAACAGACTCGGGTGGGGCTGGAGGTTAGGGGAGAGAAGGGAGTAGGATGTAACAGGAGCAAATACAAGCCAGTACCACCAACCCCCGAGTGTGAGACATTCAAGTCCAAGCTCTCCAAAGACTCAGAGATACATTCATGGTGGAGAGACGAAGAGCTGAGTCCTCTCTTATACTTGGGAGTACACAGGTCCTGCCAGCACAATTGTGACCATAACCTCAGCTGGCTTTCATCTTGTCTTCCCCATAAGTTACCCTTAGAAGAGGAAGTACCACTCAGCAGAGCCCTCTGCCCACGTTCTTGGAGGCAAGCACCAATTCACTACTGGGCACTCTTCAGAGGATACAGGAAAGGGTTTTAGCTAAATGTCCTGTTTACAACCTGTCTCCCTTGTAGGAGTGGGAATTTTAGCTTATGATGATTGACCAAGCTAAACGATGTGAAAGCACCCATCACATGGTTTATCATAGCAGATACCCATGAAACGTCTGCTTGCTTCTATCTGCTTCGTGTGGCAGCAGCATCGTGGGCACTACCTTTATTACTTATGTTCTTCATAGAAAGAAGGAACATGGCCAAGGCTTGCTGAGCAGTGAACAGGAGTTCAGGTCCAATCACCCCTCTGCTGCTTGGTCAGATGGGAACACCGTTCTCAGACAAGCCTCTAATTGGGCAGGTAAAGTCAGGTAAGCCATTTCTTCCCTGGGAAGGGGCTCAACTAGACAGAGTTTTTAAGTTCCTTTCCAGGTCTGAAATTCTATAAACCTCTAAGTGTCATATCCATCTAAAAAACAAGGAACAAGCAGAGGGAGAACTATTGAAGAACACGGCTGTGTGCTTCTTTAATTAAGCATGATTTCAAGGGCAGTGTGCCAAGAGCTAAAGGAAATTCAGAGAAGCAGAATAAAGTCGTCTTTATGTTCAGAACACTTATAATATGTGTATGTTGAGGGAGGTGGATAAAAGGAAACATAAAAAGATGGCAATACAGGAGTTCCCATTGTGGCACAGCAGAAAAGAATCTGATTAGTATCCCTGAGGATGCGGGTTCAATTCCTGGCCTTGTTCAGTGGGTCAGAGATCTGGTGTTGCTGTGAGCTGTAGTATAGGTCACAGAGGCAGCTTGGATCCACGCTGCTGTTGCTGTGACGCAGGCCACCAGCTGCAGCTCTGATTCAACCCCTAGCCTGGGAACTTCCATATGTTGCATGTACAACCCTAAAAAGAAAAACAAACAAACAAAAAAAAGATGGCAATACAAAATAAAGTTTAATTATAAAACAAAGTGCAATGCTTCCAAGCCAGTGTGTGAAGAAAGATGGCTTTCCTAGGAGGAGAGAAATATGCTGGTCATGCAGGCAAGAAAGCAAAGCCCGCACAGGCAAAACGGAGGAAAGTAGTTTTATAAAAGCTGGACCTCTCTGGTGGAAGAGTCATCATGTATGTAAGATGGCTAAATATCTGTTTTATGTCTTATAAATATCTATTTTATATCTTAGATCATTTCAAAATTCCATTTCATATGTTAAAGACTAGAATAATAATGGCCATTCCATCCATTCATCATAATTTTCTATGGGGTGGTAGGAAGAGCACTAAAACAGGAAAAAGGACACTCGGGTTCTGCACCCTGCTCCTCTGTCACTACCAGCTGCCAGTCTTTAGCTGAGTGGTTTATCTGGCTGTGGGATAAAACATCTTGTAGTCTTCCAACTGGAGTTCTTGAGGCCCACCAGAAAACAGGTGATTTCTCTGAATTATACATTTCTCTCATCTGTGCCCAGTTCACTGGGCATGGCTGGTACTCACCTGCCTTTTGAGTATTGCCTCAAGCTGATTCTTGCCTGTCAGAGATTTCTCCTCAAGTCCCTGTAATATCCCATCAATGTCCATTTAATCATCCTTCAAATCCAAATCCAGTCCCTGGTTTTGTAAGAATCCTCCTATAGAAAGAGTTCCCCAAATTCTTCACTCACAAAGTATAATTACTGAGCCCACACATCACACTGAGGCTTGGCTGGCCCTGGATCAAACTCACATCCACACACCTGCTAGCCCCCTCCTTCAATGTCTTAGCAAGCCACCTTTCTTGGTAGGTGCTAAGTAAATGCTTCTTAATCAGGTTGGTCTGAACCTTGGTTTTCTGACAGGGTCAAGTACCTTCTCAAACACATCACGCCGCCTCTGATCATCACAAGCCTGGATATGCACACTCCCCAGAGCAGCCAAAATAGTTTCAACCTCCTCCCAATCCATCAAGCTATTTACCAGAATGACTAACATGCAAGAGAGAAGAGACATAAACAAAAGGAGAGGAGAAGCAAAGAGCATGGACTACAAATGGGATAAGCAGCCATGCCTCCAAGTGAAGACACACTGGAATTACCATGCCAGTTTTACAAGGGACAAATCCGCAGTGCAGACACTCAGTGGGGGACCTGGGGTCTCACTACTAGTCCCCAGGGGAGCAGGGAGGTCCAGTTCTGCAGCCTAAATGCTGCGGTAAACTGACAAGTGTACATGTGCTCAATCCCTAGCCATTGCCTGGGCAGGCCCATTCAGACTACTGCAGTGAAACAGAAGCATCTAAAAGGAAGAGCATGGCAGCCACCAACCACCAAGGATTTATACCGACTGCCTCTCAACCAGTAATATCGGAGTGAAAGCATGGCAGAAAGATTTTCGAGGCAGAGTTGCGTAACTCCAGAGGCAACCCAAGGCACACATCAGATGGGAATTTTAAATAATCCCTTTAAATGCATGAGGACTCAGATGCCAGCACATGCAGTGATGGCCCCAGCCAGACAGCAAAGGCATATTGGCACCACTGTAATTTGTCCATTCACCAATATGCTTCCCGAAAAACACCCATATGTTTTCTTTTAGCTTCCATATGCTTTTTTAGCAAGGAAACTAAAATATTTCATTAGTTTTGAGTAATTAATAATTACTTATTTCACAATAGCCTCCCTCATTAAAAAACGAAAATAACTGATTAAGCTGCAGGATCCTGGCTTTCGACTCAAGCTTTTTTAATTTTTTTTTTAATTCTTCCCCTCTAGGAATTGACTAATAGAGTAAAACAGCCAGTGTGGAAATACTCGCACTATGGGGAATGAAGAGTTATTGTACCCATAGCCCAGCATTCCTCCTGACTGAGACATCAGAGTGTAATGAAAAGAACATGGACTCTGGGAGCCTCAAGACTTGGGATCCAGTCCCATTTTGACCCCTAGTGAATCGTACTTCTGAGGAAATGAAGGGCGTTGAAAAGATAAAAAAGCCTGCTGGATTCCTTCAGCCCACCTTCCATGATTCCCAGGGAGCAACTTCACAGGGCTCCCTCCTGTCTCTCAAGGCTTGGGGAAGGAATGCCTAGGAATGCTGGCACAGACCCAGTCATTGTCAGCAGGCCTGTAGCCAACAGACTTGAAGTTGGTCTCCAGCTGAAACAATGCTTCTCAAACTCTAATGAGTCTAGGAACTACCTGGGGATCTTATTAAAATGCAGATTCTGATCAGGAGGTCTGGAGTGTGGCCTGAGGTCTGCATTTCTAACAAGCTCCCAGGTGATGCTGATGTTCCTGGTCTTCAGACCAAACTCTGAGAAGCAAGGAGCTAAAAAAATCTAAAGACGAAGTTAAGAAGTAGAATCTGTAAGAACAGGTCATGTGTGCCTGTCTCATTGGGCTATGATGCAGACTATTAATCACATAGACAATAATATTTTTGCAATTATATAGCACAGTGGTATTTCACTTATACTCCCAACAGTCTTGCCACTAATGTGGTTTCCATTTTACAGACAACAAAACTGAGATCCAAAGAACTCAAGTTACTGCATCCAAGGTCATGCAGCTAATAGTGCTGGGTTCCCAATCCAGGTATATCTACCTGGGAAGTATGAGCATGAGAGAACAGAACAGAAAATTTAATTAGCTGTTACTGTAGGGTGCGATTATGAAGACTGCTCCTTGTTCTGACATAAACCCGCTGCCGCCCCTTCTTGGGGTCTTTGTCTGCCCACCCTAAGGTGTTGCCCCTGACAATCTCCGAGGCCTCTTGCATGTCTCACACTAGCAGTCAGTCCCAGGGCTCCCACATAGGCTCACGGTGGGTCACCAGGCCCTGAGATGAGCTTCACACATGTGGCAGTCATTACATCTTGGCACGATCCAAATTCTAACTGCTCACATCTTCATCTGTGCTGATCTGTGCACGGCCAGGAGTCTATCTCTAGTAAAAATCCCCCGCATAATAGGGAGAAAACAACAAATGGATTTCCCAAAGAACTGAAATTCCAATTCAGTTGATAACCTGCAATACGATCAGGGCTCTACGACCCTAATCACTCTGTCTCCTCCTCCTCTCACTTATAAAAATGGAGAAACTGAGAATACTAACCTGATAGAAGTTTGAAAGAAAGGAAAAATATGCAGTATTTATCATGCAGTTTATACAAGTGCCCAGCTTTCTTATTCTGCCTGAAGGTATCAGAAGAGCACTTAATTAATGAATTATCATGTAAACGGTTCAGGACAAGCGATCTTGGTCCTCTCTGAACTCCCATTGCACACATTCAGAGTACTTCTGGGGCCCTCTGGCCATTTCCTACCAGAAACCTACAGTTTTTAGAATTGTTTCATTGTCCCTATTCATAGTCTGTGTTATCTCTGGAGGTAGTCACGTATCTTGAAGCAGATGTGCATTTGAATCCAAACTTGGCTATTTTATTTGCTGTATGGCATTAGACAAATTACACAAACTCTCTGAGATCAGCGTCCACATAAGAAAGGTGGGAAAAAATAAATTTCTATTTTATGAGATTAATGAAATGAAGCATTAAAATGGATAGCACTTAGCAGATTTTGGGTTAAAAGAACACCTGAGTGAGTGAATATGTGGGAGTGGATGAATGAATAAAGCGAGTAGAATGAGAGTTTCAATATTAAGACATCACTCAACAGTCTGAAATGTAATAAATGTCCAGAGTCATGCTCATAAATGAGTCTGACACTCAGAGCAAAACAATAGGTGAATTGTGGGAGAAATACAACAGCAAAAGAAATGTATGTTACCCAAATGTCATCACAGACTTCCCACAATGAAAAATATCTTTTGCTTAACCTAGAACCTATATATGGCCTTCAGAAGGTTTACAGACCTCCTGAAGTTGTAGACAACATTCTATGCAGACATGCATTTTCTATTTATAGATTCATCTGCATTTCCAAATATTCCATAATCCTTTCTGCTACCACTAAACCCACACACACAGTGACAAATTAATAACTACTGCCTTAGGCAAGTCCCTTGACAGAAAGGGATCTTCCAAATGAGAGAGGAAAAAAGTTTATTTAATAAAACAAGGCTGAAAGACACAGTATGCAGCTTAGAAAGAGACAGTGGAAGTTTTCATGATGAGCACTCCAAACCAGACAAAGGAGTTCTGAATTTAAGACTCAGCTGGGCTGCAAACTTGCCATAGAACCTTAGAAAAATCAGAGACTCATGAAAATCAGGGTTTGGGGACCTTGGACATCATCTATTTCACTCTCCTCCTCCTCCTCCTCCCATCTTACAGATGGAGAAGTTGAGGTTCAGAGGAAAATCATGCTTTCACCAAAGTCACAGCAAATTAAGTGGAGCTAGGACTGAACCTCGGACACAGTAAAATAATTGCCACACTCTACGTATCAGGATTATGAGGTATAAGATAAGTGTTAAGACCTAGTGGTCTCAATGTTATCTTCTGTCAGATAATTACTACTCTCTTCTCTGGAAATGTCATGAAAACATTAGCTTGGTTTTGGCAAAGATCATCCCAGCTGCTGGTCAGTCCCAGGCCCGTCCCTCAAGAACAAGGCAGAGAGAAGGTCTGAAGGAATGAAAGATGCTGCTGTTAATCTTGGGTAGCACAGTGACTGGGAACTGCAGGCCTTGAACTAGATTTCACTGTGTTGGCTATTACTCTCCTGTCCTCCTGTGTATTAATCCTGCATCTCTCTTCTCTTTATTAATGTTTCCAACTATGCATAATACACAGCAAGCTAGGAACTCATCCTTAGCTTCCTATAATTCATTGGATCAGAAAAGGGCAGGAGGAAAGAGTGGTGAGGTCAGGGGCAAGTAATCTCTTACAGGAAGAACTACTGGGGAATCCACAGCCTCCTAATAAACACAGAGAAGACAAGCAGCCAGAATCCTCCATGCCATGGCTCATGGAACAAACAAAGAAGCTTGGCATCCACTTATGTTTCAAAGGCAGCTCACATCCCCGTGTTGACAATAGGATTGGTTTTGCCTGAAAGATAACATCCCTTTAAATATCAGGAAGAGAAAGGACACTTCACATAAAGAGATTTCTTCTATAACTATGGAGTCAGAAGAAAGAATTCTAGCCCAGATCTTCTAGCTCACTAATACATTAGACAAATCAGATTCTCTCTTGACCCAAAATCTCCAACTCTGAAATGAAAGATTTTGGCTAGACTGGTTCTTAAAGTCCCCTCTGCCTTTAACATTCTGATCTCTCCTTACAGGTCACTGACTGCAACCCTGGAAAAGTCAAGCAACAAGCAGAACAGGAACCTCTCTATGTTACCAGAGTCTCCAAAACTGAGACCCAGATTATAGAGCAGAGGAACATCGAGGAAGACAGATGCTTTTTCTTTTCTACCAGAAACTGAATGGGAACCAAAAACTGCACAAATGACCAATCATACTATATATAAAGTTTAAATCACTACCTGCCCTTCTGGTATGTACAAAAGTCAAATGCTGAAAAGAACAACTATTTTCACACACTGGACTCTCCTATGACTTTGGAAAAGGGGCAGTAGGAGGAAGAAAGAATTGGCCAAGGAATAAAATTGTGAAAAATAGGATATTTGACTAGAAGTAATGCCATACTGATCAGTCCAAATCTATCTGTTGTTAGATACTGAAATGGACCTCAGAGAGGGAAAGTGACTTGTCCAAGGTGACACTGCCAGAGCTAGCAGTAGAATTAGAGTCTCATGAATTTGGGTTCATAGAACATAACTCGTAATACATAGCTTCCTGCAAACAATGAGATTCTATCCAGGTGACTAAGAAAATAACTTACAACTACTGTCTCTACCTCCACCTCAAAAAAATAATCACTGATTTATTTGTGTTAAGGCAGATTAGGGTTGTTTCTATTAAATTATAATAAGTAACACACTCTAGCAATACAAACAATTCCATGAGAATTAAGTGGGCATTATTCATCCTTGCTAATGAATAACCTTGTAGAAAATAAAGATAATCGACGTTCTACCAGAGGCCAAAAGCCTGTTCTTGCTCAAGTGCAGATTCTCCCTGGTAAAGAACATCGGGTATCAGCTCTAAATAGTAAACAGGGTATAGAGTTTCAGATTCCATGAAGTACAGCTTTAAATAGACTTGGTTTGGAAATAGGACAGGGAACACACCACAGTCAGTGGATCAACGTTGAAAGCCGAGAAAAACAATGATTATACTCATTAAGTGGTACCTGTTGACACATCTACCGTCAAGTCTAATTATTTATTTAAACTGTTATTCTTTCTTCATTACTGTCAATGATACCAATTCTTACCACAAGATTATTTTAAATTTCTGTAGCATGTCTCCATAATACTTACTTCTCTACTTTCCAAAGGCTATTTGAGAAGTTTTATCCTATTTTCCACACCAAAACCTCTTCCAAAACAAAAAAAAGGTAGATAGATGGACAGATATATACGATAGATAGATAGATGACAGACAGATGACAGACAAATAAATATTAAGTCCCTCTTTCTCATGAGAAATTTTTTATAATCTTTCAAGCCTTGATTAAAACATTCTTCGTAGTTTCAAGATGGATTTCAGCAGAGAAGGGGGGCATAATTAATCACTTTTCAAAACTTACTTTATTAATATTTACAACTAGCATTTGGAGGAAAGTTAATGTAATAACTACTGTTTCTAAATGAACAAATAGGTCTCTAACAGAGCTATCAAAATCAATGATATGTCTACAGTATACCTTTCTGACATGTTTACCCATGAAAATACATGAAATATATAGGAAAGAGTTTTTTTCAGGGGCATTTTATGGACTACAGAGGGACAAAAACACAGGTAGGAGCTATTCCTGTAGTTTTGGCTACCATCTTTTTTTTTTGTCATTTTAGGGCCACACCCACGGCATATGGAGGTTCCCAGGCTAAGAGTTGAATCAGAGCTGTAGCCACCAGCCTACACCACAGCCACAGCAACACACGATCCGAGCCGCATCTGTGATCTACACTACAGCTCACAGCAACGCCGGACCCTTGACCCACTGAGCGAGGCCAGGGATTGACCCCGCAACTTCATGGTTCCTAGTCAGATTCATTTCCGTTGCGCCACGAGGGGAACTCCAGGCTACCGTCTTTTTTAAATAAGATAGTATTCTGTAGAAATGAGTATGAAATCTAAATAACACAAGTGGCTACATTGTTTGATATACTTGTAGAGGATTTTCACAGACTCTATGTCTCCTCACTGGCCTTGTTTGCATGATCTGTCCTTATTCTATGTGTATGGTCAATATCAGCTTCGAAAACCGTATTAATGTAAAACTAAAATTTCCACTCAATTCTAAATTTCTAACTCATACAAATATGGGGTAGTACCAACAGACCTCAATTCTTTCAAAGGTCTGTGTAAATAAAATCATGTTTAAGCTCATGGAAAAAACATAGCAAAGGGTAAATAAAATATTCAGCAGAACAATGTTTACAGTACTTTAAATGCTGATAGCAAATCCTCCACAAAGTTGCTGTTCTAAAGGGCCTGTAGTTAGGAACAGCATATTGACTACCTCACCTCTTCTGAGACTTCTAGAACATTATATGGATCACAGCAGAGCTTGCTGGGAAGTACAGCTATCAGCTGTCTATCTGCAGGAGAAAACTAATATTTTACAAATTTTACAACCATTATGCTTCTTCTTTTTCTTTTCTTTTTTTAATTTTTTTAAATTTATTTTTACTAGTCTCTGTTTTCTTAGCAAACTCAAGAAGAGAGAATTCTTCTGCCAAAGGGCTACCTTCTTTACAATGGTTCCCCAGGAGAATGACATGCAGATACTATGGGTCCTGGGTCTCAAAAGGGCTCTAACTCATTTTCTGTATTCTTGAGATTTGTTGTTGTTGTTGGTGGTGGTGGTGGTGGTGGTGGTGGTGGTTGTAGCCTTAGATTATTAGAGATGTTTTGGGGCAGGTGAGAGACAGAGACAGACCCAAATAGTAAAGCGTGGCCCCTTCAGAGCTAGCTAACACTGGCAGCATAGTGCAGTGGAAAATGTACTCAATTAAGGGCCAGGAAACTGGAGAGAAAGCCCTCCTGCTACATACTAACCGAGGAAACAAGAGGGCAACAGACGAGAATATCCTAGGTATGGCATATTAGTAGGGACACTTAAATACTTCCATGTCACCCAGAATTTTCTGCTTTTGGAAGGAAATCTTAAAATGCTAGGAAAAGAAAGGGAAATTATATCAAGTAGACATAAGGGGTGAGAGGGGGAGTTCCCACTGTGGCTCAATGGAAACAAACCCAACTAGTATCCATGAGGATGCAGGTTCAATGCCTGGTCCCATTCAGTGGCTTAGAGATTCAGCATTGCCATGAGCTATGGTGTAGGACGCAAATGTGGTTCGGATCTCATGGCTGTGGCTAGCTGCAGCTCCATATCACCCATAGTCCAGGAATTTTCATATGCCTCATGTGCAACCCTTAAAAAAAAAAAAGAAAGAAAGAAGACATAAGAGGGGACAGTACACTGTCTTGGCCATTTTTTAGGTTTTGGGTGCTCATGAAATGAAATACCTTTGTATTTCTTTTGCTGGGAGTGAAATCAATCTTAAGCATTGTTGGCTAAGATGCCTGTTAGCACTTCATAAATGCAGTAATGCCAAGCCTCTCTTACCTTGGATAGCTAGCTCTTGGAATAGTCAGTAGACACAAGATTCAGTAGACTGCACTGCAAGTGTCTGCAAATGAAACAGGTAAAAGTTACTCATAGGTTCCAAGCTCTAGTTATTCATTAATAATCATAGCTCTTCTACCTATACAGCAGTTTCTTTGTTTTGCAAAATACTTTCACATTCACTATCTCATTTTGGCCCACAACAACCAAGATTTATTCTACTCACTTCAAACATAAGAATCAGAAGCTCACAGAGGGATAAGGGGGATGAGAAGGGAAGTCTCTCTCATAACTAACTTCACAACTTCACAAATGTCATGGGAAAGAGGTATTATCATCTTCATTTTACAGATGTTACAACTCGGTTCAGAAAAGGTAGGAAACTTGCCCAGAACTACACAGTGAAGTACAGGTCTGGGTGCAAGTTTGGACCTTCTGGGCTCTGCTTGTCCATCCAGTGGTCTATCCATCCACTGGTCTTACCTCGGTCTCTCCTGGGATATTAGGTTGGGAAAATACAAAGACAGATAACTCAGTGATTTGATATATTAGACTTGGGGGGGGGGATAAATAAATAAAGCTGGCTATTTGATTGAAGCAAGGAAGCAGGAAAAACACATGGGATTTGGAGCCAGTCAGACTTGTCTTTCTCTTACCAAAGGCCTCAGGCAAGTCAATTTCCTTCTATGTAAATGAGGCACAGAATAGCTACTTCAGAGCCAAAGCTGAGTTAAACTTTTCCTGAAAGAAGATTTACCTCCATTATTTCACATCTATAGGTATGGACAGGGGTGGTGCACAAAATGGTAACATTTCTTCCTCTGAGTCCATGCACATATGATCAAAAAATGATGTTTTAAGCACATAAGGCAAGATAGTATCTCTGGCTTGTATATTTCCTTGACTTGGGTTCCTGCTTTTAAAATACCACATGGGAGCTCCCGTCATGGCTCAGGGGTTAAAGTATCCGACTAGGAACCATGAGGTTGCGGGTTCAATCCCTGGCCTCGCTCAGCGGGTTAAGGATCCAGCATTGCCATGAGTTGTGGTGTAGGTCGCAGATGCGGCTTGGATCCCACATTGCTGTGGCTGTGGCGTAGGCCGGCGGCTACAGCTCCAATTAGATCTCTAGCCTGGGAACCTCCATATGCCTGAGTGCAGTGCCTAGAAAAGGCAAAAAGTCAAAAAAACAATAATAATAAAATAAAATAAAATACCACAATATTTATCTACATCAATCTTACATGACCTCACCTAATAATACCAAAGCCTCAAAATTTCAGAATCACATGTCCCTTCAACCCCAAAAAGTGAAAGAAACTGCTTTAGGTGAAAGAAGTACAAGTTTCACAGGTCGTCCTAAAGTTTGTCCTTGTATCATGCCTTAGGTTCAGAGATACAGAGCTGTCAATGGGACTGCAAGAACAAGGGAATGATTTAACATAGGGATAGATTTATGGAGAAGTAAAAGACCTCTGGGAAGTTTTAATATTATGTCCCGTTTTCATATGGGACTCAAATCTGATTATGAACAGAGCATGGGGTTGATGGGATACTTATCATATGCCACCAAAATCAAAACATTAATCATCTTTTAACATTATATTTTATGGAGTTCCCATCGTGGTGCAACGGAAACGAATCTGACTAGGAACCATGAGGTTGTGGGTTCGATCCCTGCCCTTGTTCAGTGGGTTAGGGATCTGGCATTGCTGTGAGCTGTGGTGTAGGCCACAGACGCAGCTCGGATATGCCTTTGCTGTGGCTCTGGCATAGGCCAGCGGCTGTAGCTCGGATTCGACCCCTAGCCTGGGAACCTCCATATGCTGCAGGTACGGCCCTAAAAAAAGACAAAAATAAAAAATTATACGTTATGGTTTGAAAAATATTTCATGACCATGTTATCTCAAATCATCCTCAACATAACCCCAATGGAACTTTATTACCCAATTTTACCAATCAGAAAACCAAACTCCAAAGATCACATGGTTAATACGGAGCAGATAAAAGTTTAACCTTGTATCTTGATCCTCAAACAATGAAAGACTCTTCTCCTACACAATGCAACCTCCTATTTGGGGGTGCTCTATTTGGAGGGGACAGTACAGTGAGTTTATACCCTTTAAAAGTCCATTATCAAGGCACCAAAGCACATTTAGTATTGAGTCCCGCTTCACTAGCAAGTGAAAGGAGAGAGAGAGAGACTTGACATCTGTGGTCTAACCAGAAGGTGACACATTACTAAGCTGAGGCAGAAGAGTGTTCAATGCAGGGTTACTATGAACACTTTCTCAGCTCTGTACTCAGTGAAGTTTCAGAGATGCAACATCCTTGGGTAAGCTATCAAAACATAAGCCACAGAAACAACAGAAGGCAGCACCACTGAATTTTTCTGAAGGGGTCAGTTCACGTCATAGGAAAGTTGAAACCTAGCTAAGAAGTTCACCACCCTCTTCTCACACAGTTGGAGTGGCACGTGTCCTCGGTAAACCAAGTATTTCCCAATGCAGTGGAGTTCTCCATTAGACCCATAAAGACATTTGGACAACTGACAAATCCCACTCTAGCATCTTGGTAATGAAGCCAGTTATCCTTGGCTGCCTTTGTTTATTTTACGACTGCTGACCCAGAACCTGGTAGGTCTGCATCCTTTATTAAATCACCCATCCTCTCCCAAGAAAAATTTCAACCAGAAGCAATTTCAACCAGAAATAAAGAAATCTGTGTAATCAACCTGTAACCTACCAAACTTAAACCTATTAATTAGAATCAATGCAAAGCAAGGCTCACCAAACCTAGCTGGGACTATGAGAAAATAATTCATAATTTTTACTGTATTGGGGGAAAATTGGAGAGAACAAATGAAACCAATGGGAGAGAAAGAGCGACAGAGAAAGAGAAAAAAGAAAGAAAAATGATGGGGAATAAGGAAAAAATAAAAGAATGTTAGAACATGAGAAACAAAAAGAGCAGAGAGACCTGTCTTGACAGGTTTTTCACAAATCGTGGTATGGTATGATCAACCACTGCACCCAGGACAAGTTTTAAGCAACATTACTCTAGGATGATGATCCTAACATTAGGAACAAAATTTCCCACTAATGGGCATGAGAACCACTAAGGCCAATGTAGAGGTGCCCTTAATATTTCATATTTTACAAGTGCTATTAGAGCCTTACAAAATCTTCATCTAAGCCAATAAACGAGTAAGTCGCCAGTCATGTGGGCCCAGATCTTCTTTCTGAATAAGGGTTCCTATCTTGAAAAGAACACTGGAAAGGAGACTCAGGACCTGGGTTCTGGTGTTAGCACTACAGTTCCCAAGTGTTTGCATAGAAGTTGTATGATATACGGATTTTTTTTGTTTTTTTTTTTCCACAGGTCTTGACCATGGTTATCTCTAAACCACTGTGAAAAGGCCGAAAAGTATCTTGTCTAGACTTTGTTTTATTGTTTAATGGATTGATTAAAGTGGTTGTGAGAGGATTAATTATAAATTAAACAATGTTATAATCTTAAACATAATTATTAGGAAGTCTGACCCCCCAAAGCTATTAAAATGTGAGATTAGGCCAAAGGCATTAGATGACAAATATGGAATGTCCTCCACTGCCATCATCAAATCCCATACAAGAACATTTTTTAAATGCATGCTCACCTGATAGCCTAAGACACTTATCAAGAATACAACGTACTCCATGGCTTATGAACGATTTGGTTGTCTCATTAAAGTAATGTTTGCCAGTATTTAATTGCTTCCCTCCCTGATTTTAATTTGCTCACCTGTCAGCATCTATCAAAGGCACTGAGATCTTCTGACATCCTGGCTGATTGTGTTGAAATTAATCAGATTTTTTAAAAGTAAATTGCTTTGGCCTAAAGGTAATGCTCATCTTCTTCGTGTGATATTTATAAGGGTTCTATCAATGGGACTTATAATCTAGAAATTAAATCAGAGGCTTTAGGAATTCTAAATGGAAATAAAAGTAAGTAGCTCACAAATTTCCAACACTGGACTTCAGGAGATTAGAACTTCAAAAACTTCAAACAACAACTGTATATTGACTATACAGCACTTGCAAGCAATACCTATTGGCTAAACAGAAGTAAGTTAGACATGAAGCTACTTCAGAAAGTTCAGAGAAACAAGTGAAAATTAGTTAATAAGGCTGAGCTCACCTTGACAAAGTAGCCAATAATCTGGTCATTCCAAAGTTACGTTCTGTGTTTACAATTATCATCAGTTAAATACATTATGCTTTCATACAGATAAACGATTTTTTTCTTCACCTCAATCCAATGAGGTGAAATTGGTATTACTAGTAGTAACATCAGTAATATACCCATTTAACAAGTGAAAAAGCTGAGGCAGAGCAGAAAAGGGACTCTTCCTAAATGCCTGGTTATGGGCAGAGCTGATCTGTAAAATCAGACACTTTGGAATAAAGAAAGAAAATATTCTTTGCAAATCTTCCATACATAATTATTCAGTGCTAATTCTTGTGCTAATATCTATCGGTAACAGTGCTGAAGGTACTCGCTTAGGAAAGCCACAAGCATAAGCTTTTTTATAAGTAAATGAAATGAGGGATAGAGACTCTGTAATGTGCCCTATAGTCAAGAGATTATTCTTATATATGTATGTTATTATTTCTACCTCGGAATATAGAAATATGCATTCATGCAGTAATTAGTCCCCAAAGCTGGTTCTAAGGCAACTAAAGAGAAAAAAGGCAAATGGTGTATGTATACAACTCTAGGAAGCAGGGGTGGGGGAGCCAACTATAACGAGTGGAATTTAAAGGCTGACTTTATAACTAAACATAACTAAATCCTAGTATAGGTCTCATCTTGCCAGTGGACTCTGAGCCTTTAAGCATCTCCCATGCTGTGAAGCTTTTTCTGACCCAAAAGGGTTTGGTGAAGCAGGCTTTCTGAAGACGACCACAATGCCTAGTTTCATATCTAGATCACTAAAATTACCACATAGTTTCATAATTTTTACCTGCTGGTGTGTCTTGAAGAAGAAACTCTGTCTAACTCAGTTTCTTGAATCCAAACCCCTAATCCAGAAGCTGGTCCTTAGTAGGTACTCAAGAAAATGTTTATTGAATGACTGCATAACAAATGATCAAAGTGTTCTAGGCAACTCCTATAGCACTTAGCTCGGTACATGTCATACAAGAAGGCTTATTCAATGTTGGCTGAATTGAAATTAATTGAATAGTTAATTTAAAAAATACATTGTCTAACTAAATGACTCTAGAACCTACTAAGCGAGAGGTTCAATGAGGAGTTAAAAGTAACCTGCAATGACCCAGCCATCATTAACCCCTTAGAGAAGTGAAGAAATATTTTTCACAGGAAGAATAATAAAGGTTGAACATATGAACAGAAATGTACACAGGAGTTCCCATTGTGGCTCAGTGGAAACGAACCTGATTAGTATCCATGAAGATGCTGGTTCAATCCCTGGCCCCACTCAGTGGGTTAAGGATCTGGCGTTGCTGTGAGCTGTGATGTAGGGGGAAAATGCAGCTTGGATCCCGTGTTGGTGTGGCTGTAGCTGTGGTCAGCAGCTGCAGCTCTGATTTGACCCCTAGCCTGGGAACTTCCATATACCACAGGGGCAGGCATAAAACAGTTAAAAAAGAAAAAGAAGAAATGTAGACAAAAGATTATAGGTATAAGAAAAAAAGAAATGTAGGCAAAAGTTTATAGGTATAAATAAAATCCAAACAGGGTGAAATGGAGAAAGAAATTCTTAAAATAATGAATTCTAAAAACAAGTCATGTGTAGAAAAAAAGATCAAAGCTGATCAAGTTAAAAGTAATATCTATTAAATATGCTATGTTTCTGTAACTGAGCTATGCACTTCACATACTTTAATTCTTAAAAATATTATTAGAAGTCATTATATATCCACTTTTCATCTGAGAAAATGAATGTTTAGAAAAAGTAATCTGGTCACGTTCAAACACCTTGTAAGTTATGGTTCTTGAATCCATATCCCAGCTTTTAAGCCCCCAAACTCATACTACTCTTAGTATAATAACAAAGAGGGATATAGAGTTGAATGGCATGATGGAAATCTAGAAAGTGATGTGAAATAAGGATGGCATAAAGAATATAACCATCCAAACCATTTTAGGTCCTAGGATATATGTAGTGAGAAAAAGACTGAAGGAGGAAGAAGATGAATGGGGAAACAAAGCTATCTTTGGATATCTGAGGACATGCCCTGTATAAGTCATGTAATACTTTTGAAAAATTTGTAGCACTAAAACTATTGGGGTTGAAATGATGGAAAATCCAGTTTCAGAGCAATGCAAAGGATAACGGTAAGCCACGAAGCTGTCTAGCAGTGGAACAAACTGCCTCACAAAGAATTAAAAGTGTTCAAGTAGAGGCTAAGTGGCCATTTGCCAGGAAAAGCATGCGTGACATCCTAGCAGTGGAAGGGAGTCTGTATTAGAGGATGGGGCAAGGCAGCTCTGTGTTTCAGAGATTTAGCTACCCAATACTGAGAGCTGAACAACAGCTCAGAGTACTAGATAAAAATCTGAAGAATGCCCTTTGAACAGATGCTTTGATAATACCCATTCAACATATTCACGGAGCCTGCGATGCACCAAGCACCAGACAGTCCCCATGCTTCAGGAGTTCTGACAAAGGAGGCAGAAAACACATTGGGAGGAGTTACAACTGTTGCTAGGCAATTTTTGAGCCTAATAAATGGTTAGGGAAAACAATAACTAGAAATCTAACAAAGAAAGAAAAAAGACTAAATGGTTTACAGGTAACTAAGGGCAGTAAACATCAGTTTTGTGGAAAGAAGAGGAAGTTACCAAAGGCCTAGGTTTAGGGAAGAGCTGATTCACAAGTGTGATCAAAGGCCAAATCTGATCATACTTTTGGGTAATGAAAACAGTCATGGAGGAAGAATCAGAAAGTTAGAAAACAAAGTTTACTTCACCAAGCTCACAGGTGAGGGAAAGTGATCAAATATCGGATGAGAAATAGGAAAAAAATAAGACCTTGCAAGAGAATATCCACCTTATTTGAAAATGAGAGAACAATACATTTAAGACTCTATAAATCTACTTACACAATTTGCCAAATTTACTCATTTTCATACATTGCAACCTCTTTCAACCCCCAGCCTCTCCCAAAGATACTCTAAAACAGGAGAGAGATATTAAAAAGAAAAATGCAATTTCTGGGTCTGGTTCTGTTGCCTTATTGGACAATCTCCCTCCTGCAGGGAAGTCGGAGATGGGGCGGGGGGTGGAGAAAGAGAGAGAGGGAGAGAGAGAGAGAGAGGCTTTATTAGACAATAGAAGTTTTAGGGTGTTTGGCCAGTGAGATCACTTGTAATGATATGAAAGATAATGGCTGTGTGTACAATTTCCTTTCCTGTGACTTTTAACTAATCTAGGTGAAGAAAGAAGTGGTTACTTCAGCTCAAACTGATTCTTTTTTTTTCCCCACAAAGCTGGAACTCCAAACCAGAAAATGAACAAGCAGTCAACTGCTCCCTCAACTTCTCTCCATCTTGGCGAAGACAAAGCATGTTCTGTTTAAAGAGGCAGCAGTAGTGACTACTGAAATCTTAAAAAGCAGATAAGAGAGCAGTGGTGCTGTGGTGAGTATAGAGTAGGGAAAATATGCAAAGGGTTTAATATGCAAAAAATATAGAAATCTCCCTATATATTCAATAATTACACATCTTGGCAGCAGCATATTCACAAAAGAAGTTCAAAAACATCTACTGTGAAACTTCTGAAACTGAAATAGTACATCAAAAGAAAAACAAGAGGAATGCACTAACAACTGATTTCCAGCCCCTATTCCACTAACTGGTGAGGCTGTCTTAGTGAGCTCTTTTCCTGCACTCCTCTCCTATAAAATGCTGGATTAGGTCTGTGGCTCTCAATGTGGGATCCATAAACTAGTAGGGTACCCTCTAGACTCAAGATTATAATACTAAGATATTATGATCCTTTATCACTGCGTTGACTTTCACATCAATGGTGCAAAAGTAATAAGTGAGTAAAAACAGCTAGAGTTTTAACATCAATCAAGGAAGAGCACCAAAATGTACTGACAGTCGTACTTTTCACCAGCAAGCACCCACAGTAAAGAGGGGTTGAGGCGGATTGTTTCACTTAAGACTGACCTTAATGCATCAAAATTCTTACTTTTATTAAATCTCAGTCCCATCGTTTTAATGTTCTGTGTGAGGAAGTATTCATGAAGCACTTCCACTAAATCCCAAACAAATCATTGTCTCCAAGAAATGCATGTGTAGAGTTCCCGTCATGGCTCAGCAGTAGCAAACCCGACTAGTATCCATGAGGATGCGGGTTCGATCCCTGGCCTTGCTCAGTGGGTTTAGGATCCAGCATTGCCGTTAGCTATGGTGTGGGTCACAGATGTGGCTCAGATTCCATGTTACTGTGGCTGTGGCATAGGCTGGCAGCTGTAGTTCTGATTCGACCACTACCCTGAGAACATCCATATGCCACAGGTGTGGCCCTAAAAAGTAAAAAAAAAAAAGGTAAGAAAAAGAAATGCATGTATATGACTGTTTGTTTGAATGGAGAACTGATCTATCAGTTCTTTGCATAAAACACCAGTTTTATTTGAAAGAATGACTGACAAACTGATCATTCAGGCTTGGTCGTGTTACACATTTCTCAAAAATAAACCTAAAGAATCTATCTCTCCAAGGAAAACAACTAACAAGATTTATTGTCAATGATAAAACTCAAAAGTAAAAGTGAAAATTAGAATTTTAAAAACCTTGCATCTACTATTACACAGTTGACATCTTCCTAATATTTAAAATACTGTTTAGACCAAGTCAGTAGTGATATTAATGAACTTTTCAATGCTAAATAATAAAACATGTCATGCACAACTCCATGAACTAATATTTTCCAAATAAACAGTGAAAGATGTTACACAATCACAGGCGAAGATCAATTCAAAGTAAAAATTAGACCAGATTACAAAAAAAGTGCAATTTTAATATACCAGATTATAAAAAAAAAGTTTATTGATATGATTTTAATATATCAGATTACAAAAAACAGTTTATTGATATGATTTCAAATTTTACATTGTAGCTAAATTTTAAGAAACTATCACTATCAAGTTTTGGTGTATTATCAAAGAAGAAAATCCACAATTACCTCAATTACTTCCTTTTCCAATTCTCTCTGTAAATCCTTTCTAGATTTTCTTCATAAACTTTAATCAAAATATGTATCACAAAAAAGCCAATGCAGAGGTAAGAATCCAGCTGCCACTTTTTTCATTCATTTTTGTTTGTTTGTTCATTTGGGAAATGTACTTATTTTAATACAAATATTTTTATTAAAATGTCTGTTTTATTTTTGTTTAATTTCTAAGATAATGAATAGCATTAGCTATCATTCACATAAACAAAAACTCATTTTTAAGAGTGTAAATAGGTTCTAAGGTCAAACCACTGGACTTGATGGGATTTATGTCTGTTCCCTTCCTGCCTCATACTAATCTTTGGTTCTAATCTTTAGCGAAGATACAAAGTGTCTCAGCTCTACTTTTAGATGGGGCTACCTGTTTACCTTTATGTAGCTGCAATGTTAGTGAGCATGTGCAAACACGGAAACACCTGCATGACTTCACCATGGAGTAGGCCACAGATCTGTCAACAACTGTTCACTGTGTGCCTTCCATGGGGCAGACACATAGGTCAGAATCCAGACTCCACTACTACTCAAGGTATGCTCTTAGTCAAGATACAGAATCTCTCTAAATCTCTTTCTTTAATGTAAAGTGAGAATGACAAAAGGACCTACTCATAATATTATTGTGTTGCTCCAGTGAAATGATGCATGAGAGCTTAGTATATACTGTGTGAAGCATATACTAAAAATTCAATAACTCTTACAAACTTTTATTACAACCAGGATATCACTCACCAAAACAGACCATTTGCTATGTGCATGAGAGAAATAAAAAGTTTAACACATATATTACTAGGGGCTCAAAAATCAACCCCAGTTACCAAAGCCTTCAGCTCCATGGAAACAGAGGAGCAAAATTATCTAGGAGTACTTGTTCCTCACATCAAGAACAAGAATCTGTCTTTGACTGGGAATGAAATTGGGGTTGTAATTATGACCCAGCCACGGCATAGGTTTCTAAACTTTCTGTGGTCAAACAAGTAAGAAGTTCATACTCAGCATAATTCTTAGCACTGTGTTGACAGAATAAAGGACAAGAGGGGGGTGAGGATTCAAACCAAGTTCCTAATTAGACAAGAGACTTTCTTTCCTTCATCTGGGCAAAATGTCATGTTCATTTTATCCCTTTACTCCACTTCATTTGAAACCCAAAAGGAATGAGGTTAGGGAATAATAAGGACGCTTACCAATCTGAGGTAAGACCAAAAATGTAAAAGATGCCCTGATATTGCTAAGAATAGATTAGAAGCGGGAGAGAAGAGGTCCTTGATAAGTTTATTTAAATAAAAAATATATTCTAGAGGAATAAACTTAAGTACACATAGCTATAATTTCTTACAAATATATGAAAGAATTCATCATTAAACTAGTTATATCGATGAGACCCAAGTTTTTTTTTATAAGGGGAAAAAATGCCTTTATTTCACTTTATTTCATCTACTTTAAGTATAACCATTTCTAGTGTCAGTATCTTACTAGCCTGATAAGACTTAACTGCTGATTTAATAGAATGATGTAAGTTATGTTTCCAGAAGAATGTATAGAAATGATCGTGCCCCCTTAACAGCACTTGGATCTTCAATCAGGAAATTCAATTTTAGCAGCAAAACTATGTTTTGGCAAAAGTGCAATTGAACTCAGTGTACTTGTCACATTTCTAAATATACTCCGGTCACCATGACAACAAGAGAGACTGATGGATCGCTTAAAAGAGTACGGTATATTTAATTGTCAGCATTTTAAACTGACTCAGAAAAATGCTGTGTGATAGGTCTACTCACCATGGTTACTGTCGGCTGAGTCCATAATAAAAGGTTCACATACGCACATCGACAACGTGCGCACAAAGAACGTAAAAGTCGGAAGGCCCCATATTTCCGACCAGGCCAAGTGCCAAATTTAAGACTTTGGAAAGGACCTGTTCTCATTAAGGTGCCACTCAACAACCTCCACACATGTAAGGATCTGCAATGTGCACCCAAGGCCACCAGAGCAAATGCTAAATCAGATTCCAATGCCTGCTCGATTTCTTAGGCTAAAGATAAAAGCCAACTTAAGGTTATTTTCTCAAGGAACATATCTGGAATAGGAGGTGAAAGAGACTCTCTTCTCTCCTTAGATGTAGATTTGTTCCCAAATGATAATCTTCTGGGACCCATTCATTCCCTAAATGACCATTTCCCAAGTGCCTCTCCTATGTCAGGCAGTCTTCCACAGTCTGGGAATACAGTGGCAACAGATAAGGTCCCCATCTGTAGGAAGCTGACAGCCTAAGACAAGAAGAAGACAAAGATACCAGTAAATAACCCTTTAAGAGAAAGAGATAACCCAAATGAACGGCTCCACTAGAGTATACTACTAATGGAGTATATTACAGCAGTGCCTGGCGTACAGTAAGCACTAAGCAAATCTTCACAATTATTAGTATAACTAAGATGTCTTTCACCAAAAGAATTTGCAGTGTAGTAAAGAAAACAAGGCATCCTAAGCATGCTTTCAGAGAACCAGCAGTGTTGTAGAAAATAAAACAAAATAATGGGAGGAAAAACTGGAGGGCAGGGGAGGGCAGTGGTACTTTACCTACAGATGAAGGAAGATCTCTTTGAAGGGATAACACTGAGCCTTGGATGATGACTCCAAGCCAGCCACACATAGAATCAGAGGAAGATCAGGTGAGAAGAAATTTGGTGTATACACAGGGTTCTAGGGAGGTCAATGAGTCTGCAGCTTACTGAGTAAAGGAGTTAGGGGTGGAAGATAAAGGAATGTTTCTAGATACCATGGAAGCCACCATATGGCAGAGGGTGTGATAAGATCCGATTAACAATTTCAGAAGCTATCTCCATATAGTGTGGAGAAGGGTCACAAGGGGAAATCATGAAAGTACTGAAACCATTTCAGACTTTACTGCACAGTCAGGTTACATACAGATGGTGACTTGGACTGCGTCGCTGCTCTACTCTCCAGTGCTTTTCCATGGCCTATGCTTACCTTCTCAACCACCTCTGAACTATCAGAATCAGGAAATACTCCAACAGCAGAACATACACATGCTGGCCAAGCATGTACTCAAAGCAAAGGTAGTAGGTGGTAGCAAATAGAGTTGGAGGTAGACCCTGCAGCAGCATAGGGAACATGCCCCAGGATTCAACAGGTCTGGGTGGGGCTTGAGATGCTGCATGTCTAGCAAGCTGTGAGGCTTGACGGTGAGGCTGCTGCTCTGGGAACCCATACTTCGAGAACCAGGGCTCCAGGAGTGTCTGGTCGAGCAGGAGGCAATGAGAAGGTATCACAGGGCATTAACAGACGAAAGAGAGAAAAGGGAAAATGTCCCAGAGATACAGCAGAAAAGAATACAAGACTTAAGGCGAAGCAATCCATGAGTGCGAGTAAAACAGAAGATGGCAGAATTGATCCCAAGACTTTGTTTACCTGATAGTTTTCATCTCTCTAGTACAAAGCCCTTTCACAACTAATATATCCTGTATCCACAGTCTATCCCTATAAGACAGGGCCAAGGAAAATGACTGTGGTGACAAATAATAACAATAACAACAACAACACCAATCACTTCTTGAGAGTTTATTCTGTGCTACCTCCAGTAATGACAACAACCCTATTCTTAATTCACAGAAGACAGAGCAGAAACTCTGAGATATTTTGTAGCTTGCCCAGAATCACTCCTGCTGCTTCGGCTGGATTCAAACATGGGGACAGACCCTATAATCCATGACCTTCACCTCCATTCTATCTACACAAAGTTGAATTAGATGCCCATTTGGAGCATTCATCCTTAAAGACAGGGTTCTTTTCTAGTCTAACTAAACTTCAAGATTGCATGTAGCCAAGCTTGATCCAAACTTCAAGACTGCATGTAGCCAAGCTTGATCCATGAACTCTAGTGGCATAGGAGTGAAGCATCCAAGGTCAGGAGCAAGGCTGTGAGTCATTTCATACCCTCAGAAAACAAACGTGGCTAGAGTGTTTCTGTGCTCACACACTTACATCTCTCTACACCTATGCCAGTGTTTCTCCATGGCCCCAGGCTTACCCTCTCAGTTTTGTTTTTGCTCTACAACTTCTGCCCAGAGAGTAACAGGCTCTCTACACAAAGATTTTTTTGGAGTAAGGATGTGAAAAGGAGGCCCTTGTTTGTGAAGATGCATGGTGAAAGGTAGTGGATATTGACAAGGCATCAGCAGATAAGAAAGATGAGCTTAGACATTTCCCAGCCCAGGAAGTGGGTAAGAAATGAACCACAAGATCTTCCTCCTAGTCACCCACACTGTGCTTTCCCAGGATGATTCACAGGTATGGCTCTACGGACCTGACAAAACGGACCGTCTTCAGGAAGATGAAAGGATGTTTTTATGCCTGCCTTCTTTTTTTTTATTTGTTCCTTCTTGAGTAATAACTATTAATTGTGCTATGCGGGCAGTACAGAGATGAGTCTACCGGGAAGCCAGCACAAATCCATCAAGTGCTTTTAGTCCGAGCTTTTTAGAGGCAATTGCTTACCACATTTTCCCTGCTTTTTTTTCTCACAGCTAGAATTAAAGCGGATTTTACCACACAATAACCCCAATGCTCTCCTCCCCAACCTCTAAAATGAAGAAAAAAGACGGCTATCGGTCTATCACCAGCAAAATCACAAGACCTGTGTGAGAAAATCAATTCATTTAGTGTTTATAAAGTCTAAGTACTGGTCCCTAAATAGATATTCCACCTTTATTAACATATGACAACGCTGTGAAGTAGGTAGTGTCCAATTTGGACAGATGAAGAACTTAATGCTCAGAGATGATATACTACTTATCTAGAGTCTGACAACTATAAAACAGCAGGGCTAGGAAGTAAACACTAGTCTTAAGACTCCAAAACCAACACTTCTTTTATTCATTACAGCTGTCATATACATACTCCCAAGAAAATCCAAAATCTTCCATTCTGTTCAGCAAAAGAATCAATGCTCAAATATTTCTTAGAAATAAAGCTGTATATAACCAAAAATCCTCTTTCAAGAGGCCTTTACTAGGAATAATGAGCAACGAAGCCATCACAGATTCTGTAAGTCTTGCCTCTGACCAAGGCAATGTGTCTTTATCTATGTCTAGATTCAGGGATAAGGCAGAGTGCACCATGTCTAATGTAAAAACAAAAACCATGGAGGAACCTGAAACAGGGCTTGGGCCAAGTAACAACATCACACAAAGCCCGCTCTCTTAACACAGCGCTATGGCTTAAACTGCAGAAGGAAAATGCAGGTGAATGGACAGAACAGAAGAGTGAGGGCCGTAAATTATGGGTACACAGAGGCTCTGGTTCAGCATGAAGTAGAATCAAATTTTAAAAGCAAGTGAAAAGTTAATATAGTCCAAGCTTAAACTCATCTTTCATTATTATTCGCTGATCTTCCACAGTACAGTAGATAATGGAAAGGATCAAACACGAGGAAAAATAAGAATAATCCAGTCTTCGGGGCCTTAGATTTAATATCTGAACAAGGTGAGGATTAATCTGTGCAAGCAGCATCTTTTTCTGTCTCCCCTTACCCACGGGGATGGTGAGGTTAGGCATTTTGAAAAGATTCTTTATCGTAAGCAGAGCTGACAGGGACACCTGATGAGAATGATAATTAAATCAAGAAGTAAATAAACACTTGGATCAATGTTCTTTGGTGGCTGACTTAAGAAAAAGGGTTGCCTTATAAAGGTGGATATTTCTCTCTTTCAACCATAAATATAGGGTAGCTTTATAAGGTTTTCACTTCTTTAAAAGTTGTTTTGCTTCTCAACAAATGCCAGTTAACCACTTTCTATGTGTTACTTAGTGTGTGGTTTGGGGAGAAGGACGGTAAAAAGAGAAAGGACACCGTCCCTATTTTCCAAGAGCTCAAAGTCTGGTACCTAAGGCCAAGCACAAAATGTTGTGATTTTTTTTTAAGTCAGCAAGTTATGTTCTCAATTATGAAAATACCAAATGTCAGGTTCCTCTCCAGTCCAAGCAATAATGTAAAATGAGCCAATTCTTCTGAATCAGACTTTTTTAATGAAAATTATGACTGTTGAAGCTTTTCCCTTTAATGCCAACATTATTAGAACTCAGAGGAAAATACAAGGTCAATTCACTGTGCTCTAAACTCTTCCCAGGTTCTAACCACTGTCCAATAGAAATATCTTGTGCGTCACATATGCAATTTTAAATTTCTAGTCACCACATATTCAAAGAATATTAAAAAGAAATTTATTTTACAAATACATACAGAATTTTATCCTTTAAACCTGTAGCACTAGCCACATTTCAAGTGTTCAATAGCCACATGTGGCTAGTGGCTCTCCTGTTGGATAGCACATTTCCAGCTTCTCCTCAACCTTCCAGTAAGTGAACAGAGTGAAACATTTGTTGGAGAAAGGAGAGAAGTTTTATAATAGCTATAAAGATACTTGGACTCCCACAGGCAGACCCGACCCACCAATACTGCACTGTATTTCTCTCAACTTTATACCTCAAGACCAAGAAATTGTAGGACATTCTGATAACAAATGCCAGAGAGAGAGAATGGCTCTGTCCCATATGTGAGGATGAGGAAAATCTAACAGGACCAAGGATTATTACCGACAAAATAGCAACTCAGGCACTCTACCCACTGGGATACTGATATCATCACATACAGGACCAGAGGTTCTACCTTCAAATCTTTTGTGTGGATTGAACCAAAATTTGTTTTCCAACTCTGGTCATCAGTATGTCTCTTCCCAACCCCACTGTGCATCCTCTGAGAATAACACAATGTAGGTAAAAATTCAGTAAATGTGCAATGCATCAGTGCATGCAGCTACTGAAAAAAAAAAAGAAGTGAAAAACTCCCCACCATTCCATACCTTCTGGTTTGGGTCCATGAATATGGAAGACTCCATTCCTTTGTCAAGCGCTGAAGAGCTCTCCCTCTACCACTCTGCAGCACTCCTTCCTCCGGGACATGAAGGAGGATGATAACGGCTGGCACCCATTAAGCCATATTAGTCAAGGGGAAGGGTCATATGCAAAAGTCTGGCAGAGTCCATCTCTCACCTTTTCCTGCTTTCCTTAGTGTTCCACTTTCTGTTGGAGATTTGGTTTCAGATTTGGGCCCCAAGCTCTATGTTGTTCACTAGGTAAGAAGGCCCAAAGCTAGCACTGTCATTCAAGTCACAGGGTTAGGACAGGAGGACAGCCCCAACAAGGACCTCAAGTCCAAACCACATTTTCTAATTGAGCTTTTGGGAACATTTGCTTTAGGAGTTTTTACCTTCCATTAGAATGAAGCTGGTAGTTTGAAGATCAGTTAGTGATGGTCACCACTAATGTGATAAGGTGTCAGAATGTTAACAGTCCCAGACAAATGGTCTTTAATTAAAACATAATAAAACAGGGACGTTCCCGTTGTGGCTCAGTGGTTAATGAACTCAACTAATATCCATAAGGACACGGTTCGATCCCTGGCTCTGCTCAGAGGGTTAAGGATCTGGCGTTGCCGTGAGCTGTGGTGTAGGCCGGCAGCTACAGCTCCGCTTCAACCCCTAGCCTGGGAACAAAAGACAAAAAAATAACCTTCTTAAAAAAAAAATAAGCAGGAGTTCCCTTCGTGACTCAGTGGTTAACGAAAAAAAAAAAAAAATAAGCATAATAAAACAGGAGTTCCTGTTGTAGTTCAGTGGTAAAGAACCCAACTAGTATCCGTGAGGATGTGGGTTCGATCCCTGGCCTCGCTCAGTGGGTTAAGGATCCAGCATTGCTGTGAGCTATGGTGTAGGTTGCAGACACGGCTCAGATCCCATGTTGCTATGGCTGTGGTATAGGCTGGTAGCTGCAGCTCTGACTTGATCCCTAGTCTGGGAACTTTCACATGCTGCAGGTACAGCCATAAAAAGGAAAAAAAATAAAAATTATATATATATACATACACACGCACATAAAATAAAACAAAACTGATCAGCAGCAATGTTAACATCCCACTAAGAGGTCATGTTAATATCGTGTACTCCCTGATAGGAAGCCATGAGAAAGGCTTTACTTCTATGGTGATCTTCCTAAAACCCACAACTCCCCAGCCTAATTATGATAAAACGTCAGATAAATTCACATTAAGGGACATTCTACAAAATACCTGCCAAATACACTCAAAAAGTATATTTGAGTACAAGGTGGTGAAAAACGAGGAAAGGCAGAGAAGTGGTTGCAGACAGGAGACTAAGAAAACATGATGGCCAAATGCAGAGGAGTATCTTGAGTCGGACAGTGGAACAGGCAGAAAGGACTAGTGGAAAAACTGGGGAAATCCAAATGAAAGCTGTTTAACCAATTACGTGTACCGATAATACATTCTTAGCTTTGGTAAATGTTCTTTGGTTATATTAGCAGAAGCTGGGTGAAGTGCATAAAGGAACTCATTATTTTTGTAACTCACCAAAAGCAACAAACATTACTGGGGAATGAACACCTTCAGGCTGCTTCCAGCCAAACCAAAACTCCGGAGAAGAGCTGACAACATTGAACGACAAGAAAAGACATTACATAAAGTCACTTCTTCCTTTTTGTTGTTCTTATGATAAATTAAAAAATATTTCCAATGCATTTGACTAGTTAAAAGCTCACTGGAAGCTAGAAATTAGCTGAATTAAAAAGACTTTTCTTTAAAATTATAAATAAATAAATAAATGCCAATTTTGCCGAAAAAGAAATTGGTAATTGAAACATTCTCATTTTTGCTAATTGTTGAAATGTTTTTATTTTATATTTGGACTGGCATTATATAAAGAATCATCTTCTCAAATCACGTTTGAAAGTTTCAAAGATTATATTGGCTCTGTTTTACTGAAAAAAAGTTTGTCTCCATCTGTGCTAAGAAGAAAAAAAGCTTAGCCAACACATTTATTTAGAGGGTTTCAGATATTCAGCATGTCCAGGCTTTTTAGTCCCCATCCCAAGTGTCTGTGAAACTATATAACCTAGGCTGGGGAAAACCCTTTTCAGGGAATCGTACCTTTTTTTTTTTTTTTTCAAATGTCAGTTTTTCTTCAGCTCAGCTGTCTTGATTCACCAAACGAACCAAAGTCTAAAGAATAAGAGAAACTAAATTCTACCATAGACAAATGAGCAGGTAGGTAGGTAGGTGCATGGTGGGTGAGTGGATGAATGAAAGGATGAAAGGATGGATGGATGGAGAGACAGACAGATAGACAGACAGGAATAAATGCTAAAATTATATGGTTGGTAGGTAGGTAGATAACAAGGAGGAAAGCTGAGATTATCCAATCCCAGTATACAGAATGAGATCCTCTATTAAAGGAAAAGGACTTTCAGAAACATTTTACTTCTTCCTGAAGCCTCAGCACTATATCAAAAATATCAACATATTCACTGAGAATTGTTTTAGTCTCAGTTTTAGGGAAGAAACTTTCCTTTTAACAAACGTAGTGAGTGTTATAGAAACCAAGTCATGGATCTCAGTACTTTTTGGATGAGGAAACAATGAAGCTAAAAGAGAAACAGAATTACCCGAATCAACTCTTTTCTGTCAGAATCCCTCCCAAATGCTCCTTCAGATATTTACATCTTTAATTTAAAAGCAAGGCCCACAACAAAAATTTTTAAAGGTAAGTATTGTGAAAAAAGTGCCATGCAAAGGGCAGGACAGAGAGACAAATAAAGAAGAGCGTAAGAGCTTTGGAACCGTTTCTACTACTTAAAGGGCATGTGGAGGGCTTTCTTGGAGATGGCTCTTCTCTGAGGATGCTCTTTTCCCTGCAACCTCTCTGTTTGTGCCTGCCTGTCCTCCCACGCTCCAGATACACAGGCTCCAAAGTCAGTGCCAGAAGTTTTCTAGCTGCCTCTTGTTGTGTCCAGATCATTCCTCCACTACCACACACTCTGACTCTAACCTCCTATAATCTCATCTCTAATTTTTACTTTTATTTCTCCATGGAGACATTCAGTTCCTGAGACCCTCTCCTTTCTCCCTGTGCACCTTATCTTCATGGCAGCATTCTTCCTGGTTCAAGGGACAGCCCATAGACTATAACATTTCAGGCATTATTTTGATTCTTTACCTGACCTAACCATCCCCAACGGTCTGTCTTCCCAACTCTCATATCTATATTGTTTGATTATACTACACTAAATATAAGTATAAACTAAGACTAAATTATCAACAAGGCAAAAATAACTTCCAATAACAATCCTCTCAATTTATCATGTAGAGCTAATGAAGCATTTCTTTACTTATTAACCACACTTGATTCCCACCACCCTACAAAAAAGGCACGAGAGAACTGGAAAGAACTTACCAGAAAGGAAGCAAAGTTGTAGAGAAGGGAAGTAGCCTCTAACAAGGGCTCACAGGAAATTTTTGGCACTGCTGAAACTAGATCCCAGTCCTGTTATATGTGGCCCAACGTGCTTTCCATTACCACGCACACCCAAGGTTCTAGGATCCCCTGCACAACAAGTGACACACCAGGAAATTGAGAGCTGAAACCTTTAACCTACACCAAAATTAGACTCGCATTTTTAGTTGATTTAGAAAGGGAGTAAAAGCTTAAAAAAAGAAAAAGGAAAGAAAAAAGTTTTCCAACCGATTTTGGTAGAGACTATTAGCAGAAATATCTTGCAAAGAACGTGGGTGTCCTAGAAGACTCATCGTCGTCGTCATTACAATTTCTAATCATGCTGTGTGGGCAGGTGTCCATGCAGCAGAAACACCACTGGCACCCAGATTAGCAGTTTCATCAGGAGACTAGAAACTAAGTCTGCAATTCTTAGAACTCGGAGCCTGAATCACAGCTTTCCTCTCCAGGATTGGTAAATAAGTAGTCTATGCCTTCGAAGGGATTGTTGGGCCTGCCTAGGGAGGTCATCAAATATCAGGTCCATCAAAAAGCACACATTGAAGCAAGGTGCAGGAGGCTTTCCGGGAGCCTGGAAATAGCACTAAATGCGAGATAGAAGGCTGGCATTACAGTCCTACGCTATGCCTATAATTCACTGAGTAAGTTTGAATGAATCATTTGCCTTCTTTACATTTTCGTTTTCATTCTCATCTGAAAATTGAGAGTTTTTGAACTTAAACTACTGGTTTTCAAACGAGGCATGGGAGGAGGTCAGGAGGGAGGAGGGAAGACAGCCAGCAGTAGAGTTTTGGGCTTCCCCGGCTCTGTGCCCTCCGTACCACCACAGCAGCTCTGTTTTTACCAATTTACATTCTGGACTTGGGCCAGTCTGCGAGATTTAGCTTGAACAAAGGGCTCAAGTCCACCAAAATTCTGGGCATGATGTCGGAAAACTCATCACTCTTAACATTCTGATTCTACTCAAACATATTTTCTCTGGGCTAATCTTTACAAACATCTTTTACTCAGGTTTATTTGATTTGGGAGAAACTGTACTGGTGGACTTTAAAAATAAATCTATTAATAACATACTCTGAAAATGTAATATGAAGCATGTCATATTTTCTTTTGCCTCCACATTAGTAGAAACCAAGAGAGAACGTCCAAAGATGGCAGAGATGAACTAGAGCAACTTGAGGGACTGGCCACAAATCCCATAATTACTTCACAGGGATATTTATTCATACAAAAATATTTCTTAAGCATTTGCTATGTGATGTGATGGGAGGCTCAAAATGAATAAACAGACAGGTTCCTATCCTCATGAGGCTTACATTACAATTGGATATGGCATTTTAGAAAACTGTAAGTAGCCAAATAACTAAATCAAAAGCACTGTTTAACAAAGTGTGTAGCATACAGCTGGAACAATCTTTAAAGGAAAATGAAGTATATTTTACTTACATTAATAAAAAAGAAACACATGGAGTTCCCGTCGTGGCGCAGTGGTTAACAAATCCGACTAGGAACCATGAGGTTGCGGGTTCGATCCCTGCCCTTGCGCAGTGGGTTAACGGTCCGGCGTTGCCCTGAGCTGTGGTGTAGGTTGCAGACGCGGCTCGGATCC
>PVHT021183693.1:43806947-43862364 GCA_004024745.2 Catagonus wagneri | reverse complement strand
AAAAAAAAAAAAAAAAAAAAGAAACACATGAAAATATGTGAATTAAGAGTCAGGCTGACCACTAGGTTCCTGTTGTGGCCTAGTGGTTAGCAAACCCAACTAGTATCCATGAGGATGCAGGTTTGATCCCTGGCCTTGCTCAGTGGGTTAGTTTAGTGGGTTAAAGACCCAGTGTTGCTGTGAGCTGTGGTGTAGGTTGCAGATGCAGCTCTACTACCTGTAGAAGACTGAATATTAAATAGCAGTGTTAGAGTGAATGAAGCATAGGCCAGCAGCTACAGCTACAATTCGTCCCCTAGCCTGGGAACTTCCACATGCCAAGGGTGCAGACCTAAAAAGACCAAAAAAAAAGTAAAGAGAGAGAGAGAGTCTGAAACAATCAGAAAAACAAGAGAAAAAATAAACCTAGGCAAAGTGGAAGAAATGTATTATTGAAGATTTTAAAGAGAAAAAGAATGATAGAGCCAATAAATAAATGTAAGGATCATTTTTTGAATAAATAGTAAAACTTTGTCTAAACCCATCAAAAGGAGGATAGAGAAAAAAACACAAAACCATAAAACTTTAAGAATAATGTGGAAATAACAATAAACAGAGAGGAAATGAAAATATTATAAGAAATTATTTAACCTCATTCAAATCAATTCGAAATAGGTGAATTTCCTAAAACCCAGTTAACAAAAGTGGCCACAAAAAAAGATGTAAAAGAAAATCAGTCCAATTACTATAGAAAAAATAAACACTTGTTAAAAAGCAAACATCTCGACCCTTCCAGAAAAGGCACCAGGTCAATGCAGTTTCACAGAGGAATTCTATCACATTATTAAGTAACAGACCATATAAATGATATTTATACTATTTCAAAAACAAAGAAAAAAAAAGCTGACAAATTATTTTTATATGATTTAAGACAACATTGATACTAGATAAGGCAAATACACACATATACACACAACTGTCAGATAGTCTCACTTATGAAAACTGATGCAAAAATTGTGAGTAAATTACTGATTTCTAGATTCCAACAGCACAAAATAAAGTTAAATTAAATTAAATAAATAAAATAATGCACTAACTATGACCAAGTGGATATTACTCCAAGAACAATAGCATGATTTCCTGTTTGAAAAAATGTATTTATATATTTCATCAAATTCATAGGATAAAGGAGAAAAATCTAGGATATTTTCTTAGAAAAGAGAAAAGGAAACAATATATTATTATTTCCATAGTTTCCAAAAAGGTATTTGACAAACATTTAACAACCAATCTCCACTTAAAAAAAATAAAAACACTCTCGGAATAAAGATGGATAGTTTTCAATGCAATATGTCTCTCAAAACAAAACTAAAAAAATCACAATTAAAATTATAATTGCTATAATAGGGATATTATAAGCATTCCCATTCAAGTAAGGAAAAAAAGGTCATTCACTCTAACACTGCTATTTAATATTCAGTCTTCTACAGGTAGTAGATATTCAAATAGAAGAAAGCTGTATGAGTTATAAAAATTAGAAAGAGAAAGTAAAATTATTGGCAGATGATAAGATTATTTAATTAGAAACTAGAAAAAACTACTCAAGTTATAAAAGAATTTAGTAAAATGGCTGGGTAGAAAATACACTGAAATTAAAAGGCCACACAAAATACACACATATACATACACACATATAATTAGTTAGATGGCATAATATAAGAAATAATTTCATTTACTAGAACAAGCAGAAAATACTTAGGAAAATAAACAGATAAGAAATATGCATGGTCTACGTGAAAAATTTAAATGCTCCTTGAGGACATAAAAGAAGACTTCAACAAATGCAAAGGCACAGTGTTCTAAGAAAAAGAAATAACATCTTTACAATGCATGATGTATGATGTTTAAGAACAAATTTAGAGCAATTCCCTTTAAAATGTCAACAGGATATTATCTTTAGACCTGGACAAGTTCATTCTAATACCCATGGAAAAATAAACAGGTGCCAACAGACAAAAACTTGGAAAAAAAGGAATAAATGAGAGTGAAGTAACATGATCAGATAGCACCATCAGATAATAAAATCATATTACACAGCTATAATAACTGATGCATGATAAAGATACATGAAGTGACTAATGAATGGAATAGAAGGTCTCCTAAATTAGGCAAATTCCTAAGGATTAAATATTTAAGTACTCGGGCTTTAAAAAATTAATATACAATAAAAGTGGCTTTTCAAATCAGTGTGGAAAAGATGTACTATTCAATATACAGTTTTCAGGCAAATGGATCTAGAAAAATATCAAAATGGATCCTTACCTCACATCTTTTATCAAAATATAATTTCAATGAATTGGTGATGAGAGACAGAAACAGAGAGAGAGAGAGATGGAGAGGGAGACTAAGAGAGATGGGGAGAATGAGAGGAGAGACAAAAGACGAAATAACTAGCGGGAAAATTATAAGATTTCTTTTAACTAATCATAACATGGAGAAGGCATTTCTAAGTGTTAAAACCCCAAAGCTATAAAACCAAAAGACTGAATTGACTATATATATATATATTTTTTAATTTTAATCTGCAAGTTAAAAACACAATTGCAAAATAGTGGGGTGTTGCACCTCCTACCACAGACCAAGGGTTCATTCATTAACTGTAAATCAATAAGAAAAAAAAAATCCAACAATCCAATAGAAAGGAAGACAAAAGGCAGTTCACAAAAACTGAAATACAAATGTGGGTAGCCTATTTGTTTTGTTTTGGGTTTTTTTTTTTGCTTTTTTTTTTAGGGCTGCACCCGTGGCATATGGAGGTTCCCAGGCTAGGGGTCTAATCAGAGCCATAGCTGAGGGCCTACACCAGAGCCACAGCCACACCAGATCTGAGTCACCTCTGCAACCTACATCACAGCTCATGGCAATGCCAGATGCTTAACTCACTGAGCAGGCCAGGGATCAAACCCACAACCTCATGGTTCCTAGTGGGATTCATTTCCGCTGTGCCTCAACAGGAACTCCTGGATAGGCTATTTAAAATGATGCCCAAAATCACTAAACAACAGAAATGTAAATTAAACCTCTAAGATATCTGACACAAGATACTAACAAATACAGAATGATCATTTAGGTATATGATTATATGAAAAAAAGCAAAATGCCAAATGTGTGCAGTGTGCTCCCCTTTGTGTAAATATTCTATATACACTGCAATATAAAGGAATATAAATACATACACACACACACACACATATATATGCTTGTTTATACCCAGTTTATTTCTAGAAGGGAACTTAAGGAACTGATAACAGTGTTTTTGCCTCTTGAGTTGGGGAAGTAGAGAAATGAGACAGTGATAAGTGAAAGATTTGTTTCTATTTACATGCATTTTTGTAATTTTTTAATTCTGTACCATGTTTTTGTGTTGCTGACTCAAATTAATTTTTATTTTTCTTTAATGAGAGTCTGACCAACAATGCATCCATGTGAATTTCATATGGAGAGGAAGGAAACCTGCAGGATGGTCTCAGCCTTCCAGTTCTGCAATTGACCATGGCATATGCGAACGAGAATGACAAAAATGTCAGGGTATGAACCCTAATGCAGCTACTCAATTGCTTTGACTTTGGGGAAGTTCTTTATTCTTGCAATACCTCGGTTTTTACAGCTGTGAAACAGAAAGCTAAAATTCACACCTCAACAGAGTTGTGGTCAAAATTAAATAAGATAATATGTATAAAGCACCTAGCCCAAGATCTGGCAAGGACTATATGTTCAGTAAATCTTAGCTGCCAGTACTACAAAGACTGTTCCTAATTTAATAACAGCAACAACAATGATAGTAATTCTAGTTCTGCTTTGCTCAGCCTTATATATTCACCCCAACACATAATGCCAGCCCCTGGACTCAGCTTCCCTTCCCTTCCCAGTGCCACAACACCCCAAGTCCCTATGAAGCAAGAGCTGAATAAATAATAATCAATTTTAAATACCAGTCAGGAGAAAGACTGGAAAAACATCTATTTCGACTCCCACATTTCACTGAGAAATGAGCAGCGGCCAGTTTTGGATAAGCGGCAGGCCCAAGGGACGAAAACTCAAGTCTACTGACCTCCACTCCACAGACTTTCATCACATGTCCTGTCAGCAAGGAATGGACCTCTTTCACTCACTCCACTGGCCTCTCATTTTTAAAGGGTACCTTGTTTTACCTTGAGAGGGCTCCCCTTTTACTCTATAGCACACCTCTCAATCCAGCATCCCTGCCTCTCTCTCCTAGTGAACTTGGATACCCCTGGTACACACAAAGTCATCTGCTTCAGATGCCCAGTCACATTAGAGGACAAAACTACTTCTTGCCATGTCACAAAAGGCCAACTTTGCCAGCCTTCCAGAAGAGGGGAGGAAAAAAAGAAGATCTAATGGTGACTCTGTAATAATAAGAAGAAATGTGGGCACCTTCCTCTAGTACCTGATGACTTAACAGTGGCTAGTTAGGGACCACGCATCCTCGTGCACTGGGTTTGTTAGTGGGGATGGTGGTGGTGAGGTTTTTGTGTTTGTTTATTTCTTTTTATTTTTCTTTCTGTGTTGGGTCTTTGAGAAAGATTCTATTATGGTTGCTATCAATTCTCATTTAGAGAAATAAGGACAATGGTATTAATAATGAAACAAAAGTACTCCTTTTTACTCTCTGTGGTCTGTAAGGAGTTTCACATTTCACTCAGATCAGAACTCCATGTTTTACTGATGTGAAAGTGTGTGGTTTTTGCGATAGCCAAGTTCTTCTGATATTCAACTTTCTGTTGTTTCTTACTTGCAATTTACAGTAAACGAATCCCAATTTTTCCCCTTTGTCAAAATCAGCCCATTTTCAAAACAACCAGGCCACTTCAGACATGGCACTTTTCATGAATACCATAGAGGCATGAACCAGAATATTGCACTACGCAGTCTTAACTTTGAAATTGATTGCCCAAATTTTACCTTTGGACTCTAGGACATGGCTATTCTCGAGAAGCACAGAAGAAAAGTCCAGTCACAACTGTGCTTTTCTCCCCTTTCTCCCAAAGTCCCCTCAACCTTCATTTTTGACTACATTTGGACAGAGAAAGCGGGGGCTATCAGCCTACAAGAGGAGAAAAACCACTGCCGTCATTCTCTTCATCATCGTCCCTACCTTGGTTACAGAGCTTCATCTTGAAAAGTTCTTTCACGGGGGCTTACCCATCCTATCAAGCATGGGTAATAGGGGACAAAATTACTCTCCTTCACATTGAATTAGAAGAAACATGGGCTCAAAAAGGGCAAATGAATTGTCCAGAGGCCCCCCACAATAACTGGCAAGAACAGGTCCTCAACCCAATTTTTATCATTGTGAAACAGGGATCTTCCATTCTCTGCCTGCCTGAGAAGAGCAACCTGGAGTCTCCCTCCATCCTCGGTACATCGCTGGCTCTTAGCCACTTCATCATAACAGGCTGTGACTCCATCAGCAAGGTTGTACTTGATGGCACAATGGTTTCTGTTGGGTCGCTTTTGATAGTTCAGTGCCTGGGCCATACCAGTGGTTACGAATTTTCATTATTACCAGGTTTATCCATGGTCAGGTGTATCACGAGCAATTTGTTACTAGTTATCGTTAAAGTCCTAGAGTTCCAAATGAATTGTGTTTATTTGGAAACTACTATCCTTGCAAGGTTATCCATAAGATATTGTCATGCACATCCCCTTTGCCTTTCTTAAGTGGAAGAACAAGAGGCAGAGTTATAGTCAGGTCTCCAGTTACTCCATATAACCTCAGCCTGCTTCCCTTGGTCAGAGCCTATGTTATTCTGTCATATGAACATTATCTATCATAAGAGTCTGCAATGAATTGAGGCTGCGAACTATTGCTATAGATGGTGTAGGCAGTGTGACCTATAGAAATTGGCTTTCCTAGAAAGAGAAGAGACAATCTGAATTCCCTGCAGACTAGGTAAACCTCAACCATCAATCCTGAATCTGTTCTATAGCCCTCTGTTTGGATAACAAAACTCAGAATGCCCTGCTTGTAATTCCTAGCTGTCTCATTCAAATATTGTGCCCAGAGGGTGACATGAGTGTGCTACCTATTACTCAATTCATATACACACACACGCACGCACACACACACACACGCATACATACACACATACAAACACACACACACACACACACACACACACCAGAGCACAGAATGGATCCAGCCCAGCGCAGAAGATGAACAAAAATGCCCCACAGTCCATCCAGTACATATCAAAATTTATCCTAACGAAGTCTAAGAGATAAACAACAGTATTCCAAGGTTCAATGGAGTCAGCTCGACCATCACTGCCATCAGCTTATCTCATAACACCAAGTATGTACATCTGTCTTCTTCACTTGAATGTTAGTACCCTATAGTGAAGGACAAATTAATCATTCAAATTACTATTTAATAAATGCTTACTATGTGTCAGGAACTAATCTAGATGGTGGGGACATAGAAAAAAACAAACAAAACCAGACACCCAATTAAATCCCTATATTTATGGAGCCTCATCCCACTGCTGTAGGAGAAAAATTCACAAATAGGTAAATGAACCATAATTTTCAAAAAGTAATAAATGCCTCAAAGAAAAATAAAATAGGGTGCAGGAAATACAGAGTGCCTGAGGTGGAGAGATTGTTATCTACAGTGCTTCTACCTCTACTCACTGAGTTGGACCCGAACCCAAATATTCTGACTTAATTAGCTTGCAGGTAGGCTTGAGCAATGGTATTTTTAGAGTATCTCAGTGACTCTAACATACAATCAAGCTCAGAACCACTGGTATGCTTGATTTTGAAGAACAGGCCTGAATTTGAAACTCACCTGGTACATACGATCTGTGTGAGCTCAGGAAAGAGACTTAATCTCTCTGAGCCTCAGTGTCCTTATCTATAAATTGGGATGATGGTAATAGTAACAGTACCTCTTTGGGTTATTATAAAAATTAAATGATATATATAAAGTCCATAGGAGAGTGCCCAGGACATGGAAGTCACTCAGGAAGTGCTGGCCATCACTTACTGTTACTTTTATCAGTTAAAAACATGCACAGACAATGTAAACTGGAGGGCTACAGGTCAAATCTGGTCCTTAGATGGATTCTTTTTGCCACATACAGTGTAGACTTACAAAACGCTTTGTTGCTATTGTAGTTTTAAGCTAAAGTTGATGTTACTGAGTCACATCATAAGTGGCATTTTTCTACTTCCATGAGGAAGTATCTCTTGCAGTGTTTTAAAAATATTTGAATGAATTGCCAGTATTTGAAAACTTAAACACTTCACACAAAAAAATCTGACCATGCATTCCTATGCACAATAACTGATCTATGCCAGGCAAAAAACTGATCTGTGCTGGACAGCTGCCACCCTTCTCAGACACAGTCCTCTCAAGCTCTCCACATTCCCCACCATGCCCTGCACCTTTCTCCCCACTAGACACGGGCTCAGACTGTGGCCAAAGACCAGTGGCATTTCATCAGTTGTCTTCCTTATAATAAAAAGGAAAACAAAATATGTCTCTAAGACTCCAAGGTGGGAAAAGGAAAGCTAGATAAGAGGGCTTTTTATCTGTCAAGCAAAGGGCTGGAAGCATTTTCTTATGGAAGTCAAGGGTCTCTGCCTATGAACTGTGTCAGTACACTGTGTCTGCGTCAAAAGCATGAAATTCACATGTCATCTCCTCCCTCTTTTACATAACTGATCTGGCTCTGAGGCCAATGACTTCTCATATCATGGGTCCTGAAACAGGAGCTTGGCAAACATTAGCTCCTTTAATCCCACAACTCTGAGGGGTAATTTCCATTACGACCATTTTCAAGATGAGGAAACTGAACCTTGGAAAGGATAAGCAATGGTCTTGGGTCACATCAATAATAGATGGTAAAGTTAGGTATGGAACCAGAACCGTCTGACGTCAAAGTTGAAACTTCTTCCACCATGCGATGTTCCCTCCACCCAAGGAACAATTTAGTGTAATTTAACTATTGAGAACAGCAACTAGATGGGAAAGTTCTTGGAAAGAACACCATTAGAACAGGATATTCTCTCTCCGGCCACTGTGCTTGCTGATGCCTCTGATGACGAAGGCCATCTGTGTCAGACTTTGAAAAACCTGCAGGTGACACAATGAAACCTGTTCCTCTTTACCTTTTGTCCCATGTAAAGATAGTTCTGTTCTTAAATCTACAACCAAACAGATTGCCACAAAAAAAATAAAAAAAATCATATGGTGTGTTTGTGTGTGCTCTGTTGACAAAGACCAAAACCAGTGATTAAAATGGAAGAGCAAGACACATTCAGGTTTATTTTAAACACTGTCTCTTTGCTGAAGCCTCCCTTGATTCACCTTGTCAGAATTAACCTGTCTCCAGATTCTAGTAGAGGTTATTTGTATCTAAGATTTCTATGTCATATTATATTTACGTGTTATGTGTCAACATCCCCACAAAACTAGAATTTCATGGTTCTTTTATTCACTTTTATATGCCCTGCCCAATCTAGCCATACCACCAATGTTAAGCACAAAGCATGCCACAAAGTCAGATACAAAATAAGAGTGAATTAAGTAAATGGGTAAAGATGGGTAAAGATTTTCTATCCGTGTTTCTTTAAGTAAATATATACTTAGTAATGAGAACCTACAGAGCTAGGCTATGTAGAAATGTAGAGATTCATTTTTTTAAAGCTTTGATTCCAGATCCTTACCATCTACTGGAGAGACAAATATGTATACATATGTATACCCACACACACACACACAAAACTATAATGTGTATGTGTATACACATATATATACACACACACACACATATATGTATATATATGTACATATATACATATAACCATAATGCAGAAGAAATACAAAATAAGTCTCCTAAGAGATACAAACAAAAAAAGTTCTAGCAGTTGAGAGAAATGTGCAAGATATGAAATTTCTCATGATTTTGCTATAATCTTTAAGTGGTCAATTAAAATATATCTATCCAAACAAATGTGCAGTTTCTCTCTCTGATAATTTACTGACATTTCTTTTTCAAAGTTGCTGACATTTAGCTATCAAAAGAGCTGTTAAAAAAGGTCTCAGGCATAATAGGGAATTCAACTTTTTTTTAAGGAAATTTAAGAGAAAGTATCTTTGTATTTCAGCAATTCTGGAAGAGCTTGACTTTTCTGACAATATAACTGCAAAGAAACTTGAGTCAAAACACACAAGAAAGGAAAAAATGCTCAAGATATTTCAGGTCTGCAATTACTTGCTGAATACATGCTAAAGCACCAGGAAATATGTTAAGCTCTCCAAGGAAACAGAGCTATCTTTATTTGGGGTAACAGTGAGATAAGGGCCCAAGAGAAGATATTAGGGTATAACTTGATGATAAGCGGCATAGAAGAGGTGTGGGCAAAAGGCTATGAGATTCAAGGGGAAGAGAAATTACGTAAATTAGTAACTTTATTGATCAGTGTGGCATGGCACTATGACAAAAAAACTAAATTGAATAACGGTATTTCCATTACACTCCTGGTTTTGCCAATAATTTGCTGACAGGATTTGAGCAAGTCACTTCCTATGTTTTAGACTTCAGTTACCCCCATCACTAAAAAAGGAGACAAAGGCCCCTCCCAGGGGTCACAGTTTAGAAAATTAGGGATTCAAGTAAACAAACTTCTGAGTTAGAGTTACAGCAAGAGAAAGCAAGTTCTCTACTGTGTCCTTTGAACACATCTGCCCTCTTAGATGGTTGCCAATCAAAAATTTAAAAGCAGTACCCTGAGTAACTACACAGAATTTGGGATTTTATTATAATTTATACAAATGACTAAATTACATGCTATTCCATCACTAAGGCTGGATTACTTCTACAAGATCAAAGGGGACATATGAATGTGGGCAGATAAGGATGGTGGCTATCTACGAAATCTCCCCTCCAGTCTATGCATAAAAGGAACAGGATAATTCTAGGTCCAGCTGCCATCAGTCAACACTGGTTCTGTTGGAAGGAAAAGTAAAATTTGTAATTTCCAACGAAAATGACCTTAATGGAGTTCACTTGTGGTTCAGCAGTCATGAACCAATTAGTATCCATGAGGATTTGGGTTTGATCCCTGGACTCGCTCAGTGGGTTAAGTATCCAGCGTTGCTGTGAGCTGTGGTATAGGTTGCAAATGCAGCTCAGATCCTGTGTTGCTGGGCCTGTGGCATAGGCCGGCAGCTGCAGCTCCAATTCAACCCCTAGCATAGGAACTTCCATATGCCACGGACGCTGCCCTAAAAAGCAAAAAAATTAAAACCTAGTATGTCTTTGCCATGTCTTCTCCTACTACTTCCAAGCTTTATTCATAAATTAGTACTGGTCAAACTTGCCTTACGAAATCAAAATTCCTAGGGAGGGTACTGAGAATCTGCATTATTAACAACCAGCAATTTCAATTAGACGGGTCAGGGAAATCCTATCCCAGAACAACTAAATTCTTCATTATTCATTATAAATGCTCCGCTTCTTATCTTTTTTGTATGCTTCTTTTGCATGCAGTATGCTTCTCCCATCTCTGGCTGGAGACATATTTACCAGTTCTAGGATGCAATTAAAATACCACCTGATTCCACTACCCTTCACACACTCATACATGTATTTCTTATCTCCTTTCTTGGATTATGAACTCTTAGAGATCAGAAAAGGAGTCTCATTCATTCATTCATTAGTTCATTCATGCAACAAATGTTTATTTTAGCATCTACCGTGTGCTAGGCACTGTTCTTGGCATTGGTGACATACCCATGCACTTCACAGCATTCATTATTTCATGGGCATTCTATGACTGGAGTTGGCAAACTGTAGCCCTCAGGCCAAATTTGGCTCACAGCATGTTTTCCTAAAAAGTTTTATTGAAACATGGCCACACTCGACTGTTTACATACTGCCTATGGTAGATATATTTTACATATTGTCTGATATTTTACAACTTACAATTTCACATACTGTCTGATAACCAAATGAGTAGTTGCAACAGGGCTAAATACTATCCGTCCGTTTACAGAAAAGTTTGCTGACCCCAGGTCTAGTGTATCCTTCCCACGTAGCACAGTGCCTGGTAGACAGTAGGCAATTAATAAATGCTAAGAGGAAACTAAAGATGGAAAGTGAGAGTAAGATCATGTAAGGTAGGTCCTATAGCAGAGCCTCTTTTACCCAGTCTCTACCTTTGTTCTTAGTTATGTCAAAACCAATTTCCAGAATGTTATTAGCAATGCTACAGTTTGCCATGATAAAAAGAGAGGGGGACAAGCTTTCAAATCTAAGGAAAATTTAAGAACTAAATATATTTTCTGTGTCTTCAAAAGTCAGGATTATTTCGGGCCCATCTGTGATCATAACAGCTAGTATGGCAAAACACTGCAACACCTGTGTTTTATGGCTTTCTGGAACTTACAAAAGTTTGAAGAGAGTTGTTATTATATTTCATTGATTTATCTGCTTTCAAGTTATGTACCTTGTGAAGGGGATCTTTGTGTCTGTTGGATCAAGCTGACTAATAAGACTCAGGTTAAGTCAAACACAAACACACAGCTGCACATGAGGAAAACCCCATTCTGTTAATTACCAAAGTCAAGTTTATAAATTCAATCTTATATCCAGAGCCTAAGAATGCTCTTTATCACATCCATATGCAAACCCTCTCACCTTTCAAGAAAAGTACTGAAAACTACATGATCCTTTTCAGAGGCTGAGTTACTATAAAACTGAAAGTGAAGAGCTGATACACAGCTAAGGTTTTACAAATCTTTGGCATGGTGTTAGTACAGTTTACTAATAATTTCAGAGTCCAAACAAGTCTGGATTCCAAGAAAGCTGTGCCACTTGTCAACCATGTAAACTTGGGAAAATTGTTTATCGTCTTTGAGTCTCTGCTTCTTATCTGCAGAATGGAAATAATATAAATTGCATCACCAGGATGATATATGAATTAAAGAAGATAGTTAAGTGAAAAGCAGCTTTCTCAGAATCAGAAGAAAATAGGTTTTCAGCAAGAGTTGGTTCCTTCCTTTCCATTTTATGAATAGGTCGGTCCCTACAATTCAAAAATACCCTTGTTTGTCATATCTAAATTCCCTGAAAATGACACAATACACTTTTTTTTCTTTCCCTGGGCTAGGGGTCAGTTGAATGGGGGCTGAAACTGAAGGTCTGTGCCACAGCCATGGAAACATTGGATCCAAGTCATATCTGCCACCTACACCAAAGCAACATTAGATCCTTAACCCTCTCAGCTAAGCCAGGGATCAAACACGCATCCTCACAGACACTAAGTCAGGTTCTTAATCCACTGAACCATAAGGGAAACTCCACAATATATTTTTCAGTCAATAGATTTGGAAAGATGTCATTTGCATATCTTCACCTTTCTTAGTTCAAACTCAAGAAAATAATTTTTCCCTCTGATTTTACTACTCAAAAGCTCTCATTTAGTCTATCACTGGTGACTGGTTTCTAGCAAAAATATTAGTTGAAACAACATTCCCCAAAATGCAGTATACTAATAACATCCTGATGAGCACTACGGAATAGGTAACCAAGTCAGTTTTGAATATCCGCCCAATTTCAAGATGAAACAAAAATGGTCACGTTCTAGTCATTTTTACTTTCTGGTTCTCATGCCCTTGGTTCCTCCGATCTCCTTTGTAAAATGCAACAAAGAAATGCATATGCTTCCATCAAAATAGTCTCCATTCACTTTGAGTGAACAGATAGCTAAGGATGAGCAATGTAGAGGCAGACAGATAAATAAGAGGGGTAGGTAAGAATGGCCAGTTCCCATCATGGTCTGCGGAACGATTGCGACTAGCAACCATTAGGTTTCGGGTTCAGTCCCTGGCCTTCTCAATGGATTAAGGATCTGGCTTTGCTGTGGCAAAAGCCAGCATCTGTAACTCTGATTAGACCGCTAGCCTGGGAACCTCCATATGCCACAGGTGCGGCCATAAAAAAAAGAAGAAGAAGAAGAATGGTCAGGGGATAGAGGATTAGATGGATGTCTGGATGGATAACTGAAAGGATGGATGGGTCGGACCTGGACCAACAGAAAGCAGAGAATTCAAGCAAATGTGGAAGTACAAGAGGCTAAGCAGACACATAAAAATGCAAAAACAAGAGTTCCTCTGTGGTTCAGTGGGTTAAAGACCTGCGTTGTCACTGCTGTTGCTAAAGTTGTTGCTGCAGTGCAGGTTCAGTCCCTCACCTGGGAACTTGCACATGCTCCAAGCACAGCCAAAAAGAAAAAAAAAAAAGAAATGCAAAAAGAGAGGCAGGCAAAGAGATAAATCCATGACAAAAAGATCAATCTCAGGACTGAAATACTAGCATAATTTCCTTTCTAGCCCACTGCTCCTTAAATCTCCATTTTTAAAAATGTTCAAATGGGAGTTCCTGTCATGGCTCAGTGGTTAATGAAGCCGACTAATATCCATGAGGACTCAGGTTCGATCCCTGGTCTCGCTTAGTGGGTTAAGGATCCAGCATGGCCATGAGCTACGGTGTAGGTCGCAGATGTGGCTCAGATCCCGTGTGGTATATGCTGTGGATATGCTGGCAGCCGCAGCTCCGATTCCACCCCTAGCCTAGGAGCCGTCATATGCTGCAAGTATGGCCCTAAAAAAACAAAAAAATAAAAAAATTTTTTTTAAAAGTTCAAATGTTTCTCCTTATCATTAGGTCATCACATCCAAATATGTGGTGACCATAATATCACGTATATGCCCAGCTATGGAAAATGAACCCCTCAGACAAAACAAATTTACCAATTCCTCCTAATAAGAAAAAATAAAAAGTCTCCCAGAAGGCATAAAGCAAATTATATATTAATATTGGGTGAAATAAAATAACTCAGATTCCTCTACTGTAAGAACAGTGTCAAGGCCCCTGCCTTGTTTTAAAGCAAGTTCTCTTCTTGATAAGGTCAGCACTTAATAATGGAAACAGTGGGCAAACATAGCACAGTAAATGTAAATTTATCACTCATATAATGTAACATCATGCTGATTAAAATATGTACTTTTGAGGAGTTCCCGTCATGGCTAAGTGGTTAACAAATCCGACTAGGAACCATGAGGTCGCGGGTTTGATCTCTGGCCTTGCTCAGTGGGTTAAGGATCCGATGTTGCCGTGAGCTGTGGTGTAGGTTGCAGACGCGGCTTGGATCCTGCGTTCCTGTGGCTGTCATGTAAGCCGGCGGCTACAGCTCTGATTAGACCCCTAGCCTGGGAACCTCCATATGCCACAAGTGTGGCCCTAGAAAAGGCAAAAAGACAAAAAAAGAACTATGTACTTTTGAAAAAAATGGAAAAATATTTACACTACAATATTATGTAAAGAAAACATATAATATTAAATACATGTAATATGACTCCGCTTAGAAAAAAAGGATAGCGTGGTTATACGTGTAGAAAGAATTTGGTTATCTCTGGATGACGAGTTACAAGAGGTTAAACTATCTTCATACTTTTGGGTATTTTAAATGTCTAAAATGGGTGTGCATCACTTTTGTAAGTGAGAAAGGTTTATTTGTTTAAGGAAAAAGTCCAGCACCTGTGCTAAGATAACAAATAGGAAACGTTTATTTTATTCTCCCACTTATAGAGTATTTTCACATGCATTACTAACCCATTTGAACAACCCAGAGACATGGGCTCAAGGATTCCCATCGACAGCAAGCAGTCAAGCTTATACAGCAAAATGGGACAAGGCAGACCCAAATCAAGGTTTCCTGGTGCCCTACAATGTCCACTTATTTCCAACACTGTTTTGTCCTCTGCCTAACCCCAAAGTATCAACTCCTATTAAAAACAAACAAACAAACAAACAAACAAACAAAAAAAAAACACTGCACATATAAGCGTACTGGGCTCTTTAACACCTCACCCCAGAATGGGCAGAGAAGGCTGTTAAAGAATGACAAAATGTCCCACTATTGCTATTTTCAAAGCATACAAAGCCAACTAACCTAACGGGACCAATCCAATGTATGAAGGGGACGTCTACGCATAATTTTTAAAAAGACACAGTCTGACCTAGATAAGGAAATCTGAGACAGAGATTCGAAAGCTGCTTAAGATGACAGAATGCCAAGGGAGGCTTCAAGTCAGCATCGAAGAAGCACCACAGCTCAAATCTTGCTGGTCTTGGGATGACTCACCAGTACTGCTGGGACGCCTTCCTGCCCCATTCAGCAAACAAGTTTTTTCCATTAGAACTTACGAGGTGCTCCCCAGGAAGGCGGTAAAATCAACTCTGCAGTTTTAAAGTAGGGAAGATATGACTGAGAGGTCAGAACACTGATTCCACAGTGTACTCTCAGAGAAGCCTAAGGAGAGTAAAACGCCAGTTGAAGGAAACCTGGTCTCCATGTCACCTGCACCAGTAAGCAAACACACCACAGCCTGTTTGTTCTGATTACTACTCAAGAAATAACAGACTCTGACCAAAGCTGGTGTACTATGAAAGGTATAAGACAGATTAGTTAGGTGGGAAACATAGAGAAAAGGGCTGAGCTGCTTAGGGCCTGGGGGCAGGAAGAAAAGTTGAGTTTTATAGAAAGGGAGGAACCTATAGAAGAAGATAGAGCCTCATGATTGGGTTCAGCTTTAGTCAGGCTGAGCTAATAAAAACTCCTGCCCTCAGTCCCCCTACTGTAGAGACTTCTAGAATAGAATGCAGAACATACACATGTGGGCAAAACGAGAATGTTGCTGGGCAGATTAAAAACTCACTCTGGAAATGAGTCTGGGGAATAAAAAAAGCCAATGGTCAGGACACCGAGCCTTGGTTCCCTTGTAGCATCATCCAGCTTCCTCTCCACCCTCCTGGACTCTCTTTTCATACCTTGACCAGGTCTTTCCAATCCTGGAACCAATGTCTTAAATGTCGTTTAGGAAACTTCAATTCTAAGCACTGCACAATGTCAGTAAACTGGAAACAGTAGATTTTAAGCAGGAGCATCCATTGAAATGCCCACATCCACACCCAAAGATTTAGGAATGCAAACCGAAAATCTGAATTCTGGTAACACTTCCCTAAGAGAGGCTGATCTGCAAACACAGGTGAGCAACTACTGCTATATAGAGCAATTGCCAAAGTAGGAATTCAGGAGAACAAGTGGGAAGGAAAGCAGTGGCACGCACACCCAGGCCAGTGTTCCCAGGAGGGTGAAGCTGCCAGTAGGTAACCTGTGTTCACAATGGACAAAGAGAAGAAAGGAGGATGAGAAAGTAATCAGGGTAACAGACAGGTGTCCCAGAGGAAAAGCAGTTTGACCTGTCAAAGATCCCCAGGAAAGAAGATCCACTTAGGAGACCTGGAGTGAAATAAACAGAGAAATTTGGATAGGATTTAGGTTTTCCAGGGATGGGTTTGCAAAAGGTATCCACCCCAAGTGATTACTGTAGCACTTTATACAGTATATTCATTACCTTGAAAAAAAGACAGGATATAAAAATAGATGAGCATATCCTCTGCATACTTCTTTAAACATTGCAATAACAACAGGATCTGGATGAACCCTGAATTGGAACGAATTTGTTACCAGCCCCCAAAACAAGTATGTATAATCCATCATGGCTACTAACTTTCTATGACAAAGCTCTACAGCCTAAACAAGCTAGAGCCCTTAGCTAATTACATCTCCCTGATCCCTTTGGATGTTGAAATCAAGTCCAATTCATTTATCTTTTGAGTCCCTATAAACAAATTTTGTTGTTTCACTTCAACATGAAAGCCTCCATATAAAACAAAGGATTAATCTGGCTGATGAAATCTAGTCCAGATGTCCTAGGATAATGATCTTCATATTTGCCTATCATTGTTTCATCTGTAAAATGGGAATAACAGACTCCCCTCCGTGGGATAAAAAAAAGAAATAATACCCTAGGCAGTTGCCAAATAATGAAATACCTAGTTCCAACTGCTAAATAAACTAATGATTTTAACATATTTAAAACCTAATATATCCCTTTGTTTTCCATAAGAAACAGATAGTTCCTAATTTGTATCATCAACCTACTCAAAACCTGATTTGCAAGAATCCCTTCTTTTATCTAAAATTCCAAATATGGAATTGATCTATTTGAGTAGATTCTCCTGCTTTTGTTATTATTATGGAACTTATGCCATTACCCTGTGGATTTCTTTATCCTATGACATTCCCCGAAAAGAAGTCTGAGAGAAGAGCAAAGAGTCTGATATTTATATGTGAGGTCTGAAGTTTAACACTGAGGAGCAGTTGCCATCTCTGAAATGGAGGCTGATTTTGTGACTGATGGGCCACAGACCTTGAGAGCATTACAGGAGACCTGTTTACTTGAGCCTGAGTTACCTGTGTCCTTCAACTGGTGATTCTTAAATAGACGAACCAGCCTGAATGGCAGGCTGAATCACATCATTCTCTGCTCAGAAAACTGTCCCTCACTTCACAACACAGCTCTGTCCTACCTTCCAGCCTTCCACTATTGCCCCTAAAAAAACTGAGAGTAGGGGGTGAGGAACCTGGAGGTGGTAGAATATCTCTTTTCTACCTTGCTGTAAGCCTTTTCAGATTGGCCTTCCTCCACCCCCCTTGTCCACAGGGAAGAAGGGATGAATTATGAGCATCGAGTCTGGGGAAGGAACTGGGAGTGTGCAACTCAAGGCCCTTCCCCCTAGTCCTGGGATGTACCTGACTGCAGGAAGCATAAGCTCCCTGCCCTTCAAGGTTAGGAATGTTACAGGCCCTGTTCCCTATGGTTCTCACACACAGACCTCATCTGAGAGGAAGAGGGGACTCTGATTCAGGGATACTGTGTTTACAAGCCCACTGAGCTAAAAGGCCTAATCTAAAGCCCATTCTCCAACCCAGTGTTTATCTCCAGCTGCCTGACTGCTGCATTACCTTCACCTGGTTTCTAGATGAACACCAAAGAACTGAGGCTTGGGGGGCTAAGGGTTCAGCCTCAGTGAGCCCCCTCCAGCCCTGACACATCATCCAATCTAACCACACCAAACATACTCTGCCTTGCACATGGTGTAACGGGGCTTCTGACTTCGCTCACGATCTTCATTCATCCTCAAACTGCCCTTTCCAAATCCTTCCCTCGCCCTACCCCCTGCCTGACCCCCCAGGCCAGGATCACTTAGCGTCTCAGATGCGGCCAGCCTCAGGGATCTCTTCATTCCCTGAATCCTCCCTGCTCATCTCTCTCGGTCTTTATCACTCTGGAATCACAGACATTTTTAAGTGCAAGTCAAACCTCTGGGAGAGTCTTGGTTCCTCCACTATCAAGTCACAGCCATCTCCATCCCTCCTCTGCTGGCACAAGTTAACATGTACGGACAACTCATTATGTACTAGGCACAAAACGAACAGCATTATATTCGTTATCTTGTTTAACCTTCCCTAGGAAATAGGTACAGTCCCCGAAGGAATAGGGTCTGTGCTCACAGAGGCTCACCATGCCAAGCACATCTCACCGTGTCTGGCGTAACTATCGGAGGCTTGCCAACTTGAGACAGAACAGCAGGAGGGGATGGAATGAGACTCAAGGGGGGCCAAGTTCAGTTCAAAACTGAAGGTTCCACTTACACTGCCTTGACCTTCACCTACACTTGTCCCTGCGTTTAAGGAGAAAGGGAACTCTCACCAAAAAAAAAAGAAAAAGAAAAAGAAAAGAAAACGGAGCACATAAAAGTCCATGTGGTCACTGCTTCATGAAAAGGCCTAATTGCTCCATGTGAAAAAGTCTTCCCAACCCCAGTCCTTGCTCTGAAAACAGAGGTCTGGATCACTGTGGTTTTGTCACGAGATGAATAACAAGCCCTGAGGATTGCCTAGAATTACAAGGCCCAGACCAGATCCACTCAAATATAGCTGGAAGCTTTCTAGTAACTCTAACCGTGCATGGGGAATGAGCTGCTCAGAAGTGACTCACTTACTGGAATCTGTGCTGCCTGCATTACTCAGCTGATATTAATACACCCACTTGTTCATTAAAGTTTAATTGGAGTTCATGTGAATTGGTTTCACTGGATACTTAATCAAAGAGAAGTGTCTGTATATGAACTGTTCACATACAAAGCTAGAAAGCACAGCTTTCCTCCAGGCTCTACGCACAACCACTGGCTGCTCTTCCAACACTGTTGACACAGTTAACTCAGTCACAGAGGGTAGGACAGTGATCTTGAAAGAGGAGGGGGGGCAAAGCTGTCCAAACAAATGCAGAACAAGATTAAACAACAAATCCTAAGACACCAGCTACAGCTCCCCAGCTCATCAGACAGCCTGACATGGGCCAAGACTCAAATGCCAACTCCTCAATAGGAACCTGTTTCTTTCTGGAGTTCATTATCAAGGCTGCAGGGCTCCTTTTCTCCCTGGGCACCTGTCTCCCAGCTGTAACATCTTTGTTTTTTAAAAGGGTGGATAAGGAAATTAACCATCATTCAACATAATCACACATTTCTCCTGTACTGACAAGCAAACCATGAACACAATCCCAAACGCCTATTTATACAATCAGGGCTGTCAGTACCCTGTTATTTCTTATCGGATATCTCACTAATCAACATTTCTGGAAGTATAAATTTTTAAAGCTCCTGAAAAGGCTGTGCATGAAGTTGGGAAGAAATAAATTTCAAGTCTAGTGGCTCTGGTTGTATTGTCAAGTTTTCCTTAGGAATGATCATCGCTGTTAAGCATACGTGACTTCTTGGCCCAAAACAAATCAAGGTGAGTTAAAAACTTGGCACTATAGATGATCCGATTTGCAGAAGCAACCCTCAGAGATTGTAGATTGAAAGGCAAGGTACTGATTGTTTTAACAGCTTTATTGAGACATGTATGATTCACAAACCATAGTTCACCCATTTAAAGTCTACAATTCAGCTTTTAGTATATTCACAAAGCTGTGCAACCACTGCCACAGTCTAACTTAACAACATTTTCACTGCCCACAAAAGAACCCGTACACATTAGCAGTCACTCCCTATGCCCCACCCCATCCCTGCCAGCAGCCACTAATCTACTTCCTGTCTTTATAGACTATGAATTTTCCTATTGTGGACTTTTCATATAAATAGAATCATATAACATGTAACCTTCAGTGACTATCTTCTTTCACGTACGATAACGTTTTAAGGATTCATTCATGTTGAATCCGTACTATATTCCTTTTCTGTTGCTGAATAATACTCAGTACTATGGATATACTAAATTTTGCTTATCCATTCAGCAATCTACCTTTTAAAAATAAAATAGGTCTATCAAAGAATAGCAAATTATTTAGCACTCACCTTGCCAGGTAATTTGCTAATCCTCTCAAATAATCCAGTCCTGGCTATGCCATTAGAAATGTAAAGGAAGTGTGGCTGCGGTGGGCGCTTCACAAATGTAGGACAACGTGGCAGAGCCTTATAGCCTAAGCCATTGTAAAGTTAAAACTCAACAGGATGATCCACCTGCACATGGTTTCACAGTTTGCAAAGAGCTTTCACTGACATGATATAGCTAAACAGTGTAGAGAGTAGCTCCCCCAACTCTTGTTTTCTTTCTTTTTTTGGCAATACCCGTGGCATACAGAAGTTTCCAGCCCAGGGACTGAATCTGAGCAGCAGTTGCAACTTACTCCATAGCTGCACTAATGGAAGATCCTTAACCCACTGCACTAGGCCAGGGACTGAACCCGCACCGCAGCAGCAACATGAGCCACTGCAGAGACAGCACCGGGTCCTTAACCCACTACACCACATGGGGAACTCCCAGCTTCTTAAGATATGACCCAACTTCTTAGAAATAGGTATCTACTATGTGCCAGGTACCGTCATGTTGATTAATAAGATATGACACCTGCCCTGTAGGGTTCAAAACTAGTAGAAGAGACCAAATGAGTACACATCAGAGAAAACAATGCCAGATTAAGAGAATTAAGGGTGTGAGAGAAACTCTCCAGCTTGCCAAGAGAAACATCCAACTTGCCATGCTAGTAATTTCATTTCTAACCTTTTTCATAGAGTGAGAGCTAAATAACCTGACAATAATTGATGGTACATAGACTTTCATGGAGACAGAGAATTCATATATGTGTGTCCTGGAAAAGTACAAACTGATATGTATCTAGAGCATAAACCAGAGCCAACTTCATCACCCATATGAGTAGCATCACTAGATGATGCAGACCAAAAAAGTAACCATCAAAGATGGAAAATCAAGGGGGTCATCTGTCCAAACCAAAGGACTTTCTGCCTCCTTCTAAAACAGGCTTTTTAAGACATTGTCAGGAAGCTAGCGATTCACCTAGAAGTTGCTACCTAAGAAACCGTGAACTGTGAAGATAAGAAATAGCTTCCAAAACACATGTAATCTAACCTATACTCTGGTACACGAAGCTAATAATACAGCACTGGGCTTATTCGGTGTCATATGTCTGAGAGACTCAAAGACATTTGCCAAAGAGAACTCAGTCATTCTCACCGTCTAAACAAGCAGAGAGTTGACTCCTAGTTATTGTGAAGCTCAAGAGCATCTTCTATTCCTCTGCCCTGTATTCTGAGGACACCCCTGAACTCCCAGATAAAGGTATTTTGCCATCAAACTAGAACTCTAACTCATGTTTCTGCTTTTTGGATTGTAGGGATGTACACCTTCCTTGGATCCAACTCATGAAACAGATTTGGTTTTCATGCAAACCGAAAACAAACGATACACTTAACGAGAACTTCTTTCACTTAAAATTTCTACCGGCATGAAACATTCTTTAATGTATTCATCCAGTTTGTACATCAGTACAAGTGTTCCTTTTTAAATTCCTACAGTGAGTTCATACATCCTGTTCCCTAATTACCTCATGCAAAAAAGGGAATTTTACCTTCACCTCTCTTGTTCATTAAAGCAAGTTTCAGGAAATATTTTGACATTTGATTTTTTAAAAAACACATGCTGATTTAACAGAAAGTTGTAGAAATTCATTGCTGCTTACATTTGGGGAGAAACAAGTTCATATCAAATCACCGTTAACTCTTTAACCAAAGGGAAAAGAAAAATAAAGGGGAACATTTTTCAGGATTATTACAACGCCATATAACCTGGATAACATCGGTAAGAATGACCTCATTATCCTCAAATGAGGGTGGTAAAGCAGAAAAAAAGCTCAGATTTAAAGGCTCCATACCACTGCTTTAAGAAAACTCACCTCATTTCTCTGAACCTCAGTTACATCATCTCTAAAAGGGAAATGAACGACAAGCTCTGCTTTGCCTACCTCATGGGGATGCCATAAGGTGCACATAAGAAAATGTGTACTTAAGGGTTTTGAAAAACACAAAGCCCCCTTCATAATGTAAGGTTTTCAAAAGTATTATCTTAATGTCCTTTCCTATGAAGACATTTTCAAATGACATGAACAAACACCTTTGCCTTTCTGTTTCTATTTTGAATAAACCAAGGAAACACCCGCCGCCCCAAATCAGCACTACCAATTCCAGGAAGCTTCACTCACTTACACACACACACACACACACACACACACATACCCACACCCACACCCACATCCACACCCACACCCACATAATATTTGTATGGATAAGTCCTGTGTAGGACAATAAGCTCAAGAAAGCACAGGTGCCTGAAGAATGTTTCATCTTTGAGCTATTCTCAGGAGTAGAACTTTGAAATTAGTGTCTTTCAGAGTTCCTGCTGTGGCTCAGCAAGTTAAGAACCCCACTAGTATCCAAAAGGATGCAGGTTCGATCCCTGGCCTTACTCAGTGGGTTAAGGATCCAGTGCTGCCACAAGCTGCAGCATAGGTCACAGGTGCAGCTCAGATCTGGTGCTGCTGGAACTTCCATATGCTGCAGGTGCAGCCCTTTATTAATAATAATAATAATAATAAAACGGAAAAATAAAAATAAAGTGTCTTTCAGTGTATTCTTATTTTTTGAAGGTATGTGAAATATGTTAGAGTACATCACCCTTCAAAAAGTAGTATGCCAAGGAGTTCCCATTGTTCCTCATCAGAAAAGACTCTGAATAGTATACAAGAGGATACAAGTTCAATCCCTGGCCTTGCTCAGTGGATTAAGGATCCAGCATTGCCATGAGCTGTGGTGTAGGCTGCAGAGGCGGCTCAGATCTGGTGTTGCTATGGCTGTGGTGTAGGCCAGCGGCTACAGCTCCGATTCGACCCCTAGCCTGGGAACCTCCATATGCCTGGGATGTGCCCCCCCCCCCAAAAAAAAAAAAGTGCTATGCCAAAATCCCAACTCACCTTCTTGTGGTGCAGGAGGAACAGTCCCAGGAAGAAGTGGCCCCAGTATATCAATGCCTTTTGGAGAGGAGGGAAATGTGAGACAGCTCTGAGGACAGGACCCAGGCACATGCAGATTGGGTGAAGGGAACACAACATCTGCCTGGGTGACAAAGAAAACATTCCACCCTACACGCCATCTTTGAGCAGCAAACTAATCCTCAGTAGCCACCTGGAGATGCTCCAGGAAGCAGCTTATCAAGGACGTAGATGCCTTCCACTCCCCACGCATGCTCTATCATATGAAGTTTACTCTCAACTACCATTTGCAGATAAGTGAAGATTAGGGACAGAGAAGCCAAAACTTCTCCAAGATCACGAGTGGCTGTTCAAAAGCAATTCCTATGCCCCCAAGCTCAAGTGCTTCTGGTCCTTGAGTGAATGGGCCAGAGTCCTAAAACTTTTACTTGGTACCTATCCCTCCTTATTGCAGCGGGACAGAATAATAAGAGGGCTTGCTGTACCAGCTATCATTAAAGAGTCTTTACATACATTTTAACTTGTTTTTTTCACTTATTTAACCCTTGCAATGACTCTATGAAGTAAGTACAATTTAAAGATGAGGAACTTTAGCCATGAAGAGATGAAGCTATTTACCTGAGGTTCTATTATGTCATATAGTGGGCAGATTTAAACCCTAGGAGTCTGGCTTTAATAGCTGTTCTTAACTGTATACAGACTGCCTATTCCTGGGTACTTCCAACACTGGCTAGACACCCACCAGGAGGCACCATTTAAGGCTCTCGTATACATTTTCTAATTTACTCACAGTGGCATTGGAGGGAGATTCTATATCTCAATTTCAAAGAAAGATACTGCGATATTAAGAGGTCATTTAACCAAGGTTTTAAAAAATACTGGGAAGCACACTACGATTTGAACCCTTGCCAGCTTCAAATTTAGTGCTCTTTGAAAACAAATTCTGCCCCAGCTCTGATATCAACAAACGACCCAGCCCTCTAATCATCAATAGTACTATCTGTCTACCTAGCCAGCTACTCATTCATTTTTTGCCAAGCAATACAGTGGAAAGAACATCTGTTTAGGAGACAGGAAGACCAGGGAGGTGCCACCACCAGCTATGTGACTTCTGCAAGTTATTTAGCTTCCATTTGCCTCAGTTTCCTCACCGAACCAACGAACAACAGTAAGAGTACTCACCACCATCTCGAGTATTGCTATGAAAATTAAATGAGACGATGCATGTAAAGGATTATGAGAGTGACCGATACATAATTAGTACTCAATAAAAATTCACTAATAATTGAGTAAAACATGAAGATTAAATGGCAGATTCTGAAAACAATTCCTACTAGAGCCATATATACAGCCCAGTAAGACGGACTGGGCGTTTGGGGTTAGTAGATGCAAACTATTACATTTAGAATGGATAAACAATAAGGTCCTACTGTATAGAACAGAGAACTACATCCAGTCTTAGGGGATAGACCATGATGGAAAACGATATAAAAAAGAATGTGTCAATACAGATATTTGACTGAGTCAAATTGCTACATAGCAGTAACTGGAACATTATAAATCATGTTTTAATTTTTAAAAAGGGGGGGTCATAAAGAATCGTACTTGCAAAAAAAAAAAAAAAACCTGTTCTGTTGTGAATTTCCTCTCTAATAGTCTAAACACATCTTGGGTCTCACAGCACTTTCTGATCTGGTCCCTAAACTCCACAGTGGCCAGCACATATCTTGCACATTAGGGGTGTTCAGAGTCAATGCTCATATAATCTTTCTCTGAACTTACAGAGGAAAGAAACTCTAAGATGCTAAGATAACTCCTCTGAAAACTTGGGAGCTTCAGTTGTCCATTTTCATCCAAAACGTTAAGTTCAATGTGAAAATTATTACTCATAATTGAAGCCTAAAGCACACTCAAAAGCCTCAATTTAATGCTCTTATTTCTGATACATTTCCTAAGAAATATAGAAAAATGACCCAACCTCCACATCTTAAAATATTATCTGTCTTCTCTATAAAGACTACCACATTAAATATAAAATCATTTATTTTTGCACTGAGTCCTTCACAGATGATCATCACAGGACGTTCCTGAGTCAGTCGCTAGTGAGTAAGAGAGAGCCGAGGGGCGGGGGGCAGAAAAAGAAAGAGACAGAAAGAGAGAGCGAGATTATAAATATAAGAAATGAAGGACACTTGGTATAAACAGAGAATTCATATGGCACAATTGCTTCAACCTGGACATTAAAGGAAAAACAGCAATAAGAGTACCTCAACTGCCGTATCCCAAAAAAACCATCCTCTGTCTCCTATGATTCAAAGGGAGCCCTCACAGGACTAGTCTGAGATTTAAGCAACCAAAGGGATATGAAAGTGTTTTGGAAACATCTGCACAAACATTAATGGGCATTTACTACCCATTTATTCCAATGCCGAGGAGAATGACTTTTCATCTGAGCCACCATGTCTCACAATTCCCATTCCCATTCCAGCATGCTTTCGGCACAAGAAGAACGGATGTAGAATATCTTCCAGAGAGGCAATGCCTTTTAATTTCTCTATAATTTCCAAAACAAAAAAGTAAAAATTCTCCCCCCTTTTTGTTTTTCCAAATAAAAATAAATTATAACCCTAACTTGCTAATAAGTGCAGGCTGGAGCTGTCCTTAAGTAAAAGCTTTTGATAACAAATTGCCTGCACTAACTGCTATTTTACTGCTGAATTTTTTATTGTTGCTTAAGCACAGCAATTATGCTAATAAGCCTGGGAGGATGGTACATCAAGTATTGAATCTGACAGATAAAATACTCAATAAAATGCTAATCTCACCTGAAAATTGGAATCAGACGGCCTTATTAGTATTTATGGATATGGCATCTTAAACATGTTTTTTTCAGATGAATATATACGAAATCAATGTTTTCTCCTAATACAGCCTGCCATTTCTAGGCCTCTGTGTGCTCTAAATTCAAGGTGACTATGCCTCATTGCCTCAGCTTCACTTCTTGACACAGAAACGAGTGCTTGTTGGTCATCTCTGCCACAGAACCAGGCAGTAAAATGTTTTTCTTCCTCCATACACCTCCCTCCCTCTCTGACCACTGCACCCAATCCCCCCAAAAAAGCAAAGGTAAAAACTGTCTTTCTGAGCAGAAAGAGAAGCCAGATCTGACAGCAACAAGAACCATTTGTCAAACCATCTGGCTTCTCTCTTCACCTGACAGGAGGGAAGAGTGATGTGTCAGAATGAACAGGGAACTGAGGATCCCAAAAGCTGGCTTCTCATCTCTGTTTTTGCCATTTCCTCCATGTGAGGCCTTGCCGGGACTCAGTTTCCCACATATGGACCTTCTGAGACAAAAGATTACATCTCTGTAAGTGTCTCCACGGGGGCCAAAGCTCCAGTGTCTATGAAGAATGGAATATTGTAAACCACGATAGACATGTCAGGAAAACCTGAGATTCTTGAACTTGTGCTTTGATTTACATTTACATGCTTCCTTCTTACTTCGTATCCCCAGCACATATTTGACATGGTCCAGGCTTAAATTCAGAGACCTCAGATACCAAATACAAAAATAAAAAAGACAGGATTGTTAACCAACCATCCTCAGGACTTCACCTGGTTTTCTTTTTTGGTATCAATACATTCCGGTAGGGAACAAAGAAGAGAAGTGAGCTGCCTGTCGTCTTAAGAAGCATAACCAATGTTATCTGAATATTGCAATATTATTTATTAAAAATCCCTTCTGTCCTTTCATTTCCACATGAACCCCATAAAGCAGGAAAGGAGAAAAACCTCTTTCTCCAGAAGCTTCCATGTATAGCTAAGGTGATTGAGGATCAGAAAGGCCTTCCTCATCCAGCCAGAGTACACGGGTTCTGGGGTCAGGACGGGCAATGTTACCTTCTGACTAATTCCAGCCTGCTGCCAAGCACACACAGGTCCACTGGGTCATGGGCCTGTTGACTCACCCCAAACCCAAATACCCAAGTTACTAGTCAGTGCTGGACACCAGGGGCAGTGAACAGGAACCTCAACAGCCACAGCAGCCACACCAGAGACTTCTCTCACCACCTTCAAGGCTTCAAAGAGCTGACACCCTGTCCAGAAGTTTCTGTCTCCCCCAGGGAAAGTCATAGGTATAGACAAAACAGGCTTGCACGGAAGAGAGGAATTTGACATGTTGCGACAAAACTGGGCACAGTTCCCAGGACGCCAATTTACTCAGGAGCAATGGAGAGCCACCTTCCTTTACAAGCCCCTGTTTCTTACTCTGTACAGCTTCATTTTTTGAAGGCCAAAGATATCCCTTCAGAAGGGAGAAGAGAGAGAAAATGGGCTCCAAAAATACAGAGTTCAATACAATTCACAGAGGGTCTTCGCATCTCTTTCTTCAGCAAATCTTCACAATACGAACAGAGGCTGAGCTGAAGAAAGAAAGGCCCAGAAACCCACCCAAGTAACACAAGAACTAGGAGATTCTCAGCCCATAGCTGGGATTAAAGGGGAAATGCCGGACGAGCGATCAGCCCAAAGAAGGGTAGAGCCAAGCAGGCAGTAATCACAATATTCCAAGACATGCTGCCTCCAAAAAAAGAAAATGCAGGTATAACTTTACTAGCAGAGATCTGCACCAGACATGAGAGCTCACCGACTCACTACCGCCCCTCTGCTGCACACACGTTGAAACAAAATCCAAGTCCAGACACTCCTTTATTTTTACTGTACCAGGACCAACAATGCAATTTGCGAAGCATCATCACAACAGACTCATCAAGTAGGAATCATCGTCCTCCAATTTACAGAGGAAAAAGCCAGGCACTGGTATGTGTATTCACTCACCCAATCTCATTCGCCTCTGAGAGTAGGGCCAGCACTCAGATCCAGGCCCCCAGTTCTTTCACTTAATTATGCCACCTCTGAACTGCCAGGGCCACCATTTTTCTAGTAAACAACCATAGCAGAAAGTCAGCTCTGAACTGAGACATCTTCCAGCAGAGTAACGATTCGAGTCATACTTCGAGGAATAATTTCTGGGAAAGCAGAGGAGGTGATGCTATCAAACAGTGAAACTTAAAACTCCTACTCAGTACCTGCCTGGGAGGGAGCAGGAAATGGGGCCCAGGCCCTTTCCCTACACGTTCCTCCTGCCCATTTCTGTCACTCACAGTCATTACTAAACTTAGCACTTTAAGCAAATGAAAGATGTTTCCTAGCTGCATGGCCTTGGGTAAGTCCCCAACCTCTTTGGTCCTGGTACTAGTACACACTCATGCACACACACACACACACACATAAAAACATCTAGGACCATCCCTTCTTTTCCCTAGTAGGATGGTGACAACAGAAAGCCCCTGTCCTTATCCTGGAAGCCCAGCAGCTATACCCTCAGTGTTCACGTGGTGTCTCTGCACCCAATACTCTGACCTGAACCTTCCACCTCTTCCTTGGGCCTCCTAATCCCCAACCTCTTTCTGCCAAGCCCCAAATTTCCATCCTTACCTGCTAGTCTCCCATGTTAGGCCTGGTCGCCTCCACCTTGCACAAGCACTATCTCATCTCTCCATCACATTTCATCTCTCCATCACCATCTCAATCTTCCGGCACCCGAAGTCCATCTTCCTCTAAGTGAAATACTTGCCAGCTCTTCATATGAAAGTTCTTAAAACATCCTCCATCAGACTGGCTGCACTTCTCCATACATGCTCTGGTTTGTATCCTCCTAAAATCAGCCTCTCCATAACTAAGTCTACTTTATAGGTCTGGTTTCTAGAGAGAAATGTCTAGGAGACAGGAAAGCAGCTTGGCTCTAAGGGAAACTTCCATCAGCACCTCTGTGGTACATCACCCCAGAGCGACCATCTCATCATTCCAGAGAAGCTGGGGCCGTGGGGAGGGTCAACCCGGGGCCAGATGCTGAGAAACACTACTGTGCTAGGCCTTTAACAAAGGTTCTCTAAACCTTTCCAATTTAGTAGGCAAGATATATTTAATCCCAAACAAAATCCATTTAAGCTGGGACTCAGGTTTAGTAACCCAGTCACACTGAAGTTAATATAAATCATCCAATTCCAAATGCTCCTGGAGCCCAGGCTCATAAGCGAGTTTATACAACTTCATTGAGATGCTCTGTGGTTGAACAGTGTCCGGTGCTCTGCCAGGTGCTTAGCCTAAGTAATTCTGATTTACTTATCAGATAAGAACCCTTCCTAGTAATTATTAGTGTCCCGTTTTATAGATTAAGAAACTAAGGCCACATGACACATAACATGTTTCTGGCACATTTTGGACTGGAACCAGGAGTCCTGGACTTGCTCTTTTTCTCTTTCCTCTTCACCACACATCTTCTTTCCACCTAAAGTCTCTGTCTATGGCATGTTAAACACAAAGGGTTTTTTCCTATGCATGAGTCACTGGAAGCAACATTCAGCAGTACATGCAGAATCTGCACTGCAAATCAGGAAAAGGTGTTTCACAAGCAGGATTTGAGTTCAGATCCCAAAAGTGATTGTGAAAGATGGGTTTCGGGAGCACAGCATGTGAGCGCAGCCTGACCCTGGACTGTTCCCAAGGGTCAGGGTCACAAAGTAAGGCTGGAATTTCACTCAGTTTCATAAACGGACACCTTGGATTGTCCTTCCTTGGAGCAGGGGCAACTGCAGGGTCTTTCTCAAGAAGGTTCATAATCAAAGTCGGAAATTCAGAGGTCATCCTGTAAACCACTTCCTCCTCTTCAAAAGCAAATCCTTTCTGACAGAAGAAAGGTTGATCCTCTGAGAACTTGAAAGCTAGGAAAGGAGATGTCACATCCTGCCCTAATCTCACTGGGAATGTCACCAGCATCTTAAGATGACATTCCCTTTCCCTCTGCCTCAAAGAAAAATAGGATTAAGAAGAAGCCAGGGCAAAGCTGATAGCTGCTCTTAAAAGCTATATGCTCCTAACCCAGTTCCCAGGAGCCCCTCTAGTTCCTTGGGTTAACTGTAGATAACCTTCCAACCCCTCAGGCCTCCTTAGTAATTCAATTTAACACACATTTATAGAGTGCCTAAAAATGCCAGCCACTGAGCTAGGCTCCAAAGGCTCAAAATAACCTGCCTTCTGAAGACCAGGGCTCAGAACACCCATTAAAATATAAGGTAGTCTGTAAAAGTGTCTCTGAAAATTCAAACCATGGGACAGGGAATGTAGGAAGGAAAACACTGATTCCAAGTGGGACGTTTCTGAGAAGGTGGAACTGGAGCTCGGGATGGATTGATGTCGTGTGGCATCCACAGCTGGCCATGCAGGATGGCCCTCCCTGTGGGATGAGGAGTATGAGCACAGAGTGGAAAGGAGAGGTCAGGGAGCAGAAGGAAAGGTAGCCTGAAGTCAGATCGGATAGGGCCCTGTGCAGGTCTATCACATACGTTAAGGACACTGGGAGGCCAGAAAAGCACACATTAAGTCTCATGACAGAGGCTCTGAGCTCACTGTTCTCAGGGCACCCTACCAACATAAAAACCACCCCTCCAAAAAAAAAAACAAGGAATATGCATCTGTATGCAAGCCAACCTCCTATCACCCTGTAGACAGAATAAGAAACTAGATAAGAGATGTATCATTCATGCCCCAATATGGCCTCTTGAGGCTCAACATTGGTATCGCAACCTTCTCAAACAAGGAAATAGAAGCCAAAGAAAATATGTTAGTGAGACCTGACAATTCAGAGCTGGAACTAGGTGGCTAAAGCCTAATTCTCCAAAGGCCTATACCATCATGTAAAGTATGGTCACTAAGACCCAACTTAAGCTAAGGATAGAGATTTACAAAACTAGAGAGAAAGAAAGGTAGGGCAGAAAGTAGATAGCAAGGGAAGGAGGGAAGGAATCAAGAAAGGGAACAGATGAGAAGGGAAGGGTAGGTAAAGGGAAAAAGAAAGAAAGGTCTCCCAAGGCCACAGCGAGATAGGAAAACAGTACAGGTACCACACTCCATATGGATATAAGGAGGATTATACACATTAAATATGGTACTGCAACTCCAAGTGACTGTTTCAGTTTCAATAGTCCTGCTATATTTTGAAAGAACAAAGAATGTAAACTTTGTGCAAATATTTTTTAGTTTTTTAAACCAAAAAATATATTTATAGGAATATAAATGTATGGGGGGAAACTAGACACATATTAAATTTTTTGTGCTGGCTCCTCTTGGGAGAAAAAGGATAAGGGAATGGGAAGGCATTTGGGAAGCTGCAAAAACAGTCACAAATTCACCCCCTCCTTGCATCCTCACCCTTGCAATATAAGTTTGAAGTTTTTCTACCCAGGTTACTAGGAAGTGTGTATTTATTCACGGACCCATAATATAATCCACTGCCTATTTCATAATCTACCTCACATATCTCCATCTTATCTATTAATATGTTAAAGATTTTTAAATGCTTTATTAAATTCAACCGTCTCCCTACTACAAGTAATGACAGCAACGTTTATTGAATGCTTAATATGTGCCAGGTGTTGTTTTAACTTCACTTGCATTATTTAACTGAGTCTTCACAGCGTCCTTTCTCTGTCTTATCATTAGCCCCAACTCAAAGAAGATGTAGCTGAGTCACAGAAATTAAGCAGCTTGCCTAAGGTCATATGGCTCCTAAGCGAAGGACTCTGGATTTAAACCCAGACAATCTGACTCCAAAGCCTGTGCTGTCTACACTGTGTCTGTGATATCACTCTAAACCACCAGCTAATTAACTCCAACGAAAAGCAAAACAGTGAAGTGACCCTATTCTGGCCCCTGGTGAACCCAGCTTCCCTTCAAAGACTCATAAATCACCTATCTAAAAAGCCAGTCTAGAATTATACAAGGAATCACAATAAAGTCAGTAGATTCTAGACTCTAGATATTGAGGGGTTTATTTATTATTTTTTGATAACTGATATCTATTTCCTCATTTCTCACTTCTGACATTTCTGCTGTTTTCCGGGTTTCCTCAGATTTACTGGCAGCACTTCCACAGTCACCATCACACATTCTCTGTATCCTGAGATGCAGTGCGTGTGGTCCATGAACTCTGCAATAATTCAGTAGAGCAAACTGCTCTCTTGCAACCTCCCCTTCTATCGTGGACATCAATTTCTTCCTAACAATGTCGATTCTACTCTTCCTAGCTTAAAGATCATCCCCTTCCCCTTGATAGAGATGACTGACAGAGGCAAAAAATAGCCATGAAGTTCCATTTTCTCTCTGCCATCTGGGCCATTACATCACCCTTCCCAGATCACAGAATGCTAGGTGTCTCCACTAAAGGACTCCATCTCCTGGAGCCCATTCTAATCCCATCCCTGCCCAGGAAGTAACTGGAAATGAAAGGCTGTGATTGGCTGCCAATGACATCATTGCTCTATAGGCCTGACCAAACTCCTAATTAATTGAATGCCACTTTACTTCCGCACCTGACTCCACAGACAAATAAAAAACCACAAAAAGAACAACGTGGGGTGAAGTCAGTGATAAACTATAGTCTGTGGCTCAGGTAGGAAAGAGGAACCATTTGCTGGGGTTACCTGTCATTAAGAACGATTTGGTCCCCAGGTGAGGACACACAATTCTCTGTATTAAATTAGAGGAATGATTCAAAGGGGACAGATTCAGCTGACAAGAGCAAAAAGAAAATCAATTTCAGGTTGCCAGGACAACTAGCTTTTCCTGCAAGAATAAATTTGATACAGCCCTAAAATCTGACAACTAAATGTTTCCTCACATTACATCACATCCCTAAAACGTGTGTTGAACCAGTGAGATAATCAAGCCTGCTAATTACTTTCTACAACATCCATAAGATACAGGATTAATGGTCTTGGCTCCAGTCTGACTTTCCTCTAGCAGCTCCACTCACTACTTCAGTTTTATAGTGAGTGAAGACGATGTGCTTTGTCAAATAATCTGAAGGCTTATCATTGTCAGGGTGTCCTTGGATCCTGGAAAAGAGAAGGTGAGCACTTTTTGAATACACATCCCCTAACGGCTGAGATCTCTATCCATGTCCCCTGTCTTATAATTCACCAACTACCCTTTCCAAAGAAAGTGTCTGAAGTCATAGAATTACACTTAACACAGTGTTGGATCTACAGGGACTTGGGGGATAACCTTTGTTTTAACAAAGAGTGAATTCAAGACACAGGCAAAGCAGTGGCTCAAGGTCAATACAGATGGTCAATAGCTGAGTAAGGACTAGAAGCCAGGCCTTTTGATAATGACTTCCACACAATTTCATTAAATAGCTACCATCATTCCACCTCTGCCTAGAAGACTGGGGGCTAAAGTTAAAGTCCACTTGATCTCCTATTAATCCTCATAAGGCAATGACCCCAAAAGGCCTTATCCCAGGAGTTCAGAGTCCTGACCCCAGATTCAATAATATCTAATGAGATGAGCCTTCTCTATGCATTTATGTTCTCAGAAGGCTGAGTATCAACTTACCGCTAAGGACTATTAAAAACAAGAGACAATAAATCACTGGAAAGCACTCTGCAAATATCAAGCAATATAAAAATGCTATGGACCAATAATATAAGTGCCCCGGGCTGAGGCAGGTCCCTGAAGAGCACAATGATTTCAAGGGGGCTAAACTGTGCCCACCATCAACCACCAGAAGATATGAAGGTCACATCTCTCTCCAAACCTCACTCCCATTTCTTAAGACTGCTTCCAAATACTCAAGTACTCCTCTAGATCTTACTAAAACGTATTGCATTATAATGGATATGTGAAAAGGCACTTGCTATCACTGTATACAGTCACAGAGCTTTCGCTAAAAGTGGAGAAACACTGAGAGGAGATCAGAATCCAACAGACAGGAAAGTAAATGTCAAGCTGTCCCTCACTGGTGATAAACCAAGTAAACCATGAAAAACAATGAACCAATTAGAAGGTGCTTGTCAATGAATTCAGCCCTGAAAACCAATTTAGAATCTGGTGAGAGGGCAGAAGAGTAGAACACGCACTCAAAAGCTCTGGCTACAGGTACCAGTGGGAGAAAGTGAGGACAGAGCACTCCCTCCAGCCACTACCTGGTCCTTAGCTCTCATAAGCGAGGTGAGCAAAGAAGGGCAGGAAAGGAAAAGAGGAATGAACAGAGTAATTTAGGAATCAAAAGCTGGTGTCTGAGAGATCTGGCTTCCAACCCAGACCCTGCCATTACATGTTGTGTGATATTGGGCAAGTTACTTAAATCTCTCTAAGCCTTGGTTCCCTCATCATTCAACATAGACAATATCAGTACTTACTGCACAGGCTGGCTTTGAGGATTAAATGAAAGGAAGTATGGAAAGTAATTTACTCAGTGTCTGACACTTAGTACATGTGCAATAAACATGAGTCATCATGCTAACCAGAGAGGCTGGGGGCTGAAATCCAGCACAGAAACTAAAGGCAAGAGGCAAAGCATGAAAGAGGAAGTCATGATCATGGGAACAGAGAAGAAAAACTCTATCACACCAGGTCCACTTTGTATCTACTAGGGAATCATCATGGTCCCATTCCCAAATATCTAGTTTAGGGGTGGATGGCAATAACCCAAAAATAGTCAGGCATCTGAAAACCTCAGACTTTGAGTGCAAATCCAGAAGCACTTGAAAATTCAACTACTTGGTCAATGGAGAGGTCAGCTGCCTACATTTGAGCCACTAAAATCTAAGATTGAATATTAAATGTGGGTCCAAGATCCTCATCACAAAACAAGAAAGCAGTTTCAGTTTTTATAAAAGGAAAATGCAACCCCACCTCCCTTGCATCCCCAGTTCATTTAACACACATAGAAATGGTCCATGCCTCCTAGGGAGGTAAGAAATGGGCACAAGAACCATGAAATTAAAAAGTAAGTGCCATTAAGTCAAGCCCAGATAAAGAGACATGAGACTTCAGAGAAGTGAAAGAAACTAAATTTACCAAGCTCAGAGTTCCTGTCATGGCTGAGCAGTTAAATGAATCTGACTAGCATCCATGAGGACACAGGTTCAATCCCTGGCCTTGCTCAGTGGGTTAAGGATCAGGCGTTGCCGTGAGCTGTGGTGTAGGTTGCAGATGCAGCTTAGATCCTGTGTTGCTGTGGCTACGGCATAGGCTGGCAGCTACAGCTCTGATTCAACCCTGAGCCTGGGAACCTCCATATGCTGCAAGTACAGCCTTAAAAAGCAAAATAAGTAAACAAACAAACAAACAAATTTACCGAGCTCCTATTCTGGTATAGATGCATGATAAGAATTAAGAAAGGAGTGAATCAAGGAAGACTTCCCAAGAGAAGCCCCTCTGAGCTGATTATTGGCTAGGGCACCGAAGATTTGGAGCCACGTCCATCTCTTCAGCAGGATCCTGACAATGCAGTACTGCTAGATGGGCAACCAAAAGCCCCAGAGCCACCAGACACCCTTCCCTCCTCCAAGTTCTGATTGGCAACATGGGCATCGACACACCACTCCATGCCCGGAAGTGAAGCACCAGCACAGGGCAGCTACGGGGTAAGCACAAAGTTAGATCAAGCCAACATCAAGGCTCATCTGCTGCACCCCATGTACAATGCACAAGCAGGCAAAAGAGTAGACAAAGAAACGAATGAAGATAATATGGGTTTCTTGGTAAGACTGGTTAAAGGTGTTGAGTCAGTTTATAAAGAGAAAAAAGAAAAAGACAAGAGAAAGAGGAGGAAAGGCCAGAAGGAAAGAGCTGGTGTGTTGTTAGTGGTGTTTATTTCTTTAAGCATATTTCTGCCAAGTCATTTTTTTAAAAAATAATATTCCTGTTAAATCCCTAAAATGTTACCTTGAGAGTACTTTGTTTTATTCACTGACCAGCACCAAGAAGAGTTCCTGGAATATAGTAGGTGCTGAATAAATATTTACTGTTTGAATGAATAATCCTCCACTACAGTAGGTCACTGTTGCTAAGAAGAAAGAGGCTTTGAAAGAACCAAGAAAAATAGCAAGGTTCTGTTTATAATTCAGCTCATTCACTTTAATAAGGTGGGATAACACAGGTGAAAACACAGTTCATGGCTCCTGGTGGGCAGTCAAGGTATGTCCACCAAATCTGAATCAGCCTGACCCATACTCCAGGGCAAAGGAAAAGCATGCCACTCTGAAACCAACGGTTCAAGCAGAATGGGCTCTGGCCATTCCACTGTCTCCTTTAGAGAAAGGTGCCACTTTCCACCTCCTGAGAATAGCAATGCTCTGGAAGTAAAACAGAGAAGACTATAGGCTCCATAAAAGAAACAGCAGTTGAGAAACATGGCAGGGTCCTTGAAAGGACTGGATTTCCCCACTGACTTAAAGCTTGCTTAGCAGATTTACCTACCAGTTTCTATGCTGTTCCTTCCATCCCTCTCCTAGTGATAACTGGAAGACCTAATCCCTAGCTAGTTCAGAACACAATTTTGCCCTTAAAGAGGAATGACAGTGACTTGAAGATGAACATGCTAATTATAAAGTGATGAAAGGAATCAATGTCAGCCATTAATTTCACTCTTCCACAGGGAGGTCCAGCTGAAGTTTCTACGGCCTGCAAGGTCGGCACTTCTTTCTGTGGCTATGCCTAATCCTGAGAGCCTGTTAGTTATTATTTATTACACGAGAAGCACTTTCCATCTGCAGAGTGCTTTGGAATCACATTTTATTAGTTACTCAGCATCTTAAATCTAAACACAGCTAAAGCCCTTGACGGGGGGGGGGGGAGACAAACCCTATGAATTACTTACTCATCATACTCAATGGGTCCACACAACTCCTCCCAATGACTGAACAAGTTGAGTAAGGGGCAAAGAAAGGACTAAAAGTGAGAAATTCAATTAATCCAACTCTTTTATCAAGGCCCGAGACTAGGTGTTGGAGTTGCAACAGAAAGAGGTACAGAAATAATAAATGTGACAAAGCTCTTGAACTCAAGGAATTTATAGTCTAGGGCCATTTGAAAGAATCTTTACGGTCCCCTCCAACTTGAAGAGTTTGTGTTTCTAAGAAAGTATAAATAGGTTTCAAATACCATTTGCAGGAACATGTTCCTACATGACCCAAAATTTAGGCAATTATGTAGACATAATTCTGATCTCAAGAATGGAATTAAAAGGAAAGAATACAGTATGGGCTTACTTCCTCAATTTTCACCTTGCAGAATCCAAAATTTAGTAGACATGAGAGTTAATAATCTCTCTCAAGAGTAGGCACCAACACAAGGAACTTACTGTAAGGAAAAAAAAGAAAAACATAAATTTAAGAGGATTCCATTTTCATAAAGCCACTTAACAGACGCATAAATTACCAATGATGAAAATAACAAACAGTTTGGCTATTTCTCTAAACATTAAAGTGTTCGGAGCAACTCCCCTCTACTACAAGCGATCACATTATACAGTCAAGGCCAGTTGGACTTATCACCTGATAAGAATAACAGAGGAGAGACTGATGGATGAAAGGAAAGATGGGGTACTCTACACACATTTTAAAGTCCTTCCCAACCCTTGGTATATGATTCACTTCCATGGACTAACACCAAGCCTGGCACATATCACATGTTCAATAATTATTCATTCTTTGTTGTCTTAGGTAAATGAAAGAACACATGCAAGAATAAACAGTCCAAAACTAGAAATTCTCAGTGCTGTTCTCTGGCATGGTACCCTAGTTGAGAATTCAGCTGTGAAAGTGAACTGACGATCATATTTCCTTATTCATCACCAAGACTGATTCACCAAATATTATGGCTCACACAATTCACAATTAATTAAATACCATCCTCTACATCGTGTGTGTGTGTGTGTGTGTGTGTGTGTGTGTGTGTGTGTGTATCCTGATTTACTGGCTAGGCCAAAGCTTCAAAAAGCAAGAAACAGAGTGCAGAAATAAGAACTCCAGAGAAATCTTTGCTATGCCATCTTTTTACCATGTGACACTGGGCAGCCTCTTCAAATTTATCTGAGCATCAATTTGCTCTTAAATCAAATAAAGGTGTATTTCATAGCCTGCCACCCTCATGGACCTGTTGTGAGGATCTGATGAGTTAATGGGTATGGAAAGGGGTTAGTCCACTGGAAAGCCTTGTAGAAACCTACATCACATACCATACTCCCCAAAAGGTTTAGTCATGGCCAATAAATTATTACTGTTTATATGACTGGTCTTCCCTGTGGTTTTTTCACAATAGCGCCAAGCATTTATAACCATTACATTGTATGCTTTTAACCAAAGCAAAGGATACATTGTGCCCAGTTTCTTTAAATATCCCCTAAATTATTGGTAGAGTCTACCACAGATCCCCAGAATCCTGATTCAGTTCCACTCTAGCCCCAGAAATGCTGCCTTGTCATCAAGCAAAGTTTCTTCTTTTTTATATACACACACACCTCCTTGCCACCAAAGGGCTCCTAGTGAGCTCAAAGTCAAGATGAAGGCCACACACATGCAAGGAAAGGCAGCTGAAGTCCTCATTCACCAACCTAGAACCATCAGTTGGAACTAGACTGTGAAAAGAGTTGAATGATTTACTATAGAAATTGGTCAGGAGTTCCCATTGTGGCCCAGCAGAAAAGAATCTAACTAGCATCCATAAGGATGCAGGTTTGATCCCTGGCCTCCTCCAGTGGGTTATGGATCTGGCATTGCCATGAGCTGTGGTGTAGGTTGCAGACACAGCTAAGATCCTCCATTGCTATGGCTGTGGCATAGGCCAGCAGCTACAGCTCCAATCTGACCTCTGACCCCTAGCCTAGAAATCTCCATATGCCACAGGTGGGGCCCTAAAAAGAGAAAGAAAAAAAAAAATTGGTCAATATAGTACCATGAGCAGGAGCCCTCAGAGGGCTTTGTTCTATCTGATAATACAAAGGCAGAACTCTGTGCAAGCTGATGAGCTCAGTATTACTGGGGATATGAAGCAGGAGGAATATGAGACATGAAGAGACAATCTGGAAATAATTAAATTAATGCTTTCACAAGACACCACCAAGGCCCACTTACACTTCACTTTTCAGGTAGAGAAATAAAGGCCCAGGGTCTTGAAGCATCTTGACCAAGTCAAGAGCAAGCTCAGGGCACAGGTGCCATCAGAACACTGACCTCTTAGCACCCAATTTCTCTGAAGCAATTGTTCTCTGCTTTCTCAGTACTTGCCTGCGTCTTTTCCTCTGCCCAGGAGTTGGCAGCCACGCTGGAGCAGTTATGGTCCCATTGAAGGGGCTGTTGCAGCAAAGAAAGTTGTGCTGAGCTTGGCCTCAGCAGAGGGAAAGGGTCTTCCCTGGACACCTGCAAACCACACTGGCTTCCTCGGAGCAGCACCATTGCACAGTCACTCAGTGGTGGGGTGCATGGGCTGCCACCGAGATAGGAAAGACCAAGAGCTAGAATATTTTGTCAGAGAAGAAAGAAACCTCCCTTTCTCAACTGAGAAAGTAATGCTACAGTTTTAGAATGGAAAGGGGAGAGGTCAATTTTGGCTGGAACCTCTTCCAGAAGGAGCAGACAATTAAGAAACTTTTGCCACAAAACTGTCATCTATTGCCAATAGAGTACAGAATCCATAAAGACAAAGAGGAGTATTAGAAATCATGCCTCAGGCATATACACACTATAGTATATAAAATGGATGGTCAATGGGGATCTGCTGTACAGCAGAGGGACCTCTACTCAATATTCTATGATAACCTATATGGGAAAAGAATCTGAAAAAGAATGGATATGTATATATGTATAATTGAATCACTTTACCATGCAGTGGAAATTATCACAACATTGTAAATCAACTAATTTTAATTGAAAGAAAGGGAGGGAGGGGAAGGGACAGAAGGAGAGAGAAAGAAAAAAAGAGGGAGGAAAGAAGGAAGGAAAGAAGGGTCGGAGGGAGGAAGAAATCACAGTCTCATAAAGTAGAAACGACTGTGGTCCTCTCTAGGGCCAGAATTTTGCTTTTTATTTCTTCTTAACCATCTTAACATCTGCGACAGACAACTGACTCATCCAATTACTAACTGAAAAGCCAACACCTCAATTTCACATCCCTAGTCCCATTTCCTAAGGTGTGAGGAAGTTTCTGGAGCTGCCTCCTACCGGTTTACTACTCCCACAGAGAAGAAAAATTTCTAAGAGAAGCAGAAAACTAATAAGGCCAAAACAAGGCTTCATTTGCTAAATTCACACCTGTTCCTACAGCTCTTATTGTTCCTACAGATTTCTTATCCAAAACCAAGAGGGACAAGCAGAGAAGTAAGACCATGAAGATGCACTAAATGCAATCATTTCCTCCCTCAGCAAGAAGTTATCTGCCAAGTGAAGGCTACTAATGTGTCCAAGATACATTTAAGAAAATCACAAAGAAAAATTGAAGACCAGGGTTTTTATTTTGTCTTTTTAAGTACAAACCACAGAAAGTATTTGGAATAATTAGAAACTACTTTCTGTGGGGAATTCTACAGGAACTGGAAAATCTCAGGCAAAATTAGAACCAAAGAAAACAGAAATAGTAGAGATCCCAGAGATCATCAGATTCAGCCCAGCCACTGTGACATTGAGAGAAACAGGCCAGAGAGAGTTTCACAGCTGGTTGGCGGTCGTATTGGGCTTAGAACCCACATGTGCTGACTCCAAGAATAATTTCTTAGTCCTCATTCCTTGGTAGCACTGACTTGAATACCGACTCCAAATTAAACCTACATGTGACCAAAAAGAAAAGGGAAAATAAACTGTTCCCTGTGGCGGATGCTTGGAACATCCCCTTCTTTCTGAAAACGTCACATGTCATGTTCTACAGAAGATGGAAACCAATGAGGATCCTGTTTTGTCAGTTGCGAATGCACACTTCCTAGGAATTCATTTGATGTCTGGTATTCTCCTTCTACTCCCTCTCCCTGTTTCTCTTTTGGCCATATATGGACTGAGCTCCAATGCCTGGGTCACAGAACTCAGGCCTTGGGTATGAATGCAATCTGGTTTCTGAGATGTTTCTCTTTACTGGAAATCCGATGAATCCATCTAGGAAACATTTACTAAAATGCAAAAGGCAGGGAGAATTGATTCACACCCTGAACTTGGCCCAGAAAAAAAGATTTTTCTTTTGCTCACCCAAATGTATGCTAACCAGATTCCGTAGAGAAAGTAACAAGTTTAACAAATACAGAGGATTTTTTTTTTCACAAATGTGTGTGTGTGTGCATGTACTCGTCCACAGGTGTGACAGATGAAGGACAGTTCTCACACAAGAGTTAGAAAGACAAAATTAACACTGTAAAAGAAAGGCACCACCAGCAAACCAATCAGAACATATATTAGGTCTTCATCTGTCTTAGTATGACTTAGTTATCTCTTCATTTAGTGTCTGACTTTCAAACTTTGCAGACTGCATTTCAGAAGCAGAAAATCTCATTGAAAACAGGGCTAACCTGCAATTATCATTTCAATTTAAAACAAGAATTTACCAAGCATCTATAATTCCCAACAATATGTTTGAAAGGACTTATACAAAGGGAATTCAAGGAGCGCATTCCCTAGACATGTAAACTTAGAAAGAAAGATGGGGTAGGAAATAAGAGCTAATTTGAGTGAGGGAGAAACCAAAGCCCTAGGAGTAGAAACAACGTGCCCAGTGGCACACGGATCAGTAATTTCAGTGAGGAGCACATAAAATCTAAAATGAAAGTATAAGGGACCATGGAAAGATGCTATGGCCTCCAAGAGCAGAGAGGCCTGTTAACCTGCAGCAGTGGGCAAAACTCACTACAGCACGTGGTCACCACAAACTAGCTTTGCCATTTTCACATTTTGTCTTTTTAGTGAGGACCAAGGATGGGCAGAGATCACAGCCTCTGTTTGAAAGGCCTCTGGAGGCAAGCACTCCTTATTAGAGTGCAAGATCCATTGATTCAGTGAGGCAGCACCCAGGGCAAGTTCCTTGTCCTCTCAATATCCCAGTGACCTATCTACAAATTGGACATGATCATTTCTACCTTATGGCATGGCTAAAGAGATTAAATGAGCTTTTTACAAAGTACCTGCCTAGCAGTGTTTGACACATAAATAAGCACTTCATAAACAGTAGCTGTTAGCAGCAAATTCATTCATAATTCCTGCTACAAGGAGAAGGAATGGTTTGGTGCAATGATATGAGAAGGCCTAAAGTTTGCCTCCCTGTAATTCTTCTCAACCTAACTATGAACTACAAGCCTAACTCTGATTATACACACGTTATCTGGTTGAGTCTCCTTTGCCTCAGAGTTATGGTGGGATCTTGGCTGGAAAAAGCTCTTTAGAAATTGTTTTGCAATGTGAAAATGTAAAATATGATCATAAAGGTCAGAACCTTCTTCGGGGAATAGTAGAGTGTCATACAAATGCATGTACTGCATAAGTATCAGTGGAGGAATACTTTTCTTATAGAAAGTAAATTCAGGTCTTTAAAAAGAAAGAGTTCCTTAAAAAGGGTTTCAATACCATGTAACTCCTCTCACAAATGTTCCTGAGACAGGCTGTGGCAAGAAATTACTGAGATGACCACTCAGTACTATATTATGAATAATAAGGAGGTGCTGGCGAGAGGCAGGCACATGACCAGGCCCAGGTGTGGGGGTCTGGGGGCTGACAAACCCCTGAGAACAATCACCAGAAGTGAGCAAGCTAAAAGGCCTTCATCACATGGAATTTCACAGCCAGTGTGGGGCACCCAGAAGGGCCATGTCTCCCTCTGGGCCTATTTTCCTCATCAGTACAGGCGCCACTTTCTCAACCTTGAGAGATGTCCAGAGAAGCAGAAAGCTTGAAGAAGCTTGAAGCACCTACAATACAGTGGTTTTCAAAGTGGGTTCCACAGAGGCACAGAGTTCAGAACCATAACTCAGCCCTGGACAGAAACCTATTTAACCATTTAATGACATAACAGCATCACCATATAACTATACTTTGATTATTTTATATACAAGTATCATTTACAATTCAAAAATCTTCTTTACACCACTTTGCTTTTTATGAAAGACTTACATTAGTATCTGTTTTCGTTGACCAAAAAGAAAGCCAAAGAGGATATTCGTTCTTACAAAAAAAAAAAAAAAAACACAAAAAGCAAAAATAGCATTCAGAATTTGCAGTTGCTTCTGCACTTCACTCCTCTTCAGCTCATGAAATGTTTTATAAGAACACTCTCACTTTCAGATAGCAGGGGAAACCTGTACTGGGGTTTCACATGATAATTCATGAGGGGTTTAAGAAATAATTCCATAAAAAAAAAGGTTCTGAAAACACCAAGGCCCGATGAGTCTACTGACCAAGGTCATACAGCCAGTCAATGTCTGGACCACAAAGACGTTTCTTGGACGAAGGCCTGGGAATGAGGGGCTAATGAGATACAATCAGAGAAAGTAACAAGAGCTCCAGAGAGCATGCACTGCAATTAGAGAGGTCAGCTCACTTCCCCCCACCCACAAAAAGGCTGGAACTCTAGAAATATTTGAGAAGAAAGAGGGGAAGGATAAAGGGAGCCAGCAGGAATGGGTATCCCAGGTCTGGAACTTCCTTAATGTCTCTCCTCGATGTTCATTTCTAGGTCTTCGGACCCAGGTAAACTGCCCAGGAAGAACTTGGAGGTGGGGCCCTGGAGGAGAAGAGCAAAGCTGGGAAAGAAACACACACTTTTCTTCTTCCCCTGACTCTTCAGACAGCGCTCTGGTAAGACAGGGAAAAGGTCCTCTTGGGCGCCAGTGGGCTTGAGCTTTGCATTCCTCCATCTCTCCAAGGGCCAGATAGGAATAAGCGGATCCACGTCAACCCTAGAGTAGTCTGGTGAAATCGCAGGGAGGACTCTTCAATCTGCTTAGTAACAGCAACAGAAAGTGCTAAATTAGTGAGTCAAGAAATATTTCTGGAAGAGCTATTCAACTGGAATGCTTGGAGAGCCACCCGCATTGCAATAACTCGAGCTGTCCTCATCTTTTAGAACACCCATGAGCCCAGGATTTAAAGAGAACTTCACAGCTCCAGGGGCAGCCAAATAAATAAATAAACAAAGAAAGCTCTAAGTGGCTGACTGAAGTTATTAGGGAGAAAGTTATATTCGCAATAAGGATGTGCTCTCTCTCTCTCTCTCTCCTCTCCCCCCACCTCCATCTCTTCCCCGACCACTTTTGGTAGTGAGCAGTTTGTCATGTTTCCAAGGGAAGCGACGCAGTCTCCTGCGCGGCCGATCCATCTAAAAAACATATCATCTGTCTCTGCGGCAGAAAGCCCAGTTGGAAGAAGCAAGTTCTGTGCGTTCAACTAGAAAACACTTCTTGTTCTCGCTGTCAAAATAATTCTGTATTAAACTTCTGGGATAAGTGACTAATGTGCTTGGAACCTCTTGGAGCGGCTGGTTTATTTATTTTAGGGAGGGGAGAGCTGCTGCTGCTGCTGGGGGTGGTGAGAGAGAAAGAGGAGGAGGAAGAGGAAAGGAGGAGGATAAAGGACCCAGAACCTTGGAGAACAAGCCCAGGCTCTGCTCACATGGCTCCCAGGGGCCGGCCCTGCCACACTTCATTATCAGAAACCTAACAAGGCACCGAGCCAGGCAGGAAGAGGAAAGACAAGACAGAGTGACAGGCAGTGCACACTTCCCAGAGTTAAGGTTGCCTCACAGTTCCTAAAAAGACTCAGAAAGTTAAAAAGTAAAAGTAAAACGAAATCCAAACACGCACACACCACAGAAATCCTATCACAGCTCTTTCTAAAACACATAACCACTCCCTACTGCTAACGGGGGGAAAAAGCCCCAAACATATGATGGGGGCATCTACCACCTCTATGATTTGACATCTGTGCTTCACCTCCACGCACCTTCCAGACATAGCCTGCCACTTCCCACTCCTCTATCTTCCCCTGCCTCTGACGTTCCCTTTGTCTTGAAAACATGTCCCTCTTCCTTGTTTATTAAAGTCCTAGCCATCTTTAAGACCTTTCAACACCACACCCCAGTGAAGCCTTCTCCAGCAGCAACAAAGGGAACCTTCTGCCTTCCCCTGTGTCACTGACAAGTTTACAGCCGGTCTCCAGGTAATCATCAGGTATGGACACAACAGTCTACCTACTGCCTGGCCCACCCTCCATCCTCAGAAACCGGTCTCCCCACAGCACTCACAGTGCACATGTACACACACACACACACACACAGACACGCACACACACACAAACACACCCCAAGCCCTTGCAGTCAAGAGGTTCAATTTTCCTATCTTAGCATCCCTACAAAGTAGCTTGAGGCCTGCATACACCAAGGACACAGTCAATGCAGGCCCATCACGGAAACCGTGCCTTCCACAGCAAAGCATCTTTAGCAGTAAACTCTCGAGAGACTTTAAAAAAAAAAAAAATGAGCTGAAAAATCTCAGAAGGAAAAAGGCCAGGAATTTGCTCCTGTTAAGCCTCTAGAGTCAGCACTTGAAAGCTACCCTGCTCCCTTCTCAAATCCCATTGTGTGGTCAGAGTCTCCTCTCCTGCTTTGAGTCAGAAAGTGGGCGGAAAGTTGGGAAACAAATGAGGAGAGGTGGCAGGAGAGGAAGTTCCCAGCAGGAAGCAGATCAGGTAAATAAATCTGGTAAAAACACCATTTTTATAACTGAAGAATGAAATGTACTACTTACTTTGTGTTTCATTTTAATGCCACAGGACCTCCCCCACCAGCTTCTCACTTGTAATACTTACACATTTAAAAACCAAAGGAAAAAGGAAAGAAGGTGTCTGGAGTGGAGAACAGGGCTGGGAGAGAACCAGGACAATGACGAGAGAAACAAGTTGGTCTGAATGCCTCTGGTCAGCTTTGGCAGGCTCTCCTTTTAACTTTCTCTCCAAAGAGCTACTTGGCAAAGAAAGCTTCAGAAAACAGTTTTCACTTTCCTTCTCCAAGCTCCACCTCCCTCCCCCACCTCATTTCGAAACTCAGCTCCAACCTCTTAAAGAGGAAAAGGAAAAGTGAGACCCAATTCACTCCACATTTTATACCACTTAAGGAAAACCATTTCTTGGAGCAAATGCTTTACAGTTCAGAGAATGATCTACTCCTTCACCCTGCTTCTCTCGACTTCGGCAGCTTTCCTCTCATTCCTGTCTTTTTGTCTTTCTTTAACTTGGAAGTAGTTCTCTGCCCAAAGAACTAGCATCATCCTTCTCCTCATTCAAAATTTTTATCCCTCTCTCACACACACACACAATATTGTTCCTATTTTCTTGAGTTTATTAGAAGGTATTAAATACTCACAAAGGGTAATTCTTTATTCGTTCATTTATTCAATTTAAATATAGGTCAATAAGCACCTAGTATTAAGCAACCTACTCTCAAAGAGCTAATATTCTAGTAGGGGAGATCAAACCATTAGAAACTGTAAAGCAAGGTTGATGGTGATATGTCATTGGAGGGTGGCAGCAGTGACAGAACTTCCTAAGCTCAGGAACTGTGCACCTGGCACAAGAGATGCTCTATAAAAATTTGTTAAAGGACTGAAGAACAGGTGAATGAGTAAAGAAGGAAACGGATAAAAACACACTTGAGACTGTCCTGAAAAGAATGACGAGGATTTGGACAGTCAGAAATGAAATGAGAGAGCCAACAGGTTAAAAGTGAGGGTCATAGCCACACAGAGGCAGTAAAATGAGGTGACGGTCTCAGCAATGACTCAAAGTCTAATGCAAAAGGGAAGTGCTATTGGTGGAAGAGCTGGAAACGTACCGATTTAACAAACAAATAAAGCACTTTCTATGTCATGGATTATAAACAAGTCACTGGTAAACCTTTCCAAATTCTAACTCATTTAATCCCCAGAACAATCCTATTCCCAATTTACACATGAGGAACCTGAAACAGAGAAGTTCAGTACCCTACCCAGGTAAGAGTGCTAATTGGTAGTGGAGCAGTCTGGTTGCCAGACTCTTAACTGCTCCATTTTTACATCTCTTTATTATATCAATGTCAAGGATATAGCATAGAGGGCCTTAAATGCCAAGCAGAAGCCCATGCTTAGTTCTATATGCAAAAGGAAACAACTGAAGGTTTGAGGAGCTAGAATGTTAAGGTCACATTTAGAGAGAATTAATAATTGGTATCCGTGTATAAGACTCATTGGAGCGTGTGAATGAATTAAAGACTAAGATGAATCAACCCCAACATCACCCACCGCCCTACCCCCAGCCAGTAACATGTATCACTGTTTCGTTGCTAGGTACAGTTTAACAGGATAGGCAGTAAATTTTTTCTGTGTACACTCAGACCCTGAAATTTGATTTTATATTGAAAAAGACTGTTCCCACTTGATTTCTGTGCCCAGAACTCCATGGAGCCTGCCATGATAGAGGGACAACATGGCTGCAATCAGCAGTGAATGGCCTCTTGGTCCAGCCAGAATACTCTGACAGGCAGGATTGTGCATGTGCTGAATAGTCACAAAAATAGCTCAGCAAAATGATGGAGGGAAAAAAATTGCACTCTTTAGAACTGAAGTGTTTTTCCTTTTCTCTCTCCATCTGTACTTCTATGACCTAGTACGGAGGCATCATTGTATAGAAGAAAGAGCACTGAATGAGAATTTAGGAAACCTCGGCTGAAGTGTTGATTCCCATTTTTTTTTTTAATATGATCTTGGATAAGTTCTAGGCCTCAGTTTTTCTATCAGGAAAATGAGAGGCTGATTCTTAACAAGAGTGATCAGTCCCCTTTGTGTGCTTGTGTGTGTGTGTGTGTGTGTGTGAGGTTGGGAGGTGTCAAAAGACTTGAAAGTGCATTTTGGTTGAAATATGATTTTTTTAATATTGAATACTTTAAAAATGTTATGTAAAGTAGAGCTGAGAACTAGGTTGTGGAGAGTGAGTTCAGGTAAAAAACCTGGGGTCACAAAGCCAAACAGCCATCCACAAATAAAGTGTCAGAGTAGTTACCTGTCAAGGGTGGGATTACAGGTGGTTTTCCTTTTCTTTTATACTTTCCTCTACATTCTAAATGTATAACAGAAGCACATGTTACTTTTACCAAAATAACCACTATTTTTCAGATGAATTTTATTACTAATTAATTCTAATAATAACCAGAATCATAATTGCAGGGAATATCGCATGAGTCCAGCAGCTCAGTAACAACGTGGGAGCAGTCTTCTCGTTTTTGTGATTGAAGAACAGAACAGAGATTATCATCACTGCCCCTGGGCTCCCACTCACCCACTCAGGGCAGCACATGGGGCTTCCAGGTGTTTGCACCTTAACGAGGTTGAACCCAGGAGGGAAGGAGCAGCGTGTCAGGTTCTTCAGCCCTGAACCAAGCACAGTGTCAGCCTCATTCTAAACGCTTAGTCAATATGTCCTCGATTCACAAAGGGCCTTGCTTGGAACTACTATAGGAGTAAAGCTGATACTCTCCAATTATATCTAAAGAAATTTTCTTAATCATGAAGCCACAAGTGTACATACATTTCATTAAATACATATACATATATATAAAGGTTTTATATATTATCACCATTCTTTTAGAACATTACACTTTGAGTGTGAGAGGTCCATATTTATTGAAATAAAAATGTTTTCAAGCCATGTTGCTTAGTGAAAATGTACATCATAGAAAAGCCTGAAATTACACATGTAATTGCAAATGCAGTCATTCATGTAAATATGGGTATGCCTATATCTACACTACACACACACACACACACATACATACATACAAATACAAAAAGAGATTTTAAAATGTATTTTCCAAAACTTTAACAATGATTATCACTAAAGAATAAATTTGGAGATATTTCTATTCTCTTCTTTGTACTTTTCTGCATTGTTCAAATTCTCTTTGGTCCTCAGAAAACATTTTTTAAAAAAATATTAAAACTACTTAAAAATAAAAGTGAACAAGATAAAAACCTACGAATAAAGAAAAATAAAACTACACCTGCCAGCCCATGCATTTGCCCAAAAATGCTTTCTGAACACAAATCTTACTTCCCCAACAGCTTTATCTGATATACACATGATACACTGTGAGAGGGGTTTCCTCAGTCTTTAAAATTACCTCCTCCTCTTTTTGGCTGACTAGCGGAAATCCATTACTGTGGGTGAAAATATTGCAAGGACAATGGACTGGATGCTAAGCGAAGTGATTGCTGCAGGCTCAGAGCCTCTTCCTACAAAGGAGCAAGAGCCATGGAGGCCTCTCATAGGATATGTTTCCAGCCCCTCTCACTGCCCTTAGCCAGGCCTGCTACCTGGTCCCCTCCGGCCGCCACCCCAGAACCTTACCAGCATACCCCAGACACACTGTCTTTTCCAACACTAGCTTCACCCAGTGTCATCTATGTGGCTGTTGTTGAGACAGTTGCTAAAAAAAAAAAAAAAAAAAAAAAAAAAAAAAAAAAAAAAAAAAAAAAAAAAAAAAAAAAAAAAAAAAAAAAAAAAAAAGGGCTACAAGAACTCGTAAATGTAAGGTGCTCAACCACAGTGCAGACAGTGAAGTCCTTCTTGAGCTGTAGCAATGGTGACAGTAACTATTTTGGTTTAGTTTCAGTGATGATGATGATAAAAACAGTCCACATAATAACAACAACAACAACAATAATAATGACAAGTTTCAAATGATGCAGCTGATAAAGGCTTAATCTCTAAAATAAACAAAAAACTTATACAACTCAACAGCAAAAAAGCCAACAACCCAATTGAAAAATGGGCAAAAGACCCGAGGAGACATTTCTCCAAAGAAGATATACAGATGGCCAACAAGCACGGAAAAAAAATGCTCAACATCACTGATTATTAGAGAAATGCAAATCGAAACTACTATGAGGTACCATCTCACACCAGTCAGAATGGCCATCATTAATAAGTCCACAAACAACAAATGCTGGAGAGGGTGTGGAGAAAAGGGAAACCTCCTGCACAGCTGATGGGAATGTAAATTGGTACAACCCACTATGGAAAACAGCATGCAGGTACCTCAGAAAACTAAATACAGGAGTTCCCTTCGTGGCTCAGTGGTTAACGAATCAGACTAAGCACCATGAGGTTGCAGGTTCGATCCCTGGCCTTGCTCAGTGGGTTAAGGATCTGGCATTGCCGTGAGCTGTGGTGTAGGTCGCAGAGGCGGCTCGGATCCCGCGTTGCTGTGGCTGTGGCGAAGGCCGGCGGCTACAGCTCCTGTTAGACCCCTAGCCTGGGAACCTCCATATGCCGTGGGTGCGGCTCTACATAAAGGCAAAAAGACAAAAAAAGAAAAAAAAAAGAAAACTAAATACAGAACTATCATGTGACCCAGCAATCCCACTCTTGGGCATATATCCGGACAATACTTTCCTTGAAAAAGACACATGAGCCTACGTGTTCATTGCAGCACTATTCACAATAGCCAAGACATGGAAGCAACCTAAATGTCCATCGACAGATGATTGGATTAAGAAGATGTGGTATATATTCACAATGGAATACTACTCAGCCATAAAAAAGCACAAAATAATGCCATTTGCAGCAACATGGATGGAACTAGAGACTCCCATACTAAGTGAAGTAGGTCAGAAAGAGAAAGACAAATACCATATGATATCACTGATATCTGGAATCTAATATATGGCACAAATGAACCTTTCCACAGAAAAGAAAACCAGGGACATGGAGAACAGACTTGTGGTTACCTAGGGGTAGGGAGTGGGATTGACTGGAAATTTGGGGTTAACAGATGCAAACTATTGCCTTTGGAATGGATAAGTAATGAGATCCTGCTGTATAGCACAGGGAACTATATCTAGTCACTTGTGATGGAACATGATAATGTGAGAAAAAGGAATGTATATGTGTACATGTGACTAGGTCACCTTGCTGTACAGTAGAAAATTGATAGAACACTGTAAACTAGGTATAATAGAAAAAATAAAAATCATTATAAAATAAAAATAATAGTAACAGCCCACCCACTGGACACATCGAATCTGCCACAAGTTATAAAAAATATGAAAAAGCAAACTCTGGGAGTTCCCATCATAGCTCAGTGGCAACAAACCCAACTAGGATCCATAAGGATACGGGTTCAGTCCCTGGCCTCGCTCAGTAGGTTAAGCTATGAGCTGTGGTCACAGACACAACTCAGATCCCACATTGCTGTGGCTGTGGCGTAGGCAGGCAGCTCTAGCTCCGATCTGACTCCTAGCCTGAGAATTTCCATATGCCGCAGGTGCGGCCCTAAAAAGCAAAAAAAAAGCAAACTCTCTCCTCCAAATACAGCACCCTGTATTATCATGTACTGTTAAAATAGAACAGGCTTTATTAATAATAAGGGAAGGTATTAGAGGTAGTTTTTATTTTCGTCTTTAGCCCTCTGAAACTTTCTGATTTTCCTGTATGAGAATGCATTGCTTCTATACTTTAAAAGGGGGGAGGGGTGGTTATTTTAAAAGACATGTAAACAACCACTGCCATAAATAAGCCAGGCTCTTCTTTCACAGAGTTTAAACATGAGCCTTCCTCACCAGTGAGCCTGCAGGGGATATTCTGTAACTAGGTCACCGGATTTCACTCCATCACAGTAGACCTCTCCAAATGTTCACCAAAGCTACCAACATCTCTTCAGGTTAATTTTGGATAACTGCTGAGTTGAACTAAAAGTAACACATTTATTCAAAAAATATTTAGGGAATGCCTCCAATATTCTTGGTACCATAGGAGACAAAAGAATTGGGGCTGCCCCACCCTCTAGAAGGTTACAGAGGGGAAGAATTATACACATGCATAAATAAGAATAGCTCAAGGTACAATGTGATAAGTTCTAAAAGTGTTCCCACTCAAAGCAGTGTGGGGTTCTAGGAAAGAAAATGTTATTTCTAGCTGCTGGGATGAGGGACAGAGGTAATGTTTCAGCACGGTCAGAAGGGAACAAAGGCTGCGATTGGGCAGATCCTGGCCCAAGGTACAGTTCAGCTGGCTGGAGCCCAGGGACAGTAAAGAGTGGCCTTAATGCTAGAGAGAAAGACTGGCATCAGATGATGGAGAGAACTCGGACTGCCAGGCTGAGAGTTTGGGTATACTTCTACTAGAGCAAGACGGAGTGCCTCTGTATGTGTACTGTGTACATAGTCATCTTCTTAATTGAAGCCATTCTCTTCTATATAGTAGTAAATTAAATCAGTGAACAAAAAGTAACAAGGCTATGAACATATATCCAAGCTAGTGAAAACAAGCCACAACAGGCTCAGGAGTAAAACTGTTGGAAATGACTATGAATATACCACAACTAGAAATCACACTACTTCAATGATGAAAGTCTGGTATGGGGGCAGGGGAGTGGTGAAGAGAGAATGAATTAGGAAGGAAGATAGCAAAAACAAGGTTCTTACTTTTGGTTGCTCCCAATGATCCAACCCAAAGTGGCTCATTCCCATCCTAAGGCCACTGATTTCAGCATCTATATCATTCCCGTAGCACCCTTTCCAAAGTCAAAGACATCTCATAAAAGGCAAGAATATTTTGGTGTGTAAATTCTACCTCTTGATGGAATAAGATTGAGGATTCACTGAGATCAGAAGAAAGTACACGTACCAACGAAAGACTGAAGAGAAGGCTTTTCTGTCACTAAAGCATTGACTACGGCTGGACATTAGAATCCTCTGAAACACTTATTTTTTTTTTAAATGCTGATACCTAGGGTTCCATCCCCATCCATTTAAATCACAATGTCTAGAAGGCAGGACCCAGGGATGGTTATAATTAAAATCTTCCGAGGTGATTTTAATGCACAGTCATTGCTGGGAGTCATTGCTGGAAGTTTGGATGAAATGCTCACAGGAAAGCAAGACAGCAAATAAAAGAATTGACTGTTCAGCTCAAGCAGTACAGTATTCCCAATCACACACCAGCTCCTTTTCAAGGCTTCTTTCCCTCTGGTTGGGGAGTTCAGGGTGAGCTCTTCATAGGGGGGGTGTCAGTTTCCCCTGGTTCTGTCTGCAGATGCCATAGGAGGGTCATCTGCATCATGTAATCAATGACGGTGTGTCCCCATATCAGAATACGAGTCAAGGGACACCTGGGCGGCAGGAGCCACCACTGGTCCATGCAAAGTTCTTCTCACCAATAGGACAGGGTAAGGAAGCGTGTAAGGATCTTAGTTTACAGCCTTCAATGTTGAGGCCATATGGAAGTATACAGGTAGGTACAGGCTTTGCTATTAGGTAAATGGTGACTGCCACTTTCTGCAAGAAAGTATGCAAGTCCTTTCATCTCTCCAAACCTACATTTCCTTATTTGCAAAATGGGAATTAAAATATATTCCTTGCACATTATTTTTCTTCTATGATTAAAAATGATATATGGGAGTTCCCATCGTGACTCAGCAGAAATGAATCCAACTAGGAACCATGAGGTTGCGGGTTCGATCCCTGGCCTCGCACAATGGGTTAAGGATCCAGCATCGCCATGAGCTGTGGTGTAGGTCGCAGACACGGCTCGGATTTGGCATTATTGTGGCTGCGGTATAGGCCAGCAGCTGTAGCTCCAATTTGACCCCTAGCCTGGGAACCTCCATATGCCATGGGTGTGGCCCTAAAAAAACAGAGAGATATGTGGATGTAGGCTGGTACATAATAGATGCTCACAAAATGACAGCAAATACATTACTGTCATTATTAAACTAATAAACAAACTTGGATTTGCCTCCAAAATTGCACTCTATGGCCACACAATGAACTTAAGGGCATTAATAAGAAATATATGTGGTAGACAACCAATTTCATCTCATAAACCATGAACAAGTATTACTTACACTTCCCATTACAACTCAAAACCAGTCAGTTTAAACCTAGAATGCCCTCAGTCATTTCTGTCAGCAAACACAAACTGGCTTGGACTTTAGCAGTCATTAAGACTTGCCTGTCCTCTATTCAGCCCTTATCACACAAGAGAATGGCAAAGCTGAAAGGTCTCTGGTAGTGAAATGACCATTAGCCTCACTCTGCAAGGTAAAAGCGGAAACCAACACTAGCTGGGGACACAGAGCACATCACATCAGGAGTAAGTCCATCCTCAAGAAGCCGGTCAATTTTAATTAACCTTAGAAGCCACTGAAGTTCAGAACAGAACTATTAACACACCCTAATTAATGTTTACCAATATTTCTCCTCATAAGACAGGGAGTATGGAAATTAAATGCCTTACTCTGTGCCAGCAGCAGCTCTAGAGTTGGGACTAAAAGCCAGGTCTGGAGGATTCCAAGAACCGGGATGGAGATGGGGTCAAATGCTCAGGCTCCGCATCACCTGGACAACTAAAGCCCTTCGCTTCTCTAAGCCACAGGCGCCCTGTCTTTAATGAGGGGCTGACTTCCCTAAAGATCACTGGGAAATTACTGGATGGTGACCATGGAAACTATTTAAAAACAAATTAAAGATAGATAAACATGAGGAGTTTGTTTCACTCTGACCTAGAGACATACATGTTACCTCCTGGTACAAAAGCATCAAAATCCACTGATAAAAGATTTGTACCAATTACTGATTTGAGACAAACGCTAAATAGCTGAGTGTTAAAATCAATATTAAGCCAAAGCTGAGATGAAATCTATTACTATTATCATCTGGATTTTCTTGATAACAAGAATAAACATGAAATTCCTCTGTATTGAAGATAATTTATCAATGATTTATTGTAGATGACTTTGGAAGTTTTTCTGATCATGAAATGTTAAGGGGACAAAGGTGGCAGTCTCCTTTTAATTTACCTTTAAAACAATTCTTTGAGCTCCCTGGTGGCCTAGTGGGTTGAGGACCTGATGTTGGCTCTACTGTGGTTTGAGTCACTGCTGTGACTCAGGTTCAGTCCCTAGCCCAGGAATTTCCACATGCCATAAGCACAGTCAAAAAAAAAAAAAAAAAAAAAAATTAAAGAATTCTTAAATAGGACTTTTCTGGAAAGATTTATAGCCCTAAGTAAACTTAAATAATGAAACTTAAAAATAGTTCTTAATAGTCATTTTTTAATTACAAATACACACACCACCAACCAATCCTATAATGATAAGAATTACAAAAAAATTTAATCTTATAATAATGCCTCTATTGGAGTTCCTATTGTGGAACAGCGGAAACGAATCCAACTAGTATCCATG
>PVHT021183693.1:43675876-43806847 GCA_004024745.2 Catagonus wagneri | reverse complement strand
TAGGGGTCTAATCGGAGCTGTGGCCACTGGCCTGTGCCGCAGCCACAGCAACGCAGGATCCGAGCCGCGTCTGCAACCTACACCACAGCTCACGGCAACGCCGGATCGTTAACCCACTGAGCAAGGGCAGGGATCGAACCCGCAACCTCATGGTTCCTAGTCGGATTCGTTAACCACTGCGCCACGACGGGAACTCCTCAAAGTTATCAAATTTAGATTTAACTAATCTAATACCAGCATTTACTATCAATTTATTTCCCTAATTGTTTATGCAAAACTTCTTAATAATTGTTTTACCCATAAATTTAATAGCATTCACAATCACCATTAAATATTGCTGCATTTTGCTCTTGTATTTTATATTTCAATTGATTTGTCTAATTTCAGGGTATATAAAACACTGAAGACTTTTTGATTCAAATGACATATAAAAGGTTTACCTATATTTGAAAGCAACCTATAACTAGAAAGTAATATCTGGATATAAACAGCAAATCTGCAGTGTATGTTTGTTCATGTTACAAATGGTTTTATGCTGCTATGACGGTAACCTATGTAATATTAGAACTCAGTCATTTCCTGCATAAACTCAGAGATGTCCAAAATGTTAATGAAGTAGGCATCCAGCTACACTACCCTTCCAAGGGCTGAAGCAGAGACCTGAGGCAAAGAACATCTTTACACAAATACTAAAGGAAAAACCAAACTCAGTGCATCCTTAAAGGCAACTGAGTCACCTAATTTTAAGACAGCACTTCTAGATTTTCAGTCTTAGCATGAAAACACAACCCAGGGCAAAAACAAGAATTTTCAATACATACATATCAAAAGGCTTCCACGAATCAGACTAAGTAAGATTATCTAGAACTCACCGTCCAGCACAGGAGACAAATATGTATATAACTAACCATCATCGTGTTCACAGAGGTCTGGCACAGAGTGTGGATGGCAGGATTGTAGGGTATGAAGAAAGCCTTCATAGAACAGGACTTCCAAGGCCCAAATGGAGGCTACATGCCCCGAATCTATCAACAAACTCAGAGAAAACAGTGATGCTCCTGAATGTCAGGTGGCCAGGTAGATAGGAACAGTCACAAATTTCATAGCTTTCCAGACCTGGTTTTGAGGCTGAGTTCTATGATATTACCTCTGTGACCTGAGAGAGTAACACAAAATATCGGAGCCAAAGTTTCCTCACCTATAAAATGGAAAAACATCCATATTTTGAGTGGATGTTGGAAAGACTGTATGAAGTGTCTAATGGAAGCATCTAGCAGAGTCCCCCGCTTTATCCTTTTTGCTCCTTTCCAGTATCAATTCACACACTCAATACATGAACTCACCCAAAGTTCTACTAAGAACCCAAGGTTCTTTACCTTGTTGCTGAAACAACCAAGATGTTTGCACAGCTCCAACAAGGCCGAGGGTACTTTCTCAAGAAGCGTGAAGGAATAACACTTAAGTAAGCCACTCAAACATTTTATAACCTCCCTGACATGAGTGGAGGGAGTCAGGATGTGAGGGTTTATCTGTGTTTATCCAGCCCTACACAGAGGAAAGAGGTGCGACTGGTGAGTAATGATGAGAAAGACCAAGCCTCCAGGGATCTAAACATTTAGGCATGGATTTCTGTTCAAAGTCCTGTTGGGAGATTACATTCCAAGACTGCGATGATCTTTTTGTAAGGTTGCCCTGGGTGATTTTTTGTTTGTTTCTTTTTTATTTTTTAGGGCCATACCTGCAGCATGTGGAAGTTCCCAGGCTAGGGGTCAAATCAGAGCTGCAGCTGCCAGCCTACGCTACAGCCACAGCAATGCCACATCTGAGCTACATCTGCAACCTGTGCTGCAGCTCACAGCAACGCCGGATCCTTAACCCACTGAGCATGGCCAGGGGTTGAACCCACATCCTCATGGATACTAGTGAGATTCATAACACGATGAGCCACAACAGGAACTCCCCCACAGCTGATTTTTGATCATTCAAAGGCCACATCTTTCACCTGAGGAGAGGCACTGTGTCTGGTAAGCATGAGCTTCTTGGAGATCCAAAGAGGAAGATGCCTGTGAAGCAGGGAATATTCTCATTTAAATCCTCCAAATGCTTTGCTCAGATTCTTCCTTCACCCTGCAATGCCTCTCCTCTGACAACCAGTCTCATACCTAAGGCATCGGAGCACAAGCCAATGAATGCAAAGCTCTAGCTCCAAGGCATGCATGAAAGTGGCACTGAGTTGCTCCTGGGCTGCCCCTGCATCGACTAATGCAACTTGCTCCCTTTCCCACTACTGAAAGCCTGATTCACTAATTTTTTAAAAGGGGGTGTGAGGTTCCAGGCCTAAAATGGTAAGGATCAGATACAAACTGTGGTGACCACACAAGAAATTGAGGCCTTGTCTCAGATGTGGTAGACACTTTCAAATCACCAAAGGGAACACATACTGAACTAGTATAATCTTCCTGAACTCATTCTGCCCTTATAAGGCAGCTTCCCTGTTTTGGTTTTCACTTTCTTATGCAGTTTTAGAATAATACATCACGAGTAGGCTTTAACTTCTTAAGAAGAGGTGGGAAGATCCAATTCTGGTTTAATATATAGTCACTGAAATTCATCCGGCATTTATTGAGCAAAAACCGTGTGCGTAGATGGTCCTGAGCTGGCCCCTGGAAGTACAAAGGTGAATGAAGATATAACCATTGACTCATGAAGCACAAGGATTTGCCTTGTAGGTAGTGAGTAAAGATTAACTGTTGAGCGTTGCAATACGTAAATATTATAATATTAATTTTCATGTTAAAAGTATAGGATATATTTAACAATGGAGAACTGGTTTAAACATGAGGGCACAGAACTGCAGTTGCAATGTATACATACACACAGCAGAGAACATTATTCACTATAATGTATTTGGGGGTAATATGATTACAGGCAATCTAGATTTTTTTGCTTACACTATCTGGTATTTTCCAAATTTTCTACAATGAAAATTAATTACTTATGTATTAAAAAAGAACATCAATATAATGTTGAAAATAAAGAAAGCACATTATGGAGTTCCCATTGTGGCTCAGCAGATTACGAATTCAACTAGTATCCATGAGGATTCAGGTTCTATCCCTGGCCTCGCTCAGTGCTCAGTGGCTTAAGGATCTGACACTGCCATGAGCTGTGGTATAGGTCGCAGATGCAGCTCAGATCCCACCTGCACTTTCGTGGCTGTGGAGTAGGCCAGGAGCTGCAGCTCTGATTCCATCCCTAGCCTGGGAATTTCCATCTTCCATATGCCTCAGGTATGGCCCTAAAAAGCAAAAAAAAGAAAAAGAAAGGAAAAGAAAAGAAAGCACAGTAATAGCTCAGAACTCTGAACTCCCAAAGAGCATGATATCAAACTTTGTATTTGTATCAAAATGTGTATTTGACAACTCAGCCCCTCACTCAGGGTGTGTGTGTGTACATGCACACTTAAGCACACATTTATGGTTGATACTAACAAACCTGAAATATGGAATCCTTTGTAAGATTCTGGTTGGGATGGGAGATGGATACAGGGAAGACTGAACAAGCTCCAGGAGATAGGTGGTCATCTTTCAGAGCAGCTAAAACTGGAGTATATCAGAGTGGCTGTTGATTAGAAGAGCTATTCAATGGAATTCCCATTGTGGCTCAGAGAGTTAAAGGGTCCAATGTAGTCTCTGTGAGGATGCAGGTTCAATCCCTGGTCTCGCTCATTGGGTTAAGGATCTGGTGTTGCCGCAAGCTGTGGTGTAGGTCTCAGCTGCAGCTCCCATACAACCCCAGCCTGGGAACTTCCATATCTCCAGATGTGGCCATGGAAGAAAGAATGAAACGAAGGAAGGAAGAGGGGGAAGGCAGAAAGGGGGAGAAAGAAGGAAGGAGAGAGGCAGGGAGGGTGAGAGAGAGAAAGGAAGGAGAAAGGAAGGAAGGAAGGAAGGAAGGGAGGGAGAGGGCGAGAGGAAAACAAGGAAGGAAGAAAGGAGGAAAGGAAAGAGGGAAGGAGGGAGGGAAGGAAGGGAAAAAAAGCCTTTCGAACACAGAAGATGCATGGGACAGAGAAAACCAACAACGGTTTCCATTAAGACTCCTAAACTGAAAACGCAGAAAGGCACAGCTTCCAAGTGCAGGCATTGCCTTGTGAACCAGCTGCTTCTCCCAGGGGCAGTTCTATATGCCTACTCCTGGGTGACAAGCAGCAATGTTTAAATCATTTATGTAATAAATGTTTCATGCTTAAAGCTGCACACCCCTAAGAGGCCAGGAAGTTATACACATAATCTTTTACAGATACATTTATCTGATTATTAGGATTAAAAAGAAACTGCTGTTAAAAACAAGTGCATTTAGGAGTTCCCATTCTGGCTCAGCAGTTAACGAACCCAACTAGTATGCACGAGGACGAAGGTTCAATCCCTGGCCTTGTTCAGTGGGTTAAGGATCCGGCATTGCCATGAGCTGTGATGTAGGTCGCAGACGCACCTCAGATCTAGTGTTGCTGTAGCTATGGCATAGGCTCCAATTCAACCCCTAGCCTAGAAACACTGTAGGGAGGTCAATGAGAAGCCAATAACTTCAAGCTCAGAAACACTTAATAAGCACCTACTATACTCCAGGCACTGTAGGTGTTTGTACCATAGTAATGAATAAAACAGGCACAGTTCCTGTCTTCACAGAGCTTAACTTCAGAAGAGTTTAAGAGAAAACAATAAAATCAAAACGGGAATGTGGAATCCTCGTACTATATGATACTCTATTGCAGCCCTAATAAACCTGACTGTGCAGATCAAAGCATCAAAGCTGTTAGTGAATGTAGACGGGTTGGGGTGCAGGACAGATATTTGTTCTTGAGTAAATACGTTTGACAAATTCATACTAAGATCCCCGAGAAGTCCTACAGCAAAGAAATGTGTTCAAATTTGTATAAGCTGACATTTCCCAAACATGTTTGACCACAAAAATTCCACTTTTCATGGAATACCTATCAACAGATCAAAGGCTAACATTTAGCAGAACTCGGTTCGCAAAACACAAAATAATGGCTATGACATCATTATTAAATTATCATCAGATGAGTTATTTTTAAAAAGACAGGAGAGTTTATTATGCTTCCTATAGAAATTAACCAACTTTTAAGTTTTAACTCTCGAAGGTGTGTAGCATTTATTTGGAATTCTTCGTTCCCCAAAACCTAGGGAAAAGAGACTGGTATATTTCCCAACTTTCAGGAGAATTATAGACCTGTAAAGCCAGCCACCAAGACCCCAAAACCTCTGGAGTCCCTTCTTAACAACGCATCTATAGGCTACAAGCAGGGGTGCCAGTGAAGCATGGGCAGTTGGCAGAGGAGGGCACAGTGAGTAATCAGCATGTGACCTGGTGCTATAGACATCAGACACAGAGTCACAGGTGCTCACAAAAAAGTATGCAGCCAAGAGTTCCCATTGTGGCTCAGCGGAAATGAATTTGACTAGCATCCATGAGGAGGCAGGTTCAATCCCTGGCCTCATTCAGTGGGTTAAGGATCCGGCGTTGCTGGGAGCTGTGGTGTAGGTCACAGACACAGCTCGGATCTGACATTGCTGTGGCTGTGGTGTAGGTTGGCAGCTGTAGCTCCAATTTGATCCCTAGCCTGGAACTTCCATATGCCACAGGAAAGTGAAAAAAATAAAATAAAATAAGAAGTAGCTCTATTTTCTAACAAGATTTGAAAATAATAAATAAATTAAGCCCAAACTACTTCATTCCATATAATGCTTACATACCCATATGTTTGAGAGCTACACAAAAAATTTTTAATCTCTTAACGTGGAAAAATATCCTATACAATTTCTTCTAAAATTCCTTGGGATAAACAATACCTAACATGTCCAAGGCCAGAGTGTATATGTAACCAGGTCTACAATTTCAAGATTTGTGGGTCAGTTCAAGCCTCTGAAATTCCAGTTCACCACATTTGCAATCCGAGTTCTACTTCCCTTCTAGAAAGAATAAGTTTAGAGTTGGAAGATGAGCCATATCTAACAACGTAATAGCTAGTATCAGTTTTTAAAAATTGATCAGCACTCGCCTTTGAGCTCAAATATCATCAAATGCATGGGAGGGTCAGGGAGCACTCTTTTGTGATGAACTACGGATTAAGTCACATTTGCTACCTTCCACCGCACACCTGAACTTCCTAGTAGAAGGAAAAAATAGTGAATCGGACCTTGAGGTTTCCTTCCTGGGTAAGTTTGGAGAGGAAAATAAAATATAATGAAGGTTAGACATTATGAGGTCAAGAGCCATCAACTAAATAGAATTTGATGTTTAAACAGAAACAGGTAAAATATCTGGGAAAGCAGCAGAATTCTCAGCCCTCTGATTCCAAAACAAACTCTTCTGACTTAAAAAAAAATATATATATATATATACACATATATATGTATATGTATATATATGAAATCAAAAATTATACTGCAGCTGAATACTAGGTACTGTTCTTTTCCAAAAAGCATTAAAATATAAAGGTCAGTTAGCTTAAATGGTATTTTATTGTACATACTTTAAAAAGACCTTGAACAATTAAAGCAATGAAATATATTCCTTGCTATCATTTTAAATGTTCTCAGAAGCATAAAAGAAGGCTCGTCCCAGTGTAAAAAATGTTAACTCCTTCTCTTCCTTTATGCACTTACTTCAAGGTCTAGCAGAATTTATGAGCCTTTTCAGTCGAGTTTCCAGCATGTTCATGTTATTTGAGTGAAATTCTTGGTCATGCAGCAGTTTCACTTACGTTCAGAGGTGTGAGAGCCCAGGTGTGTGGCCCATGGAGAGAAATATTTACCAAAAACACAGATCAAAGATCAAGACTAGATCAATGGTTGTCCCAGGAGCTTCAAAATAAAATGGATTTGAGTGAGCAGATTATTCAGATTCCACTAGAGATCTGAATAGGTGGTGGCCTGGCTTGGAAAGCACTGGACTGGAAGATTCTAAACTCCTCTGCAGTTCCTAAACTCTAGGAAAAGTTTCAACCATTTGCTGCTTTACGGTGTCCTTAGACCAACACTGACAGCATGATTTCATTTCTCTCCTTGATTCAGTTTCCACAAAAAGAAAGTGGCAAAAATGATAAACCAATTTCACCAGTCTATAGACAAAAAGTTAATAAATCATAAAGAACTCCACATATGTGACATCAGTTTTTATCAAGTCCCTTACATAACATATGAAAGTATTCCCTAACTTTTCATTCAAAGAGATTGCTCTCCTAACAAATAGTCTACAAACAATCTAAGGCTCTAAAAACAACCTCAATCATTTTTTCCCCACCCAAGTACCTGGCATCTAGTACTGTGGGTGTAGTACTTGCTCAAAGAATCATAAATCCCAGGGAAGGAAGAGCTCCACGGAAGTTGTCTGGAGAGCTCCCAACTCTCATGCAGAAAAGAATCATTACCCCATTGCATGGGTGGGTCAAGTGAGGCTCAGAAAGCTCAAGTGATTTGAGCTTAGTCACACTCAGGTGTCTAGACTCCACATCGACATTCCTCTCTGATTTATGAAGGTCAGACGCTTTTCTGCAGGACCTTTAAGCACAGGCTGAATACAGTTCCTGTTCTAGTTCATGTGGGTGACTTGAGCCGACCAGGGTGCCCCTGCCAGGCTTTGGCTCACTAACCTCTGGCCAAGGAGGCTAAGATCCCAAAACCTCTCCCCAAAGGCCATTAAAATGGAAGAAAAATGTTAGATGTCAATAAATTGTTGTCACTTAATGGATTAGTAACTTTGAGCAAGGTATTTTAGTACAAGAAGGAAAGAATACCCTATAATTACATTTCAAAACCTGACTTAGGGATATAAGAAAGGGCAGAGAATGTTAATCACAAACAAATTAGTGCAATGAAGTGCAGAGTGTCTGTTTCCTAGAGGCGTCTAAAAGCTACTGAGGCTGATGATTACATGGGTTTAAAAGTCACCGTTCCACTTAAAGGTCAGAAAAGTGAATAGATGAGGAGAAATACCTGTCTGTTCCCAAAGCTTTCAGGTACCGCAGATTTAATGTTAATGGGGAAAAAAAAGTCGTGGATAATCTCACTTTAGAGATAAAGAAATGACAAGGGATAAAGAAACTTACTTGAGATGACAAAACCATTAAGCAGCAGATAGAATACCCAAGGGATACTGTAAGTCATCTCTGCATTAGAAAATCCTTACATTATGTCACACTATTTTATGGTATCATCCAATAAATAAAACGAAAAACATGGAATAATATTTCAACAATTACAGTCAAGAAATGGAAATCTTTGTTTCCCTAACATGTGAGTTCATGGACAAAGGACAACTGTAAGGGTAACATGATTTTATATATGTAAATATATATAGATATATATTTGCTATATATATATATATTTTTTTTTTTTTTTTGCTTTTTAGGGAGGGCCGTATCTGCAGCATATGGAGGTTCCCAGGCTAGGAATCAAATTGGAGTCACAGCCATAGCAATGCGGGATCCGAGCTGTGTCTGTGACCTACACCACAGCTCATGGTAACACCAGATCCGTAACCCACTGATTGAGGTCAGGGATTGAACCTGCATCCTCATAGATCCTAGTCTGGTGCATTAACGACTGAGCCACGAAGGGAACTCTGGGTAACATAACATATTTACCATTATTTGATTTTTTTTAAAGCTGGGCACAACCAAAAGCAGACTTATTTTGACCCACAAGAAATGTGGGGGTTGGAGAAGGAAACACACTTTCTTATTTGATTATTAAGTTCACTCTGCAGTCTCCATTGTATGGGAGGCATTCTCGCACAAGCTGCCTAAGAGGAGGTGAAAGTCCTTGTGGCCTAAGACCTCATTCTCACAGCCCACACTTTTTGTCAACTCAAGAATGACAGGCAATAAGAGGGCAAGGATCATCACAAAAGGACAAATTGACTAATTATGGATTGCAAAGACGGATGGTAAGAAATGAAGGAAGAGAAACAAAAACCATTTCACGACTCTTGCCCTCAAATTTCTCAGTCTTCCCAGACCCTGCCTTCTGCAATACCAATCCATGTCCTTTGAGATGTGCTCTCCCATTAAACAGCCCCAACTCACAGTTTTTCTGTCAGTATCCAGCAAGGTGGGAAAGGGCTGCCAGTTTCTTGTGAATCCTGAAGATTTCCTTTATGAGTCATGGGAAACTGAAATAACTCGGGGGGCGGGGATGACTTTAGAAAGAAATACAGTTTTAAATCAGTTCCCACTAATTTGTTCTGCTGTGTGGTACAAGTCCTGAACACAGGAAGAATTAAGTTTCTAGAGTTGACGCAAAAATGGGAGTTTTTGTTAGGTTCTGTCAATTGTCACTGTGGCATTTCTTATTAGGATTTTTCTTACTGTCATTTTTTTTGTTAAATTAATTATAGTTTGATCAGTGTCAGAGCTATTTTGAATCCATGGGACTTTCCTCACCAGATTGTTTTGGCATTTTAAAGTCACTCACATTCAAGGCCTAAACAATATGGCAAGTATCTCTTTTTCTCTCTCCTTTGTACACAAATTCTAAACAAAGGAACCATCTGTTCTCACTCTAAAAACATCAGCCCTGTTTTCATTTTTCCGTTAATAATAATGCCTCAAACTTATAGCACGTCTTTTTCCAACTTGCTTATTAAAGCATTTTGGAGATATTGACTCATTCATCTTCAGCATCACCCCTGGTAAACTGGGGAGCAAGGGGAAATGTTTCCCAAGTTTTAGTTAGATCAGCGGCTATTGGATGTTTGATGAATTTTGTATAAATGACTATATGTAAGCCTTAAAAAGAACATGGCCATCACCTAGCCCAGCACTGGCTCTTCCATATATAAAAAGCAGACCCAGAAAGGAGAAGTCACTTCATAATCTACCCCCAACCGTTAAGCAGCCAAGGTAAGAGAACCGTGTCTTACACAGTTTTGTGTCTCGGGTACCTGACGTGTAAAGAGCGCTCATTTACATATTTGTTGAATAAATGAAAATTTTGAGGGTAGTTTTGCAGGTGGCTGTATAGAACTGGGGTCGGAGCTCTGCTCACCACCCCCCATTACTTGTGTTATTTTTAATAATACCAAATAGATGTAAATACAAGAAGAATTAAATAGAGACACCACCAAAAAGGGGTTGGGGAGGGGAGTAGAGGTGTAAGATGCGGGCCTATGTCTAGACATAAGAAATTTGTTGAACAAATCCAGCAGGCATCAACAAGTTTGGCCAATGGTCATGCGCAAATGCACCTTATGTTAAGGCCGGCTCTCTAAACTCTGCATTCCTTCTTGCTCCATGTACTTAGGGATTGATGGAACTCTCCCTTAACCAGGACCAGACTGGAAGAAATGACGTGTCTTAATGTCAAAGGACTGCATGTCTCTGTAACACCCCTGAGCCAAAAAGGACAGCACCCTCCACCCTGAGATTTCCTGCATCATTCACTGTAACCCAAGAGCACTCAGCCTCGGATCACAAATATCTACCACCCCAGAGTTTTCCACTGAGCAGAGAAGTCACTGAAATAAAACCTTTTTTCCATGTGTTTTGCTAGAAATCAGTAACTCATTTGGCACATTTTTCAGAACACCCTATTCCCCACTGCTCCTCCTTGAAGCTAAAGGGAAAATAAATTGTTTCTAGAAAAGCAAGTTAACTGTGGGATCCTGTCATCTGAATTGCATACTAGGAGTTCTAACAAAGTCAGCAGCTCCCTAAAGAGTCTTCAAAAACGGATTGTCTGTGTAGACAAGAAAGCTAGAGGTCCGAGGAGAGAAGGAAAAATCCTTTTTTTAAGTAAAAGAAAAGAAATCATAAAGCCAAAGAGAATTCAAGTATGTTATAATGTAGTCTCACATAAGGTGAATTCATCTCAGATGTGAATAAGAAACAAATGAGGGACAGAACACAAATGAAGGTAAATGAACCTTCCAACAATGTGGATGTTTTTTTCTCAAAGTGGGCATGGGGAGGTGGGGGTGGGGGAGAGAGGGGAGAAAGATTTGGGAATAAGGATGGAACCACTTCAGCTCCCAACATGCTGTGTCTGACAGGGGCACAAAAGCTGCGGGCAGTGTCTGGGATTGTCCAGCACACTATAGGAAGCATTTAGATCAAGCCATGAGTCTCAGCAGGAGAAAAAGACAATGAGTACTTCAGGGCAGATAGCTGCAAAGACAGCCCTTGCACAGGGCAGTTGCAGCAGACTGAATGCATCTCATATCAATAGCCCTTCCTCGCTCACCACACCGGGTTCCAACAGGCCTTCGGGGTGAAAGCTGTCCCCAGGACCATTCATCAGTCCTGCAGCCACTATCCATTGACCCTCTCTAAATACATTCCCGACAAGTTTGCTCTTTTCATACATATAGACGTTTCTGCTCTCAAGGCTACCTCCAAAAATACCATCTTGGACTTTGCATACATCCCCTGTAAACCAGCACCCTAACGTTTAATGTTTAAAATGTTTAAAAGTGAAAGGTTCCTACACTGAAGAACATGTGTAAGAGCCACAAAATGTTACTTTACTGGCCTTCATCTCCAATTCTAACTTTTTCAGAGGATCACTTAGAAGCTGGCCACTGAGGAGGTCGGTTGAGTGTTCATCTAATGTCTGATTAGGTCTCTGTCACATCTGCAAGAACAGAGCTCTGCGCTTGGAACTCTCTCGGCCCTTGACAAGCTTCTCCTGCCAAAACCACGTCTAGGAAAAGAACCCCAAGAAGGTCCAGATGCTTTCTCTCACATGAGCAGCCCTACTGGCCAACCAGCAAATACGTTTTGATACTGATAATTGGTACTTTTTTCAAATGAAAGTTCCTATCAAAGGATGTTGCTGGTTTGATATTCTAACCACTCATTTCATGTTGGGTGATTGCAGGCAAGGCTCTCAGTGACTCAACCACTCTGGACATTAGCTTCCTTTTCTACAAAATAAAGCAGTCCAACACAATTCAGTAAGCTTTAGACCTCCTCCGGGCTCAGAAATCCCACGCCTAATTATTTAGTTCCTAGCAGTAAACGATCTGCTCTTTTCCTTTTAGTTTGTTCATCTTCATCCTTGTTCTCTCGCTCCCTCTTTCTCTCTCCATCGCTCGCTTTCTCCCTCTCTCTCTCTCTCTTTCTCTCTCAGATACACACCCCCCACACACACTCACCTCAATAACTCTCTTATCCAGTCCACGACCTTGTTATTCAGGCAGCTGCAAGCAATTCTTACCCACATTCCCCATCACTGATTCTCTGCTTAAAGTTTGACACCAAAAAAAATTTTTAGGCAAGGGAGATGGGATTCGGGCACGAGCAAATGCAAACTATTTTACATAGAATGGACAAACAAGTTTTCACAGCACCGTGAACTATATTCAGCATCCCGTGATAAACCATAATGGAAAAGAATATTTAAAAAGAGAAAAAAAAAAAATATATATATATATATAACCAGACACCAGAAACTAACACAACACTGTAAATCAACTATACTTCAATAAAAATTTTTAAAGGATTTTTTAATTAGTTTATAAGAGAAAAACCGGGACCCCATGGCCCCCATTTACACACACACCTCACCTTGAGATGAAATCCTCTGTGTGCTCCAGCAGTCTCTTCTCCCCCAGCCACAAAGGAAGCCACCTGCCAAGGCTCCAGCTGCTCAAGTCCAATCTCTACCTCTTACTCTCTGACACCCTGAACAAGTCATTTTACTTCTCTGGACCTCAGTTTCCCTACCTGTAAAGTGAGGTGCGTGGGATAAAATAAATGCCAAAGCATATACCAATTCTGACATCCTACTCTAGAGCTCTGAAATTTCACTAGAAATCAAAGCAGACGCTCTCCAAAGCCCCCTCTCTGGTACTGGTGTTTATCTATGGGCTCCCAAGTAAGTGGAGGTAACTTTTTGCATGATCTTGACAATAAGTAATAATAGCGCATCAATAGGGGCAAATACTTCTAATTTGTGGTTGTTTATTTGTTTATTACCAGGCTAAAGAAGTTGCAGGCACCACCTGCCAATGGCCTTTGGAGACTCCATGAAGTCTTGTCTTTTTTTTTTTTTTCAAACAATGGGCCAGAAATTCAGAAAATAAAAAGGTGAAAGTGGAAACCACACACAGTAAAAATATGGAGCCTGAAATATTGAGAAAATGATTTAGGGTAAATACGTACCACATCCCTCTTTAAAACTTTTTTTTAAATAATAATGAAAGAAGAGGTACTCTAAAGTAAAATTAAAATTGAGCGCAGAAAAGACTGATTTGCCTAGGATCCCTCTCAGCCATGTAATCAGCACGAATAGCAAAGACCATATAATACTCATGTTTCTACTTGTTGCCCTCAACTGACATGGTTGGTCGTTTTGTTTTGTTTTAAATAAAATGGGGAAGCAACAAATATATTAAATCCATCTGCAAAAAACCCATATTTGCATGTGGAAAACAAATAAGTGGGTGCCTGAATGGGTGATTAGGCATGCAATTGCCCATCTGCACCCAGAGCCTCAGCCTCCCTGCAGGTGCGCCTGACGTAGGAGCAGAGATTCAGAAAGGAGGGTCCTCCGCCACGGAGCACAACCGTGGGAACTGTCCCAGCTCTCCAACCCCTGACCCTGATTCTTAAAGCTGAAAACCAGATATAACCCTTGTCATCCTTTTCTTAGATTTCTCTGTAGTCTTTCAATCACAACGGAATTTTTTTTTCTGAGCTTTTCAATATGCGCTTAGCAAACATTTGGTGTTGCCATTATTGCTTTCTTTCAGCCTGAAACACTTCTCTTCCTCTCATCTCCAACTTACTGCTTCACTGATCCAGGTCCCTGCTCCTGTGTACTCTACTCAGTAAGACCTTCTTGGACCAAAGAAATTAATTCTGTGTCCTCCCCACCCTCTGTGCCTTTAACCTGCTTTATTTTCCTTCCGAAAATAGATCACAATCTAAATATTATCTGCTTACTCACTGATTTGCTATCTCCATCAAACAGAAGATTTGTCTTTTTTCACCATTCTATTCCCTGCACCTGGAGTAGTCTAGCATATAGTAGGTGCTCAATACCCACTTAGGTTAATGGGTCATCATCATTATTTGCAAACCACTACACTGGGCACCACTACAGTGGGTGGTCTTATGGAATAAGACAGGATTTATGCTTAACCTTCTACAATGTAGTGGAGGAGAAGGACTGGAAATCTAGAGCAGAGCAAAGTGACATGAATGTTCTTACTAAAGGTATAAAAAAAAAAGCGCACTGATAGTACAGAAAAGTTAACAGTTGACATCAGATGGGGGAGTGGGTAGGGAACAGATTGAAAAAGGCCAACAGAACAGAATTCTCTGGAGCTATCCTGAAAAGCAAGAAATCATCCTTTAAAACACACTTACAAACAAGTACTAAGACATCCTCAGTTAGCCTCCATTCTTTCATCAGTATTGCTAAGTGACACAAAAGAATGCCCAAGGTAAGTCAGCATTTCCGTGTGCCAAGACCTTAGAGAAAATAAGAAACACTTTCCTCCATAAAGCCTTCACTTTAAAATGGAAATTATTTAATTTGCACACAAAATGCACACAAACATTTCTTCAGAAAAGTCCAGGCTCCTGGACAGGAAGGACCTTAAAGGGCATCCAATACAACTTCTTATTTCCTCTTCAAGGACCCATCAGTATCAGCCTTTATCTAAATCCCTGAAGTGATGGGGAACTTAAAGCCCCCAAAATGGCCCAGGCCACCGTGGTCTGCTCTTAATATTGAAAAATTTTTCTTCACACTGTTTTTCTGTTGCTCTCACCCACCGCTCTGAGAACTTCTTCCCGAGTCACAAAGAGCGAGTCTGTGTCCCCTCCTGTGGTAGGGTCCCAATCTGCTCCCTCCTCCTCCACCCCTATTCTTTCTTCTCCACAGTAATGACTCCCAGTTCCTTCTTCCATGCCTCAAACGCTCTGGTTTCCAGTGCCATCAGCCATCCTAAACTGCCCCGTACTTTCCCTCCTCTCTCCCTGTCCCAGCTTTTTATGGGGAAGCTGACCTAGTGCTCAAGCAATTTAGCATCCTGCAAAGAGCTGAGAATTTTCTCTGGGGTGAAGGATAAGACCACAAAGGATCCAAAGGAACATGGGTTAATTCTGTGAGCTCTGACCCGGGAAGACTGTGGCAGAGCAACCTAACTTTCTGACCTTGCCCTTGAAATGCCATCTTTGACATAAATTAGAGTTCTGCTTACATAATTACTCTTTGGGCACAGAGAAGACCTAGAGGTGAAGAGCATCTCCTGAACCCAGCCCAGCTCAAAAACATACAGAGTTTGGGAAGCTTTGTGCCTCCAGTAAGCCATGGCCCCTCTAGTCCTGTTGATCCCAGCTTCTCAACCCCTATGGCCAGCCTGCATAAATAAAGGTAAGATTAAAATGTGTAGTTTTAACCAGCTCTCTAGCTGAGAATTAAATTCTAGCCACTACTTGCTTGTGGGACCTTAGGCAAGACACTTAAAGTTAGTAAGTCAAAGCATCCCAGAAGGTAAAACAAAAAGGGATCTCTAAATTATCCAATCCAAAAACTGCCCAGAGACCTCCTGTACGCCTCCCTTCCCCAGTCTCAGCCATGCCAGACATAGCTAAATGATCACGGACTCTTCCCTTCTCAGTCAGGATACAGCTTCACAATCCTTCTCAACACAGCATCTAGAGGAGCCACTGCCAATCCACCATGTGGCCACATGAAATGAAATCCAAACCACTCATTCTACAGATGAAGAAAACTGAAGCTCAAAGACCAGCCATGATCTCCCAAGTCTCAGTGTTAGGAGCAGAACCAGAACTACAAAGCCCCCTTCTTTCCCCATTCACCTGAGCCCCTCCTCCTCTTCTAACTCTGATATTCTATCAGTGTTTGGTGAAGTGTGGATGAGGAGCTTGAGGTTGTATTAAGTTGTATAAGAAATACAAAGTTTCCAAATAGGAAGGAGAAGCTTCAGAGAAGCTTGGAGGAAAAGGAGAATTTGAGCTGGCCTGAAGAAGTTTGCTTTCTATAGGAACCAGGGTACTATAGCTGCTTTATCAGAAGAAAATTCAGGATCAGGGAAGTATTTCCAATAGCAGGAACAGCATAAGCAAAGGAATCGTGAGGACCGTGGAGTGCTGAGAGGAGGCTGTGGGCTGCTGAGCAGAGCAGTAGCCAAAACAGGGGCCATGGAGAGCAGTGGGGGAGGGGATGAAGATGAGGACAAGATGAGATCAGAAGAGTCAACCAGAGTCTTTGCGGTGTTTTAAATGCTGATTTTTTTTTTAATTGATTTAAAGACCTTAAGACTCACAATTGGGAAAAGGAGATAAGAAAGGAGTGGAAAGAAAGTAAAGATCTATCTCCATTCTCAATGGGGGGAAAAAAAAGCCTTGCTCTAAACTGTATTACAGGAACACTTTCATTATGTAAAAGCCTATTTTGTTTTCATGTCATTCTTAGATTACATCATAGAGTGGCTGCAGCCGTCTCGTACCATATTATAAATAAATCACTAGCTTAATCATAGAATGAGCCAGGGCCCTAGATTTAAAAGGAAAATATTAGATCATTTTTAATAACTGATATAACTCAAGCCAGTTGCCATTGAAGCAGGAGGAGATGATGTCATCCTCAAGAAGTCCAAAGAGGAACCAGAGAGGGTCAGCCCTGGGCAGGTCTCAGAGAAGTTTCCATTTAAGAAGGAAGAGGTGGCTGATGGCAGCTGAGTGGAGCTCATCCTCTGCATTGGAGAATTTTGTCATGAAAACCAACAATGTCTTTTCAATAGACCTTCCTCATGAAACAAAGTGTACAGATATTTCGTTCCCAAAACAACAATATTTCCAAAGACCAAAAAACATAAGCATATTATAATGTCTGTATTTATGCCTTGGGAGCCATTGAGCAAAATTATAAATGTTAAGGCTTTTAGTTATTCAGAAAAAGATGAAATCTGGGGAAACATATGCAAAGATTCAGGTCTGGTCCAAGCAAAGGGGACAGTGCAAAGTGGGGACATTGAAATAATGGCCTGACAAAGAAAAGAGTGATTTCTAGCAGTTTCAGACTACTAGGGAGAACGGAAATTAAAGGTTTAGGGGTTCCCTTTTTTTTTTTTAGGACCACATCCATGGCATGTGGAAGTTCCGGGCTAAGGGTCAAATTAGAGCTGCAGCTGCCGCCCTATGCCATAGCCACAGCAACGTGGGATCCTAGCCACATCTGCAACCTACACCACAGCTCACAGCAATGCCAGATCCTTAACCCGCTGAGCAAGGCCAGGGACTGAACCTGTGTTCTCATGGATACTAGTCAGGTTCATTACCACTGAGCCACGACAGGAAATCCTGGAAACTAATGTTTAATGTGCGTCAACCATGCACTAAGTATCATACACAGCTGTCACTTTAAATACATTATGTGGCTTTGTGAGCACAAAAGAATCTATAAGGTAGGTGCTACTGGCACTCTTTCTTTTTTTCAGAGAGGGGAAACCAGTTTTAAAACGATTAAGTGACTTAAGTAAGATTATGCAGCTGACAGGACAGTCTCTCTATTCCAACTTCCATTTTACCCAATAAAAACTATTTCCTACTACGGTCTTTCCATAAAAATTAAATAATTGATAAGAAACACTTTGAAATCATAAAAAATACATATATGTTTGTGTGTGTATATATATATATATGTATATAGCCAAAAGGGGGCATGGAGTAGTGAGTAGTATTAACACTTTGGCCAGTGACAGTCTCAATGACCAAAGCTAGCTTTCCTTATTTTGGCTGCAGGGCTGCTAATGGGCTTAACCATCATTTTTAAGTCTCCCGTATCCATTAATTTTTTAGGAATGCTAAGGTGGGCTCTAAGGGACCCTGTCATCTTCTATAAAATGTACAGCCGAGCTTGGTTTTACAGAAAGACTATTTTGGTGGGGGGAGGAGACAGATGCTCTGGAAAAGGGCTTTCTGCCAGACAGAAAGTATTGGCTGAGGTTTTCTGTCTGATCCTGTCAGTCTCACAGTAATGTTGTGTATCGGCTCACTGTTCTTAATACAAATGTTATTCATAACTGCAGAGACACACTGTCTGAGCCAAGTAATACTGATTTATGCAACTTTTCAGGACACGGCGTGACTCAACAGGAGATGCAGACCCTGAAATTTAACTAAAGGGACAACATCAAGGCTCAGGCCTCCAAATTTTGACCCGTTTTCCCCAGTCTCTGTTCTTCCTCTGAAAAGCCATGCCAGTTTCGAATTCTGTGCAATTACATATCAATGCTTACATTCAGATTTTAAATGGAGTTTTCCCTCAAAACATCTTCAAGTAAAACTGATCCACATATGTGAGCGCATGTACCTCAGCACATGCCAGGAAAGCTTGGGTGTGTGTGGTAGGCAGCCGTGGGATGGCCCCCTGTGCCTCCACCTCCTGCTATTCGGGCCCTTGTGCAGCCCCTCCCCTTGACCTGGGCTGGATGCAGTGACTTGCTTCCAGCAAGCAGAATGAGGCAGAGGAAATGATGTGTCACTTCCGGGATTAGGTTACAAAAAGCCATTATGGATATGGCTTCATCTGAGGGATTCTGGCTTGCTCACTTGCTCTGAAAGAAGCCAGCTGCCACGCTGAGAGCTGCCTAGGGAGAGGCCCATGGGGTAAGGACTGAGTGAGGCCTCCAGCCTAAAGTCAGCAAGGAACTGAGGCCCTCAGTGCAACAACCCCAGGGAAATGGATCCTGCCAATGATGGAGTGAAATCAGTGGTAGGTCCTTCCCAGTGGAGCCTTCAGACGAGACTGCAGACCCAGCAGACACCTGGACTACAACCTCAGGAGAGACCTGAAGGAACCCATCCCAGCTGCCCCCAGATTGCTTACTCAAAGAAACTGAGATAATAAGTGCTTCCTGTTTTCAAGTGCTAGGTTTAGAATAATTAGTTATGCAGCAATAGATAGGGAAGATAGCACTCCAATTGAGAGATCCAGTCCTGGATTCTTTGAAAGGTCCCTTCTGATGCCACTGTTTTTCTTGAGGCTTAGTGAGAAGACCACAGAGATAAACTATCAGGAACTCTTGAAATGTAGAGATGTTGTCCCCCCCCCCAAATGTAGAGATGCTTCCTGGCTTGGAAATATACACCCAGGCATGCTCTGACCACCAGGAGACGACCATGGAAACAGTATCAGTGCAGCTCAAAGTCAACATGATGCTTTCAAGAGCTCCCTTCATGGCTCAGCAGAAACAAATTTGACTAGCATCCGTGAGGACGCAGATTCTATCCCTGGCCCTGCTCAGTGGGTTAAGGATCTGTGGTGTAGGTTGCAGATGTGGCTCAGATCCCACGTTGCTATGGCTGTGGGGCAGGCCGGCAGCTACAGCTCTAATTTGACCCCTAGCCTGGGAACCTCCATAGGCCGAGGGTCGCCCCCCACCAAAAAAAAGATGAAAGACGACATGATGCTTTCACCAGCAGCACGTTGACAGGGAATGAACCAGAGAATGAAGCACACATGGAAGATGACAGGCTCCTTGCCTGCCCATCTGTATTCTGCTATCAGCTACACGGCCCTCAGAACCTATCCAGCCCTACTGAGCAAACCTACAGTTCCATGGTTCACTGTGAAGTTCTAAGATCAGACCCCCTCCTCCTAGAAAACCTCCCAATGTTCCCAATTCTTTGTACTCCCCCAACCTTTCATCTAAGCCCCACGATTTCCCAAGCACCTAATATGAGACCAGAAACATACCTGGTGATTGATTAATGTGTGTTGTAAACAGTACTTTCTAAAATGTATTTCACTCTTATGTATGTTTTTCTCTCCAACTAGAGTATAAGCTTCCCAAGGTTAGGGGCTGTGCCTAATTCACCATGGTATCCTAAAAATCCTGAGCATCACTGACTTTCAGAAAAACACTGGGATCAGGGCAGAGAAAAAGCACACACTCTGTGAACTAGGAGTAAATATTTGGCAGCAATCTAAACTCATGGACCCGTGGGGCTCTCCATCCATTCACCATCAGCTCCTTCAAACACAGCAACCCAGTAAGGTAGAACCTGAGAACTCCTGACATCCCAGGGCCCTACTCAAGGTAGAATAGAAGTATGTCCACTGTGCTGAGATCAGAACATGAAAAACGTGGAATTAGGAGAAAGGAAGCAAAAGACAGAAAGACAGTTTAGTTCTACCTTCTACTTTCACAGACAGCAAACGCCTCCCTGGGTTACAGAAAACCCCCTCCTGAGGAGGCTGGATGAGTCCCTACTTAGACCCAATAAATCCTTTCATAACTTTTGAAGTGAAAACATAAAAGCAATGAAAGCTGGCTACACAGATGGTCACACATGCCCGGAAACCACCTGACCGACTGACTGTGGAGAACCAAGACCTTCACCTCTGACGGAAGTGACCAATGCTTTGCTTCTGGCAGAGACTAATACCTGATTCTTCTGAGGATCAAAGAGGAAATATTAAAACTGAAAGCCCTTGGCTGCTATCAACAATTGTACACTAGTATCAATAGAGGGAAATAATTTCCTTCCTGACTCCAACTGGGCCAGTCACGCCTAAAGTAGAAGGTATGATTATCTAATCAAATAAAGACCCAAATGGCTAGACTGTAGCTTCTAGGGGATTTCTCAAGCATTGAGACTTCCTCTGTCTTTGAATCTACCTCCCTCCACCTCCTACTGTAAGAACAAAAACAATGATGAAAAGAAATAATGACACACGATGTCATCTCAACTTCAACCATCATCATTAAGCAAGTTTCCAGATCTAGCTCCTTTCCAAGACGGAGGACAAATTAGTGCCCATCCAGACCTGGGATGATGCGTGTGCAGTGTGGGAAGGAAAGGCACACAAAGCATATAGTTCATACCAGGACCAGCGCAGGGGACTGCACGGTACATAATCCTATGTTTCTTTATATTCAAGATCAATATTTTTCTTTATAGCCAATGTGTTATTTTTCTTTATATTCTTTATACTCGAACTAAAGAAGAAAACAACTGTAATCACCTATCATGTATGGACCACAATTTATCGTTTGCAAAAGAAGTTGGCATCAATCAACCCACTTGCTCTAAACAAACATGAGAGGTGGGCAGGACAAAGGTTATTACTCCTAATTCTCAGATCAGGGAAATGATGGTGGAGAGGGATGTTGTTTTTCCAGGGTTGCACATCTGGCAGGCTTTCTCCACCCCACCATACTCAGTGCCGTTTTATGCACTCACAAACTTCTTAAGCCATACTGGTCCCCAAAGCCTATTTCTGTCCAGTCATTTGTTTCATTCTCATAAAACCACACAGTCCAGCCTCACCTGTGCTAGAATTCCTAAAGCTTTCTAACAGAGAATTGGCCAGCCCTGATAGAACAGCCTGAGGAAAAGGACAGTCACTATCTTTGGATTTATTCTTTCTATCCATGAAAATGCGTTGGGCACCTATATGTGCCAGAGATCCCACTAGCCTCTGGGATACACACATAAAGAGGAGATACTGGCCCTCTTCTGACCATATTTTATATTCCTTTTTTTCTTTTTTTGCTTTTTGCTTTTTAGGGCCGCACCCATGGCATATGGAAGTTCCCAGGCTAGGGGTTGAATTGGAGCTGCAGCTGCTGGCCTACGCCATAGCCACAGCAATGCAGGATCAGTGCCATGTCTGCAGTCTACACCACAGCTCAGGATCCTTAACCCACTGAGCGAGGCCAGGGATCAAACATTCATCTTTGTGGATAGCAATCAGATTTGTTTCCACTGCGTCACAACAGGAACTCCCCACATTTTATATTCTTAGAGGCCACTGGACTGTGTACCCTGCATCCTGCCTTTTCCAGGTCTCATTTCTGTAACGGTTCCTGGTGGGAGATCACTTTTGATCCTCTCACTGTGGAGATGGCTAATGTCCCTTTCGGAGGAGGAGGCAAGGACTAAAGTCCAACACCCTAGGAGAACTCCAACGAGAGGGTAAAAAAGAAGGTTTGTAGTCCCCACAAAGCTTTAGTCCTCTCTCTGCCCCCTAACCTCACCCTGGTATTCCTTGGAGGGACTACCGCTTCTCCGCTGTGTAGCTGTAGGTGACAGCGGGCAGCCAGCTCATGACCGTGGGGGTCAGGGGTCGGGGGGGACATGCTGAGGATGAGGCCACCAGAGTACAAGAGGGCAGAGCAAGGAGCACTGCAGAGAAACAGAGCCCAGGTCCTGCTCAAAGCAGGCCTGAGGCTCACCTATCCTCTGGGATACCTGGCTTCAGCAGGATCACCCACCCACGTTATTTTCTTTCTAATGGAGCCTGAGGCTGCACTGGCGTTTTGGAGACAAAGACCACCGTAGGCTCATAATTAGCTTACAGACAACAGACCCGTCTCAGTCTCTTCCAACCTGCTCCAGTCAAGATGCCCTCTCCCACTCTGTCATAACACACTCGATTTTTTGTTTGAATCCAAGTACAAGGCTTCATATTCATCACAATTTTAAGCACTGAAAAAAACTCAGGAGGTGGAGCGGATAACAAAGATATACATCTGATGCTCAAAGTGTATGCTCGGGGCAAAACATTCCAGACCCTGTTTGAAATGTTAACAGACTGAAATGTTTAAGAGTCAAAGCAGTGGTTTCCAGCCTTTTATCTTAGGCAGATCCATAGGCACAGAGAAAGTCCAATGTTCTTTTAAGATACAAAAAAGTGTGCAAAATGTAACTATAAAACTCAGCCACACTTCTAAATGAAGTTAGGTCTTATGGATCACAACATCACAACAGCCTCGGAGCCCTTTTGAAAAACTACACCATAAACATGGCAAGTTATATTATTTATTCGGCAAAAAGTTAGAGGTGGAGCACATAGGGAGAGGCCCTGGGGATGGTGAGCACAGATCTAGATTTCTAAATAGAAGCCTTTCCCAGAATCCCCCAGCTGTTTTCCTTCAATTCCCTGACAGACCAGGAAATCCCACACCATTGATTCTTTTCTAGAACATGATGTTCTGTTCCACGTGCTATAAACACAGAGGATTCCAAAACACAAGGGAAAGCTTACCTTACCTGTTCACCATTCCCCTTTCTGAGTGTGCAACAGGATTCAAACTCAGATCCCTGTGGAGCCCATGCAGGCCCTTTAAGGCACACACAGGTGTAAACCCTTGCCTAAGCAAATTTAGCCTCCACCACCTCAAAGGGTTGTTGTGAAAAATGCTGTAAGAACACAGAAAAAGCAACTTGCATAGGAGTTAGCCGTTCAACACTACTGCCTCTTTTCCTTGCAAATGCCCATAACACTGTTCATTGACACTTTCTGGTCATTCAATTTTAAGAACACTTCCCTCCGTGCCAAAGGGGAAAGAAAGAAGTAATGCAATTATTGGCAACCCAAAGTCCTCATTATTCCAAATTTTCTTCCAGTTTCTCTTCCTGCCACCTTCCAAGAGCTGACTCTGCCTTTGCTTTGCCACACATTTTATTAGTATTATTACGTCTTGTCCATCACCAATGAAATCAATTCCAGAAGAAAGGAAGAACATTTTTGTTCTTCTTAGTTCTTAGTCTATCTCAGCTACCAGTGCCCATGCTTTAAATGAAAACCACTGATTTTTAAAACTCACTTAAATATGCATATTGATTACAAAAGGGTAAAGTCTTCTTTTCTGTGTAGGACTCACCAATTGAGGAAAAATATCTTACCTCCTATGAGGAACAAGTAGAACAATGGAAAAAGCTGTAAACTGGAATCAGGTGATTGGGCTCCGTCTTCAGTTCTGTTTCCTCAATGTATCCACCTGTGAAAAGGAAAAGGCGGTTACTTACGAATCTCTAGGATTTTACCAGCTTTAGAACTTCCCAGATTTATCAACTCTCTGGATAAACCATATTGGGAATGACGCCAGGCTTGAAACCCAAAAATCTAGTGGCGGACCTCTATACCTTCTAAACCCCCAGTCGGTTTCTGGCACTTCTATTTTCACTAATATGTCTTAAGAATGATGGGGAAAAGGATGCTGAGGGTTTGTACCTCAGCTTTGGGGCACAATTTGCTTCATCAGAATATCAGAAGTGAAAGATATAAATCAATTAGTTACTTACACTTTAGGCAAGAATAAATTAACAGCAAAATCTGAGCCACAATAAATAAAGAGATAAGGAATATGAGTTTGGAAACAAATTTCTAACTATGGGATCTAGTGGCTGCTGTGAACCTTAGTTTCTCTGACAGAAAAATGAGCACCAGTGAGCAACAGAGGGCTGGACAGCCTGGAAACTTCCTGGTAAATCCTCATTACCAGCTTTATTTCATGAAGAACTACTACTATTTTGCTAAGGATTCTGCAACATAAATTCCAACAGACAAGTATTCCAGGGTAGTAGGTTGTTATAAAACGTGACTTTCATATATACACAGGAAATCCATAGACCAGAAAATGACAGCTCATTTTCATTGTTGTCATTTTAAACATTATTGAACCAATCATACAACTGCTCTGTAAATATTATCTCATTCAATCTTCAAATGCCTGTAGAAGCTCAAAATTGAAGGGGACCTTAAAAATGACCCATCTCAACTCTTTCAACTTACAGGAGGAGAATCTGGAGAGGAGGGAAGGGGGCACCCAAGAAGCCCCCCATTACTCAGTGGCAGAAAGCCCAGGGCTCCTGGACAGGGACTGCTCCACTGGACCGAATTATAGCCACTTTACGGAAGAGGTCAGTGACACTCACTGGCCAAAGAGACTTGCCCTCAGTCACACAGTCAGCTTTGGAGCAGAACTAAGACTTACATACCCAGACCTCAGAACACCTGCTTCAAAGCTTTGCAGTATATCTGAACAGCAGAAAGAAATTAAGTTGGGAAAATGGAGTATAATCGAGATGAGCCCAGCAAAGAAATCCATTTCCTAAGAGCTGGTGGTCTTAAAGGGCATTTGAATTCCCAGAGCCATCACACTAAGATGAAAGAAAGCCATAATTTCAAACTCACTGAGAAATGGAGTATGAAGAAGCAGCCAACACTGGCCTTGTGGACTGGGCAATCTCATTTAAAAAAAAATGAGATACATTAAGAGATTCAAACCGGAACAGTTTCTGCAACAGGAGGAGCAAAGGGCAGCTTTTTAACCTTCATTGAAAGGTAAAGCTCTCTACCCTGGCCCTGCGGCATGCCTAAGGCACTTGACAGGTCCTCTCCACACACAAATGACTGTGGTCCTCCTTTTCCATAGCGAACTTCTCTTTTAACTTTTTTTTTCTTCTTCTCCATAAAGAAGAGAACAAGCAGTTTTGCTAAAGAACTGCTGTGAAATGATTGAAGTTCCTATGCAAACAAACCATTAGCAGAGTTCAAATGCAATTTAAATTACCAGTTGTTAAAGTGCTCCTCAATTTCGTGGTAAGTTTCCAAGGAGAATTACATACTATACACTATTTAATTGGTTGTTTTCTATTTTTTAACATCCATTTATTCCCCCCCATTTTATATTTCAGAAGTGTCTATAAAAGCTTCCCTTTAAAAATTATACATTGTTGAGTAGATTAAACCTAAAGATTGAAAAGTGTCAGAGAAACAGCTGTGGGATTATGCACCTCAGCAGAAACTGATGGTTTTGACACCACAAAGCATGAGAGTTTTAAAATCCTAGGAGTCACCTGACAGTATCCTCACTGCTTACAGATGAAGGCACTGAGACACCCCCCCTCCTCCAAGGGAAAGGGAGGATTGACCAAAGTCCTCTTACTGGTCAGTGACAGATTCAGATGAGAATTCCCTAACTCCCAGCCAGTGCTGTCTCGTCCCACCACTGTGTGGTGGAGAAGATGGGAAATACTCAACCAATTTTATTTTCTACCTGCAGGTTTTTTTTTCCAAAGAAAATTTGACGTCACCTTTAAATACACTGACTTCAAAAGTGGAGCAGGATAAAGGCAAATATCTCCCAAAATGGTGAAAAAGAAGTGAAGGTTGATAAACGCGTATAGTCAAAGGAGCTCCAATGAGTAGATTCCTGGCAGGAAAAGTCAAGAAACTTCTAAATTCATGAAACAAGTTATGGGACATTAAGACCACCAATTTCTACTGCTTTATCTGCCCAGAACTTGTGGCTGCCCAGGAATGAGAAGATAAAGGATCAACAAAGTCAAAGCAGGTCTTGTCACATCTGTAAATGGAAAGGATTTCTAGAGGCCTTCACAAGTACAGGACGAAGTTCAAGGCTTTGACATGGGATTTGTGTAAATTATTTGACCTCCCTGAGTTACAAGCTTCCTTATTTGCAAAATGGGGCTAAAATATCACCTACTCACCAGGGTGTATGTAATCATTTCTTAGGATTCCATACCCAGCCTGCAAAGCACAGAGCCTGCACGGAGCATGCATTAATCGCTAATCTTCCAAAGTCTCTATCTACGATCTCTCAAAGTCTATAGTTCTGTGGTTCTAATTCATGAGAACTACCACTGAGTCTTATAAGCCATGTATGCTCCGCAAGTGTGTTAGATGCTGTGTGGCCCCTGACTGTAAATTCATCTGTTTTGTCATTCAAAAAATAAAACCAAACACATGGATGTCAACTTACACACCCAGGCATTTTCCTTCAAAAGCAAACTCTTTAGAACTGCTATTTTTAAATGGACTTCAAGGAGTTCCCGTCGTGACTCAGCAGTTAATGAACCTGACTAGTATCCATGAGGACACAGGTTCGATCCCTGGCCTTGCTCAGTGGGTTAAGGATCCAGCACTGCCATGAACTGTAGTGTAGGTCACAGACATTGCTCAGATCCCACACTGCCGTGACTATGGCGTAGGCTGGTGGCTTCAGCTTGGATTCGACCCCTAGCCTGGGAACCTCCTTATGCCTCTGGTACGGCACTAAAAAGACAATAAATAAAAAATAAATAAATAGCCTTCAAATCCAGTTGATGAACCAGACAGTAGTAAAATCCCAGTTTAATGCCCAAGACCTCACTTAAATTCTCTACCAGCCCTACGTGAAAGATTTCCCAATTGTCCTCTGAGGAAATTGAAGGTTAGACAGGTCAGACAACTGCCCAAGATTTGAGGGTTAGTAAATGGTAAAGCCAGGATTTGACCCCAAGTCTTCCAAATCAAGTGCCATGACCTGAGTTTTATTACTTTGCAATTACAGCTATACTATGGACAGCTGTTCTTCTAGAGGCAGAAACATAACTGAAGAAACTCTTCTGCTATGTTCACATTCTAAGGAGCTTTGGGATAAAAAAACAAAGCCTGAACTTTTAAGCCAAAAACCGTTCACATTAAAAGCAGGTAGATCCTTACTGAATGCCACCTTGCTGTTATGTTCTTAAATGAAATAAAATGCTCAGCGCCTGGGCGCTAAGCCGAGTTCGGCTGGGTATGTGGGAAGCAGGCCTGAGAAAGACTGGCAGTGAGCTGATATCAGGGCAACTCAAAAACAGATTTTGAATGTCTGGGCTCATGATCAAACGAATAGCAGGTAACCCTAGTATCAGCTTCCGAACACCCCTTGGTGCAAATAAATGTTAGCTGCCACAATGTCAGCTGTCCTGCATTCAGAGATGCAGAGAACAGATCTTTGCTAGCACCTCTTGTCCTTAAGAAGGCACCATGTAAGGGCCCAGCAGATTGATGTGGGAACTGAATTAGACATGCCTTGACCTCTAAAAGAACTCACATGCTCATTCGGGATACACAAGACAGAAGGAAAAGTGTGCAAAGTCTCAGCACATGCAGTGTCCCTTTGAGGGTCAGGAAGAGCTCTGCCGATGATGAGTTCTAAACTGGGTCTGAACACCCAAGAGGTGTTCCTCCTCCTCCATGTATGAGGAGGTGGGCAACAGGCCCAGAAAACGCGATGTACCATGGCGTTAAGGAGATGAGTTCAGGGTGTTCTTGGGGAAAGTGACTAATCTGGTGTGGCCAATGACAGAAAACATGGAAGGATGCAGTGGGACGAGAGGCTGGAAAGGAATGTTGTGGCCAGGACATGGAGGACCTTGTGTGCCAGGCTAAAATACTGGCTCTCAAGACTCATGGCTATTGCATTTTGGAAAATGAGACAAGAGAAAGTTAAATGGTAGAGCTACTGGAACTGAATCTCCTCCCATGGTCAGCTTCCCCGCATAGCAAGGGTGGGAATATCTAAAGGAAAACTTCCTCTGGAGGGGCCCCTTCTTTGTGGTCCCCCGCCAGAGAAGTCAAAGGAGTGGGTGGCCCTCAGAGTTACCCCAAACCCACACCTCCATTGACCGTTTCCTCTAGTCTGAAACTCTCAACCACGGAAGACCCAAGAAAGAAACCAAGTCTCATGTTACAGACAGGATTTCCACTCTGCCTTTAGGGAAATGCCAGCACTACCCAATCTGATGAATCAGAAGAACATAGGCTAAACACAAGCTTAATCCTCTTTCCTGTCAATACGGAAGCAGAAGTCAGAGACCTATCCAGCCCATAATGTGTGTGCTCAAAGCTCCACATCACAGAGACCTAGCACCACGTGACGGGCGCTAGTAATGAGCCTGCACTGATGACACCAGTGAGGTTATATGCAATGCTTTCCCTTAAAGAAGGCTTTGTGGTCCCACATGTCAAAGACACAGGCAAGATGTGATTCCTTCCCTGTCCTACGGAGCTCCCGGTCTAGAAAGGGAGATAGAGCTTAAAGTAGGAGACAGCAAGTGCCACAGAAGAAGCATAGATAACAACACTATGGGTTGGTGTGATTATTTCTACCCATTTGACAGATGAGGAAATTCATCAAGTTAACTGACCTAACAGCCTTCCCAGCTAGGACATGTCACAGCTGGGATTCAAATCCAGATCCCATGGTTACAAGCCCCATAGAGTCACACTTTATCGCCTCATAGCCCACTGTGTTGTGAGTTAGCAGAAGAGAAAGCACAGAGATCACTTCTAGTAGGGGTGTGTGCATTTTGGAAAATGAGACAAGAGAAATTACTTCATTCAGGAGGTGGTACCAGGGCAGAAATTTATAGGAAGAGCAGCGGTACTACAGATGAAGATGGAAGAGGTCATCTCAGGCAAAAGGAATAGCATGAATTAGAACATGAAGATGAGAAAATTTGGGGTATATCTCTGGGGAATGGCAGGGCATGTGGTTGACTCAAGGACATTCACAGTGGACAGGTACTGCTGTCTGGTTATGATTAGCCCTGGGGACCACAGGCAGGAGTTTTTACTTAAATATCAAAAATACTAGGAAATGTTATGAGTATCAAAATAAGTAAATTTATAGTCAGGGAACATACAGTTGAATATACTAGGAAAATAATAAGAACTGTGGCGTGGACTCAGCTTTCCTTGGAATTCTTGCCTCAGTGCTAAGGCCATGTGTTAACTTTTCAGGACTTGAGTGGGGCGAGGGGAGAGGTGGACCTTTAGGTCCTTTCAGGTCAATGTGCAGAAGGACACTGGACCCTTTGGAGGTTAGGACCTCTATACCTATCTGGTAGTTCCTGATCTTCTTGAGAAGAGTTTCTACAGATCACTAAATGAATACCAGGCCCTCACTGGAGCATAAGTACCTTCTAATTGGTGAACGGAGCATGGAGAACAGGACAGGAGTGGTAGAATCTAAAGACTTTACACTTCCTGGATTCTCCACTAATTAACTATGGAATCCTCAACAAGTCACTTCCTTTTAACAAAAGCAGTTTCCTCATCATAAAATGGAAATAATACTTACATGGATAGGCTCTTGTGGGCATGAGCAATGAATTTGTAAGATTAAATATAAGGATGTGTGTTTCTACATGCAGGATGATATGTTTAGAATAGGTGCTTCCCCTGAAAACCACCATGCTGACAGGACTAGTATGAAAACTGCCCAGTCCTCCTGCTGAGGCATCTAAATCTGGAGTTGTCAACAATTTTTTCCCCAGCTGAAAATTGAGCTGTATTCCCCAGGCAAGTCATTACATCTTTTTGTGCCAAATTGTTTTCATCTTTTAAATGACCCAGTAATCCCACTTTGGGCAATATACATAAGGGAATAATCCAAAAGGAAAAAAAGAAAGCAATTTGTTCAGAGATGTTATTCATAGTGCTATTTCTAGCTCTTTATATATCCCTCTTTTATAGCACTTATCTCACTGTGCTGTAATTATCCACTCCCCTTCCATACGCCTCCAAATTATCTTTGAATCCATCCCCAGCACCTAGCACAATGCCTGGCATACAGTAAGAACCCAATAAATGTTTGTTGACTAAATGGGTAATTGGAGAGAAATTTAAAAAAAAATTCACATGAGCAAAAACAAAACATTGATTTTAAGAACTGATGTTAAAGAGTTTAAAAAAATCCATTAACTATAGACTATAAACTATTTGAAAAGAAGTATGTGATGAAGCCAAAGGAGTGAATTTCAGATGACTCTGTTTACGATCTCTGAGCATCTCTAGGCCTAGGCCAAGTGCAGTATAAGATCGCCATGAAACACCCAAGGACATAAAGTTACAAACTTGGTCACTTTGACCTGGTGGCCAGAGCTCAAGGCTCAGTCAGGGGTCTTAGATTCCCAAGCTGACTCAGCCGCTAGCTTACATTGACTAAGTGGCCTAACTTCTCTGAGACCAGCTTCTCCACTGAAAATTGGAGTGTTTACAGGAAAGCCCAGCCCATTAAGAGGAATTACAAGGAGCAAGGAAGGGCCAGCAAGTGTCAATTGAAATGTATATAAGAGGGCAGGTCGGTACTCTTGGGCCAGGGTCCCCAAGCAAGGTGGGGCTTTGAAGCCCCAGCTCTTCCGGGCACCCTCACCAGGAGCCTTCCAGACCCATCTTACAAGGTAGCTGAAGACTCCTCACCATGGAGTTTACAAGAGGCAGGAGTCTCTACAAAAACAGAGGATACATCAAGGAAAAACACTAAGTTAAATATGGCCATAAAGTCAACATCACTCTGAATGTTCCATATTCTTGGTGGGAAAGAATGCTTTATACAAATACCCAGAGAGAGTAAAGGAAGCAGCGTGTTCTTCAGGGCTTATTTTGGGGCGTTCCCGCAGCTCTCAGCCAGGAAGTCAGAGTCAGGAAGCCACTGCCCTCCATTCCTTGGCCAGAAGCTTAGGATCAGAAACCAAAGCAGGGAGCACTTAGACTCCTTGGTCTGGACCAGCTGCAAGTGGTTGGGGAGTGCACTCCCCACTGCACATGTATCTGCCTCCATCAGGGTCTCTCAGATTCCTGCTCACTTGAGCTTGACATTTCTCTGTAGGAAACTGCACTTGACATCCTGTAGACGATCCCAACAAAACATGTTACGAACTAATCTGCTTTTGCCTGGCTCCACTTCGACCACCCTAATCACTGCCACCTCCACCTCTCACCTGGATTATTTCAAGAGTCACCTTGAAATAATCTTCTACTCTTGCCTCCTCCTTGCAATCCCTTTCCCCCACAGTAGCCCCAGCGATGCTGCTAAACACAACTCAGATGCTTCCCATCACACCTCCACTCAAGTCCAAGCCCCTTCTCGAGCCACTGACACCTACCAGCCCCTGACTCGCCCTCATCTCATGTTCTCCTCCTGCAGCCCTCTATGTCCCAGCACACTGGGCTCCCCTGTTTCTCAGACACAAATTCATTTTCATCCCGTGGCCCTGGCACTGACCATGTCTTCTGCCTACAATGTTCTCCCCGCTGCCTGCCACAGGACTGGTCCCTTGTCATTGAGAGGTCGGCTTAAATATCACCTCCCAGGGCCCTTCCTCCATCCCCTCACAGGCAGAGCACCCTCTGTGAACCCTCCTCAGTGTTACTTATCATTCTCTACTGTTTACATGTTCATTTATTATCTGCCTCCTCCACACTTCCCTGCTAGAATGTAAGTTCCAAGGGATCATTGTTTTGTGTCTTTTTCTTCACTCTAAACCCGGTATTGGATCAGTGCCCAGAAGAGTATGAGGCACATAAGTGGGAATCCAATAAAGCTTTAATAAAATTAGATGAATGCATGCCACAGAAGACAGAAACCTTAAAGGTTGCTTAAAGGCAAGAAGCCCAGCACTAATATCCTGGGCTTCAGAGTCAGACGCTGATCACTAATGCTTGCTCTCAGAACTGGAGGAGTTTAGATAAAATTCTCCACTTCTCTAGGCCTTACTTTTCTCAGGTAAAAAGGAGACAACAGCATCTGCCTTGTGGGAGTTCCAGGAGAATTGAAGGCAATAAACCAAGTGGAGTGCTTAGAGCCCAGCTCCACAATGACGAAATGTCCACAGTCATCAACTATGGCCCCAACTTCCAGGTAGGAAAACTAACAGTCAGAAAGAGGCACACATCATCACCCAAGTCAGACTCGAAGTTAGACGCAGAGCCAGGTTACAAAATCTCATCCTTAGTCCCTGTCCTCTGCTCCACAGGCCAGCTGTTTTTCAGACTTAAGGGTACTAAAATGTCACGGCGGTGTGTGAGAAGATGTCACTATCCAGGTAACACTCTCACCAGCTGAATTCCATGAAGTCACACTCCCTAGGTTCAGATCCTAGCTCCACTACTGACTGTATGATGTTGGGCAACTTTTATTAACACCTCAAAGCCTCAGATTCTTCTGCTATAAAATGGAAGTAAATAAATAGTACCTTGGAGTTCCCTTGTGGCTCAGCAGAGTAAGGATCCAGCACTGTCATTGCTGTGGCTCAGCTTGCTGCTGTGGTACAGGTTCAGTCCCTGGCCTAGGAACTTCCACATGCCACAGGTGCAGTAATAAAGAAGAAAAAAGTTAGTACCTAAGTGGATAAACAAAATATGGTGTGTGTGTGTATATATATATATATATATATATATATATATATATACACACACACACACACACACACATTATGTTATTTGTCAGCCATCGAAAGGAAGGAAGTTCTGACAGAGGCCGCAATATGGATAAAGCTAGGAGACATGCTGAGTGAAATAAGTCAGTCACAAAAAGACTAACACTGATTCCACTTCTATAAGAGGCCTACAGAAGTCAAATTCATGGAGACACAAAGTAGAATGATGGTTGTCAGGGACTGACTGGGGGAGGGGAGAATGAAGAGTGAATGTTTAATGGGTACAGAGTTTCTGTTTTGCAAGATGAAAAAAGGTCAAAAGATTGGGTGCCCAATATATGACTGTATTTCATACTAGTGAGCTGTATACTTAAGAATGGTGAGGATGGTAAAATGGTAATGTGTATTATACCAAAATTAAAAATACAATTTTAAAAAATAGCACCAACTGAATCACTTTGCTGTACAGCAGAAATTAACATTGAAAACCAACATATTTCACTAAAATTAAAAAAAATAATAATACATAAATACCCCCCATAAAAGTACCTACTCACAGGTAACTGTAGTGTTGAATCAACATAGGTCAAGTGCTTAGCCCAGTGCTTAGCACCCAGAGCATAGTCAAGGCCGATCAGTTCTCCCTAACACAAGTAGCAGTGTTTACATCTATACAACCAGCCCTAACCTCCTAGTGCCCCTGTCATCAGCACCACGGTGGTTGCTTCAAGCCTTCATGCTTCACGGTAGCCTCCTCTCACCCAGTGAACAGCACCTACAGTCACAGCCCAGGCACCAGTGGCAAGGAGGGGACAGAGTGTGGGCAGCTTCCTGGGAGTTCCAGACAAGTCCCTGCCTCCTCGATGCTTCAGAGCAGCTTAGAGAGCTGCCTCACCGACCACACGTACTCAGGTCTCAGGGCGCTTCCTCCTCTCAGTTATGATCTGCCACCTAACGCTACTGAGCATCAAGTGCTTCCCCAAAACACCTCTCCAGCATCTTCCCTGAAGTGGAGAAAGGGGCCCTGGTCCCCAAGCTAATCAAAAACTGATCTGACTACAAAGAGTTACTCATCAAGGCCATGTAACATCTTGGGGACTGCACTATAATAGGGTAGTGCCCTCTTGATCTCTATCAAAAGCTGCTGTCACAAAAAGACTAAAGGTGTGTGTGTGTGTGTGTGTGTGTGTGTGTGTGTGTTTAAAATCTAGTCAGAATCCAGTTTCATCTGGGAATGTGAATTATACTATAGAATTCTTGCAGCTTCAAGAATAGTGGTAGAAACTTAGATGGAAAGCCCTGCTCGGTTTCTTTCAAGTGTTGTGCATAATTTCTCCACCAGGGACAAAACTGAAATAAGGGCCTCCACTATTCATTTCCTCCCCTTGGACAAGCTATCATCCCCTTTCAGGGAAGAAAAAAATACAGGCAGCAAAGCAGATCAGAAGGTATCAGCTCACATTCAAACAACATTCACAGGAGCAAAAGCTGAAAAAGGTAAGTATAATCCAAAGAAGGGTAAAAAGGTAAAATGTTAAAAAACAATAAATTCAGACCTCTGAGTCAACGGAACATGACAGAAAGAGGTTTGACCTGGAAGAACTTAGTTCTAAGTTCTCAATTTCTCCCCAATTAGATCAGTAAATGCGGACAACTCTGGCATCCTGAGTCTCAATTTCCTCATCTGCAAAATGGGCATCTTCTCTGCCTTTGCCTAAAGGTCAGCTTCACTGCTGTGGAAGAAGGAAATGACCGAGAGTGAAAAGATCTGGGTTCTAACCCAGCTAATTAGCCTGCACCTGTGAGGCAGGTGAGCTGCACTCCTGGGCCTTCCCTGTCCCATCATGCTGTAAAATAAGACAGATCAACGAATCATCTCTAATTGGACTCCTTCCAATTGTGACAGTCCATCAAATCTACACAATGCCCTGCACACCACATATTTATTGCAGACAGAATGCCGTGCAAATGCTACAGAGCAACATTTTGCATACTCTTAACTCTTAAGCATAACTCTGCTTTTCAAGATAAAACTACCCCTCCCAAAGTGCCACAAACATGCCTTCTGGCATGTTACTTTAGCCTAGCAATCAGACAGACAACAATACCAAATTATCTTTCTCCCCGACTTCAACTAGGCCTCAGGTGGAAGGAAATAATTTATATATATACATACACACACACACACACACACATATACATATACACACACAAATAGAATTTTTCTTCAGGCAAAGCCCATCATTAGATACCACTGTGAGAAATATTCCCCTGGGAAAGCAGCTGCCCACACCCTAAATGAAAGCAGCCCGAGATCCCAGCCACATATCCCATCACCGGGCAAGCAAGCCAGCCCTCGGGACTCTGAGCCCCGGGTCTACAGGCACAAATGCGATTCACCCTGGCAATAATGATGTACTCACGCGCTGACAGGAAGCACAGGCAGCTGGCCCTCCGATGGCCCTCACTCTTTCTCACACACCCTGAGTCTCACTGCAAGGAGGTGGTCCCCAGGCCTGAGGGGAACAGCACTGAAACATTCTCGCCTCAGCTCCCAGAACAAGGGGCAAAGGAATGGAGGGGGAGGGGCGGGGGGGAGGGGGCGACTTTGTTTCTGGAAGCAAGAATTCAAATCCTGCTTCTCCTAAACCCTGAGTCACCTCCTTCCCTTCCAATAGATCAGTGTGGCGGGTAAACATTTCCATATATGGAGAAGCAGGCTGGAGGATGTCAGAAAAATCACCCTTCTCTCCTCTGGCACTTGAAGAACATGCCCCACTAAAGACAGAATTCCTTACTCGGAGTAAATGATTAACCCCAAAAGAAGTGGAGTCTCAGCTGTTCCACAGGCTCTCCTGTTAGAGCAAAAAGGCTCCCTCGCCCAAACATGGAAGTGACTGGCCTTCAGCTAAGGCTTTAAGTTCCCCTTTGGAATGGGGCCATCTAGAATGCAGCTACACTTGTGAAGTCAATTTATTAATTTGAGGGAGGAGGAGGTGTTTGAGGGGATGTATCCGAAGAGGTCACCGCGAATCAGCCCACAGTTTTGTGGTGGCAGATGAGTCCTAAAACAACCCCCAGACTCCAACCCCTGACTCTCTTGGGCAGAGTCCTCTTAGAACTCAGTATCCTATGAGTTCTTCATAGGGCAGACAGCAGACAGGAAGACCCAGAATAGAAGCAGACTTGCAGGAGAACACGGGAGAGGAGGAGTGGGACAGAAGGGTGAAACGCCCAATTTGTAAGATAAATTCCTTAAGTTCGTAATGTTAGTTACAATCTGAATGTCCTGAAAAGTATCTGATGATTAAATTGAACCAGTGAAGTCAATCAATGATGAATCTAGTCTAAAACGACTCCAGAGAAGGAGAAAGGAGAGAGAGATGAGATGCTGGGGGAAATGGTGGTGTGGGAAGTAGGGGTATGCTCAGAGAAGGAATCTATGTCCTAGCAGGATCTTGTTCTACTGTTGGCTGTAAAGGCTTTCTAAGTCAGATGAGCCATTTTTCAGAATCATCACCCACTCCTGGATTTTGGTCCTTTACCAGGAAAGCTACTTGTTCCCATCCCCAGGCAATATTCAGCAATAAACAGCACTGGTCGGGGAGTGAGGGGACCCAAGCCCTACCTACCAATCAGTCACTCCTTACCACTTTGGATAAATCTGTTCTCCTCTCATGGCTTATATTCGCTCATCTACAAAATGAGTAGTATCCCAAAATTGTCCAGCTATGTGCTCTAAAAGCTGCTTCTCCCCAGCCCATCGATATAGTCCTGACATTTATTTTGATCACTTGTTTTCTATTTTTGCAAGCATGCCACAAGTACCTTAAAAAATGGCAAACATTTCATATTGATTGCATGTTTAATAAATGAACATAAATATAAGTGACTATTCAATGAGATAAGGAAACAGGATCAGAAAACCTTCCACCTCGTGCTAGAACTGGAACTCAGCACAGAATTTCTGCCAATGCAATACTCCTAGGAGGTCCCAGGCGTAGACTTGAAGAAGGTAAGGAGATGGTCTTCATTTATAACTGAAACTAGACCAACTATCAGACTCAGTGGTTCTGCAGAAAGACCATCATCTTTTCAGGACCTCAGGGTCCCTTCCAATATTCCAAAAGTATCATTTCAGCAAAGGAAAAGAGATATTCCATGAAAAATACTTGCCCAGGGATAGCCTGAGAACTCTGAAAGCAAGAACCAAAGAGAGAGCTACATGAAAAGCAGAATGAGATAAGTTTCCAGATCCACAAAGGGATCTTTCATTCCTTGATGCATGTATGCCCTTCTTCCTCTTGACCACTAAAAACCACTGGCTCTGGGATCTCAGGAGACCACAAAGCCCACAGAACCCAATGTCCCTCCTATTTATGAATCCCCCCCCCCCCGCCCCGTGGCATCCCTGAGGTCTCCAGTGAAGTAGAGACCATTATCTCCTGCAGCTGTAAATTCCATCTTTCCAACAGAAAGTTCTTCTTTATATGGAAATAAATATGGCTCCTAGACCTTCAACCTCCAGCTCCTTGTCCTGCCTCTTAGACCCAAACAAACAGCTTATGTCTGTCAGATGGGTTTTGGACTTTTGCAGGTGAATACAGATACAGAAAGAAGCTATCCAAGATCCCCCTGGCTGCTTCCTGACCACATCACACCACTAACTCTTAATGCATTTGCTGCCAACTTGACATCCATCCTTTTTGGGGTTTTACAGTAAGTACTAATGCTAAACAACCCATTCTGCTTATGTACTACCAGGCTTGTGGGTTCACAAGATGTACCCTATTCAACCCCAGTCACTAAGGGAGGATAGAAGAGAGACTTTCAAGATCAGTTCCTTACCCACCTCGACTCCCTCAACCACACCATATTCCCACCCTTTGTGGAGGAAGCTCAGGAATGCAGGTCCCATTCCCAGCTCTTCACTTGCTCTCTCTGGTCCTGTCAGACCTAAAACTGTCTCCAGGATACAAGACTGTTCCAAGGAACATGAAGAGAGAGCTCTGTAAGAAAAGAGGACCTTGCCAACACAAGTGCTCTCAGAATAACAGACATGGCAGCAGGACCAATTTGTCGTGATCCCTGACAACTACCTGCACCATTCTGGAACCTCAGTGTCCTTACAAAGTGGGGCGGAGGGGAATGTTCTTTTTTGCCACAGTTCAGGTGTGGCACTACTTAGATTCAAGGCTGTGTAGGAATGATGCCTCACATTAGTAGTATGCTCTACTGTTTAGTAAACAAATGCTTTCCCAGACAGTCTCATGTAATCCCTACTGACAACTATCCCTGGAACATTATACCCACTGAAGTGACAGGAAAACTGAGGCTCAAGTAGGTTAAGTTTAGTCTCAAGGTCACACTAACAGTGAGTAGTTAAAAGAACACTGGTTTAAGTGCAAAAGTATTTAAGATTCCAGTTCCACTGCGTACAAAACACATGATCTCAGGCCAACTGTTTAACTTTTCTAAACCTCAGTTTCTACAGCTGAAATTTGAGATTAAAATAGCCCCTCTGCCTACCTCTCAGAGCAGTTATGAGGTTCAAAGGAGATAATGTGAGTGAAAGCCTTCTGGAAAACAAAAAGGCGTTACAAACAGGTAGGGGATTATTTTGATAACTTGTCAATGCCTGTGCATTCCATTACAAAAACAAAAGCAGTGAGGTCATGCTCAAGACGAAAAAACATTCAAGCTCTGGGAATTGAAGGGAAATGATTCCATGTTCTACAGGGTTCTGTTCGTATGCAACTCCCTCTTGCACTGGAAACTCAGCAGCAACTATCAGATTTTCAACTGCCAAGTCACAAATGTCTGCAGGACCACTCAGGATAAACTCTCCCTTTTTAGCTACAAGCAAATGCCAAGCAAAAAGGAAGTAATAGAGATGGGTGCTTGGGAAGACCCTCTGAGAGGCTCAGTTCCGGAAACGTGGCCTGCGATGTTTTCCTTGGAGTAGTTGTTAGAAACACAGGCTCCAGTCTCTGCAACAAGCCCATGGGGAAATAAACGTACAGTACAGAGCTATTTACCAGAGAGCACTAAGGAAGCTTCCGAGCATGAATTAATCAAGGGTACAGGATATTTCAAGTTTCAGATTCCAAAAGAAATCTCCAACCCCATTAAACCTCCAGCCCAGCTCACAGGCTCAGCCTGTCATTCGGGCAGCCGGGCATCAGAGGCCCCTTTACATACCAGAGGTCCTGCTGCAGGTCACCAGGAGCCAGAGGGCACCCGAGAAGCTCTGGAAGCACAGGCGTGGCTCTCGTTTCCTTCAGGCCTCTCCCACAACACTAGTCATCAAGATTCGTTTCAACCCCAGAAATCCATTCCCAAGACTGAGGAACACACAGCTAAATAATCACTGTTTTTCTTTTCTTTCCTTTTCTTTTTTGTCTTTTGTGTGTGTGTGTGTGTGTGTGTGTGTGTGTGTGTGCGCGTGTCTTTTTTTAGGACCGCACCCACAGCATATGGAGGTTCCCAGGCTAGGGGTCTAATCGGATCTGTAGCCACAGGCCTACACCACAGCCACAGCAACACCAGATCCGAGCCACATCTCAGACCTACACCACAGCTTATGGCAACATCGGATCCTTAACCCACGGAGTGAGGCCAGGGATTGAACCTGTGTCCTTATGGATACTAGTCAGATTCATTTCTACTGAGCCACAATGACAGGAATTCCAGATAATTGTTTTTCGGTTTGCATTTTATCATCTGCTTCCTCTTTGTGCTCTGAGGAAGGCACTGTGTTAATTTGTTGCATAGATATGTGAGTACCTACCAGAGTGTGTGCCGGCATCCTCAGACAGCATCACAGACCTAACGAGTGTGGAAGAGAAAGACTGACCATAATACAGGACAAGAGACTTGAGAAGGATCCCCCTCAGTAGGAGGGATGGAGTTTGGGGCTAGCTATTAAAAGAGGGTAGGACTGAGAAAGGGGAAACGGACATCCCAGGCAAGAGGAAAGATCTGAGTCCAGGTCATAAAGAGCTAAGTCCAGTGAAGGGCAAGCTTAGAGGATGTGTAGGCCACTAGTGGGAGAAGGGGGCAGGTGGGTGGAGACAAACACAGCTCAGAAAGGTAAACTGAAACCAAATAATTTTTGCAGGCTTAAGTGACTAGATTCTACTTCTAAAAGCAGAGTGGTTTTTGTTTGTTTGTTGTTTTTTCAGGAGAAATCTCTGAGCACAACACTGATCAGATTTAAAAAATAGTCTCTTTGGCTCTTTGGCTCCTCATTGCTAAATAATAATAATAACAACTATATGTTTCGTCTGAGCATTGTACAAAGCATGCTGCATACCATGTCCCATTTAATCCTATCAGCAACCCAATGAGCTGGGCAGTCTGGTTCCCATAACACAGATGAAGAAATGAAGGTTTAAAGAAAAAGTAAGCTGTGCCAGTCTCAGTGATAGAAATGGAAGAGGCTAGGATTAACTAAGTGCAAGCTTAACTCCTTGCAATTCTAGACCATATTCTCTACTTTCTAACCTTCTTCTTTGCTATTACCCAGACTTTCCTTGTGCCACTTCTATAAGATAAAATCATCTTCACATAACTATCACACACAATAATACTATATAACAAACACAACCATCTCCAAAAATAATTGACAAAATCCTTATTTGGTTCTGTCTCTCCAGGAAGCCCTAAGAGTCAGGAACCTTGCTTTGTTCTCGGCACCCTACACACAGTGGACAATCAATAATTACACATTATTCAGCTAGACAACGTCTCTGAAGGTTGGGCCAGGGAAGTAGCACAACACTGGTTGTAATTTCCACTGTCTCCTTCACAAAAATGGAACTAATCTCAATGAGGTTCCCAAGATCCAAGAGGGATACACAGCCAAGTCGAAAGATACCAGTTAAGGATCCTGTGCAAAGGTTCCACTGCTACTCAGGGGCTGGATGACACTTAACCTGCAGACTGGTGCTCCAAAGGTCCTTCAGATGGAGACAGACAGAATACATACTTCCTTAAGAAAGGGGAAAAGCTCCTGGACCCTCACAACTGTAACTTGTGCTAAGCCACTTTGCCTTTCAACCTTAGGACAGGGACAGACTGGGCTAGAACAGTGGTTTACAAACTTTTCTTCTCAGCAGTAGAGCTTTTCCTTTAAGCAAAACGCTTTGCAGATGCTTAGCTTGTAAGGAAGATAAAAGCAAAGCTGCTAAAACTGGGCTCCAGGGCTCCCTTCTCTCCTAGTCTTCCAACCACTTGCCACCTCCCCACCCCACACCCCAACCCCAAGGCCCTTCTCAGAGTCTCCCAGGTTTAGGGGAGCACAGTTTGAAAACCAGCAGCCTATGAGCTCTTTATAGTACCTTCCAGGTCTAATTCTAGTAATCTCCAACGTCTGAGATATACCTCCTTGATAAGCAGCTCTGCATTTTTACCAGTGAGACAGACAGTATATATATGGTGTAGCAGGGAAGAAAGAGGTCTCAAATTAGAAAACTTGGATGATAATCTATTTAGGAGCCATGTTCTCAGAAGCAAGTTATTTAAATTTTGCTAAGCCTCAGTTTGCTCACCTGTAAAATAGGAAATAATATTGTTATCCACCTAGTAAGGCTTTCATGGAAATTAAGTAATTTAATGCATAAGTTGCCTAGCAGAATGCCACAAAAAATACTGTGTTCAGATCACTCCATCTATAAATATATCTAAGTCCACAGATGAAAAAGCAGGTAATACTGTATCCAGGGCACAGAAGATGCTCAGTAAGTGACAAGGATTCATTTCTTTCCTGCCTTGCTTTCATGGACATTTCAACCTAAACAAACAATATGATGGCAATAAAGAGCTAAGGGAGGAACACACTTTGTGTTCCAAATTCCCTACTGCTTATCTTTGAAAATATTACATTTTGTCTCTGGAAATTTTGAAACTCATGGCCATCTTAGGCCTCCAAGGACATCAACCAAGACAGTGCAGGTTGGAGAAGTGAGTTTGAGAAAACCACTGATCCAGGTCACTAGCGCAGAAGTGTCAGACTCGGCACCCCAGTACCTGGCTTCCACACCAACCAGCTCAGTAGCCTGAAAATGCCACCTGCTCTCTGAGGCTCAATTTCTACCTGTAAAATAAGGATGAGAGCAATCCTGCCTTCTACCTCCACATGATGTTGTATAGAACCAGGGAGTTAATGAGTGAGAAAAAACGTTACAGCTTCACAATTCTATACCTACACTAATTCCCAACAGTCTGGAGGCCCCTGCTCCAACTACAAGATGCCCTGTCTCTCAGCAGAGTTTTGCCCAGGTCCCCTGAACATCCTGAAGGGCTACCAAGTTAACCCTCAATTTCACTGCGGCTTTCCCAGCTGACTCCTCACCAGTGCTCTGCCCTGCACAAAAGATAATATCCAACTTCCCTCAGGCCAGCACTCAGAGCCTCCAGGACGAGCCCCAACCCATCTTTCTAGCCACATCTCCCACGACACTTCCATTGGGGGTACCAGGCAAGAGTACACATCCAGTTCCCCCCAACTCCAAGATTCAGCCATGCTTTTCCCCTGGCCTGTGCCTCCAAAGATCTCTTTACTGTGCTGTAAGGAAGAGGAACCCTTGGGAATGTTCTATGATCAGTGCGTAGACAGCAGCAACCTCACTACCCCATCCTTTCTCTAAAGATGTTCTCACCAATTACTGGTCCATAAACATCCACACCATGGTAGGAAGAAATATTTCTCTATTTCTTCGTAGTCAACACAGCTTTTCACCTGCCATAGCTTTTTAAATGTTTAAGGTAAGATATGACCATGAAACCCATTTTACAAATGAGGAATCCGAGAGTCCAGAACATAGTCGGTAGCTGAGCTGGTAGCCAAGCACAGGGCTTTGGGCCCAATGTAGTAAACACTACATTCTCCTCCAGCAGCAGAATGCAATTGAAACCCTGCTATAAAGGTACCGGCCTCCCAGCCACCTCACTGCACAGCCCTGGGCACATCGTTTTTCTTCTCTGAGCCATAAAATGAGGGCTTTGAGGTCACACCCCTTTCTCTCTCCTCCTGAAAGATCTCAGAAATAAAACCTTAGAGAGGGACCAAATAGGTAATATTTTATGTATATGTCAGTTCCCTCTCGAGTTTTCCCTCCCAAATTTCCATGCCCATCCCAAAAGAAGGAAGAAGGACTGACCCAAGTGTCAAAAAGCCACCAGGACCTATAGGACAGCACAGGGAACGCCATGTGGCTGCATCACCACACAGACCAACTGGCAAACCACTCCCCAAGAACAACTGCAGTCATGGTCACAGAGCATGAACCTTGTCAGCAAATTACTGGTTTGATTGGCAATTTTTAATAAGCTCAAGATGCATGAGCATTAATGTATACTGCACAGTTTGCATCTTACTTGCCCCACGGCCTATGGACTCCAAAAGGGAGAGCAGTGGAAAAATCGCTCTTTCCTTCAAGATTCTGAGGACATCAGCTTCTCTCCTTAGCACAGGTAACTGCAGCTGTACCTAACCACAACACTCTTGTCTGGTTCCACATCCAGACAGTATCTGGGTCACAGGCCACCGTGCAATCTCTGTGTGTTCTCCTCAAGTCCAAACGCCTACTGCCAGGCTCTCCCAGAACCATAGCATCCTAGAGCTGGCAAAACCCAAGTAGCAACCAATGCAACTCCTATAAACGACTTGCCTGAAGCATTCAATCAGAAAGCATCACTGATTTCTCTTTAATGCACAGCAATAAGATGATAAGGTTTTCAAGAACCCTGCACCAATATCTTCAGTGGCTTCCCAATGGCCCAAATCCTTTATGTAATATCTCCAGTTTCTCAATAACTCAAACTCAATCTTCTATTTCCACCATAAACCCTCTCCCATTGCCACTCAACACAGATTCTTTTCTTTATTCAGACTGAACTCTTAGCTTATGGTGCCTTTGTTTGACTAACCACCCTTCCCCATGCTAAGATCAAATATAAATACCCTATACATGCTTCAAGACCTACTGGTAGTTCTCAACTGGAATGATATCATTCTTTCAAGAAAAGCAGTTATTTCCACAAAGTCTCACATGTCACAGGGTCCCTAGCATCTGACCACTACAGGACAATGGTCTGGCCTCTAGCACTGAGACAAAAAACACTCACCACATTTGAAAAAGCCCCTTAAATTGAGGTTACTGCCCCCAACAGCCAATCACCTGACCACTATCACCCTGCATGAAAGCTTCCTCACTTCTCAGTCCAGTTGGAAAAGCCTCTCTTCTCTGAATTTGCTCAGCCTGCTATCTAGGACATCGATCTTGACCTTACCAGTACTCTTCTCGCTATGGACTTGACATATTCCCTTTCGAGGGAGGGCTCCCAAGGGGAGAATCCATGACTTATCTCTGCCCACGGTGCCAAATCTAGCACAGAGCACCAGGCTTACAGTAAGTGTTTAATAAACATTCACGAGCAAATTATGTAAACAAGACAACTGTCCAGGGCATGATTCTCTGGGTGAGATTAAACTGAGCTGGAAAATTACAAATCAACCCCACTGCTGTCAAAACTAAGGAGAATTCATTTCAGAAACTGAGACTAGGCAAATGGCCTGGTTTTCACGATATTAAGTATATTGATATTATATATTTTCTCTAAATAAACAAATATTAAGACTATTACACCAGTTATATTACAGCATTATAATTAATGGCACATATTAAGTATTTGGAGATAATAACCCATTTTCACGGTTGTGTCAGTGAAAAGCACAGTCTCTCCGTTGGTTCAGGTTACTTCTACCCCCCAAAGTAACTTCCTGAACCACAGAAGCAGATTCCTAGAAACTACATTCCCCACACTCCTTTGAAAGTAATAAATTAGATTCCAGCAATAAGATGCATTTGTGGGACTCTTGGAAGGTGGAAGCGAAGTTAAGTCCTACTTCTTCGGGCAAACAACACCTTGGAAACATGAGTCAAAATGATGATCCATTTGGCAATCCAATGTCCCACCATCAACTTTGAGGATATTGAGAAAAGTGTCAGAGTCCTCGGCAGGAATTCCTAACCCCACCTTCCTTATCCCTGGATTGTAGCTATGGAATAAATTCTTAAACTCAGTTTCTATAGGTGTAGCCTCCTGGTTCCCACTACTCCAGCCTTTGCAACAATTTTGTTAGCATTTCTTTCTTTGAATTAATCCCTTTCCATTTAAATTATGTGGAATGCCTTTCTAGCACTTAAGCCTGATACATGAAAGAGGGAGGAAAAGAATAGATCCATTAACTAATTATCCATTCATCCATTTCTGATCTGCTCAAGTAAGACCTATGTCTGTCCATACCTAAGACCTATTCCTTTGCCTCTATTAAGGGGAAAAAAATATATCACTTTGCTGTAATGAGCCAAACAAATCTCAGGGACATAAGCAGCAGGTGTCAGCAACTAGTTTATGATCAACAGAAACTCTAATTCCTGTAAAATGAAGCATACTTATAGCATAATTACTGACTCTCGTCTGAGAATTCTTCTGCTTGACATCCTTGCTTTCCAGATTTGCCACTGAATACTTCAGTACCTCAAAGGCATACCAGCAACACACCTAGCCCGCCTGCTCTGTGCAGCCCCACAGAGGAGGCCTTCAGAAATGCCCACCCCTGTCCTTGTTTCCTTATTTGTAAAATAGGGATAGCAAGAGTACCTTCCTTGTAGGTTTGTTTAGAGGATTAGGTGCATCACTGTGAATAAAGCAGCTTCAACAGCAAATGGCACACAATATTTGCTTACTAAGTCTTGCCTAGTGTGTAACCTAGAAGCATTCTTAGGGCACAGGTCTAAGTCCTATTTTACAAATGAGGAAACAGTCTCAGATTCTATAACCTTCCCAAGGTCAGATGAGCAAAGGGTGGAGGCAGAATCCAAATCCAGCCCCATGGCCTCCCACCAAATCCGAAGCCCTCTGCACCTCTGCATCCTGCTTGCTAATATGCACACCTAATGGAAAAAGGGTATTAAACAAGAGGAGGAAAAACAGCCCAGACATAACAGGGCTGTACCTTGGAAACTCTCTGGGCATCACGGGATTATAAGACCAATGTCATAAGCCCTGCCCTTCAGCACAGTCAGCTCCTGTGGGTAAAATTAGCACAGCTCTGCTCCAGTGCTGCCTGGAGCCTCGAGGCAAAGCTCACCCCAGGCACAGCACGACCTCACCTGACCCTCACTCCCAGGAAGGGTCCCTCATGCACCTCATTAGGGCCTAAGATGACTCATTTTGCTCTTTCCGGCTCTGGCGGCTGAGATCACCTCTTTGCTCTCCAGAAAGGCAGCTCCAAAGGAGAAGTAAAGACAAAAATGCAAGCAACCCTTGTGCATTCCTTTCCTCCAGGGCCTCAGGAGCAAGGATGCTCAGGAACTGCCAGGCCAGCTGTGTACTGGGGGAAGGAGGCGATGTTGAGGTACACAAGCCAGCTCAGGACCAAAGACAGACGTTAGTAGCCCGGATGGACTCCTGAGATCACTCTCCTATGCATTCTTTACTTTTGTGTGCTGTAGAACATAGCACCCTGATGACGGCCACCAGGCTCTCCTCTGCATCCTCACAACACAATGCCATCAGACTCAAGGACAGAGCTCAAATGCCGCCTCTCCTGGGACCTTCCTTGCTCCTAACCCTACCTAGCTAGAATTTTCATCACAACTTCTACAATGCCTTATCTCTACACTTTTCTATTTGGCACATATTTGTTCAACAAATATCTCTTGCACAGCTACTTTGCACTTAAGGATACAGAAATAAAAGGAATAACAATTGCCCTCAACGAAAGGCAACTAACTTCAATAAATAGTCAAATATGAAGGAAATGGAGTTATCAGGGGCCAGAGGTGCTTCCAAGCAGAGGTGACAGCAAAGCAAAGTCTTAAAAGGCACAGAGGAGCTACCACGATAAGGTAGGAGAGGAGTGATGTTTTGACAAGGTAACAGTATGTGTTGAGTCATGGAGGCTACAGAGAACCCCATGTGTGTTCCTGGAGCACAGGATCTGTCTAGAGATTAGTGAGACAAGGATGAAAAGAGTCAGGGGCCAAACTCCTAAGGTTCTTCTAGTTTATAAAAAGGGTTTTGGATATTGCCCTGAATGAGGAAATCATTGAAAGATTTTAAAAACAGAGATATGGCATGAAGAGATTTGCATTTTTGGAAAGTCACTCTGGAAAAAGAACAGAGAATAGAATGGAGGAAAGTGGAAATAGAAAACAAAGGCTAGCTGAGAATTACTGAAACACTTCAGGAGAGACATGGTGAGGGTGAACTGAGGTGGAGGGAGCAGGTAGATCAGGTGTAGTTACCTATAGTGAGTGGGTAAAAGGAGTTACCACGGTCAACTCAATAGAGTCTGCAGATAAATGGATAGAAAGGTGAGATAAAGGGAGGAAGCATCCAGAATGAGTCCCAGTTTCCAGGCGTGGCTGAGGGAAGAGACGGATGTTGATTTCATTCACCAAGGTGACGATGCTAAAAGACACGCTGAGTCTAAGATAACATTAAGATTTCCAATCTGAGGGTCCAAAAGACACTTGCCTATATGGACCTGGAACTCAGGAGTCCAGACTCAATATAACCCCCAGGGGTCATGAACAACACAGACACAGAAGGAGGCTGAAGCCAAAGCTCTGTAATACAGACATTTATGGGATGTGAACAGGAACAAGGGCCAGCAAAGGAACCTTGAGGACAGACAAAGATTCAGAGGAAGAATGAAGAAAGCCAAGGAAGCAAGAGCGGTCAAGAGTCACCATACCACAGAGGCCAGATCAGAGAAATGCTGACAAGAAATAAACTTGACCCCACAGACCTGGGTTAGATCTGCTTCAGTCAGACTGGACACAGGCTAAGAAGCCAAAAGAAGGTGAGGAAAGAGAGACAAGTGTAAAGACAGAGAAGCAAAGAAGAGGGATGGCATGTTGTCAGAGAAGGTTATATCTGTGAGTATATATCTTACTTCTCCCACTAGACAACAAGCTTGGAGAGCAGTGCTGCCCAGCAGACATATAATGCAAGCAACAAATGCAATCTGTTGTTTGCTAGCAGCCACATTTTTAAAAAGCCAAGAAGGAACAGGAGAAATTAATTTCAATAATATATTTTATTTAACCCAACATATCCACATTCATTGCATAAGTAATGAACACAAAACTTATTAATAAGATATTTTGCTTTTTTATACTAAGCCTTTGAAAACTGGTATTTCACACTTACACCACATCTCAACTTAAAATGGACTTATTTTAAATCCTCAACAGCCACATGTCATTCCGATTTAAATCTGACGAGTCAGGACTCAGCATGGAAGCTGGCATGCTGCATTTTTTTTTAATATGATGAAGTGAATGGACAGGTGATGGATGAAGGAAAAACAGATGGATTGTCATTCCACTGAGAAAATAAGTGAAGTCTCCATGCTTCTTTGCCTCTATCAACTATACTTAAATTTCTAGTCTCAGGTCATACTAGGACCAGAGCCTTGGTATAGTGTAATGTCAATATAAAACAGCATAACTTCCATTCCTTCTTCCTTCAAAAACCACAAACATTGTCAGCCTCTCTAATTTTCTTGGAGCAAAACAGCTCTGTCAAACACTGGTCAGAAAATCTACCACTCATACAGGTCTCAAGCAAATCATGTACTTCACTGAGCCTCCATTTTCCCCGCTATAAAAGTATAACCCCAACTCTGCATATGTCATTAACTCATTAAAATTTCAGAATAAGGAAGATACTAAAGCATTATATAGAGGCAAAGGATCACCGCAACTTTTCCTATATTATGAGTACAAACCATAGGAGCTTACAATATTATAAATGTCAATCACGTCTACTTGCACACCTACAAAAGAAAATAAAACCCTGTGTGACTACATTAACATTAATACTTTAATTTCCAACAGCACTAGTCCTCCCCTCTCTCTTCAAAACCCACAAAAGATGTGGTTGCCAGCCTTAGGTAAAGACTTCAAAGTTCATCTGACCATCCAACACCTAATTTTAGCGTGAAAGAAACAATAAGAACAAGAAGAGGGGAATAGGAGTTCCCGTCCTAGCGCAGCAGTTGACGAATCCAACTGGGAACCATGAGGTTGTGGGTTCGATCCCTGGCCTTGCTCAGTGGGTTAACGATCCGGCGTTGCTGTGAGCTGTGGTGGGTCGCAGACACGGCTTGGATCCTGCGTTGCTGTGGCTCTGGTGTAGGCCGGTGGCTACAGCTCCGATTAGACCCCTAGCCTGGGAACTTCCACATGCCGCGGCTGTAGCCCTAGAATGACAAAAAGGCCAAAAAAAAAAAAAAAAAAAAGAGGGGAATTCCTGTCGTGGTTCAGGGGAAACAAATCTGACTAGCATCCATGAGGATGCATATTCGATGCCTGACCTCACTCAGTGGGTTAAGGATCCGGCGTTGCCATGAGCTGTGGTGTAGGTCACAGATGTGGCTCAGATCTGGTGTGGCTGTGGCTGTGGTGTAGGTCTGAGGCTCCAGCTCCGATTCGACCCCTAGCCTGGGAACCTCCATATGCCACGGGTGCAGCCCTAAAAAGACCAAAAAAAAAAAGAACGAGGAAGTGGATGGAAAGGGAGGGGAGTGCCCATGGGGTCACATTATGTGAGTGGCAGAGCAGAGCCTTAAACTCTGTTGGTCAGAATCCAGATGTTTTGTTGGCTCCCTTTATGTGACCCCTGATTTGTTTTAAAGCCAAACTAAGAATTACCCACTGACTGACTCAGCCACATAAAATTATTGATACATAGGTTGCAGAATACAATACCAGGAAAAGTTTTAAAATAGAAAACTCAGCTATATATGTCATTTAATCTGAACTCTGTTCTACAAGCAAAAGGCAAATCACTGTTCCACTTGGTATTTCTCAGCCACACATTTTACAATAAAGTACTTCTGGCAAACCAACCATCACAACCAGCCTCTAGCAGACCACACACGTGAATGAATCACCTTTCTGTGCTGACCACACAGCAGAAGCCAGACTAGTGCTCTCAAAGCAGAATGCAATACATCCTAGGAGTGGAAGGCAGGGCCCGTTTATAAGTGTTGTTGCTGTTGCTGATTAACAAACACCTGTAATACGCCAGGTTATCTTCTAAGCACATTACAAACATTAATTCATATAATCTTCCCAACCACTTCTATAAGTAGGCGCCATTATCATTATCCCCATTTTACAGATAAGAAGACTGAGGCATAGAAGTAGAAATCAGCAGAGCTGGAAACTGAATCCAGGCAATCTGGCTCAAGTCCAGTGTTCTTCCACACATTGCTACACTGCCTCTCAGCTGCTTTTGTTTACCTTTCTAATTTTTTTTTTTTTTTTTTTTTTTTTTTGCTTTTTAGAGCTGTACACGCAGCATATGGAGTTTTTCAGGCTAGGGGTCAAATAGGATCTACAGCTCCCCGCCACAGCCACAGCCACAGCCACAGCATCTCAGGATCTGAGCCTCGTCTGCAACCTACACCACAGCTCACGGCAATGCTGGATCCTTAACCCACTGAGTGAGGCCAGGGATCGAACCCGCATCCTCATGGATACTAGTCGGATTTGTTTCTGCTGCACCACAGCAGGAACTCCCTGTTTTATTGTTGGGGGAGGGGTACTAGAACACAAACATTAATGGAGAGTAAGAGATATGAAGGGCACATGACCAATACACTCTCTCCCTAAAGTTAAGTGACAGGAGAGGACAAATTTTAACCAGGAACCAAGTTACTGATTTGCTCTGAGAAAGTCCTGTCACAAGACCAGAAATAGGCAGCAACCGTGAGGTCAGCATATTCCTTGTCACCATTAGGAGGTGGTCTCAGAAGAGGAGGAGGCAAGTCAGAGTCGGCAGGAGACATAGATAGAAGCGTCATTCCACCCCCTGCCAAAGTCAGGCTGCGGGGACTGGCAGGCACCCAGCGAGGCTCCCTCTTCCCTGAGCACTGCTGACGCTTGCAGCAGGGACTCTGATCCCCATCTCACAGAGGAGGACAGTGATGCCTCCACTTCCTCACAGACATCACCAGTTCATGGAGCACAGCAGCAGCACAGTGTAGGGGTGGACTGTTCAGGCTCTGCAGTCAGACAAACCTGAGTTCAGATCCTTTCTTGCCACCATGTGACACTGTGAGTCACATGCTGAGTTCTGACTTCCTAACCCACGATGTGCATAGGGTTAATACCCCTACCTCGTGGGGTTACTTGGCGATTTAGAGACAATGCTTACAAATGGCCTAAGACCTGGCCCAGGGCAGCTACCACAGTCCTCCTGCTTATCAGCTGTTTCACTCACTCGAGGCCAAGATGGTCCAAAAATATTAAGTGGAGTATTCCAGAAATAAGCAAGTCATAGGCTTTAAATTGAGGTAGCTTGATGAAATCTCACACCATTGGTCATCCCCAGAGTGAATCACCCCTGCATCAAATGTATATCGCCTCTTAGTCACTTAGCAGTCAGTTCGGTTATCAGATCTACTGTCTGAGTATTAGTGTTTGTGTTCAAGTCATCCTTCTTTTACGGATACAAGAGTAGCTGGCAATTCAGATGAGCCAGAGAAGCTGTAAAGGGTTTCCTTCAAGTGAAAAGGTGAAAAGTTCTCCACTTAATCAGGAAAAAAAATTCTATGCTGAGGTTGCTAAGATCTACGGGAAGAATGAATCTTCTACCCATGAAACTGTGAAGAAGAAAAATGAAATCCTTGATAGTTTTGCTGTTGCACCTCAAACTGTAAAAATTATGACTACAGTGTGTGATAAGTACTTAGTTAAGATGGAAAAGGCAGTAAATTTAATTTATACTATAAGATATATTGAGAGAGGCCACATTCACATAATTTTTATTATAGCATATTACTATAATTATTCTATTTTATTATTAGTTATTGTTGTTAATATTTTATTGGCCTAATTTATAAATTAAACTTTATCATAGATATGTATGTATAGGAAAAAACACAGTATAAAAAGGGTTCAGCACTATCCATGGCTTTAGGCATCCACTGGGGTTCTTGGAGTCAGCGATGTTTGTACTGGGATGGAATACAATCCATCCACGAACACATCCCTTGTGGATAAGGAGGAACTACTATATGCTAAATAAAAATAAAAATTGCCTGACATGGCCCCTGGCCCTGGATCTTTCCCCTTCCCTTGAGGAAAGGATAAAATGGATAAGCTGCTGTTATTTTTTTTCTTCTTGCTCTTTCAGTGGCGCTGCTATGCTCACAATCACCTAAGCACAAAGTCCCTCAAGCCCCTCAAGCACCCACTCATGTTGTTCTATGCTATTTCACACAGATGTTCTTGCCCATGCTCTCCCTTTTTTCCTAGAAAGCTTTTACTGAACTCCTATTCATGTTACAAGACCCTGTACAAGCATCACTGACTCCATTATGCCTTTCCAGTAATTTCCCCCTTTGTGCTTCATATGCACACCAATTATTACACTGATGACACTAAAAGATTTGACCAGTACACAGAGATATGGCAACAGAGACTGCTAAAATAGTTACATATTTTAATACATTTAAATATGTCCTTACTCATCAGTAAACAGTTTCTGTTTCGAGACTCCCAAATGTCCTTCCATCACCTTAATTTTCTTAATTCCTCCCTTAGGACCCTTTGAGCCTTCCCACAATCCAGCAACAAAAAGGTTCCCCATGGGAGAGCTGGTGCCCCTTCAGTACAAGGTATTATATAGATTATATATCACCTCTGTCTATACAGATAAGTCACCTGTAAACTAAATGTTGATTGACATGCTTTTTGGAACAGGGCAGGAATCAATCACTGAGTAGGATGCTCCTTGAGGGTCAGAAGTATGTGACTCCTAAGCAACCAGAACACTCCACACAGGGCAAGCTTGTGGCAAACTCTGAAATGATCCACAATGTCTCCTATGCCTCTGACTCCTCAGCCAGTACTTGGCACATAGTAGGCCTTCAATAAGTACTTGCTGCCTGACTGCCCCTAATGTGTGCAGCTTTCAAGTCAGACCCATTGTGACTCTCACCTCCCCCAGCTGCCCAGGCTGTCTCCCTGACCCCAGGTGCTGCCTCACCAGTTCATCTTGACCCCTTCCAATGATATGACCTAGAGGCCGGCTCTCTGCTCTATACCCACGATGTAGCCCTGATTCTGACAAGTTCAATGCCAACTCTCCTGAGACTGCATGAGGGTCCTCATTTTTGACCTCCTTCTAGGTATGAGAAAATGACCAAAGGGTAACATGTTTCCTCAAAGTACACAAAGGACAGGGAATAAATATAAGAAGTTACACTTTATAAGTTAGTCAAAACTGTTAAACACAACCCCTTCTGTTTGTATAACCTATTGGAGTTTTAAAAACAGTGGCACATAAAATTGATTCACTTCCTCCTCCCTCATCATCCAATGAAATAGGAAGAACAGGGATTACTTTCTCCAATATTAGTGATGGGAGGTGACTTCGCCACGTAACACTGCTGAGTCATATCGGCCACAACTGAATTCTAACCTCAAGAATTTCAATCCAGAGCTGTCTGGTTTCCTTGGGTAGGCACATCTCTTGAGTGCACAATTTTATGGGCTAGGATATAAAAAAAGCAACATACAACTCCCTGCTGTGTCCTGCTGCTATATTCTCCTATGCAGCATTTTTCGCTCTCTCAAAGGGTGGATCTGTTTACTTGTCTGTTGTCTGTCTCACCCTCTAAACTGCAAGCAATTTGAGGCCATGGTCTTTGCCTGTCTCCTTCATCTCTATTCCCCAACACCTAGAACAGAGCACACTTGGCTGTAAAAATAAAAGAGGATGTAGAGGCAAACCCAGTATTAACACCTTCTACCCCCACTTAACAGCAGCCTGACAATGAACAAGTAAACCCTTCCAAGCCTCAATCTCTTCATCCTTAAAATACAAATAACAACACCTATTTTGCAGTGTGTTGGGAAGGAGGTGTTTTTGTTTGTCTGTTTGTTTGTTTTGCTTTTTTTAATGGACACACCTGAGGCAAATGGAAGTTCCCAGACTAGGGGTCGAATTGGAGCTGCCACTACCAGCCTAGGACACAGAAATGCGGGATCCTAGCCACATCTGCAACCTACATCACAGCTCACAGCAACAATGGATCCTGAACCCACTGAGCAAGGCCAGGGATCCTCACAGATACTCGTTGGGTTCATTACCACTGAGCCACAAAGGGAACTCCGGGGAGGAGTTTTATAAAAGAAGATTTGCCAGTGCTCCACACAAGATAAGCAGTCAGTAAGTCAGTCCCCTTTCTCTACCAGTCACTAGCTGTGCTTCCTTCATCCGCCTCAAATGTCTCCTTCTCCTACCAATCAGTCTCCTACCCGACAGCACTAAGGCCACAAATACACCCTTCTCCACCTCCAAGAGTCAGTTCCTCCCATAGATCCTTCCTGTGGCAGGTGTCTAAAACGGAGACCCAGGCAGAGCTCACAGCTGCAGACGACCACATTTTCATGCCTGCCAAGCTCTGACCTATTTCCCAGCCGGACCAAAGCAGGTGATGCTGCTAGTGATTCAGCAAGGTCTCTCTTTTTTTCCCCAAGTCATCTTGAACATAGGACATAACACAAAATCATGGGCTCACAGAACTCAGTGATGAAAGATCTACCAAGCCTAGCCCATCAGGTGCAACTCTCTTATTTTATAGATGTGAATCTGTGTTCTAGAGCATGGAGGTGTCTTCGCCAAGAACAAACCCTCAAGTTCCCCAGAGATCAGTAACAACAGCAGGCCTCCAGTTACATCCTAAGAAAGGACCCTGGCTTGCCCACCAGTTTCCCTCATCTCAGAAATGATTCCTTATGTCTCAGAGCTTAAGTCATTGCTGATTCCATTCCAGGCAAATGTATTCCCTCCATTTTTATTTATCTTATTTATTTTTTTATTTATTGCTTTTTAGGGCCACACCGGATGTACATGGAAGTTCCCAGGCTAGGGGTCGAACTAGAGTTCCCACTTCTAGCCTACCCACAGCCACAGCTGAGCCACATCTGTGACCTACACCACAGCTCACACCAAATCCTTAACCCGCTGAGCAAAGCCAGGAATCGAACCCACATCCTCATGGATAATAGTCATGTTCATTATTGCTGAGTCACAACGGGTACTCCCTCCATTTTTAAATATTCTGTATCTCTGTAGATGACAGAAAGTTTCTCTAATGTCCAGCCCTGTGAACTACAGTCTACACACCTAGAAATAAAATTACAAATTTAAACTGTAAGAGACTGTATTAGAAAGGAACAATAGACTAGAGGCGAGAAGGTATGGAGTCTAGACTTGGTTCTGCCACAAACCACTTATACGATCTTGAGCGAGTCCTTCTCTCTTCTGGGTCCCCTTTTCTTCATAATAAAATGGGACTGTTGGAGCAGATCTTCTCCAAATTGTGATATTCTGGATCTATGGGTCTCATCGTCACCTTTAATATAATATTATCACCCACTACTCAAAATAATTAGACTGTGACTCATTAAGCTCAGAGTTTTTCCATGGTGCACCTAGGTGCATGTCCTGCAGCCTGTGATCAGTATTGTCAATGATTTGTAAAGCTTTTCAAAGACAAAGGTCTCATTTTTATGTAATTATGTCACACAGACTTTGTAAATACTTAGAGTAAATGCTGACAAACTGAATAAATTTTGCAGTAACATGTGCCGTAGGATGACAATAAAGCAATGACGGTCTCATCAATATATCAAGATTTAGGTTTCCTGTGTCTGTGGATTTCTTCACTGTGGTTTCTTTACTCTAATAACCCTACCATTCTTCAGATCCTAGCCTTATAAACCATGTGAATAAGCAGTTATAGATCTTGTAGAATATCCTCAATGGGAGTACCTGTTTGATTTTGGAGATGGATTCGGATTTCTCCAACAGTCACTGAGAGACAATCTCAAAGAACAAGGGAGATGATCCAGGTGGTCAGGTTGAAAAATACTTGGCCAAGAAAATTAGCACATAAAGTCTGGGGATGATAAAGCATCATGGGTATACGTCACAGAGCCACAGCTGACCCCAGAGGGCTCACTTAGAGAGGACAGTACTCAGTGGATTTCCAGGCAGTATCAGTTTGCAATAAAATCACGCTAAAATTTCCTAAAGAAAACTCAAAGTGAAGGTGCTGATTTAGAGGTGGTACTTCTCTCCTACTTCCTACTGCTCCTGAAAGAAAGAAAGGAGGGGGGAGAGAAAGAGAGAGAGAGAGAAAGAAAAAAAGAAAGAAAGAAAGAAAGAAAGAAAGAAAGAAAGAAAGAAAGAAAGAAAGAAAGAAAGAACTTCTTAATAAGAAATGCCAGGCAATTCCTATTAGAATGCAACAGAAACTTAGTCCCTGGAATATATCCTCAAAGATGATGGCTCAGGACCCCAGTTTTCTTTCACTACTAAGTATTCATAGAACAAACTAAAGAAAAAGACTTCACGCATTAAAATTTTAGAGCACCATTATTTACAAGAGCAGATTAATTGGCAATGATCCATATCCTATGGAGTGTAAGTAGCCGTTAAAAACGTGAAATATAAAATAAACTAAAAATGTTTATACATATTCATTGGAGAAAAGAAAATAGCAAACAAAACTGCCTAGTAAGATTGAGCAAAAGAAAGTACTGGTAGATAATATTTTAATAATATACCTTCTTTTGAATAATGACGATGATGACTAACAGCTAATGGCATGACTCAGTACTCCTCCAGGACAGCTTGTAAATATCTGAAGTTATGAGAAAGACATAGGGGTTTAAACAGAAGAAGGCAATCAGAAACTCCAGAAAAAAAAAAAAAAAGACTACATGAGAAATCTGGAGAAACCAGTCCAAAAGAAAAGAAAAAGTTGATGGAACTTCAAGAAGCAACACAGAATAGACCCCAAGCAGACAGAGGAATTGTTTGAAAGACAGACGATACATAGGTTACAGTAAAAGCAATTAATTTTCTTATCCCAATCAAAAAAACACAACCTCATACTCAAAGGATATCAATAACAATGACAACAGCAAAGCAAGAAGCTCATAACATAAATAAAACAAACAACCTGGGATGATTTTAAACAACTAGAAGAGAATTAGAAGGATCTATTAATTTTGGATACTAAGGGAAAGTTCAGTCTCCTTTGAGTGGCTTAAAGGTGGCGACCTCAGAAGCCTAGAAAAGGAAATGAAACCACAGCACATGACCTAGCTCTGTACTGAGCAACATTTACCTAGAAATCATAATGTAAATGTTGTTGACTGTTTTCAGTGTTTGAAATCAACCCACAGACACAGCAAAGAAGACTCCATTATGGTTGCAAAACTATATAAAAGTACGTGCAGACATGTATGCTGTTATAAAAGGTGGAGATGCAAAGGGTAACATAAAACATAACTGACAAATTGTAAAAGTGGGAGAGAAAGTAGGGAGAAACCTCAACATCTTCATCTTACAATATGGGGGGTGAAGAGGTACTGCCAAAAGTTGATATTCCAAGAAATGGAGATTTATGCATATTATGTAAGTTTATAGAGGAAACTAACCCAGAGAATGAAAGAAGTGATCCAATTACCAAAAACTGGGAAGGGGGATGGGAAGTACCAGTGTGCATATGAGCTAGTTCTTACCTATTATAAAAACCAATAGGCACATCTCAAATTAACAACTCAAAAACTAAAGATATAGGCATGTTGTTTAGAGATAGGACAATAACCACTAGAAGAATTAAAAACAAAAAGTGGTTACATGTGGGGAAGAGATTTGGGGGGGTGGGACAAGAAATTCTTCCTAGTTTTTTGGGTTTTACTGTAGTATTTTATTTTTACTATGAGCATTTATTTGGAACACCTTTTAAAATCTTTTCAAATACTAAAAATATCATTTCAAAGGAACAAGGAATTGTTCCAAAGAGTACAACCCAGAGGTCACCACGATCAAATGTGAAGGGACTTCCTTGGGAAAACCATTACAAAATGTCACTATTGTGGAAACACTAAATGTACGAGATCCCCCCTTTTAAGTCACTTTGCCCTCTTTTAAAAACTCCCCTCTCCTCTCCTCTCCCCAAGCTCTTTAACTCTCTCTTAACATCTTCCTATAAAATTGTGAACACTCTGTACCCCTCAACTTTCTTCACTGGCTTCAAAATAAAAGGAAGACCCAAAGAAAACTTGAAAATGTAAAGAATTCCCAAGGAAACCCCCAAATCAACAAGCAGCTCAGGCTGCACAGTCCTGTGGCCTAGAAGCGCACCAGGGCCTGGAGGTTGGAGCTATAATTAGCTGCTTCTGGACAGACAACAAGGACTCCTGTTCCCTGGAAAGGACGTAATTAAAGGAGGCAGATTTAGGCCTGAGGTGGTAAGTCTCAAGGAACTGTGGCTCCGGGCAATCCCCGACTGCACCCTGAATGAGGAAATAGGAACCCGCAGGCCCGACTCTCCATTCCTAAACCATTTTTCTCTCCTCACCAGTTTCTAAGACCAGGGGAATGCCAGCCATCAGACAAATCACTCCTTTTTTCAGTCACTTAGGAGCTGTCTACTGGGCACTCCTACGCACCAGGCATGTGCTCAGTGCTCTAGGGAGGGCAGGGATGAGTCAGACCTGAGTCTTGACCTCAGGGAGCCGACAGGGGAGACTGGGCACAAATGGAACTTAGAGTACACAGCACTCCTGGCCAACTTTCTCTCCAATACCTACAACCACCCTATAGGGTAAGATATTTTCCGTGCTTTTCAGATGAAGAATTTGGAGCTCAGGGAGGAGAAACAACCTGCCCAAGGTCATGGAACTGTGGGGAAATAGGTCACAAATTCAAAACCAGTCCTCCTAACCTTGAAAATTAAAGCCTTTTCTCCCTGTGCCGTCAAAAGAGCAGGAAAAAAAAGATGTCTCTATAAAGAGGGCTAAGGAAAGAGGCCAGTGTCTCTGTGTGAATATTTATCAGAGCTCAAAGCAGCACTGTCATGGATTTCAATTTTTAGGGATTTCCAAAATTCTACATTGCACCTGCTCCAGTGTTTAATGGTTCCTTCTTATACCATTCAACACCTTAGCTGTCACCACCTCAGGGTTTAAGAACCTTTCAAACTTGGGCCCTGGCTCTGCATTCATCTCCCGAAGTCTACAGTCCACACAGCCCTTGCTTTAAGTAGGAAAGAACTGTACAGCATGACCCACCAAAAACCCATAGGTCTGAGCTCCATCGCTACAAGCCTGGGGAGTCAGCAGCTCTGGCCTCACACCCTTGTCTCATGTCTCAGCATCCATCCACCTGAGACCACCCAAATACTGCCAGGCTTCCCAGGTAAGCAGCCCAGGACAACAGCTCTGCCTGGAACCTGTCTCTCAAAACACTGCACAGGGAGTCCTGCCTTCTGCAGTCTATGTCCATTAGCTAATTTTCCCTGCATATCCACCCAAAGCTTTCCTCATAAACTGGGCAGGGGTGATGTCAAATTTCCTCTGTATGGGAAGGAGAAGAGACACAGGGGAGGAGAGGTTTCAAATAGGACTAAATCACGACCTTGCGTGAAACAAAGATTTAGGATCCAATTCAGCTACTGGATGTACCAGTTTCCCCGTTACACGCAGCAACTCCACGACTTAGGGACGCTATCCCATACAAAAAAGAAACCTAGAGGTATGGTGTTCAACTAAAACACACACCCTGAGCACTGTTCTCGCTGCATCACACCCACTGATCAGTTCCTCTCACCCAAACCCTTTTTGTAAGCACAGGGACACTCCTGACCCTTTATTTGGACAGGAGCTGGAACCAAGATTGGAACCAAGATTGATACTGAGATTAGCTTCTTAAATATAGTTGTACCTTATATGCCTTGGCCCATGTTTGTAAGTCTGCTACACATTAGCAAGTGTCCACCTGGCTACCAGCTATGCAGATACTCCCATGAGAATTTTCCATGAATTCTTGAAAATTTCCAGCCAGCGAATTTAAGGGAACATCCCAGGCATTTTCTCACCCATTCTTAATGATCTGCAACAGGAGGTAAGAAATAACTTACAGTGGACATAAGCATATGAAGGCAGGCTACAGGAGCCTTTCAGTCATACATCTGGCAAAAATGTACTGAGCAATTAGTTCATGTCATCACTATGCTGTGCTAAGTGCCTGGATACAGAGCTGAGAAAACGTGGAGGCTGCCCTTAAAATATTCAGCCTAATAGGAGGCCAAGGACAAGCAAATCATTAAACAAGTACTGGCACAGCAAAAGTCATGTCATCCATTCCTGATTCCCAGCCTCCTCAGAGGCCACAACACACGTCACCCTAAGCCAGCATCCATGGACCACTCTAAAATGCTAAAAGTTGGAGTTCCCATTGTGGCTCAGCAGTAATGAACCCAACCAATATCCATGAGGATGTGGGTTTGATCCCTGGCCTTGCTCAGTGGGTTAAGGATCCAGCACTGCCGTGAGCTGTGGTGTAGGTCGCAGATGCCGCTCAGATCCGGTGTTCCTGTGGCTGTCATAGGCCGGCAGCTGTAGTTCCGATTCGATCCCTAGCCTGGGAACTTCCATATGCCAAGGGTACGGCCCTTAAAAAAAAATGCTAAAAGTCTCTCAGCTGGAAGTAGTGGGAGGAAGATAAAGCACCTAATCGGTTAGTAAAACACAGTAGAATTTATTTCTTGCTAAAGAAGAGGGAGGAAACTATGGAGATAAAAAGGAAATTCTCCAGGAGCTGCAAATCACTCCTCTTTCTCAGCTTTCAGTTACTAGAAAGTACTAGACAGAGAGATGGAGATCAAAGTACTGGGAATTTCCCAGCTGTTTCTGGCTCCACACACCAAGGCACTGAACCCAGGTCAAGATCAAGGACAGCAAAGAGATGTGGGATCTATACACACCTCCAGCCCGCAGAGATAACCAAGTCTCATCCACACCTTTACCAGCACGGCTCCCTGCTCCTGAAAGGCCTCTGCCTGACTTCTTCCAGCTCAACACCGCTCATCCTTAGAGGTGGGCTCTACTTAATCCAGCCACAGTGGCCACACAATAAATGCTGATGGAATTAAATAAGACAGCTCTGCTCTTTTTCCACTACTTTGGGGGGTGGGGGGTGGGGGGCAAGACCAGATCCCTATAACTTTAGGAAGAGGCCAAAGAGGCCCTCCACACATGGCCTGACCTGCCTTCCCAGCACTCCGCCAGTGAGCTCCATCTGAAGCAAAGTAAGCATCCTCGAAAGCTCAGTTTAAGGGCTTTAAAAGTACCATTCTCTTCTCATAGAGCCCACCCCTTCTTCTAAGCCCATGAGGCACACTCCTGTTTGCTTTCCCCACACACCTGGTCCTGCATAGGTTATCTCTTCATGGCAGTCTGTCCTCCCCCACTAGTGGATGAGCAGCTTTCTGTGGGCAGGTCCTCACACGCAGGACCCCCCCCCCAAGCTGATAGTCATGGCACATGGGAGGTCCTCAGAAACCACCACAGCACAGCTCTTACAGCCGGAAGTAGGCCATACAAACCCAAAACTTCAGAGCCTCTGCGGGGCCCAATTTTCACATTTTTACCTAATGTACTTTTTACTGTTTTATGACTGGCTCCTTTAATTAGATTCACAACACCTTGGCCGTTCAAATCCCCATGTGACAGTCTCCCACCCAGAGGCACACCATCTCTCCTTATCACCTCCAACAACCAGAAGTGTTTCAACACCAACCACCCTGCCAACCCAGGCTACTCACAGCCATTAAAGGAGTAACAGAAAAATAATTCAGGCAGAGTACCCGGCCCAGTGAGCACTCAATAAATGGCAGCTCTCATGATAATTAGTTCTATTCCTGTTTCCCATTCCGGCCTGCCATGTAACAGACTGCTAATCACACCTTTGACCTCTCTGTGATGCCATCTACCCCTCCACAGGAGGTCTTTGCAAAGCCTCTGCCAACATCCCACTGTGTTTGCCCCTGGTTGTCAGGACTGGAAGCAAGGGCTGACCAGACTTCCCATTAAAACCCTGACACTGAGAGGACAGTGAAAAGTCAGAGGGAACACAGGTTCTTTGGTTATTGCCCTGAAGGGTGCAGTCCACCCACCACTCTGCAAAGTAAAGGATACCAGATGCCATGGCAGGTGCCTCAGTCACTTGGAGCTGTGGACGGTGCTCACGCCTCTCCAATCACAGCCCCAAATGCAGGCACCAGGAAGGAAGGTAGAGCTGGGGAGGAAAGGAAAGAGCAGCATGATAGCGAGTGGATACCAGGTCAGCACCCCTCAGCAAGGTTGAGGAATCACTTGCCGCCCTCGAGAGGACATGACTGCCTCGAGCACCAGGGACAAGCGGCCCCCTCTTTCCCTTGGTTTGCTTCCCACCTGCCACTGCAGGTTGGCAGCAGCTCAGAGGCTGAGACGTGGGTCCTCAGGCAGAAGATCCAGCATCCAGTCCCAGCTCGCGATTAAAATCTGAACCTCTTTGAGCCTCACTGCCCTCATCTGCACAACCAGGGATGCCTGGCTAAAACACTTGGGGTATTTCTTCTAAGTACTCGTGACCAGGCTAGCTCTCAGAAATTCTAATTCAGGACTGGGATGGAAGCTGGGTATGTACATGGTTTTGAATTTTTCTGGCTGACTCTGACTGAAGGTTAAGAATCACTGGCCTTAGTGGGGAGAGACAAATCAGGGGTATGGGATTAAGAGATATAAACTACCATAGATAAAAAGAGATAAACAACAAGGATTTACTGTACAGCAAAGGGAATTATACCTATTATCTTATAATAACCTATAATAGCCAAAGTACAGAATCACTATGCTGTAAACCTGAAACTAACACAATATTGTAAATCAACTATACTTAAATTAAAAAAAATAAATAAATAAGGTAGTTCCCGTCGTGGCTCAGTGGTTAATGAATCCGACTAGGAACCATGAGGTTGAGGGTTCAATACCTGTCCTCGCTCAGTGGGTTAAGGTTTCGGCGTTGCCGTGAGCTGTGGTGTAGGCTGCAGACGCGGCTCGGATCCTGCGTTGCTGTGGCGTAGGCCGACGGCTACAGCTCCGATTAGACCCCTAGCCTGGGAAATTCCATATGCCGTGGGTGCGGCCCTAGAAAAGGCAAAAAGACAAAAAATAAATAAATAAATAAATAAATAAATAAATAAGGGGAAAAAAAGTACTTCTCTGGTGGCCTAGTGGTAAAGGATCTGGCACTGTCACTGCTATGTCTCAGGTCACTGCCATGGTGTGGGTTTGACCCCGGCCTGGGAACTTCCCCATGCTACAGGTGCAGTCAATAAATAAATAAATAAATAAATAGAATTCAAGGGGGAAAAAAAGGAAGAAGAATTACCGGATTAAAGAGCCTCACATCCTGTTCATCTGAGATCATGCCTCAACCTTGGGAAAAAGTGTATAAAGATCTTGGCACAGGGCCAGGCACACAACAGGTACTAATTAAAGGCTTATTCTTTCCACATCACCTCCACCCCCAGCCAAAAGCACTGGCAGCCACACAGGCTCCAGTAGGCAAGATGGAGACAGAGAAACAAACCGTGTTGGCCAACCAGGCCAGTCTGTATCAGTGCATGCCAGTGGTCCACTCCCAGGAGGTTCCTACCAATGGTTAGAATGAGGAAGGGATGCCTATGAATAAGCATATGCCCAGAAGAGCAGAGATGAGCTGGAGAGTAATGCTTCTCAAACTTTACTATGCAAACATATCACTGAAAGAAGTTAAGATGCAGATTCTGGGGTGGGGCTGAGAGTCTTCATTTCTAGTAAGTCTCAGGTAGTACTGATGCGACTGGCCCAAGAAACAAACCTTGAATAGTAATGTCCTGGACACAGACATTTTGAAGGGATAAATTCACACACAAATCTGCTGAGCATCAACTAAGTACCACTCCACATTGTGCTGGGGCTGGCAAGACAGAGAGGAATAAGACATGGAAAAGAGACAGCTCAGCAAATATTCACAATAAAACATACTTTAAATTCTACATGAGAGGGAGAGCCAAGGTGTCATGGGCATTCCAACAAGAAGCCATTAATAATATCTAGGTGGCATAAAACAGAAAATCATAAGGAACAATGTGGGGATAGTTACCTGGTGGAGGAGAACAACACAGAATAGTATGTATACCACAGTCCCACCTTGGAGGCTAGAACTGGGTTAGCAAACTATATTTATATGACTCACTGGCCAGTAATGGTTTTTATATTTTTTAAATAGGTTTTTGTTTGTTTGTTTGTTTGTTGGCTTGAAGTAAGAAGAAGGTGTCACATAGACCATAAAAGGCCTGCAAAGCCTGAAATATTTACTATCTGGCCCTTTACAGAAAATGTTCGTTGATACCTAGGCTAGAAAAATAAAGAGGTACAATTATACTTAAATTTCACATTGGTTATTGCAAGTGGCTACCGGCAGTTTTTCATTTTCTTCTCTGTGCTTTTCTGTAATATTCCTAATTTCTCCCGTGACCATGGATTATTTTGAAATTAACAGTAAAAAAAAGTTTTTGCACTTTGAGCAAGAAATCTGATGTCCCAGTAATCTATCTTGGAAAATAATCAGAGGTGCAGATAAAGAATTGATAAATAAGGATGTTCATCACAATGCTATTTACAGTGATGAAAAACTAAAAACTCAAATGTCAGCTATCAAAAAAAAAAATTTTAAATGACAGCATAATCTTATGATGGAATAATATCCAGTCATCAAAAATAACATGTATGAGCAATTTCTAATGCCATGTTCATGCTTTATAATTTGGTGACATGGTAATATACAAAACCATATATACTGTAAGATAACATGTTAGAAAAATGCAAATGCACAAAATGAAAAATTCAAATGTCAGCTATCAAAAAAAAAAATTTTAAATGACAGCATAATCTTATGATGGAATAATATCCAGTCATCAAAAATAACATGTATGAGCAATTTCTAATGCCATGTTCATGCTTTATAATTTGGTGACATGGTAATATACAAAACCATATATACTGTAAGATAACATGTTAGAAAAATGCAAATGCACAAAAATATGATGAACTACTCAAGAATATTAGAAACAAATAGTGTTTGTATCTAAATCATGGATTTACGGGTGAGTCTCATTTCCTTCTTTATTTGGTTCTGTATATTTGAAGTATTTTATTATGAGCATGTACTACTCTGAGAGCAACACTTACAAAATTTGGGTTTGTTTTTTGCTTTCAGTTCTTCCTGAGGGATTGAGAGGAGGTTGGAAAGGAGGAGACATCTGTGCTACATTTTGAGGGACGAGCAGGTGTTCACCAGATAGAAACAAAGGGCCCAGGGCCAAGAGGAAAGCACGTGTGAAGACACACAGGCGCGCGAGACAGTGTGACCAGTAACACTCAGTATCTGAAGCAGAGAATGAGACAGGCAGGGGGTGGCAGGAGACATTCCTATAACCGAGGCAAGGTCAGATGTTGGCAGGGTGGAGGTGTGCCCAGGGAAAGATTTTACCCAAAGGCCAGGGGAGATGGTGAGTGAGGGGGCAGGAGGCCAGCAGGGAAGCTGGAGGAGAAATGCTTGTCCTGAAGCAGAGCCAGGGATCACAGAAGCCCAGGCAGAGCAGGAACAAAACTGGTAGGTGTCTTCCACTCAGTCCCACTCACAAAATGATCCTCCTCCGTTTTCTCTGAACGGGGCCATGCATGTATTTATGCCTAGAAATAAAATTAACTGGGAAATCAAGCCAACACTTTCTTATTGCCCCAGGCATTGCCAGAGGCCATTCTGACTTCCTCCTAAAAGTAGACCCAACCAAGCCTCCATGTTTCTTCACAAGTTACTTCTGAGTGTCAGGCACAGATACCAGGAAAAGGAACAGGCCTGCAGGTGCCATTCTGTCCAGTAGGCCTAAGGCAGGAGGCTGAGTGGACAAGGAGTTAGAGGACGAAAGCCTCACACGTGGAGGATGAGGTAAGACAGGGCTAGATGATTCCTTCTCCAGCCAGAGGTCATGCTCTTGGAGGAGAGGAAAAGGCTGCAAGAGAGGCCCTGCTCAAGGTGCAGTCAAGACTGGCTTCCCAGCAGGATGAGAAATAGGGTTCCAGTAAACCTGGAATGGTGCTGGCAGTAGACACTCAGACCTGTTCACAGTGCCTTTAAATGGAAATCTGAGCAAGGGAGGAATCTAGAAGTGCAGAGCATGAGTTGGGCAAACAAATGTGTCCCAGATGCGGGCACTCTAGAAGGACAGAGGCTCCAGAATCACAAGGGAAACCAGGGGAGAGAGACAGGTTTGGCCAGACTGTGAAGCCTGCGGGGGCCCTGAGGCCCGAAGCAGGGAATGTGCTGGAGAGCTGGGGTGAGAGCCAGGGAGGAGCTTGAGGGGCTATGTGGAGGGCTGCCTATCAGAGGTTCAGGGATGAGCCAGAGAGGGAGGCAAGGCAGAAGGAGGTCGCTGAGGAAGATTCAGCACAGCCTTCCAACCAAATTCAAAAGCCCTGCGGGCGAGCAGGGTTCAATGATCAACAGGGAATGTGGAGGATTGTGGCTCTGTAGGGCCCACGTCAATGTTCTCAAAATGTCTCTTTTTCTTTCTTGGTGGCCAAACATGTCTCCATGTCCACAGGGCCACCAATCTGGAAACGTGACAGGTTCTCTCCCTCACCCTGCTGCAAGGATGCTTCCTCTGCTTATACACACACACCTAGCGGCACGGCACTGCTTCACCCACGCCTCAAGCTGGTTTGCATGTCTGTTTCCTGTGTTGACCACAAGGCCCCAGATGGCCGAAAGGGTACTTTATTCACCTTCCCCGCCCCATTCTGGGAATGGCAGCCAACGGACACAGAGTCAACTCCATAGGTCGGCTATGACTCTCCTTTTGCACCAAGAAAACGCCTGATGGATTCTTACTCTGACTCACCATCAGTGTGGCCCACAGTTGAGGGACGCAAAGAGGTAAGTGATCACTCAGGATTTAATTCCAACCAAGGAAGAGAAGTTTGATGCAGTGGGCAGAAGACAAACATTGGGAAAATGATACCATACTGCTCTGAGTGAAGATCTGAAGAAAGAGAGATTCATAGACCTTGGGAAATAAAGCAGTATACAAAAGCAGCCTGGTTGCTTAGAGTAGTTCCAAGACAGCAGAGAAGAGGGGGACCAACCAAGACGTGTGGAGAAAAGAAGACATAGGGGGTCAGCCTAAGTGGGGTACAGCATGAGGGGAACCTGCCAGAGACAAGAGGAGGAGGTTGCTCCAAGCACAGACTGGCTGTGAAGCACCAGGACAGCCTGGACACCCCGGAAGCACCACCCTCCTCCCCAGCACCCTCTCCTAGTGAAGTCACAAGAGCCAAGCTCTTTTCACCCAGTGGCCACTCCAACAGAGCCCCTCGGCCCACTCACACCTAAAGCTCCATGGAGAAGAAAGGAAGATTGTACCCTGGATCGGCCCAGGCCAAGCAATGTTTTTATGGACTCTTAAACCCTACACAGTCATCACACATGGTCCCACCATGTCAGCATCCCTGTCCTCCCCAGGGATAACTTCCCAGAGTCCTGTGGCAGCTTCATCTCCCCATCACTCATGCTTCTGCAGCTTTCTGGTGCTCCCCTACAGCACGAATACCATGCACTTCTCCAGTATTTCATAACCATGAAGCACCTTCCCACAGACAAGTACTTTCACCCTTAATCCAGACAGAATGGGGGACATCAACATAATCACCATCGCTACTCCCATTTTACAGATTAGGAAACTGAGGCTTCTAGGAGACTTTTTCTTTATCTTCCCCTGTACCACCCTAACTTCTAGCCAGGGCTCTCCCAGCTCCTGAACCAATCATGAAAGATATATATCATAGAGCAATCATATTCAGTGCCTTTCTAATCTAATCTCTGGTACCTAGGTCAATCCTAGGTTCTAAACACTGCACTGTCTTTCACCCTCCTGTGCTGGTCCACAGTGCAGAACCGTGAATGCACTTGAAAACCCTAGTCCAAAGCAGATGCCATCACTCCAGCCAGATTCTCCAGCCATGGCACCTACATCACTTCAACCAGCCCTCCCTCCCTGTACTGGTGGCTAAAAAGGTGCAGTCCCTAACATGAGAGTGAAGACATCTCTTCTGAGTTGCAAGCAGGCCCCTTTCTGGGCTGACCAACCCAGCCCACCATTACTGGACCACTCCCAGACCTGATGCCCCTTCCAGCTCCAAGCCTCAGGCCACCCATCTCCTTCTACTGACCTCCTCCTAAGATTCATTCTACATCAACCAAAACTTGCACCTGGTTAGCAGATTTCCACCTCCTCCCAATTTCCATCCTTCTTCTTGTCATTATGCTCTTCTATTACATAGACTAAGTCTACCTGCTTCAAATGATAGCTCAGAGCAGGTAACTTGCCCAAGACCACACAGCTAGTAAGTGTTAAAGCTGGGACTTAAACTCAGCTCTCCTAAATCCAAGCCATGTGTTTGTTCCACTAATTCCCACTTTCGCTCTTTTGCAACACTCAGGAAGCCACCTATGCATGAGAGGGTGGAGACCACATCTCATCCTCTTTAGTAATAATGACTGCAACAAGAGTTACCAGTGAGGGCCAGGTACCTGCTCGGTGCTCTACCAGCAGCCCTAGGAGGTAGTACTGTTCTCGTTTTCAGATGAGAACATGAAAAAGTGATTTATTCAAGGTCAGACTAGCTGAAAGCCATGCTTTCAGACTACCATGGTGCTACATCACCTCTGGTTCAACTGAAATTCCTAGTGCACAGCAGTGGTCAAAAATGCGGGTTAACTGAATAAGAAAACAAACTGGAGACAGCTAAATGGAAGGCTCTGAAAAATAAATTTGTGACCAGACCAGGCAAAGCTGGTGAAACCTGCCATCACCCTGCAGCAAAACCAAAAATAATATTGTTCCTGAACAGTCTCTGGCAGTAGTATGGAAATGACTTCAAAACTTCAGCCAGGATTCCCAGTTTTTTGTTTTTTGGTTTTTTTTCTTTTTTGTCTTTTGTCTTTTTAGGGCTGCACCCGCAGCATATGGAGCTTCCCAGGTTAGGGGTCTAATCGGAGCTACAGCTGCTGGCCTACAGCCCAGCCACAGAACTCAGGATCCAAGCCACGTCTGTGACCTACACCATAGCTCACGGCAACGCTGGATCCTTAACCCACTGAGCAAAGCCAGGTATCAAGCCCATAACCTCATGGTTCCTAATCAGATTCGTTTCCACTGTGCCATGACGGGAACTCCCAGGATTCCCAGTTTTGACTCCAGTTTCACTCCTGACCTCTGTGTGACTCTGGGCAAGTCCTTTCCACCTATCCCTGGGTTTCATTTCCCCATCGATGAAAAAAACAACCATATCAGTAGTTGGACTGTGTCAGTAGTTTCTCATCAGCATAGACACAACCCATGAGCTTGCTGGAACTGCATATTCATGATCTACTGCAACAGAAGCTCTGGAACAGGGCCCAGCAAACCCTCCAGGATGACTCTGGTGACCCTCTGAGTCTAAAAACCAGTAGATTGGATGACCTCTCTGATCCTTCCAGCTATTCCACTCTGAGAACCTGATGTTTCTTTCCTCAATTCAGCATCATCAAAGTCCTCCCAATATTGCCACTCTGATTTCAACCTGGCATGAAATTCAGTCAGCTGGCTCTCTCATCTGGCTGAGCCTGACATCTCCTCCTATGACTAATGCAGAAGGCCCCAAGAAATAGTTGACTCCACTGCACTTCTTTTTCCCATTTACCACCTCAGCAGTATGCATCCTGCCACTATATTTAAAAAAAAAAAAAAAAAATGTAGAGACATTAGCAAGGAAACCCAAGCACGAGCACCACGGCATCCTGGTACCATCTTTCAAAACCCTAAAGCAAGTCAATAACAGATTCCCATATACTCTACTACCTTTCTAAGCCCAGCAACCTCTCTTTACTACCAAGTGAGCTGAAGGAATGAGAGAGCATTTGATTTGTTCATTAGTGATACATGTAGATGAAACAAAATTTTTTTTTTCTTTTCACAGTCGTCCATGTAGCATATGGAAGTTCCCGGACTAGGGGCCAAACTTACCTGCAGCTGCCAGCCACAGCCAGAGCCACAGCAACACCAGATACGAGCCACATCTGTGACCCATGCCACAGCTTGCGACAATGTTGGATCCTTAACCCACTGAGAAAGGCCAGGGATCAAACCTGCATCCTCACAGACACTATGTTGGGTTCTTAACCCGCTGAGCCACAAGAGGAACTCTTAACAAAGTATTTTTTTCTTAGTACTTCCGTTTCAAAAAAAAACCTCCAGATCAACCTTATAAGAATGAAAACATATCCCAAAGAATACCCTATTCTCCATGCAGACTATCAATAAATGGATTATTCATTGCTGCAACCCTGAAATAGGGCATGAAAGTCTATTGTGAAATGAATGAATGAATAAATAAAAGGGCATCTTCTCTGTGCCAATACTGGGAACGTACGTTGAGATCAGCAAGTTAAAATCCTACTCTAAAGGAATTAAGTTTGAGAGTAGTATGGGTGATGTCAAACCTGTCCATCCATCCAATCATCCATCCACCCAATAATCCATGCATCCACTCAACAAATGTTTGCTACGCATCTGCCAGAAACCAGATGGGAATGAATGTCCTAAAGAAGTTAAAGACCCAGAATAAGATAGGCACACAGGTAACTATAATAGAAGGTGAAAATGTTCAGTGCCCTGCACACAGTCCAGATAAAGGGCCGTGGGAAATCATAAGAGGAAGGGATTATTTCCTGCTTGAGGGATGAAGGGTGGAAATCAAGACCTGCTTCATGGGTGAAGTGCTGGACCCTGAAGACCAATTTGGATTCTAATAGGCAATGATGGCAGAGAACAGCAATCCAAACTGAGAGAATGCTGTCACAAAAGCAAGAGTAAGTAAAAGCAACGGAGGTTAGGTTCCAAAAGTCAGTTGGTCCCATTCAACATGACCATAAGTAGCAGGTGGGGACAGTAAAAAGATCAGTGGTTGCCAGGTGTTGGAGTAGGAGGTAGGAATGAATAGGCAGTTGACAGGATTCTTAGGCACTGAAATATTCTGTGTAATGATGGATACATGTCCTTACGCATTTGTCCAGACCCATAGAATGTACAACACCAAGAGTGAATCCAAACGTAAACTATGGACTCTGGGTGATAATGATATACCAACGTGGGTACATCAATTACAACAAATGTACCACTCCGGTGGGAGATACTGAAAACGGGGGAGGCTATGCATGGGGGGGGGGGACACGTTAGAAATCTCTAGACCTTTTTCTCAGTTTGGCTGTGAGTCTAAAACTACTCTTAAAAACTTAAGTCTTTAAAATTTAAAAAAATTGTTTTAAGGATATACAGAGGGTTTACTTCTCCATGATTCTGTCACTGCCTTTACTGCCTCCAGCTTCTCCACCCAGCCTCCCCCTGGAGATGACCTCTCTCCATCTCTCCTTGCACTGAGCATTAACACTGTACATCTGTTTGCCTCAACCCGTTCCCCACCTCCTGTGCCACCTCAGCCACCACTTCCCTGTCTTCCTCCCGGGTACCAGTGCCTGCCGCAGGCTAACTCTACTTACTATGCCATGTCGTTTCACTACTGTTTTCTGTAATTTATAAAACACATACTGCCCACGAGTTTGTATTTTTAATTCCTGTAAGAAGTTTCAGGATCCAATTTGTGTGAAAGTCAGATTGCAACATAATGTAGTATTGTATGATAAAAGCCTCCAAGAATAAAAACAGACAGTATACCCTGCTTATCAAAAGAAACTCAAATACTGCTTCCATTCCTGAGTGTCACAGATTTCCTTATGAATGGCTGGTTTTTGCTCTGCATCAAATTTGTCCCCATCCTCTTGAAATAAGTTCTAAGGACAAACTTTCCTAATTTTCAAAGCTTCTTCTTTTCAAACATTTATCGAGAACCTATTATGTTGCAGGCTATGTTAAAAGTAAGCATCTTACCTAACTTTCTTAGGCTTACCTAACGTTCACAGGGTAAACTGTAATACTTTATGGGTATTAAGTACTGTGAAGTATCACTGACCACTGACCAACTTTACAAATAAGGACAACTGAGGCATAGAGTAGAAAAGCCTAGATTCAAATCCAGATCTTCCAGAGTCCCTGACTGCTGCTCACTCATCCATTGACCAACAGGCACAGGATCAGGGCATTTCCAACATCCATTTTTGACCTTCAATGAGCTTCCAGCTTTACCCAGCATCAACATTCCCCATTCCCATCATCATTCCCCACTCCCCATCTCAGTCTCCTCCCCTAAAACCAAGGACACTGAATTACAGTGATGTTTAAGCCTTCCTTTACCAGAGCCCTTTCAAACAGAAAAAGCAGGGAAGGGCAAGAAAGATGGGCACTATCCTGCCCCATTTCATCCACAGCTGCTCCAGTTTCTTCACTCAGCACTACATGTTGTAACAGGCTTTTCTATAAAGAATCCCTCTCTGGCTATTTAAAAAAAGAAAAATGAAAGTTTTAAAGCCACTCTAGGCTAGAGAGGTATCAGCCAAATACAATGTGGTACCCTGGGCTGCATCCTGCAAAACAAAGAGGACATCGATGGCAAAACCAGTAAATGCTGAAGAGTCTGGAGTTTAGTTATTAGTAATGTACCAATGCCAGTTTCTTAGTTTTGACAAATATACCACAGTAATGTAAGATGTCAAAAATGAGAGACACGGTGAGAGGTATATGGAAATTCTCTGTACAATCTTTAGAAATATTCCGTAAACCTAAAATTATTCCGAAATGAAAAGTTTACTTAAAAAGACAGAAAAAAAACCCACTCATATCTAATATATCATCCAAATCACAATTTTCTGTTTCTTTTAAAGATAACATAATGACAGTAGCTAATATTTAATGGATGCTTACCATGTGTCACACCCTGTTCTAAGGGTTGGTTCTGTATCAACTCATCTCATCACAACAAGGAGACAGGAATTTTCTTATTCCCATTCTATGGATGAGGCAAAAGAGGTAGTAACTGTAGGGCCAGGATGCAGTCTAGCTCGATAGCCCTTGCTCTTAAGCACCACGCAGATCAAAGCTTTCAAAATGTTTCTGGATTTTTTTAAGTAGGCATATATAACTAGGAAAATCCAAAGAACTAATCACAAAGACCAAGAAGTAACGATTATGTTTAATATAAAAAATAGGAAGCCAAAGGACTCTCGAGGTAAATTCCTAACTTTAGAAAATCTTTCCTGGAACAGAACCAAACCTCACTACCATTACTAATGGTGACTCCACACATGGACAATGTCTATGGGTTTGTGCTATGTCCTGGGCCCCCTGACACGACATTCTTGATTTTTTCCCCCCGCCCATGTTATGCCTCTGGTGTGCCACTTACCAGACTGCCTGCTGACATTTCATCCCTGTCCAGGTAGACAGTGAAATGAAATATGGAAATATGTAGGCTGCCTTTTCAAGGTCTGTGAAACAAGCTTTCCATGTGATTAGTTTTCCTAGGTGCTTAAGAATCCATGCTGAGTATTTAAGAGCATACTGCCCAATTCCAGAGAGCAAAAAAACCTTCCTATTCAATTTATAACGTTCCTCACTGGCTATGGTTTCCACCAAGTGTCAAAGAGAAGTCAGAAAGCTTCTCACTACCATTGTGGGCTTCCTCCAGGTAAGGTTTGGCCTCATGCATTGAAGAATATTTGTTCAATAAAGAACTGGTTCTGAAGAACAAACAGGCTCCTGGAAAGAGTTGCAGCTGGCCAGGACCACCATTTCCCTATCTGCCCCACCATTATAGCCATTTGTCTTTAGAAGGTTCCAGAGTGGACACCCTCATGAGCAGAGCCAGAAGAGAAAGAAGAATCCTCAAGAGAGGGGTTCCTTAGTGGCTCAGTGGGTTAAGGATCTGGCGTTATCACTGCTGTGGCTTGGGTCACTGCTGTGGCAGGTTCAATCCCTGGCCTCAGAACTTCCACATGATTTAGGTGCAGCCAAAAAAAAAAAAAAAAAATCCTAACAAGATAGAGAGGGACTTATCCAGCTGGGCAATGGGAGAGGAAAATTAACAGCAGAAGGAGTGTTGGCCAAGAACAGATAAGCTTGAGTGGCAAAGGAGGAGATATGACTAAAAAAGTAACAGGAAATATAAGGAAAATGAGTCTAATAGGAGGCTGGGCATAGGAGAACCATGCCTCCTATGTAAGGACATGGAGCTCGGCTCATTGCCTATTCCTTCCTATTACCAGGTTCAAAGATATACACCTCATCAAACAACCCAGACTGACTCCAGCAAATGGTGACTTACCAAATATTAATGCTCAACATGTTTAGTTGAAAGGACCCTACGAGCACACTTAGCCTACTCTAACATTTCACAGATGGATAAAGTGAGGCTCAGACAGGTGAAAACTCATGCCCAGAAATAGAAGCCAGACCTCCCCATTCCTTTGCCTGTGTTCCTTTCCGTACAAATATGGTTTAAAAGGTGGGTACTGAAAGAACGCAGCCTGAGGACAAATCTCGCCTGGCATGGGGACCAGATCTATGAATTATCCTCCATTTCATCAAGCATGTTCCAGCTACTGGTTGCTACTGGAGAGGAAAAAATTGGTAGCACCATTTTAAGTGGAATAAATGATTTGTCAGGAAGAATATAAAGGGTAACTTGCCTCCAATGGAAAGTATGATAGAGACAGATAATGAAAAATGCAGACACAGGTGACTCATCAGAAGGGATGCTGGGGAGGAAGGACAGGTGGGGGAGGTAAAGGATCAGACACCAGACCTGCAGAACCAAGCCATCCATGAAGCCATCCAGAGGCTCTACCGCAAACACAGCATCAGATGTCTTACAGAAGATATAGCTCCTGCAGATGGGCAGTTCCTCAGCTAAAACAAGGCCTAAAGCAGAGAGTTCTGCACCCAAGTCTGCCACCTCTTACCTCTCCAGATTCAGGCTATAACAAAAGTTGGCCTAAGCTGTACCCATGTGTGTGGGGTTGGCGGGGGGGGAGTCTACTAAATCAGTCGTGTCACAGTTATTCTATTCCCGATGACACTTCAGCAATCCTCCAAGCCTCTCTGCTTATACAAACTGTGTCTCTCTCATAAGCGCAGCTCCTCTCTGAGTAAAGTCTGCTCTGATTTCCCACCTGCGACCCCAGCCAGAAGGCCCTGTGCCTGAAATCACCCACTTTTTCTGCACGCCTTTCATACAAATCAGAACTTCCAACCCTGTATGGATTACTAGGGTGCGTGCCTGAGTACCCCATTCCTAGGATCTGATGCTGAGAGACAGGATCCATAGCCCACAGTGACTTTTCCCAAAGCACTTCAGACCAGTACCCAAGAAATGTCAGGTTGCGGGGATTGGTGATGCAGAGTCTAGGACCTAAAACTTTAAGAACAAACCTCTAGGGAAGTCGCAATGCATATTAGTTTCCTAAAGACTCAGCTAAATCCCACAGTAAAGATACAAATTCAATTTTGTTTAACCTGCTTAACCTGCCTGGACTTTTCCAAACTTACTTAGCCACAAGACCTTTCCTCATGGAACACCAAGAGACCTCAGTGCTCCTAGAGCAGCACCTTATCCATATTTCTACTAGTGCACCTTCCAAACTAGATTGTGTGTTTTCCTTAATAGCAAGGACTTTGTCCAAGTCATCCCAGTATCCCTGACACCCAGAAGAGTGTGTAACAAACTGTAGGCCAAAACAAGTACATGTTAAGTGAATGCATTTCTAATCTGAGAAAATAAAACAAGTATGTCAACATGACCTCCTCTGTATCTTCCTAAGTGTTTAAAAGAATGCCTTACATAGAGAATGTGTTCAGTAATTCTTTTAAAATGGAATAGAATGAAATGGAATAGAAAAATATCTCATCTCTGCCCCAAGCCAGAAGTTCCTATAACACAAGAGACCCTTACCTCTTCTCCTGCTCCTTTACCCAACTAGAGTGTCAACCAGAAGAAAATGAGGATGACAAATCAGGAGAGTAAAACCATTGGAAAACCAAAGGCCCTTTGGGGTGAGAGATGGGGACATGGTGTTTGCAGACTGATGGGGATAAACATGACCTGTCTGTACCTAATTTAGACTTAATAAGATAGTTTGCTGAATGTTAATTAAATACTCAGTGGTTGTTACCAACTGTGGTGATTAACTTAATTTTGAATTAAATAAGCAATAAATGCTTAACTCAAGTTCTATTAAATTTTATCCAGCAAGTGAGGAATATGAGGCTGTTAATTGATTTTAAACAAGACAGTTATGGCAAGTTAGCTGAATTTTTATTACCTGAAGATAACTGCCTTATTAAAACTAAATTGACTATTTCATTTGATAAAGAAATATGTTGCCTCTTCTTCCTATTTACCAAAAATATGTCCAAAAACGTTCAGAGTTGGTCTAAAAAGCTTAGATGGGGTAATTTTGTTGCTAAAAGGCTTAAACGGCAATTTTCTTTTCTAGTCCTATATTAATAATAAGTTTATTTATTTAAGATTGAACGCAAATATAAGAGATAATGATATGGTCTATGAAGGAATTACGTATCAGACGATGATCATATTTTCTAAAACAAAAATCAGGACTCTGTTTTCTCAATGTAGAAACAGTTTGGAGATGTTATTTAGATATCATAATTCTGTAATTTCCAGGATGTTCCCATGGTTTAAATGGCTATTAATACAAAACATATGAAATCACAGTTACTGTTCAGATAAATGATAGGCTCTGCTACTGAACAAGCTGAATGACTTTGGTAATTAACCTCTTTCCTCAAGATCTCAGCCACCACATACATTACAAGAGGAGACTGGAGTGGAGATCACTGACTTTATTTTTTTTCTTTGTAGTATGCGTAGCCCCTGGAACAGTGCCTGGCACATGGTAGCTGCTCAATAAACACTGACTGACTGAGTGAATGTATATATAAACTGGATTTTAGGCAACTCCAAACACTAAACATTTTTATCCCTTTCATTTGAAGCTTCTCCAGCCCAGACCACTTTAAAATATTGCCATTTGACAGCTCACACCAGGGGACACACAAACTTTAAACCACTACTTGGAAAATTTTTCAGTAAATAAAGGAATGCAACTTGAAACAATAATGGAATACAATTTCTTACATATTAATTTAGCCGAGACAAATGCAAGCTATAAAATTAAATCCTGGGGAAGACACGGAATAACCAGTAGGTCCACACACCGCTAATGACTCTGCAAATTAGCAGTTTTTCTGGAGGCTGAATGGCAACTGGTATGAAAAGTAATAGAATTATTCAGTACTCTGTGCCTATAATTCTCCTTTGAAAGAGCTTAAAACATTTAACCAGCTGATAAACATTTATTTAAGGTCTATGTGCAATGGGTCATACTTTATGGGAAAATATAATGGACAAGATCTTAGCTGTCTTATCTTCTGGTGGATGGCAGACAGCAAAGAGGACAGAGATAGCATTTTTTCCACAGGGCAGGCTTCAGTACTTTCCTACACTGACTACAGAATCCCTTCCATAAGCACATTACATGGAAGGCACTATTACCTCCTTTCACAGACGAGCAACTGAAGATTCAGGGAAGCTTAGTAACCAATATTATGATTATATGGGAGTTCCTGTCATGGCATAGTGGAAACAAATCTGACTAGGAACCATGAGGTTTCAGGTTAGATCCCTGGCCTTTCTCAGTGGGCTAAGGATCTGGCGTTGCTGTGAGCTGTGATGTAGGCCCCAGACACGGCTCAGATCTGGCATTGCTGTGGCTGTAGCTCTGATTGGACCCCTAACCTGAGAACCTCCACATGGTGCGGGTGCAGCCTTTAAAAAAAGAAAAGAAAAGATTACATGATTATCAAGAGGCAGAGTTGTGACTGGAACCCAGAACTGTCTGACTCCCCAGCCATACAGGTGTTTTTTACTACAGCCCTAAGGAGATCAGATACATACTCACATGGCCACATAATACAAGAGACAAAATGGTAAACAGTGTAAGACAAAGTGGGAATGCCAAAGAAATCCTTGTCTTCAGGAAATAATTTAGAAGTAAAAGCTATTTGTCCACTGACATTTACAATGCATGTTTTAACATATTGAATTCTACCTAATTTCTTTAAAAACTGAAAAATATCCTAGTGCCCACAGGGGTAATATTTACAGCAGGATTTGTCAATTTCAACAAATCTATAATTATATAAGAGACAGATACAAGGCCAGGCCAAAAGAAGGAAGAGCTTTTCTTGAAATAATATTTAGTGGAAGGAAACACTGTACACCTACAGAAAAGTGAACATACTCCTTTGGGGTTACAATCAAGGATATGGTCTCCTAAGAGATCAGAGAGGTATTCAGGTAAGAGTTTGGTGGAAGCCTTTATCAGGGTGGATTTTTTTTTTTTTTAATGAGGTTGAGTAAATATATTCTAAATGAGATATTTTTTATTATCTTTTGATAACAGATTGGTTAATGTTTAGAGGAGCCCAATTAGGATTTTTATTACTAAAGATTCTCCTAAAAATCAAGTTGTCATTTATTACTTCATTTATAATATCCATGCACATGTTCATTCAACAAACACAATGGATCTGAGGATATGAATATGAACAAAAGCTAGAGCCTGCGTTGGGCATCTACGCAGGCTGGTGATAAGCTGAATCTGAAACCATGCTAATAAAAAACTCAAGATGAAGTTGTAGTTCAATGTCCAGTTAGTTTGGGCCCTGGGCAAGTCATTTAATCTTTCCCAGCCTCACTCCTGATCAGTAAAATTTGAATAATAATAACTACTCACAGGGCTGTTGTGAGGATTTACCTGTAGGAAAACACATAATTAATGTAAAGCATTGTAAAAATGGCGACAGGTAGAAGGTGTCCTAAATATATGGTGGATTCCCTTTTGATCAGGACCAAGCAGGCTGGCCTAGGCCACAAAGATATCCCCGGTGAGGGAACTTACTGGCTCCTAAATGGTTATTCCCTCAATTCTGCATGAACCAGAGCCCACCATTTTTAATGCCTAATCATCCAAGTTTAATTCTCTCTGCCTTTTGTCCAATTTGGCTAAAATGATCTGGGAGAGCCAAATGGATAGAAGAACCTCAGGTAAGATTGTTGTAAGAAGCTTTTCTAAGGAAGAAAGGGAGGGAGGGAAGGAGAGATTAACAAAAAAAAAAAAAAGGGAATCAGGGTTAATAGATGTCAAAGTCATTCTAGACCAAGTCTTCAACCAGTGCCTGAGTTTTCACCTGTTACATACCAATCCGCTTGAGTATCTCTGGTGATTAGAGATTCAAAAACTCTAGAAAGAGCCAATTCCATAGAATCTCTTAATTAGATTTTTTTTAAAAAAAGATAAAGAGTGATGTAGATCCTCCTCTTGACAGTTAGCTCAACAACTAGGCACCTGTACCCTTCTAAAGACACTGGAAAGAGGATGGATCACCTAGGGGTTATGATAGAACCGTGGCTGTGACTCTATATGTTACCTGCTCAGGGCCTAGGTCTCCTCTTGTTTAAATTAGGAGATCAGGTGGCCTCTATTCCACCTGTGGAATGTCCCACAGATCCATCATCCCAACCCTAATTCAGCTTCCATTACCTTGTGTCAACTCCAGTAGCACATCTCTCTATCTCCAGTACCCTCCCCCTCCAATCCACCCAGCACACAGCAACCCATCACTGTCAGAAAGCACAGATCCAATCACCTCCCTTACCTAGCTGATGCTCCTTTCACAGTGCAGTCTCAGCTCCTCAGGTGGCAATCAAGACCTGCCTCAGTCTAAGCCCCAACCTACTCTCACATCCTCATTTCCATGGCCTCTCTACTCTGCAGTCTGTCCTCCAAAATTCCAGTTTTCCAAGGCACAGTGCACTTTCTCACCTCCAGGCCCCTACTATGTTATTTCACTTGCTTAATGACCCCCTCCTCCTCTAGCCCAGCACACAAACCCTCCATCATCCTTCAAGGCCGAATCAAATGACAGCTTTTTTATCTGTGAAGTTTCCCCCAGGTGCCTAGAGTTGGTCACTGTTCAATTAGAGCCACCAGATATTTTTTGCATGTATTTTACCTACGCTCTTGATTATTAAATGACCTCTGGAGGCAGGGATGGCACAGCATCCATGTTTCCCCCCCAAACATAGACTGAAGTTTTACTCATTCATTCACAGGTACACCTGGCACCTGGTGTCAAATGAATGAACACACAAATGCATCAGAATGATGGACAGATGTGTCTTTGGGGTCCTGTCAGCTGTCATACGGGAACCGTCATAGTCTCCAAGTGAAGCTGCTGTGAGCAGAATGGAAACAACCAAACTACTGGAAAGCTGACCTGCCTCTCACCTCGTTCTAAGAAAAGGTGCTGCTTACCTTCCAGGTCACTGCAGAGTTTGCCTTTCCCAGGAGTCAGGACACACCCTGCCCTCTGGGTAGCAGCTCCCTACTACAGTTTCTGAAAATGATTCATTTTCAGACCAAACAAGACAGAAGCTCCAGGTGCCAGTTAAGTTTTTTGTTTTTGCCTTTTTTCTGGGGAACTGAACAAGAACCAGCTTCTTTAGAAATTCATTAGGCAGAATAAGCACAGGTTACTCTGGTGACCTCTTGGCACAGAATTTGGTACCACATTGGGGCTTCCAAAGTTATAATTAGAGATCTTAATCAAGATGGGCTACTGGAGGAGTTTCCATCGTGGCGCAGCAGTTAACGAATCCGACTAGGAACCATGAAGTTGCGGGTTCGATCCCTGGCCTTGCTCAGTGGGTTAGCAATCCGGTGTTGCCATGAGCTATGGTGTATGTCGCAGACCCAGCTCGGATCCTGTGTTGCTGTGGCTGCAGCGTAGGCCGGTGGCTACAGCTCCGATTAGACCCCTAGCCTGGGAACCTCTACATGCCGCGGGTGGGCCCTAAAATGACAAAAAAAAAAAAAAAAGATGGGCCACTGGATGGAAAATAGATTCAAAAACCAAGATAAAGTACACACGTGGACAGTGGACAGAGAATCCATCTTATTTCTTAACTATTAGTAGCCAGAGCAATTTTAGCTGCTCCATCATATCTTAGACAAGGCATTCCTGTCCTTCAGTGTTTAACCCTTCCAACAAGCTTCTGCATATGTTCCAGAGAACTCCATAAGTCCTCTATCTGTACTGCTCTCCTGATACTTTCTTATTTCTAAACAGGTATTAACACATTTTTATCAACCCTAATAAACTCTAACTGCCTGTTAACTACACATCCCCTTCAAACATCCTCCAACTTTAGTAGTTCACTGAACAAACATTTCTTGACCACCTAGTGTCTCTTCCCAACAAAAACAGTAGAGGTTTGCAGACTTTTTATCCTAGGCCTAGCCTTATACGTATTACTCATTAACTTTATTCAGTACTAACAAGTAGGGTGACCATATAATTTATCCTCCAAATGAGAACATCTCTGGAAGCGAAAGGGGACACTACTAATGCTACACCAGGACACAGGCATAAACCCGGGCTGTCCTGGGAAAACCAAAAAGTATGGTTCTTCTACCTCTGAAGCAAGTATTGTGGCTATAGACATTTTCACAGACAAGGAAATTGAGACTAACTTTACAAGACAGGATTCAAAAAGCGGTCCCTAAAAATGCCAAGGAACTCACACTACATATGGCCACAGCCATCTTTCCAAGTGGGGTAAGTACCTCTGCCTCCTGAAGCCCTCTGCACTATGGCGGCCAAGCTGTGGTGGATGGCCTGAGTGGCTAAGGAATGTTGACAAGGGCTATGGCAGAAAGAGTACCCAGCCTGGGGACGGAAGGAGGCCAAAGCACTTTAAGATTATTTCACTTGAAGATGACTGAAATAATGTTTCCTGTTCTGAGCTTCTGGCTTACCTGCCCCATGAAAGGTTCCCATCCAAGTTTATGCAGAAGGCCGGAACCCACCCCTCAGCACCAGCTTTCCATGTGAACTTCAGGGGGCCCTGATGGCAGGCCATGACAGAAGAAACGACTACAGGAGATGTAAAACACAAACACCACACAGACAAAACCCAAGAGAGAGTAGGATAGCCACCTGGAAGAAGGGACATTGCACAACCATTCACTGGTGACGAACCCTCTCTCTGCACAACCTGGAAATGTATGTGAACATCTGTGGCACTCACCCCCAGAGTGACTCTTCTCAACAGCGGTGCCCTCATGAATAAGAAGTTTAAAAATAAGTAAGCTTGTGAACCAAATCGCCTGTAGCTGCTTTGCTGAGTAGCATAGCTAAGACTTGAACTTGGAGCAGCCTGGGTCTAAATTCCAAGATCCCCTCCAGGAAGACAAGGTGCCATTCCTGTGGGCTAGACACCATGCCAGGAACCCAGAACTGTCCACGTGTACCCACTGCGTGTCCATATTACACACCATATTGATAGGGATGGAGTAGGCACAGGTAGTTATAAAAGTCCCGAAAGGGATCATATTTAAAGAGGGAAACTTAGCGGACATTGGGAGATCACAGTAAATTAATAAATTACTCAAGAAAGCCATCAGCACAAGGCAGGCTTGCTTGATTAGTGGAGGATTGAGAATTGCCTCAGGTTATTGGATGGTGGATGGGATTAATCCAGCATTCATATTCAGACTAAGGGCAAGAGTTTGAGGGCCACCCTACTTTGGATTTGAACACACACCTTACTGGATACTAAGGAGGAACTACTTACTCCCAGAGAGGAAGAGGCGGGCTTTTCCAACCCCTACTCCCCTTGGATGATAAAACTGTAGCCCACTGGATCCGGGGCAGAGCTTCCTTGACTGCCTGCTTGCATTTCTTACAAGTGTTCTATCCTAATAAATCTATTTCTTGCCTATCACTTTGTCCCTCGCTGAATCCATTCTGTGCAGGGGCATAAAGAACCTGAACCTCAGTAAGTCCAGACATCGGGTGAGTGAAAACGTGGGTTCAAGTCCCAATCTGGGCTTTGGCCAGGTTTGAGTACCGGTACGTGGGTTCAAGTCCCAGTCTGTGTTCTGGCTAGGTTCAGGACATTAATATTGTCAGTTTCAATATGACTGTTTATAAAATACCATATAGCACAGGGTACTCTATTCAATACTATGTAATAACCTATGTGGGAAAAGAATCTGAAAAGGAATGGATATACTGATTTACTTTGAAACTGACAACTTTATAAGTCAACTATACTCAAAAAAATTATTAAAAATAAATAAAAAGCAACCATATTGGTTAAATTAAAAAAAAAAGCTATCATGGAAACTCCTGGTTTTCACAGATGTATCAGGATTATTATATGATCTCTATACAAAGATAACTGAGGCTCTTTCTGGAACTTGCTTGGGCTAATGAGTGGCTCAAACATAGGTCTCTGTTTTCTTACACCAAAAACCAAGATGGTGATGGTAACAACCAAAATGATAGCATCTGAAGCCCAGACTTTCAAGGCTCTGGGGTCTCCAACCAGTCTTGGTCGCCTTCCAAAGTCACAGACATGGGTTGCTAATGCTAATAACAGGCACACCATGAAATAATGACAGTTTCTCGCCTGAGTACCAGGCTTGCTAAGGATTTTCACATCAATTATCTCCTGCTCACCTGCAGAACGGAAGGAAGGTATAGGACAGGAACTTTGGAGCTGGGGGGTCTGACTCTCACTCTACCCCTCAAGCACCCCAACGGGATGTGTATTCCACCTCTCAACTGTTGCCCACATTTTACAAGAGTGATCCTGCGGACCCAACTCTTAGATGGCAATTGAAAGCTAAGTAATAAAAATGAATGCAAAATGCATTCGCCATATAAAAAGCACTGTGAAGGCTATGAAGTGCTAATGGGTTCTGTGAGATGGGTTCTAAAGGTAGGCTTATGATGGAAGGAAAAACCAGCAGGATCTACCTGTAATGGATCTAATTCTGACATCCTAAAAACCTTTAGGCAAGCAAAAATAAGTAAAAATAAAGAGTGAATGGCAGGGGACGGTGAGGGGCGGGGGGCTGTAACAGGCAAGGAAACTTGAAGTTGACACAGAATCAGAAGCTTGGTTCTTAGAAACAAGAGACAGGCATGAATGGCAGAAAAAATAAATAAATCCCCAAAACACACACACCCAAACTGAACCTTCCTAATCACTTTGTTTTCAAAGTGCAAAGGGCAAGGTTCAAGCCCAGTAACAATGATTTCCAAGTTTTACCCCTTCCCAAATTCTCCTAAGCAAAGCCCTTCAGGGTAGGGTGGAGAAGGAATGCATCAGACCAGGCTCAGCAGAAACAGAATCAAAAACACCTTGAAAGACGGCAGGAAAGGGAATAAAGGCCAATACGCAACTCCAGCTCAGCTGACAAGGGTGTGACTGAACACTTCAGTCCCTTCCCTGGGGCCTCATCTGCAAAAGAAGAAGTCAGGTCGCTCTGGCCACCAAGGGCCCAGTCCACATTTCTAAGGCATGAACTGGCTGCCAGCCTGCTGCTTCTACTGCCTAAAAGCTTTGGTACCCATAAAACAGTTTTTCCAGTCAAGGCTAATAAGCTGGTTAATAATTAGAAGGACAAGAATATGAACTATGGTACTTGATACAATTCTAAACAGCAAACAGCTTTTTCCCTCTCTACTCTGCTGACCTGGTTCGGGCCCAGTATTTCCTGCCCTGGAACATTTCAGCGGCCTCTTAAGCGGGGTCCCGGCCTCTGGCCTTGACCGGCTATCACTCTGCTACCAGAGTCCTCCAAAATACAGATTTAACAACACCCTTTGTTCAAAAAGTAACAAAAGCCCTCCTATCACCACTGCCAAGACCACTGCCATCATTCTTAACTCAAGTTGTCAGCCCTTTGCAGTCTAACACTAACCCTCCCTGGCCAGCCCCACCTTCCTCAGCGATCTCCAAACACATCCTCAAATATTCTTAGGCCTCAGGCCTATGCATATATATCAAGGTCTTTCTGCCTAGAAAGTTCTCCCACCTCTGTCCGCCCTATGAACTCCTACTCACCCTTCAAAACCCAACTCAATGTCTTCTTTTCTGTGAACATTTTTGCCTGCCCTTCCAGGTGGTTAGGCATTCCTTAGTGCCCTCATTAGCTGTAGTAGGGTGTTATCATGTTCTATTTCAGTCTGTCTCCTATTCTGGAAAGAAGATCCTTGAAGTTAGAGCCCTAATTGACTTTGTAAGATTCATTTCCAGCATGTGGTAATCACTCAGTACCTGAATAATGTGCTGAACTAAATACAAGAGACTGGTTTTTTAAGTTCGAGGCAAAAACGAACCTTGTGCCATGAGAGTCATTACCAGATTCCTTGTCCGCTTCTACCCCACATATATGTGGGATCACAGTCATTCTAAATGAATAAACAAACAATTACTGAACATGGCTCAAAGCACCAAAGACAGAAGGATTCAAAGAGAAAGCCACAAGTGTACTAACTATGCTGGGTGCCGTTCCCAGGGTCTGTCTCTTCCCACCAGAAAATGCCTTATCTGTGAGTCATCAAAACGCAAATGGCTCTTCCAATCCAAGAGCATGGTATGTCTTTCCATCTGTTCATGTCATCCTTGATTTCTTTCATCAGCGATTTATAGTTTTCAGAGTACCGGTCTTTTGTCTCTTTAAATAGGTTTAGTCCTAAGTATTTGATTCTTTTTGATGTGATGGTAAACAGGATTGCTTCCCTAATTTCTTTCTGATCTTTCATTCCTAGTATATAGAAATACAGTTGATTTCTGTGTATTAATTTTGCATCCTGCGACTTTGCCAAATTCATTGATGAACTCTAACAGTTTCCTGGTAGAGTCTTTAGGATTCTCTAGGTATAGTATCATGTCATCTGCAAATAGTGATAGTTTTACTTCTTCCTTTCCAATTTGGATTCCTTTTATTTCTTTTACTTCTGTGATTGTTGTGGCTAGGACTTCCAAAACTATGTTGAATAGTAGTGGCAAGAGTGGACATCCTTGTCTTGTTCCTGATCTCAGTGGGAATTCTTTCAGCTTTCACCATTGAGAATGATGTTAGCTCTGGGTTTGTCATAGATTGCCTTTATTATGTTGAGGTAGGTTCCCCCTATACCCACTTTCTGAAGGGTTTTTATCAGAAATGGGTGTTGGATTTTGTCAAAGGCTTTTTCTGCATCTATGGAGAGGATCATATGGTTTTTATTCTTCAGTTTGTTAACATGGTGTATCACACTGATTGAAGAGTCAATATTACCAAAATGACTATACTACCCAAGGCAACCTACAGATTCAATGCAATCCCCATCAAATTACCAAGGACATTTTTCAAAGAACTAGAACAAAATATTTTAAAGTTTGTTTGGAAACACAAAAGACCCAGAATGGCCAAAGACATCCTGAAAAACAAAAATGGAGCTGGAGGAATCAGACTCCCCGACTTCAGAGTATACTACGAAGCTACAGTCATCAAAACCATATGGTACTGGCACAAAGACAGAAATATAGATCAGTGCGACAGGATAGAAAGCCCTGAATTAAACCCACGCATCTATAGTCAACTAATCTATGACAAAGGAGGCAAGAATATACATTGGAGAAAAGACAGCCTATTCAATAAGTGGTGCTGGGAAAACTGGATAGCCACATGTTAAAAAACAAAATTAGAACACTTCCTAACACCATGCACAAAAATAAACTCAAAATGGATTAAAGACCTAGATATAAGACCAGATACTATAAAACTCTTAGAGGAAAACATAGGCCAAACACTCTCTGACATAAATAAGAGCAACATCTCAGATCCACCTGTTAGAGTAATGACAATAAAAAGAAAAATAAACAAATGGGACTTAATTAAACTTAAAAGTTTCTGCACAGCAAAGGAAACCCTAAACAAAACGAAAAGACAACCCACAAAATGGAAGAAAATAGTTGCAAATGAACCGACTGACAAGGGATTAACCTCCAAAATTTACAAACATCTCCTACAGCTCAATACCAAAAAAAAAAAAAAAAAAAAACAACCCCGTCAAAAAATGGGCAGAAGATCTAAACAGACAAGTCTCCAAAGAAGACATACAGATGGCCAAAAAACACATGAAAAGATGTTCAACATCACTCATATTAGAGAAATGCAAATCAAAACCACTATGAGGTACCACCTTATGCCAGCCAGAATGGCCATCAACAAAAAGTCTACAAACAGTAAGTGCTGGAGAGGGTGTGGAGAAAATGGAACCCTATTACACTGTTGGTGGGAATGTAAATTGGTGCAACCATGTGGAAAACAGTATGGAGATTCCTTAGAAAACGAAAAATAGAATTACCATTTGATCCAGCAATCCCACTCCTGCACATCTATCCAGAGAAATCCATGACTCAAAAAGACACATGTACTCCAATGTTCACTGCAGCACTCTATACGACGGCCAAGTCATGGAAACAACCTAAATGCCCATCGACAGAGGAATGGATAGGGAAGATGTGGTACATACACACAATGGAATATTACTCAGCCATTAAAAGAAATAACAGCATTTATAGCAACATGGATGGACCTAGAAATTATCATGCAAAGTGAAACCAATCAGACAATGAGACACCAACATCAAATGTGGAATCTAAAAAAGGACACAAGGAACTTTGCAGAACAGATACTGACTCACAGACTTTGGAAAACATATGGTTTTCAAATGAGACAAGTTGGGGGGTGGGGAGATGCACTGAGGGTTTGGGATAGAAATGCTATAAAATTTGGTTGTGATGATTTTTGTACACCTATAATTGTAACGAAATTCATTAATTTAAAAAAATGCAAATGGCTTACCTGAGGTGGGCAGGTCACAAGAAGGCCCTGAGTTGATCCCTCAGAGTTCTGAGCCACAAAGCCTCCTTGTAGGAAGGGGTCTGTCTGCAGGACCTAAGGAACCTACAGACCTAGGAGCTATTTGGCTCTACTCCACAGAACACTTTCCCAGGAGCCATAGATCAAGGGCAATGACTGAGATCAAGACCCTCCATCACTTCCCTACTTTGTTATCATATCGTCCCCACTGCGTCTCTATGAGGTACCTCAAATCCTTAATACTACAAGGGACTGGGTAGGTGGCAATGTTGGGGGAGGAGGCAGATGTTTGCTAGAAAAGCTCCGTCCTCTGCAGTCAGCTTTGCAGAGAAAAGATAATAAAGGATAGCAGGAATGGTAGCATCTCAAGAGAGTGGCAGCTGGGGTAGCAGCAATTCAGAAGTGAAAATCTGGGCCCTGTGAATGTGTACTGAGTTAAATTCTGAGGAATAACACTGAAAGACAGTAATGATAAAACTCATACTTTATGGTAAGGCAAGAAAGATTTAAACATAAAATTCTTTTCTGCCCCTTGGCTTCCTCTCTCCCCCACTGTGCATTGTGTATCTGCATTATGCACCTTGACGAAACCTCCCCCATCAGCAGGAATATCTGCTTAACCATAATAAATAACATTCTCCTAGCATCAACAAGACAACTCCTTAAAAGATAACACTCCTCCCTGATCTCGTAAGGGGTTACATGATCCACCAAGAGGATCCTTAGATCTGGATTATGTAAACTGTCAATAATGTATCATGTGATTTACAGCCCTCAGTCTCAAAAACTCATGTAACTGTGCCTTGATTTCCAACTGACAGTACAGTTCTCAGAGCTTTCTGAGATGCTCCTTCAGGGTTATAATCCTCAAATGTGGCTTTAATAAAAACGTCCAATTCTTTCTTAGATTGACTGATTAATTTTTCATCTACAATTTGCACTTTTCCTTCTGTGGTTAGAGAAGAGAGTGGTAAAGAGGCTGTAAATCAGGCAAAGATCACAAAATAAAATAAAATTGATAATCATAAAACCTACTTTAATGAATCACTCTGAGAATTATGTAAGTACATGGTAAGTACTCTATTTTTATTATTACCATTACTAAGAAAGGACAGAAAGATAAACATTTTCCTTTTTCTTTTTTTTTTTGCTTTTCATATATGCAGGAGTTCCCAGGATAGGGGTCCGATCAGAGCTGTGGCTGCCAGCCCACACCACAGCCACAGCAACTGAGGATCCCAGCCACGTCTGTGACCTACACCACAGCTCATGGCACTGCCGGATCCTTAACCCACTGAGTGAGGCCAGAAATCAAACCCGAATCCTCATGGAACCTAGTCCAATTTGTTAACCACTGAGCCACAAAGGGAACTCCCAGATAAACATTTCCTGGCCTCAATTCTATGGTTTCCAAGTATGAACCTCACTAATCCCCGGCCTCCCACCCACCCGGTTTGTATAAAGTCTGGAGAGGTGAAGTCCTCACCAGTGCATCAGTATCCTTTCCCATTCCTAGGACTTGCATTAAGAATGCACCACCATCTCCTCCGTACATCTAAGCCATGTGGAACAGATTCCCTTTCCCACCTTTGCTTACACACACACCTTCAAGCCCATGGATTTCCACTTAGGAGCTTCCTTCACGCATCACAGCTAGACCTCCTCCTTCCTGGCCTCGCTTTCTTCTAGCTAGGTGCAGCCTTCCAATGCCATATTCCAGGAAAATCCCCACCCACCAACGCAACACACTGAACTAGAACTCCTAATTACTGCCCAGGGTCAAAGTCTCGGCTTCATCCAACCGGTTACTAAATGCGTTGCTCTTCTTCCTGCGTTACCAGCCCAATACCTAATTCCACAGAGGTTCCAGAGCCCTTATCCAAACTTGTTTCCAGGCGAATCTCTAGAGAACCCTTTAACAGCCCATTTAAATCTATTTAGTAAAAAATGAAAGCCCTCCCTTTTCTCCATTTCCCACCACCCCTTTCATTGCTGGACATTCAGAAGCCAGCCTCTTCCCTACATCCGTCTGCATGTGCCGAACAAGTTCATTTCTTACCTGTCCTTTTTCTTGGGCAACTCCTATTTGGCCCTAAAGATTCTCTTCAGACACCATTCCCTCTGGTAGTTTCCCCGAGGTCAAACCTACTCAGCGTAGCAGAAACATACCCCTAGAACAGCATAACACACACACACACACACACGCACATGCACATGCACACACACGCACACACGTACACACACGCATGCACGTACACACACTCACACGTGCTCCTCAATAACAGGGACCATGTCCTCCTAATCTTTGTACTCCCAGGACCAGCCAGTTCCTGGTTCACAGCAGGTAGGCTCCAGAATTTGCATGCTTCATGCACTGCTCCTCTCCTTTCTGTATAAAAATAGCACTGTGCTCCATCCTCTGGCTTTACTATATTACCTGGCATCTTCTATCTCCCTGCCCATTTTCTGTTTAATGCAGTGAATCTCTGGTCTAAGGGAGCTTTTCAGTCCTTGTTAGTTACACACTGCCATTGGCCAAAAACCAAAAAAAAAAAAAAAACCCTCATCATTCCAGCATCTTAAGCCGTAGTTCTGAAATCAAATTCAGTCTGACACTTCCCAGTTCCCAATTAACCCATGCTAGTTCTATAACAAGTTAAAGTCACACATTAACACCAAGAGTCAAAACTTCAGGACTGTAATTTTGAGCATACCTCTAATTATCTGTCTGACCTCAGGCATGAGGTAAAATGGAGATGATAGTGTCACCAGGCCCAATTCTCAGGGGATTTTTGAGATTCAACTAGACTATCTGATGGGAAACTTTTTATAAAGTGCAAAGCAGTATACATTCATAAAGGGTATGATTAACCAATTTTATAAACTCAAACCATCAACTGTAAGATGTACTATTAACAACTAAGAATGAAGAACTGCTCAACAATGACACATCTGTGATTTTAAGACAATCCAATTTCAGTGATATTAAAATGTGAAAAAGTATGCTTTGTATGAAACTCAACTTATTTGTCTCAATAAAATACAGAAACCTGCCATAAATTTTTCATATTTGCCAAGGGCACATAACAGATATTCAGTAACATATGTAGAATAAATGAGCAAACACCCACCAATAATATTCTTAGGCCAGATTATTGCCTCTCTCATTGGAATGGTTGGCACAAGTCTTCCAAATGCCAGATTCTCCCCTCTCACTCATGTCCTGGCCTGCTCAAAAGCCTCAAATGATGACTTCAAGCCATATCCATGCCTGGCATAAGGACCTTCAAAATGAAGCCTCCTCTCCCACCACCTGGAGCAGACTGTCCGCTGGAAGACACCCCTCCAAGAAGGGTTCAGTCAGTCCCAGCCAGAGTAACCAGCTCAACAGTTCAGTTTTTCCTCCCTCTGCCAATCCTCCAAGCAGCACTAGGAGTGCCCACTGTTTATAAGCAGCATGGCCTTGGAGGGCTGCCTGACCCAAAGGCCCCAGGTCTGCACCTCTATCATTCAGACAGCTAACCCCAACTACTTATCACCCATCTAGAGTCTACATTCTTGACTGTAAAGGCCTGGGGGTTGGTGTTGGGGGACTGCCTTGTAAAGATTAAATGCAAGATACACGTATTTATTGCTTTTAACTGACCCTGGTGTAGGTAGGGACCTTGAAAGGAAGAAGGCTGGTCATGGGGTAGAGGGAACCCTCTGCGGAGTTCTGGCCTTCCAAAGTCTACCATTATTTACTTCAGACTTTAGGAGCACCCACCTTGCTGAACCTTTATTTTTGCTTCCCTATCCCTGAGAGCTGAGAGGGTGAAGATGGGGGGAGGGGCGGATGTTAGCTGCTTTCCCTCCTACCACTCACTTAAAATGCACTTGTGCTGGAGGAAGTAGGCCACAAAGTCACTAACACCTTAGTGAGAATGAGTTCCATTGGGAAGCAAACAATTTAGAAAGGGTGAGGAAGCACAAAGAGTGAGGGGATGGATACAAAGTTAAGTGACTCTGGTACAAGAAAAGAAGCTCAAATACATTTTTGCATGTTGTGTTTGGATCCCTGGGAAGGAAAGGGAAGTCTGAGAGATCTTTCAGACCCCCCAGCACCCCAAAGTCACAAAAGACACCCCATCATTCAAGTACTGAGGCACAATTCCACTGATTATTTGTACCTCAAAAGGAAAGGGAAGGCAGAGAGATCTTTCAGACCCCCCCAGCACCCCAAAGTCATAAAAGACACCCCACCGTTCAAGTACCGAGGCACAATTCCACTGATTATTTGTACCTTATTTGTATCTCATGTACCCCCACCCTCGGCCGTCCAACCCCCGTGCCCCCGCCCCCCGCACAGTAACATTTAGAGCTTCATCTCCACTCTCGACATTTTATTTAGTCTTCTCTCCTCTGAAGTTCTCTCTTGCAAATGGCCTCTGCCCTTGTCCCTGGCTAGCTTCAGAAAACCCTCCACCCTTCAAAAACCTCCTTAGGAACCAGAAAAGCAAACTCTTTTTCCAAAGCCCCTTCAAACTTTATTCGTGCCTTTTTCTCCAGCACTTAGCGTCTTCTACCTTGGGTCAGGCTTGGTTCCTCAACTGACTGAGCGCTTCCTTGAGGTCAGAGTCTGGGCCCTAAATGCCTCTAGGACCCTACAACACACCACAGCGCCAACACCAGTGTGTGCTGAAGGAAGAAATGCTTGGAGAAAAGGACCTAGGAGTCGGGAGCCATCTATTTTAATTATGGCTCGGCCTCCAGTAAGTGACTTTGGTGGAGGCTCTCCTTCTCCCTGGGTCTCAGTTGCCCCAACTGGAAAATGGGGTAACTCAATGACTGGACTCTTAGGCCCCTTCCACTGTGACAACTGCGATTCCGCGAAAGCTCTAAGCGGCTGGGTGTGGCCCCGCCCCCTGGGAACCCTGAAAAGCCCGGGTAGGGGGCGCCCAGGGAAGGGCTCCAACGCCGCCCAGCCCCAGGTCAACGCTTCCCGAAAAACTCGGGGTCCCCCTCCCCCACGCATGCACCCCGTGATCGCGCCACGGTCGGCACTTCCGCACCGCGGGCCCTGCGGCCCGGGCCGGACGCGCGCTCGGCGCCCTGCGTCCCGCGCTCCTGCTACCCCGGAGGCGCTCGCGCCCGGGGAGGGCTGGGGGTTCCCGAGGCGCCCGCGGGCGGAGGGTGGGGGGAAGGAAGGAGGATTTGCAACAATACCTCGGGGAGGAGGCGACCGGGGCAGCGGCGGCGGCGGCGGCGGCGGCTGGAGGCGGAGGCAGCGGCGAAGGAGGAGGTGCCCGGGCACTCCCCCTCCCATTGTCCCCAGCCCCGGCCAGGCCCGGCCCCGCGCCCCGCACCGCGCCCCGCTCTGCGCAGCCAGCCCTTACCTTACAGCGCCCGGCTCTCCCCCGCTCGCTTAAGCTACTTATCCCGGGAAAGCTCGCGCGGGAACCGGGAGCGAACCCACAGACAAAAAGTGAAACTTCAGCAGGGCTGGAGCTGCTGCTGGTTGGTGCCTTTCCCCCTCCTTCCTTCCCACCGTCCCCACCCCCTCCCCTCGGTCTCCCGTGCGGTGCCCTGAGAGCTGGAGGCTGACGTCAGGGGCCTGAATTCCTGACTTTGCCTGCACGCATTTGTCCATGTAAGGTATGGGAAGGCGGGTGCCCGCGGGGCCGCCGCGCCGCGCTCGCCGCCGGGGGAGGGGGCGCCCTCCTCGGGCTGTGGCCTCGCCCCAAGGTGGGTACACCGAGGGCTGTTGATTTCCTAGGAGGAAGAGGACGCGGAGAGCTTGCAAAGGAGGAAGGAAAAGAGGGAGATGTGGAGGCTTTGCCTGCACTGTAGGAAGAGGAAGGAAACGAAGAAGGAGGAAGCAGCCGGGTTGAGGGGCTATTGAAGAAATGAGGGAAAGTGCGTCCACTGTTTAGGGCACCAGATTAGGGGGGCTAAGCCTGAGCAGACTAGATCCAGCCATTGAACCCCCTTCGGAGACTTGCTCCTGTGCCCCGCCCTGAATTCCCAGCAAGGCTCAAACGTACTGGAGGTCAGAGCACCAACACCAACTTATAACCCATCCACTTCACACATGGGCAAATCGAAGCCCTCGGAAAAGAAATGACTTGTACAAGGCCATGCATGCCAGCGATCCAGGCGTGAGACCCGGATGCTTAGCCTCCCAGGCTTCTTCCCGTCGCCCTGGCTCCCTGCTTCCCGCGGAGCAGCGAACCAAATGTCAGCGGACTACAAGGACCACCCTAGATAGAGATTCCGAACTTCCCTGGGCCGCTAGGAAGTCAGTTCCTAGAAGGTTCTGATTGCCAGTGAGCCTTGAATAGCCATACCAATTAGGTGCTTCAAGGCCACTTCCTCTGTCTCTTGCTTAAATAAATGAACTCCAAGAGTTTGACGTTTACTTCACAGCCCCGACTGGAAACCCAGAAAGCTTACCCTTTTGAAGCTTACAGCTTCAAAAAATTTTGCAAACTGGGTGAATTGGTTTGAATAAAGGCAAGCCTGACACTGGAAGTTTTGAGTCGGATTTTTTCCCTCAGCATTTAAACGTGAGCAACCGGAAGAGCCACCTTTTATTATGTCAGAGGGTTAAAAAAGGGGCAGCAGCCATTGCCTGGAAGGCACTCTAAGCCTGGGGACTTTGTTTCCTTGTATTTATTTCTATCCTACTGATGTCTAAACTAATCATTCCTCACCTCAGCACATGATAAAGCACTTTCTCGCTGGTAGTATATTGTTTTCTTGTTAGGACAAATTGTAGTCCCCTGTTTCCATTTAAGGAAAAAAGTTCGGTAGAAAGACTTGCCCAACACAAAATAAGCAACAGAGCACAACACCTGAACCCACCTTCCCCCATTCAGGTCCCCTGACTAATCCCATGACTTTTCCACTCAACAAGGAGGCCCTGATCTTCTAATTCCTATTAATAAATATTTGAGAGTACCCAGTGAGTTACTAATTCATGAAACCTACAAAACTTGCTTTTTGGGGGATTTGGTGGGATTTTTCTTTGGCCAAGAATTAAACAAATGCAGAAACATTTTTGCAGCTGCCATTTATCAAGCATCTTCTTTGTGCAAAGTTTCTGAATTCACACATTCCTGGGTGTGATGGAGTAGGATAGTTGCACTGGTGGCTGTGGGGGTCCCCGTGGGGGACCATGGATGGAGAGGGGGGCCTGAGGAGCTTTTGGAGCTCACTGTGGGTTGGTGATTGATCAGTTGGGAGGGCCATCAGAAAGAGGCAGCCTTGCCTAACTAGTGGAGGCAGGAGATATGCCTCAGGTCAATGAGTGCCAGATGGGGTGAGGTCTGCATTCAGGTTCAGACAGGGCAGGAGTTTAAGGACCACCCTTCTGATTTGAATAAGCTCCAGGACAGTCCTAGTTTGACCTTACAGGGTCAAATACTCTCTTACCAGATACTGAAGAGGAGCTACCACTTAAGAAAGAGGAAGAGGCAGTCTTTTCCCTTAAGAAAGAGGAAGAGGCAGTCTTTTCCCTCCTCCGTTTCCCTTGGATTATAAAAATGTAGCCTGCCTGGGGAGTTCCCTTCATGGCTCAGTGGCTAACGAATCCGACTAAGAACCATGAGGTTGTGGGTTCGATCCCTGGCCTTGCTCAGTGGGTTAAGGATCTGGCGTTGCCGTGAGCTGTGGTGTAGGTTGCAGACGCGGCTCGGATCCCGCGTTGCTGTGGCGAAGGCCGGCAGCTACAGCTCCTGTTAGACCCCTAGCCTGGAACCTCCATATGCCACGGGTGCGGCCCCAGATAAGGCCCACCTAATCCTTCGAGCAGAGTCTCCTTCCCTGCCTGCTTGCATTTCTCACAGGGGCCTTTTCTTAATGAATCTATGTCTTCCCTATCACTTTGACTCACTGATTTCCTTCTGCGTTGAGGCACACAGAACCTCGACCTCACCAGGTGAGTAATTCTAACTTAAAAACCATGGGTTCAGGAACATGGGCTCAGTTCCGCATCTGGGTTCAAGTTTCTAGTTTCTTGGCTCAAGTCAAGTTTCTAGGTTCAAGTCATAGCGTTGTCAGTTTCAGGTCCAAATTATTTTCTTGCTCTCCTATTTTCATTTACTCATACAAAAATAGCAAAATAGTAGCAGAGATATAAAGTTAAAGGTAACTGTTCCAGGCAATAATGAAATATTTTTTCTCTCTGCAAACTAATATAATTTGAAATAGAAAGCATTAACTCCTAAAGAGGTTTTGTTCTGGGGCTTTAAAAAGATCAGATTCTATTACACCGCAGTTCACCTCCTCTGTCCTCAAATGCTTCAGCAAACCCATGTTCTGAGTGCTATTGTTTACTATGAAAAAGTCCTAATATCACACAAACTATGAATGGATTCACCCATTCCCTATCAACTATAACGGAACTTGACCAGCATTTTTTTTTTCTTCCCCAGTAACCCACTTATAAAGAATAATAAGGTTCTAATGAGGATTAATAAGATTTAATAAGGTATAATTAGAGTCATTCATTTCCTTCATCATACACATTGTAAGAGTGCTCTGTTAGATCCAGAAATGCTCCTAATTATGTTGAAACTGTTGCGTGAGTGTGTTGCGGAAGACCACTGTGTCTCTCCTCCTGAAATATTTATGAACTGCTCAGGTGGGCATGGTGTTAGCACAAGCATTATATAAAGTTAATCACAAAAGATAATTTCTACTCTCGAGGCACTCACTAGGAGTCTAAGAGGCAAAGCCATAAATTGGATGCTTGGTGAACCGCATGCAGTGTTGTCTCAGTGCAAACCCAAATCAAAAGTCTCATTCTCATTTGCTGATCTGATTTCTCTTATATTCTCACTTTTTTCAACAACCCTATTAAAACCTGCTGCGTGCAGGGACTTGGGAAAGAAGGGACAGCTCTGTAAATGTACAGACCTAATGCTGGAAAAATGCAGGTTTACCAATTCAGAGACTAAAAGATGCACAGAATTTCTGAGGGGAAGAGGGCGTGTGATGGGAGGTTTACACTCTGGTGGCCTAAAAGCTTACAGATGCCACTTCTTTGGTCCAGTGATGGCACAAAAGACTTCGAACAAGGCTAAGCTATAGTCCCACCATTTCCTTACATCCATGGCAGTCCCTTTCCCAAAGGCCTTTGTGTACCTGTGTCAGTCCTTTTTCTGGGCTTATATGCACCCAGCAGTATTCTAAGGATTCATCTGCATTTTACAAAACCCTTTTGAGGTAACATTACTATTTTCTCTATTGTGTCCATGAGGAAAGAAAAGCCCAGGAAGGTTAAATAGCCTGCTCTTAACACAGAGCTAGTACAAGCATAAGCTGAGACACCCCCTGAGCCCAGGCAGCCTGGCTCTTCCTTCTCTCACCACTGCTGAGTGACCATCTGGTCTCAGTTTGAACCTTCCAATGTGCAGAACTCATAATCTGCCACGGCTGACCAAGACGAAAAGATAAAAAGAGGCCATTGGAGAAATAATAACAGCAAGAGCATTGAAGATGGAAGGTAAACACCAACCTGATGTTGGTCTCTCCCCTGTTTAAAACCCATCAGGCCAAATTCCTTAGTGTGGTTTACATATCCCTTCAGCATCACACCTGCCAGTCTTTAGCACTCCAGCCAGTGGAAGTTCTGGTGGTTTGCCAAACATCCTAACTGCCTCTGCTCATCTGCCTTTATACCAGTTTTTCTTTCTCCCAGGAGCCCTCTTTATTTCCTGTACACATGGCAATACTTACCCAGCTTCTTCAGACTCTGCTTAACTATCACCTCTTCTGAGAGGCCTTTTTAACACCATCCCACCACCTCCAGTGGATATATCCCCCTACAGAGTGCACCCGTCACTCTGGGCTTACCCTCAGTCCCTAAGACTTTGCATCCTGTTCTTGGGCACCTTGTTTTTCTCTGCTGCTGGAATCGGGATGTAATTTGTCTCTGAGACTTTCACAAAGTGTCTGCCTTTATCACTGCGGGCATTCAACTGTTGTGCTTTTTGGTTTGGGTTTTTTTTTTTTTCTTCTTCTTCTTCTTCTTGTTCCTGGCCAAGATGCAGAAGGTATACAGCCTGAGCCTTTAAATAAAATCAGATAACTTCCTCAAGAGATAAGGCCTGGATGTAAGCAGACCTGTGAGAGTTAGTGGAGCCTGGTCACTTGGAATTGGAAGCACGACTGGCTGAGGAGGCAGAAGGGAAAAAGGTTGAGAGTCCTTTCCTTGACCTGAAGCTGCTTTGTAATCTCGTGGCAAGTCAACTCCTTTCTGGTTTTAGTTTCTTTTTCTTTCTTTTTTCTTTTGGCCATGCCCATTGCATACAGAAGTTCCCAAGCCTGGAACTGAACCCGTGCCACAGGAGCGACCTGAGCCACGGCAGTGACCTTATCGGCAAGCCTCCAGGGAACTCCGGGTCTCGTTTTCTTTACCCAGACAGTTAGGTTCTTAGATTTTATTCTCTTCAGCACTCTCCCAGTTCTTCAATTTGATGCTGAAACAGCAAGGGAGGGAGCAGGGAAGAACTTTAAAAAAAAAAAAAAATGACACCGTTGAGAAAAATGACACAAACTGGTTAGAACCAGCTAGGTCCAAGATGGCGGAACTGTTCAATTCCCAGGAGCCTTTGCGCCTCATTATGCACTCATTGTAATGTATTAGCATGTGGTAAATGACACGCCCATAGGCGCCATGACAGTTCCGAGGCCAGCTGTAAAAGGGCAAAAAACTGCGGAGCTGGCCCTGTTCCTGAAATTTCCCAACCTTACCCAAAATCGCTGGAATAATCCTTTCACTGGTTCACCTATGGCATTACCCATCGCATAAAAAACTAAACACTCCATATTCTGGGGCATTCTCAATCCTATTGAGATGGACTGAATGCTCTATGGAATGAATGTGTGTTTTCTTGGCCACTCACCTTCTGAGATGGCCTACAATGTCCATGGAGTGTGTGTCTCTCAGTAAATCTACCAATTCTTTTTTGTTTGTTTTTTTTTTTTTTGCTTTTTAGGGCTGCCCCTGCGGCATATGGAGGTTTCCAGGTTAGGGGTCGAATCAGAGCTACAGCCCGCCAGCCTTCGCCACAGCCATGCAGGACCCGAGCTGCGTCTGCGACCTACACCGCTGCTCACGGCAACGCCAGATCCTTAACCCACTGAATGAGGTCAGGGATCGAACCCACAACCTCATGGTTACTAGTCAGATTCATTTCCACTGCGCCACAATGGGAACTCCAAGAGTAAATCTACTTACCTATCACTTTGCCTCTCACTGAATTCCTTTTGCACTGAGACAAAGTCCCTGAACTCCAGCAAGTCCTGAGGCCAAGTGTGTACTTTCAATTAAAATACACTGGGTTCAAGTCCCAATCTAAGTTGTGCAGTTTCAATGTTACTTTCAACCTGTGGACCAAATTCATCTTTCCAAAGCATAGCATACCATATTATACTCTGAAATCCTAACAGTTCCATAATATCAACCACATCAAATCCAAATTCTTCAATTACCCCTTCCTGGTTCCATGAACAGGTTTCCAGCTATAGGCTGCACCACCAACTCTCCAACATCACCACACAACACACACACACACACACACACACACACACACACACACACACACACACACACAGAACTTGCTCTTCCTGTCTCTGGGCTTTTTCTCATTTAGTTTCCTCTTCTTGAAATACTTTCCCAGGCCCACCTCCATAAATGCAGTTTTAAACTGTCCTGCCAGCCTTCTCTCACGGAATCTCCTCTCTGTGGCTCATTCTCTCCAAATCTCCATTGATACGAAAGTGATTTCTCTGTCTTCTGAAAAAGGAATGCAGGTGATTGTTCCATTGCATTGTCAGTTTTCATAAGTGGGTTTGACCTGCTGCTCTCAAACATTCAACCCTTCGCAGTGGGCTCCTTGTCTTTATCTCTCCTCCTGCAGCCGAGGCAACACCTAGGACTTATGGACAAATGTTATCCAGTGAATGAGAGAGGGAATCTGTCATCTTAACTAGAAAAGCAACACAGTTAACTCCCTCTTTCTGGGAGGTTGCTCATGTTATCTTAGACCATGACTCTGGGCAGGTGCTGGAAGGAAGGAGGGACAGGGGAGGATTAATATTTGTCATTTGTTTCAAGATCCTCTTTGTGCACTGTTCTAGGCCTTCTCATCTAGCATTTATCAGTTTTATAAAAATGTCTAAGGGTATAGTTCTGCTACAGGGATACAGAATTAAAGCAATGTTTACTTTGCAATTTTATACCGAATGAATTCTTTAAAAAAAAAAAAAATACTCAAGGTCATCTTTTTCCTGGAAGAACTAAGCACTCATGACAATTTAAATATTTGTATCCTGCTCTATGGTTGCCCTCAGTTGTCTTCTCAAGACTATTGTGCCAGCTTGGGATGAAAACAAGACCTCTGGCCAGGTCAGAGAAGCATCAGCCTCCTTTACAAAAGTAAAGAGATGGGAATTTGGTATGGTAAACAATAGTGATAGGCTTTTAGTAAATGCAGCATTAAATATAATGAAGCAGTTTGCAAAAGGTTTATTTCCTGTCTCCTCTTCACATCTCATGTACAAAGGGGAAAAAATGATCTCTGTGTAAAAAAAAGAATACATTATAGACTTTCAAATGTTTTGAGTACTTGGTCTTAAGAGAAAAATGGTGTCACAAGCTAGCCAACATGGACAAATGATAGCTTGTATCTGCCCATGAATTTCTACTCAGTTTTACCCAGTTTTGTTTTTTTGTTTGTGTTTGTTTTTTTGGCCAAATTTGCCACATGTGGAATTTCCCAGGCCAGAGATCAAAATTGTGCCGCAGCAGCGACCCAAGCCACTGTAGTGACAAAGTCGGATCCTTAAACCATGGAGATCTCTTAACCCACAAAACTCCTACCCAGCGTTGCAGCCCAGTTTTCAGTCAGAAGCTGTAATCATTGTTTGTATTTTGCCAGATCACGGGACGAGATTGTTTGAATGCATTCTGTCCCAACCCAGTGCTTTCCCTTGTACAAGTCTGCTGGCTTTTGACTTCAGGTAGGCCCAGAACCTCGGAGAGTTTTGACCACACCTGAAAGCCAATGAAATTCAGAGGTCAGGCAGTGCAGTCTGACAGGGGGACAGTCTGTGGGAGTAGAAATGTTTGTTGATGGTGGAGTTCTAATCCCTCTTGAGTCCAAAGTTTCACAGAGCCTCGAACACAAAGGGAGACAGTCTACACCACATTTATATTCTATGTACTTGCTAACGATTGTAGACCTAGGATTACAGTGTTCAGAAAAAACAGACACAGTGGCTGTTCTACATGCTAACAGAAGATAGTACACCATAGCAACTCTAAGGGAAAGGGTGGGTGAGATAGCTCAGCTGAGATCTCTCAGTGGACCGCTGAAATGACTGGACCTGCTCCATCATCTGGAGCCTCCTTTGATAGCGACGGATCAGGCAACCATGAGCCTGGAGACACAGCCCAGGACCTGTTGGAGGAACTCAAACATGGAGCACCCATTTCTGTCGTCACAAAACAGCAAGAGGTAAAAGATGACGTCCAAGGGGCCCATGCCTGCAGCCTTGGTCTTGGGGGCCTCTTGGACTCCTTTAGGAAGCTGTTAAGAGGTGTGTGACTCCTGAAGAAGGACTGCTAGTTCTTGGTGATCTAGGCATTTTCTTGAGGATATGGTTTAAGATGTGCTTTGCCTCATTGATGGCTGTAGTACACAGCCTCACCCAACCACGAGGGAATCACAGCAGCTATCAGGGCAAGAGAGAGGATCTCTGCCCAACAACAGGGATTTGAGAAGATTTACATTTCCAACCACAGTTTAACATGAATGAAAAGAGGTCTGTAATCTATATTTTGACAGCTTAATTGTAGTATAATTTATATACCATAAAATCCATTCATTTTAAGCATACAAATAATTTTGCATAACTTTATGGAATTGCTTGACCATCACCGCACTCTAATATTAGAACACCATTCCCAAAAGAAACCTTGAACCCATTTACAGACATTCCCAATTCCTGCCTCCAGTCCCAGGAAACCACTCATCTACTTTCTGTCTGTAGATTTGCATACTCTGGACATTTCATATAACTAGAATTTCAAAACACATGGCTTTGCATCTAGCCTCTTTCACTCAGCAGGTTTTCAAGGTTCATCCACGTTGTAGCATGTATTAATAGTTTTTGTACTTTGTTATGGCCTAATAATACTCCATGAGATGGATATACCACGTTCTATTTATCCATTACCAGTTGTTGAATATTTGGATGACTTCAACTTTGGGGCTACCATGGAGATGCTGCTATGAACATACCACGTGAAACTGTGTGGTCACGTGTTTTCCTGTGTCTTGCATGCATGTTTTAAAGTGGGAAAAGGAAAGGAGGGAAATGTAAAGAAGTCTGAAACCAAAGTTTTTGTTTGCTTGTTTTGTTTTTTGCTTTTTGGAACTGCACCCGAGGCGTATGGAAGTTCCCAGGCTAGGGGTCCCAGGCTACACCACAGCCACAACAATGCAGGATCTGAGCCACGTCTGTGACCTATACCACAGCTAATGGCAACGCCGGATCCTTAACCCACCGATCAAGGCCAAAGATCAAATCTGCATCCTCATGGATACTAGTTGGATTTATTTCTGCTGTGCCACAACGGAACTCCCTAAACCAGAGTTTTAAAAACAGTTATCATTAAGGGGTAGAATGATTTCTTCTTCTGACTTATCTAAATTTTCTTACAATAAGCTTATATTGTTTTAAATTTTCCTATGTCTGGTTAAGACCAAAACAATAAAGCTTTTCTTTTCTAAGACAAAAATCAACAACAAATATATAGAAAGTTGCAATCCCTCGTTCCCTTTTTTCTTCTTCTTCCTTTTTTTCCTACTGTACCCAAGGTATGTGGAAGTTCCAAGGCTTAGATCAAATCCAAGTGCCAAGTGGTAGCTGTGCCACAGCTGTGGCAATAGCAGATTCTCAACCCAATGATCATGGTGTTATCCCACTCCACCACAGCAGGAACTCTGCAATCCCTCTTTTTACAATTGAATCTTCTCAGGAATCCATGCCAGATGGTTTGTGGTGGGATACTATTTTGAAATATTTCATGAGATTTTTACCCACATTTCTAACTTTTACAACCCTTCACTCAACCTTGTAGCTTAAGACAGTCTCCGTTAATGTCTCCCCAGTGAACAAATTGGGGGGGTTAACTTCAAATTGAATGAAACTAGGTTTGTCCTACTTTGCAGAATAAATTTAATTTAAATTAAAATCTCCCAGTTAGAGACAATTTTCAAATTTGTATTTCTCACTTTTGAGCTGTAGACCAAATCTAGTATCTTCTCTAGATTTTCCAACCTTTGGGAACCTCAAACTCAACATGGCTCTAAATTCAACTTCCTCAGTTCTGTCTGCTTTATACCTTCCAGCTGCCAGCCACCCCAGTCACAACCCAGGGTAATTCCTGGCCTCTCTTTCTCCAGCTCCTCTCTTCAATGTTGTCATCTCTGGTCAACTCTGCCCTAAAAAATTCTTTCCTGCTCGTCCCCTTATGTGAGGTCAGGTTCTCATGAAAGTCTAGTCTCATTCGTCATTGATGCATTTAACATTCACAGAGAGAGCAGGGAGAGGAGAGAGGTAACCATGGAAATGCTGTCGGTGGTCCTCTCCTCATGGTTCTTCTGAGCAGGAGATGTAAGATGTGAACCTGCTGTCACACACTGGGTCTCCCAGCCTCAGCCTGCCTACCTCTAGGTCGCACACTGGGTCTCCCACTGGGTCTGCCTACCTTTCATTGTCAAATCTCTCACTTCTACGATTTTGTTGTTTAAAGGTACTCATTTTTTAAATTCAGCATTGTCTCCGGTTAAAAGTAAGCTGGTTCTTCTGGGTTTAACCGATAAACAGCAACTAGTTCCAAATCTGGAGGAAAAACAAGCCAGATTGTTGTCCAACATGACACCTTCTTAAATATATTTCAAGGATAATTTCAAGAAAATTCTTTCATTTCAATCAAAACGAGATGAGGTTCCAATTGTATGGTCACTAGGAAAATTCAAAGGCACTCTGAGTACACAATATTTGTGTAATCCTACCAAAAAAAGGAATAAAAATAGATATCCATACAGAATATTAGGTCAGCAATTCATATTTGTGTCCTAAATTTTTTCTTTAAACCAACGGGGCTTGGAGGAGTTCTGGTCTTGGCTCAGCAGAATCAAATCTGACTAGTATACATGAGAATGCAGGTTTTATCCGTGGCCTCACTCTGTGGGTTAAGGATCCAGCATTGCTGTGAGTTGTGGTGTAGGTCGCAGATTCGGCTCGGATCTGGTGTTGCTGTGGCTGTGTTATAGGCCAGTGGCTGCAGCTCCGATTTGACCCCTAGCCTGGGAACTTCTGTATGCCTCAGATGTGGCCCTAAAAAGACAAAAAAAAGAAAACAAAACAAAAAAAACAAGAGTGCTTTGTGTTTTCACCTTCTATTTGAACCATATGAATTTCCTGTCAAGCACATAGTATTATGTCATTTGTCATATTGACTCATGGAGCACGATACTACTTTAATATCTCACCTTTAGGTCCTGATCCCCTCTAATTCCAGATCACCCAGGTGGCTCCAGCTGTGTAACTTGAGGCGCAGATACCAGCAGGGCACTGAGAAGGCTCTGGTTATGAGAGCTATCTTTCTTTCAGTAGGCTGGCTTATTATAAGCTTGTTCTTTGCTCACAACATATGGTTTAATAGACACGGAAAGAACCAGAACCATTTCAAGATTTCCTTAACAGAAATAGAAGCAGTGTGAACGGACTTTGGTAAAACTTGCAAATTCTGAGTAGGCCGGGTCACATTTTTTAGGTCCCCCATACCATGCACAGATCAAGCACCATATAACTGAGCACAGGGGAGGCTGCTCAGGCAAGGAGTCAAGTTCTGGTCCCAACTCTGCTAATAATAATGGATGTGAAAGCGCATTGCAAACTATAAACACTATGCAAATGTATGAAATGATTGGTATTGGCTTCCATGATTCCTAGCACTGCTTTTCCTATCCCTATTGAACCTTTTCCACACTGTTCTCAAAGTTAGCCTCCAGTGTTCCCTCACAGACCATTTGACCCTAAATCTGTCAACCTGTTGATAACAGTAGATCTACTAAACCACACACTGACCCAAATACAGTATATGTTGAGCCTTGATTTCCCCAAATAAAGTGGAAATAAGAAGACTTCCTAGGGCTCCAAATGGAGGATTGCTAAACCAATGTCTAAATGCTCTGAGTGCTTTTCTTTAAAGAAAAAAAAACGTTGTTGCTGCATTGGGGTGATGGCTGAGTCTCCAATTAAACTCTAAAGCACATGGCTTTGACATTTTGTTCCTACCTCTGATTACAATTAGAGGATTATTCTTGATCACCGTGGCAGAGGTAGAAGAAACAGACTTGATTTTGTTTCCTTCTATTTTATAATGACTAATTATTACAGTTCAAAAATTATCTGAATTGCGATGCCTCCTATTGCATGTTCCCCACTTCATCAGAAGGGAAGTAGCATTCTCTGGGGTAAAAAATAAAGAGAACCAAGAATCCTGGGTAGTTGGGAGTTCCCGTTGTGGCTCAGCAGTAATGAACCCAACTGGTATCCAAGAGGATGGGAGTTCGATCCCTGGCCCTGCTCAGTGAGTTAAAGATCTGCCGTTACTGCTAGCTGTGGTATAGGTTGCAGATGTGGCTTGGTTCTGGTGTTGGCTGTGGCTGTGGCATAGCCCAGCTGCTCTAGCTCCAATTTGACCCCTACCCTGGGAACTTGCATATGCCACCGGTGTGGGCCTAAAAAGCAAAAAAAAAAAAAAAAAAATTCCCAGGCAGTTTATCTGACCCTGTTGCTAACTCACTGCTTACAGTTTGATTATAAAATGATAAGCTTTCATACTCAGTTTTTCCTTCTAGAGAGTGAATATAAAGCTGGAAGCTCTCCCCAACCCTGCACTTTTTAGCGTAAATCAAAGTCTCAGATCAACTATTAATGATCTGGCAAAGGGATGTTGCTAACTAAATAAGGTGATCATATGTCCCACTAGCCCTGGACAATCCCAATTTAATGCCTATTGTCATAAGGTAATTATTATTATTATTATTATTTGCTTTTTTAGGTCTGCACCCACGGCATATGGACATTCCCAGGCTAGAAGTCGAATCAGAGCTACAGCTGCCAATCTTCACCACAGCCACAGCAATGCCAGATCCAAGCCGTGTCTGTGACCTGCACCACAGTTCATGGCAACGCCAGATCCTTAACCCACTGAGCGAGGCCAGGTATTGAACCCTCAACCTCATGGTTCCTAGTCGGATTCATTTCCATTGCACACGATGGGAACTCCAGTCACAAGGTAATTATTAATTCACTCTCAAAGATGGCCCAATTTGGACAGTTAATTTTTTTTTTTTTTTTTTGGTTATGGTACAGCACAGGACTTCCTGCATACCTATTAATGTGGCAGCCCCTAAACATGACATTTACTTGAAATGGTCATGGATTTTGCTCTAAAAAAACAGTCTAATAAGCTGTATGCATATTTTTTGTTTGTTGTTTTTGTTTTTTGCTTTTTAGGGCGGTACCATGGCATGTGGAGATTCCCAGGCTGGGGGTCTAATCAGAGTTACAGCTGCCGGCCTACACCACAGACACAGCAATGCCGGATCGTTAACCCACTGAGCAAGGTCAAGGATCGAACCCACAACTTCATGGTTCCTAGTCAGATTCGTTGACCACTGGGCAACGACGGGAACTCCAAACTGTATGCATATTTATATATACATACTTTACACAAAGAAAAACATCGCATGTTCAGGGTTGGGGAGAAATTACTTCTAACTATTCTTATATTTTTTCACAAATATTTTCAAGTTCCTACAATAAGGCAGGCACCTGATTAAATATTAGGGATACAGCAGAGAATAAGGCATAGCCAAGGAGTTTACCAGAGGTTAGTTGGGGTTATAAATAGACACACACATAGTTACTCTGAAGAGTGATTTGTGTTAAGATAAAGATGAATCAGGAGTTCCCGTGGTGGTGCAGTGGAAATGAATCTTACTAGGAACTGTAAGGCTGTGGGTTCGATCCCTGACCTCGCTCAGTGGGTTAAGGATCTGGCTTTGACAAAAGCTGTGGTATAGGTCGCAGACACAGAAGAGATCCTTCTGTGGCTGTGGCGTAGGCCAGTGGTTGTAGCTCCAATTTGACCCCTAGCCTGGGAACCTCCATATGTCATGGGTGCGGCTCCAGAAAGAAACAAAACAAAACAAAAGATAAAGATGAATCAGAGTGTCATGGGAGCTTAAAGGAGGAGCACGTAGGTCTTAGGGGGAGGGCAGAGACTTGCTGAAAGAAACAATTAATATGATGATACACAAGAGAAGAGCAGGCATTATTTAGGTGAAGGAATGCAGGACAAAGAGGAGTATTCCCAGCAAAAGATACAGCACAAGAAAAGACCGAAAACTGAGATCACGGCAGGATCGGGAATTAAAAATAGTTCATTATGAATTGAGTGTAGAATGTGGGGAGAATAAGAGAAGAAGAACTTATGAGGGTGAAGGCAATAAAGCTAGCAAAAATTGGAACAAAGTGGAGAGGGGGTGAAATTCAGACAAAAGAACAGGGAGAAGCATTAAGGCCTGGCAGAGCAGCTGGCCATCTATGCTGGCCACTGACTTCATCCAAAGCCCGTGGAGGACTTTTGAGCAAGCGATGGAATGCCCAGAGCTGTGCTCAGGTTGATGGTTCTAAGCAGAAGGACGGGGTGGGGAGTGTTGAGCCGGCTCCTGTCTCTGGCCCGTCTTAGCCTTTCTCATCACCTGTGGGTCAACCTACATGCATATACAGGTATGCAGCCTTCAGAAATCGCTGAATCCCATCCTCCACTTTGATAGGTGAGGAAATTGAACTGTACAACAAGATCTGTTCAGCAGAGCACTAGACAGCTATCCCTTTCCCCATCCGACCTCTATTTCAACTTTCTCAGAGCTAGGAAACCCCAGCCCCAACCAACAGACCTGCACAGAATGACATCCTGAAGACACCAGGAACTGGCCCTAAATGGCGTATGACATTCGGGTTTCTTCTGAGAATAGGTTTGACCATACCCAGCTGGACAGAGTGGAGTCAAGAATTTACTGTGTAATACAAGCAGAAGACTATTCATTTAAGAAATGGTTACCAGAAAGTAAGACGACCCTGGGACCTGTTTAAGGTATCGATTGCTCTGAGAGTTCCCTGGTGGTCTAATGGATTCATAGTTCTCACAACTGTAGCCAGGGTTCAATCCCTGGCTTGGGAACTGAGATCCCACATCAACTCACTGCATGCCATGGCAAAACTTAAAAAAGAAAGGATACTGATTGTTTTTAGTAGTAAGAGTAAACTGGACTCTGATCTATAAACAAAATAAATTTATGACGCTGATGTTGAGGAGTTTCCATAGGCTACTTCGAGACTAAAGAACAGGTTCAAGGACTATACAGTTAGGAATGAAGCTATTTAATTTTGTCCCTTCAATGAAGGGACCAATCATTTGGTGATATGCCTAAATGTCACAGCTGGTTATGGACATTCCTTCTTATACCCACCCCCAGGTGCTACCTTTAGAACTGCCACCATGCTACATCTGGAAACTGAGGTTGCCCAGTTCGGCTTTCCTTCCTCGGTTTCCTCATCATCTAACTGGCAAAGCCTACTCTATATGCCCTGGTGGTAAGGGAGATGGAGAGACTGAGTTTCTGGAATTTTCCGAGTTCCTTGGTGGCACAGCCGGTTAAGGATCCAGCATTGTCACTGCTGTGTCTCTAGTCACAGCTGTGGCATGGGTACAATCCCTGGCCCCTGAACTTCTGCATGTTGCAGGCGTGGCCAAAAAAAAAAAAGTTTCTGGCATTTTCAGCTCTTATACGGAAAACAAGCTTTGCTCTGCCAAATGGGAGATTTTCCAAATGCAGGAAGGGAGAAGAAGGAGATCCAGGTGATGGGACACAAAAAGAATGACAAATGTCTACAGAACAAGGGAAAAGAGACCATTATCCAGGAAAAACAAAGAGAGGACAAGCTTTGATTTGCTAAAGGAACCAGGAGAAAATGAGAAAGAAGATTTTTTTTTGAACATTCCCTAAAAGCTTAAATGTAATGCCTTTGAAACAAGGACATAAGTATTTTTTTCTTCTGCTTTTTAGGGCCGCACCTGCAGCATATAGAAATTCCCAGGCTAGGGGTTGAATCGGAGCTACAGCTGCTGGCCTACACTGCAGCCACAGCAACATCCTATCCAAGCCACATCTGCAACCTATACCACAGCTCATGGCAACCCTGGATCCTTAACCCAATGAGGAAAGCCAGGGATCAAACCTACAATCTCATGGTTCCTAGTCAGTTTGTGTCCATGACGGGAAATCTACAAGGACATGAGTATTAAAGAGAGATTCCAACATGGAAAAGCCAGCAGAATATCTGAAATGGGAAATGGATAAAGTGGAAAAATAGTTTAGGAAATTTAAAAAGTGCATTAGCAGAATTAACATCCACTTTGGGGACAAGAACCAAGAGCAGAAATCACCCAGAAGAATCTAGACAATGACATAGAAGATAAACTTCAGAATTTCTAGATTATGGAGAAAAGGCTAAAGGGATTAAAGAGAGAGAAAATGATCTGTTTAAGTCAGGGACCAGAGAGCCAACCTAAGAATTATTGAAAGTAAATCCTTACGAAGAAAGCAGGACCTCCAACAGAAATGAACATTGGTCAGAAACCCTGACTAGGGCATAAGCAGAAGAAACTTTCCCGGGCTGCAGAGGCTACCTGGCTATTCAAGTTATAGGGTCCAGACTGCTTTTGAGGCAAAACCAAAGGCAAGACGTTATCACACAGACACATCACGGTGGAATGTTTAGCACAGAGTAAAGCAAAACAACAAAGCATTCCCTAAACATCTAGGTGGAAAAAGAGTTTAGCAAGGAATAAAAATCACTTTAGCCTTAGTTTTTTTTGGCTCTAATAAAGTGGCGAAAATAAATACTATAAGATTTACATAATTTGTGGGAGAAAGTATTTAATCAAGTGAATGCGTTTTACTTGCCTGAAAGCAACAACAACAAAATCTTAGATATGAAAAAGGAAATACTCCAATATATATATGTTTTTGCCTATTTGTCATTTTAGGGCCGCACGTGCAGCATGTGGAGGTTCCCAGGCTGGGGGTCTAATAGGAGCTACAGTTGCTGGCCTACACCACAGCCACAGCAATATGGGATCCGAGCCACATTTGCAACCTACACCACAGCTCACGGCAATGCCGGATCCTTAACCCACTGAGCAAGGCCAGGGATCGAACCCACAACCTCATGGTTCCTAGTTGGATTCGTTTCCTCTGCGCTACAACGGGAACTCCTCCAAGATCTTTTGGAGTTGCCTTCGTGGCTCAGTGATTTACGAAACTGACTGGGATCCATGAGGATTCAGGTTCAATCCCTGGCCTCACTGGGTGGGTTAAGAATCCGGTGTTGCCATGAGCTATGGTGTAGGTCACAAGCATAGCTCGGATCTGATGTTGTTGTGACTGTAGCATAGGCCAGCAGCTGTAGCTCTGATTTGACCCCTAGCCTGGGAACTTCCATCTTCCATATGCTGCCGGTGCAGCCCTAAAAAGCAAAAAAAAAAAAAAAAAAAAGAAAAAAAAAAGAAAATACTCCAAGATCTCACTTTTCAAAGTGTGGTCTGTGGACCAGCAGCATCAGCGCCATCTAGGAGCTTTTTAGGAATGTGTTATCTCTAGCCCACCCTAGACCTACTCAGTTAGAATCTGCATTTTTACCAGATTCCCAGGTAATTCCTAAGCATGATACTGTCTGATAAACACTGGATAAGACACACGCTACAGACCCAGAAGGGAACAAAAGTCAAGAACTCAGGAATAGTGAAGTGATGGTTTAAATGATTGGAAAACCGCACTGTGAAATGTCAACAGAGCCCCCACCTCATCAGGAGGTCCCTGAGCAGCATGGTCAAGATCACCCACAACTACTTCAATGAAACTCTAAAATATTTAAAAAAAATTTTTTAATTAAAAAACTTTTTAAAAATGGGGGACATTTTTAAAAAATCAAAAATAAGTAAAATCCTCCGCTTGGGAAAAAAAGAAAAGCTCACCCATGACTAAACAAGTAGGAAGAAACATCTGCAACAACAGGAAAGATCGCTGCCCTCTCGCAGAAGTGTCTGAATCAAGGTTTTCATTTTATCCCGTTCACTGTGGTTCTTATCTCTCTTTTGAGACTAATATTGTCATTGGACACAAGAAATTTCTCTTGTGGGACCTGTCACTCGAGTAAGGTTTAACATTATTGAGAAAAACAATTAAGTGCAATTAAGACAATGTTAAAAAAAATCAAAACAGCTACGTCTGTTAAAAAAAATACTGGAGGGAGTTGCAGCAGAAATGAATCTGACTTGTATCCATGAAGATGTGGGTTGGATCCCTGGCCTAGCTCAGTGGGTTAAGGATCTGATATTGCTGAGGCTGTGGTGTAGGCCGGCAACAGTAGATCCCATTCGAACCATAGCCTGGGAATTTCCATGTGCCACACCTGTGGCCTTAAAAAGCGGCAAATAAGTAAATAAATAAATAAATAAATAAATAAATAAAAATAAATAAATACTGGAAAGAACTAGAGCAAATTATTAAACAAAATGATTTCTTAAATCTCTATATTTTTCAAGCTTTCTTGAATGAGTAGATTAATATAGATTATAAAAATAAACTTAAAAAAACAAATGTTTTCTGGCATCATGAGAATATGGAAGCCTGGAAGCAAATCATAACTTATATGTGGTATTTTCCCTAAGCCTTCCTTTCCAGCATTTTCTCTCACCATTTCCCTTCCCACTCTCTGGTCTAACCAACCCATCTCATGATTTGCCACCTTGGCGCCTTTGCTAACTGGGAAGTCCACTTCTCCCAGCCTACCAGAAATACCTGTTGGGACAAATCCTATAATCCTTCAAAGCCAGTTCAGGTGTCGTCTTCTCTGTGAGGACTTCTCTGATAGTCAGAACCATTGTTATTCTGACCCTCCTTCAACTCCCTGTATCTCTTCAAGTCTTTAACATGTTGTATCTCACATGATTATGTTATTAGCGGTAATAGTAGCATTAGTGGTAGTATTCTAATGCCTTTGCTGTACTATGAGCTCTTCCAGGCCTTTGGGAGTCTTGAAAATACCTTGATTATTATAAGCCTCAATAGGTGATTGTTAAGTGAATAATTCATCATATGTCCTAGGATTTGAGGTAGGTCCAAAAGATCGTGGAAACATAACACATTTTCTTCTCTTTTATCAGCTGTCTAGCATTGCTTTGGATTTGGTTAATATAGCAACTGAATACTTTAAGTATCAATAGATTTTTAGGCTTGACAAATAGAAAACCCAAGAAAATACTTGTGTTTCTTTTTTAAAATCACCAAAAGAACATGTTGTATCTTTCTTTATTTAGAACAACTTACTATCCTGCCTTGGGCAACTTGCTTCCTGGGCTCCAGAGGAATCGTTTGCTCTAAAATTAGAAGAAATGAGTTTGGATTAAGAGATCTCTAAGGCCCCTTCCAAATCTAGCCTTCTATAATCCTAAAAATGATGACGAAGCCAAGTTTGGCTTTTAGGGACTTCAGTTGTTGTGTTCCAAATACTATAATGTCAAAGTACTATAACTATTAATAATGCTTAGTATTTACAAGAATGTGCAATCTGATTCTTTCTTGATTTGCACATCATCTAGTCTCTGCTATAGTATTCCTTTTTCTTTCCAGAACAACCTAAAGCTAGAGGCTTCATCTCTGATTGTTTGCCTTCTCAAGTGGAGACATACCTTCTGCAGTACAGCTGTCCCCAAATAACCTTTCTCCTTACTGTCAATGCATGAACCCCCGTGACTCAGCAGTCCTAGCCTTTGAGAAATTCCATTATCATCATGACAAACCATCAACCATGAAGTTTTTTTGCACTCTAGTTCTGAGTCAGGCAAGTCAGTCTTCACAATGTGTATCCCCAGATCCAATTAAGTGACCAATTTTTAATTAATTCCATGAGAATTTTGTTGATAATCTATTTAGGGCCATAGTTATGTTGTGTAAACTGTGGATGATATGTAACACATACTGTAACATAAACAGCTAACATTTATTTCCAATTTTATCATTTAGGGGTAGTTTCTATGTATGTATGTGCCATGTCTCCTGGAATTCATATTGATGACTTTGAATTGACATTCAAAGGTATTGCAGTTAAGAAGTATCAAGAAGAGTTCCTGTTGTGGCTCAGCAGGTTACAAATCCAACTAGTATCCATGAGGATGTGTTCAAGTCCCAGCCTTGCTCAGTGGGTTAAAGATCCAGCCTTGCCATGAGCTGTGGTGTATGTCACTGACGTGGCTTGGATCCTGAATTACTATTGCGGTGGCTATGTGGCTATGGTGTAGGCCAATAGCTGCAGCTCCAATTCAACAACTAGTCTGGGAGCCTCCACATGTTGCAGGTGTAACCCAAAAAAGCAAGAACCAAAAAAACCCAAAAACAAACAAAAAAACTAAGTATCAAGAGATGGCTCCTCTTGACACTTTGCTGTGACCGGCACAGGCCAGAGTCCAATCATCAGCACTGCTGCATCCCCAGAGATAGAGACATTCTATTTTCTTCATTCTACCAAAGCCGGTCCCTCAGTACATCTGTAGAATATCTCAACTGCCCAAGTCAAAGTTTTCTTGCTCTGTAAAGTCTTTCTAGATTTCTACCTCTCCAGCCAAAAATATCTTCCCTTTCCTGAATACCCACAGCACTTTCGCTATACCTCATCTATTATATTTTTATTATATTAAAAGCAATTTTATTAGATTTTCCTTCCTGTTCATACTTTATATTCTGTACTACTCTGTGAATACCTACTCTGGATCCATTGAACCAGAGTTTGAGGGATAATTACGATTCGTTTCCTCTGAGCTATGACAGGAACTCCCCATTTTTATGTTTTATAAATTTGACCTCTTTCTTCTCTCTGAGGCAAAGTTCATTCATGGACAGATAATTGTTGTTAGCAAGGAGCAAGCACAGGGCATTTTTAAAGACTTCATTGGCTTACCATGCATGGGTTGAGAGGCCCCCAGCAGAGGAAATTTCACGGGTCATTTCCCAGTAACATGTGACAAACTGGAATCCTAACAGAAGCCTCAGGTGAATGAGGCCAGCAGATGCACAGGCCAAACCTCAGGACACTGTGGGCAGGAGATTAGGATTTACAGTAGCACAGATGACTGAAGAACTCGATTTATTTTCACTCTCTCTACAACATGCATGTATTTTGGATCCCAAACTGCATTTTTCATATGCTAGACCTTGTTTAAATATTGAGTAAGAAAACCAATTGTAGCATCTCTAGGCAAAAACTGGCATTGGTTAGGGCAGTAGCATGTTTGCAAAGAGAGCCACAATAGTCTCTTTGCAATGTGACTCTGCTCTTCCTCCCACAAAGAAGAGGAGTCTGGTTAGTCACCCTTTGAATCTAGCTGGCCTTGTGACTTTGACTGATACAAGAATACAGCAGCAGTAATATTTTGCAACTTCTGAGTCTAGATCTTGAGAAGCCTTACAGCTTCTGCTCTTGCCCTCTCTCACGTTGTGTACAACTCAACTGCATTTGAAAAAGCCTGAGCTAACCTGCTAAACGCTACAGGCACACAGTCGTGCTATAAGCCAGCAGCAATCGGCTCCAAGCAGACTTGCCAACTGACTGGAATTGCACGAGTGTATCCAGGCAAGGTCATCATAATGACCGCACTGCTAAACCTAGCCCGAATTACCAACCCTGAGAATTGTGAGTTAATGGCTGTTTGAGGTTACTGAGTTTTTGGACTGGTTTGTTACATAGCATAGACTAACGGATACACATAATGCATATCATTGAAAGAAATAGCAACCCTTATTCTAATGAAGATATTTGGACTATTGAAAGCCCTCTGGGCCTTTTAAATGGGTCTGTAGAGTTCCCATTGTGGCTCAGCAGGTTATGAACCCAAGCAGTATCGATGAGTATGTAGCTTCCATCCCTGGCCTCACTCAGTGGGTTAAGAATCTGGCATTGCCACAAGCTGCAGTGTAACAGAGGTGGCTTGGATCTGGCATTGCTGTGGCTGTGGTGTAGGCTGGCAGCTATGGCTCCTATTGGACCCCTAGCCTGGGAACTTCCATATGCCACAGCTGTGGCCCTAAAAAGTAAAAATATAAAAACAAAAATAAAATAAAATGGGTCTGAAATGAAAGTGGCCATTATGGAGTTCCTGTTGTGGCTCAGTGGTTAACGAATCATGGAACCATGAGGTTGCAGGTTCGATCCCTGGCCTTGCTCAGTGGGTTAGGATCTGGCATTGCCGTGAGCTGTGGTGTAGGTTGCAGATGCGGCTCGGATCCCACGTTGCTGCGGCTGTGGCGAAGCCCGGCAGCTACAACTCCTGTTAGACCCCTAGCCTGGGAGCCTCCATATGCCGCGGGTGCGGCCCTAGATAAGACAAAAAAAAAAAAAAAAAAAGTGGCCATTATAAGAGTAAGGGCACAAGCTCAGCACAGAGAAAAATTATGTAACGGATGGTTCTGAGGAGCAGAGTTTTAACTGCAGAGGCACTATCTTTTTGTGAGGATGAGGTAACAACATACTGAGAATTTACAAAGACTTGGCTTTCCAAAATTATTCACAGTTATTTTTACATTTTGAGTCCAGTTCATAGTTTACCAACTACTTTCAGCTACAGTATCTTTTGTGGTTTGGAATAAAAAGATTCTTTAGTGCTGACTAGAGTCATAAATTCAGGGGTTTTCAAACTTGGTGTCACAGACTTAGAAATGACCTGGGGGCTGTCACTCCAACCTTCCCTTTGAACAATTTTGAAATATTGAAAACCCAATTAAGACATATTTTGAAGGAAAGATTCAGTCACTACAAATGAGTGTAGTGACCCTTACATAGCTCATACAGTTCACTCACGGACACGAACTAAAGTGAGTTAGTGAACTCCCACTCCCTTCCACACACATGTGAAATCAGATTTCCAGACTTTTTTTTTTAACTGCAGAGCCTACAACTCAACGGTTATCTCCATTTTCCACGGGTGAGGGATCAAGGCTCAGACACTAGCTTGAGATCATGCAGACTGGGCAAGGGTCTAACCTGAGTTTGCTGTCTCTAAACCCAGACCTTTCACCTTTGCCAATGATGTTTGGAAACCAGTGACTCTCTTGAGTTAAAGCTCAACCACAGAAAAATTATACACTACATGTGTATAACTGCCCACTTATGGTCACCATAAACGAAGATTCATGACTAGTTTTTAGAGAGTGAAAATAGCCTGTGTATTAACATTTTTTTGTTTTTTTTATATTTTGCCTTTTCTAGGGCCGCACACGCAGCATATGGAGGTTCCCAGGCTAGGGGTCTAACAGGAGCTATAGCCGCCGGCCTTTGCCACAGCTCACAGCAACGCCAGATCGTTAGCCCAAGGAGCAAGGCCAGGGATCGAACCCGCAACCTCATCGTTCCTAGTCGAATTCGTTAACCACTGAGCCACGACGGGAACTCCTGTTTTAACATTCTTGTAAAAACCCTTGCATGCAATGCAATGGTTTTCTTCAGTAACCCCCAGAAAAGGAATGATCTTGCCCTTGTGACCCCAGAGGTATGGAGATTAGAATCAAAAGTTGGAAGTGACAGGAGGTAGATTGTAGCTTATATTTTATTAATTAATTAATTTATTTATTTATTTTTGCTTTTTTAGGGCTGCATCTGTGGCATATGCAAGTTCCCAAGCTAGGGGTCGAACTGGAGCTACAGCTGCCAGACTACATGACAGCCACAGAAATGCAGGATCCGAGATGTGTCTGCAACGTATACCACAGCTCATGGCAATGCCAGATCCTTAACCCACAGAGCAAGGCCAGGGATCCAAGCCACATCCTCATGGATCCTAGTGGGGTTCTTTAACTGCTGAGCCACTAAGGGAACTCCCATAGCTTATATTTTTAAAAGAGCTTTTTAAAATAAAAAATATAATTGCCGTGATAAAATTAGTGCTTCCTGTCCCTAACGTGTCCAGAATCACAAAGATGGGATTCCAGGGCTAGTCAGGAGCCTAGGTAATCTGACATCTCAGATTCCTATAAGGAAGTTTATAAAAGCTGATGTCCTTGGACTTAAGTGGGGCTTACTGCTTTTATTGTTTCTCTGAAAAATCTTGTCCCCAGAGCAAAGGGCTACTACATCTGTTCCCCAAACATCCAGTAACGTTTTATTCTTTTTTTTTTGCTTTTTAGGAGAAACCCTTTGTTCTTATAGAACATAAAGAACATTTGTTCTGACTAGTTAGCCTGGCAACTGAAATTCACCAGCCCTTTATATGTGCACACTACCATACCAAAGATATTTATGGTAGGGCCTTCAGGGGACTTGAAGACCCTGGGCCAAATGTCTTTACTACTGGGGAGATAGGTTTCAATAGGAGGAAAAGCCCCCTGGTGGTTTTTGTCTATTTCAGTTTCCCCACACACACCAAGGCTGGAAAAAGTGAGGTGGGGTGGGCAGGAAAGGAAGGAACTGGTACTGCTCCTTGAGAGTGTGCTAGGCACTGGGCTAGGGGCTTTGCGAAATTATCTTTAATCCTCCAGACAACCATAGAGACAGCTGGTTTTATCCTCCTTATTTTGTAGACAGGTAAACCGAAGCTCTGAAAGGTTAACTTGTCCCTGGTTCCAATGCTAAAAGGAGTTCGCTGGCTCTAAAGCCCCCACCTTTCCCCCCAGCAGTCCCACCAGAAGGCTGTGGTGAAAGCAGCTCAGTCTCTATTCTGGAGTCCAAAAGAATTATGCACCAGTATTCTTAAGCCACTTAATTTGTGTCATACATGCAAGCCCTCACCACTTCAGGAAGCCCCCAAGGAAGGGAAATTAGTGTTCTAGTCCAAGGGAAAGCCCACTGAGCTGATCAAATGCCCTTTTCTGCTCTGAGCTCCAGTTTGTCCACTTGTAAATAAAGAGCTTTGGATTATTTGCTTTCTTAGGCCCTATTTCTGGCTCTAAAAAATGTGCATGGAATTAGTCAAATTATTAACTGAATAACACGTGTTAAGGAATTTCTTTCAATAGCAGAGAATCCCTACCTCTGCGAGTTTTATTTTTAAATATTTTCTTCACGCTCATCCTCGGTACGAGGAGAAGGCGTGAGAGTGGGGACCTTTATTTATTCCCAGGGTGTTTTTGGCATAAGCAGGAACCCAGTGAGAGCTTCCCCCACACGCGAGCGTCACAGACAGCTCCCTGAGGGGTGCGAGCAGAGACCTGCTCAGCCTTGGCTGAGAAGATAGCAGCCTGTCAGGTGGGGCTGGAGGTGACAGGGAACGTGGTGGGAGACAGCTGGAAGAGCACAGTGTAGGGCTTATTGGGATGCTGTTCTAGCGTGGACCCCAGCTCAGAGTGTGATGGCGGGGAAGACACCGTTCCTCCAGGCGGCTAGTTTCTCAGCTCTGAAAGGAAGCAGTTGGGCTGACAGATGGCCAAGGAACCTAATAAGATGGCCTGTGCACGGTCATATCACTGGATGCATTGGTTATAGACTTGAGTTCTTTAGAGTTGGATTTTAATGTATGCTCTCTGGACCTTCTTTCAGCCTCATAGATCATCTTGGGCTAGTCTAGTTCACCTTGTAGACTATGTGTCTGTGAATAAGCCACCTGATGGTTATCCAGTCCAAGATTCCAACCCCACGAACAGAGTAGATTTTGCTCCTTATTAAGCAAAAAGGTATTACTTGAGAATGTGCAAAGAACCAACTGAAAAACTCCTAGATAAAAAAGGCTCGGGGGAATCTGACTAGGAACCATGAGGTTGTGGGTTCGATCCCTGGCCTCGCTCAGTGAGTTAAGGACCCAGCCTTGCCGTGAGCTGTGGTGTAGTTTGCAGATGCGGCTCGGATCCCGCATTGCTGTGGCTGTGGCGTAGGCCGGTGGCTACAGCTCCGATTAGACCCCTAGCCTGGGAACCTCCATATGCCGCGGGTGTGGCCCTAGAAAAGGCAAAAAGACAAAAAAAAAAAAAAAGGCTCTGTGGAGATCACCCACTCGTCACTGAGAATGGGGCTCGCTACCCGTCACAGACAATCAAGGAAGCAGTTCAGATTTAAGAACTTGGTCTCCAGGAGACCAGAGAAGGGCGTTAACCTCAGCTCTCCCCACCAGTGCTCAGCCCAGATCCCAAGTCCTCCAGCCTGAGAGCCTTCAGTGAGGCACAGCCGGCTGAGAGGCATAGCTTGAAAAGGACCGCGGGTCTTCAGCACTTGGAAAGCATTTTCATTAAACCTGTTGATTATAATCCTTGTCCATTCTCCCGCCAATTCCAAGAGTCCCTTCCAGAGCATCCCTGACAAATGGTTGTTCCCTCTTTGTTTCAACCAGAACGGTACCGCTTTTTTAATGTGGCAGCTAGTCCCATTCTTGTAGAATGATTAGTTAGAAATTTATAGTGCCATAGCAGTCTCTCTGTAACTGAATAAAGGATATTTGTTGTTCACTCGTATCAAGCTTTCTAAGGGAGGAATTATCTCCTTTAGAATTAATCAAGATTGCTGGCTGTAAGCAACAGAAACAGACTCTGGTGGTCTCCTGTGAAAAGGTGCTATACTGAAGTGATATTTGGGCTGAAAAATGAGTGGGAGACTGAAAGAATGAGCTTGAGCAACAGGCAAAATCTACAGTCAAGATCATATTTTAGGAACCGTTTGGTCCATGTGTGGCTGCTCTGCCTGACCTGCAATTTTTTCCTCCATCTGGAGTTGTTTACTAAAGGTTCCAAGTCCTGGGAGCAAGTGTGTGATTGGTTAAAGCTCCAAGCTCTAGACTCAGAGAACTAACAAGTCAGCCTTTCTTCTAAAGGACTGACAATAAAGCTTTAGTCATTGAACTCTCTGAATACACATATATGGCTTACTTTTTTGTACTCTAATTATGCTGTGTACAGAATAAATGCCCACTGCCTGTCTCTGGTGGAAACACATAGCTGTCCTCCAGGAGGGTATTTTAGAAAGGGGAAGAAATGAATTTTGCCATCAAATCCAGTGGTATCTTCCAGCTTGTTAATGCCACGTATAACTTTACACTTCCATTACCTGAACTAAAACACACCAGTTCACTTAATGAACTTTTTAATTGGCTCTTTAAAATAGTAGTGCAATCAGGCTCCTCATTTGATTCATGCACAAAAATCTGCAGACAGGCTGAAAGGGAAAATGTGAATCACAGTTTAAATAGATGCTTTTCAACTACTTTGTAAGACAAACAGATGTATTAATTAGCACATACTTTAGGGCATGTTTTCTACTTATAAGGAAAAAAGAGAACAGAATATCATTTCACTAGAGGCAATAAGAAAGATCTGAGCTCCGACCCCAGACACAAAATGGCATCTTGTTTTCAGAAATGCCTATTTCTAAGGACAATGAATTCAGGGGCTTAGAGTGGGGCTCCAAGGGCCTGAACAGGCCAGAGGAATGATCTCTGGATTTATGGAACAAGGAGGCTCTTGTCTAAGAGGCATGCAAGAAGCAAACCAGAGCCTTGTAATGTGGCGAAAAGCCTTTTAACATAGAAACATATAAAGAAATCCAGTAGAGCCAACATATTTTAAAAAGTCTTTAGTAACACAATTGTGCTTTTATACACTCAGGACTTAACTATAAGATTTAGGCTAGAGGCAAAATTCTGGTTGTACATGATATCATGCTAAGTGTCATTGAGATGAAAGGGACAAGAAGGTCTCTACCTTGCAGGAAATTTGAAGGGATCACATGGACACAGAGGTGAACTTAATATAGTATGTTTTCTTACTGTGGTAAATTCATGTTATTTATTTACTTATTTTTGTCCACGCTGGTGGCATGTGGAAGTTCAAGGGCCAGACATCAAACTTGAGGCACAGCAGTGACCCGAGCCACTGCAGTGACAACAGCAGGTCCTTAACCCACTGAGCCACCAGGGAACTCCTTAAAAAAAAAAAAAGCTAAAAGATGTGAAGAACACTGTTTCCTAAAATGATGATCATGTGAGTCTTTCTTGCCTTGAGTTTCTTTGTCATCCATCCTCACCCACCTTGGGCCATTATTTGCAGGTCTATCGTATTGGGCTTCTGTGAGAGAAAAAAGAACTATGTCTCTTTCTTTTCTTTCTCCTCTCCCCGCTCCATTATCCCATGCTTGCCTAGCACAGAGAGGATTCTCAGTATGTGTATGCTGAATGAATGAATCATGAAACAGAATTAGGAAGACATAAGGCTCCTTGTAGTCCAGGAATAATTCTTCCAGATCATTTTAGATAAGGCTGTGTGAACTTGGCAAGAAACTTCATCTCTCTGAGGCTTTCCTGTAAAATGAAAGGGTAAAGTATTGGCTAGATTGAGGATGCAGTTTTTCAAATTACATGCCTACTCAGATTGCTACTAGCTGAACTGAGCTCTAGTTTGGGAAGAATTTAGAAGCCACATCTGGGCTTAGTCAAGAAGAGGATTGTGAATGATTAGCTGTGTCTGTCATGGGCATTGGAGTAGCAAGTAGTGGCAGGTGTCAGCTCTCAGCCAGAAGGTACATGCATCTAGGATTTTGACTATTACTCAAACTGAGAACTTCAGAGGGAAAATAAGATGGAAATGGACTAAGGAGATGGTCAACTTCTTTCGGTTCTTTCGTTGGATTCTCTCTTTGGCCAGACTGTATACTTTTGGTTTGGACAGGCAAGATGCTGCCTCACGGAAAAGAAATGGGACATTCTGAAGCTTCTGTGCATCTGATAACCCATGTGCCCTGATCATCTATAGGTTGCTGCATCTACATTATTTTATAGAATGAAGAAAAAAATGATTTACAAAAGGATGTTAATAGAATGCAAAAAGTATGGGAGAGTCATTGCCTGCTCTTCCATGTAGACAACTTTTTACCCTCTAGGCGGTTGCCTCAAAAAATCATGTTTATCTAGTATGCAAGTGAAACTGAGCAAATGAGGTTGTGGTATACCCTGGATTTCCAAATGCAGGCTGATGGAGCCTGATGTACTGACTGATAACCACGTAAGATTCTTGTTTTACGTATAGTTTCCAAGGTCCTTCCCTAGAACAAATGAATCAAAGTCTTGAGAATAGAGTTTGGGAGGAATATTTATGCTTAAAAAATTTCCACAATGATTCTGATATGAAGCTAGGATTGGAAAGCACTGTTTTTGATGGCTGAATCATAGTCCAAAAGTATCTGAAAAGGGTGAACAAACAAAGATAAAATGTCAGAGACAAATGTAAATTCCTCAACTTTACAGTAACGTGAACTGGGAAAACCTAGGCTGACAACAGCATGTGTAATAAATCTGCAGTATTTGATTTTCTGTGACCTCAGGATGAACTCGCTCTGAGACAGCCTCCAAAATAGTTATGGTGGTGTTAAGCTAAAGCATATGAATGTAATATCCAGAGCAGGGGAAGAGATCTCTCTTTCCTATTCTGTACTCTTGGAGCCCAACTGGATTATATTTTTGATTTAATAGTAATGAAATAGTTATTTTCAGCAGTAATAATTTTTATGAACCACTTTCATCATTTATAAGCTTTCTTGTCCAACACTTCATTTTCCTACATAAAAACTTTAGTTCAGCTGTGTTGATGAAATGCAGCCCTTTGGTGGATGCACAATTCAAACCTAGGTCTTTTGTCACACAAGTCCTAGAATCTTCAGACCAGGAGAGTAATGTAACTGAAAATCATGCCCTCAGAAGAACTACAGTTTCTAACCAGGGAGGAGATGGAATAAGGCCTTGTGTATTGTCTCCAAAGAACTGGTGGGTTTCCATGAGGGAAGAGAGGATAGGTTGCCATGGAGGCTCCAGAGGACAGCTCAGACCAATGAGAGAAGTTACAGGGAGACAGACCTTGGCCCACATTTTGACCCAAGACATTTCTTGGGAGTCCAATCTCTTTAAAAATGGAAACAAGGCTGGAAGACTATTTCCTAGGGATACTTAGGGAAGAAGTTTGGGGTTTGGTGACCTCAAAGGTCCTAGAAAGAACCCTGACTTGTGAAACCCAGGCACAGCCAATCTTCCGATGATCAAGGTTGTTGAAACACCAGGTGTGGAAGCAGGGGTGGTGGGGGAGAATGGTGATCTTAGATGTGAGAAGCTCCCGTTCTGTGCCCAAGTGGTAGAGAGCCTTACCCTCCTGCCCTCTGACTTCTTACTGGAGAACCTCATGTCTTAAGCTGAGCTAGAGCATTGGGAGCAGCCTGATATCCATTATACTTCTGGCAACCACAGCCTCTCTCCTTTTCCATCTGTTTAGTGATCCCTGATTTAGTCATGGAACCACAGATTCCCAGAGCTAAAGGGCATTAAAGGTCATTTGGTTCAGCTTGGCCACATTACAGGTTGGAAACCAGACAGTGAAATATGTGACTTGACACAAATACCATTAAACATTAGAGTAGGAAGAGGATATTAGGGCCCCCTGGCCATGCCCCTTCATTCTCCTGCAACCTTGAAGGGGAGTGATTGCTGACCTTCACAAAGTGGGCGATAGTGAAGCCAAGATGGCTGCCCACCTCTCAGCACAGTTTTCTCACTCATTCTGCATGTCAACTCCTGTTTCTCCCTGGGGATCTATTCTTTCTGTCCCACTCCACTGTGGGATGGATAGAGGCTGGAGCTGAGCTCACAGAGCGCCAGCCCCATCATAGTCAGTGCCGCCTTCACTCCAAGCCAGGCCTGGGGAAGGCATACAACTCTGTAGGCAGTGCTCTCCCAATACGAAGCAAGATGTCAGTGTTTTAAAATCTGCAACTCACATCACTGAGGTTTTCAAATAAACAGACCACGCATTCTTTTGGGTAATTCTACTTTTTAATCCTTCCTTGGGTTAGTTTTGTGTGTACGTTTGTGTGTTTGAGATGAGAGTTATTATTGGGTGGAAAATAGAATTTACTATAGATAGAATTTGTCCTCATAATAGTTGAGAATTTTTTAATGGAGTGAGGAGAGAAACAGCATTTGACTACTTCCTTCCTTCTTTCCCTCCTTAATTCCTTCCTTCCTTCCTTCTATCCCTCCTTCCTTTTTTCTTTCTCTTTCTCCCTCCCTTCCTCCCTCCCTGCCTCTCTCTCTCCTTCCCTCCCTTCCTTATCTTCTTCCTTCCTTTCCTCCTGAGTTTTCCAATTCAGGACTGCAGGTGCTCATCAGTTGAAAAACGAGTGTGTCTTTTCTCTAAAGACCTAGTATATATCGCTCTATGTTAAGGATGCTTCATTCTGTCTTTCAGCTTCTTTGCCAGTCTAAGAGTGCAGCACTAAAGAAATGGGCCATCAGACCCTCTTCTTTATAAAAGTCTATGCCCTTGAGTTCTCCTGTGGCACACTGGATTAAGGATCCAGTGTTATCATTGCTGTGGCTTAGTTTACTACTGTGGCACAGGTTTGATCCCTGGCTTGGGAACTGCCACATGTTGCAGCTGCAGAAAAAAAAAAAAAAATCATACAAGAGAGAAAGAAATCTATACCCAAAGCCAGTGTAAAATTTATCTTAAGTTTGAAGTCTGACTGGCGTATTCATTTGTTCTGAAGTTATTATCTGTGTAAGGCTTAGCATTTACAGTCACAAGTACCAGAGATTACCAAATACCTGTCCTGTCTGTTTCAAAATTTCTGTTTGTGATTACTCACGGCTCTTTGAGAAATTTTCCTTTCTCCATTGGAATTTTCCATAGCGTACTCTACCCTAAAGGTGAATTTTTTTAGTAAGGAAATGTGAGTATCCCACTTAAAAATTAAAAAAAAAAAAATCATGACAGGAGTTCCCATCATGGTGAAGCAGAAACGAATCTGACTAGGAACCAAGAAGTTGTGGGTTCAATCCCTGGCCTCTCTCAGTGGGTTAAGGATCCGACATTGCCGTGAGCTGTGATGTAGGTTGCAGACACGGCTCGGATCTGGCGTTGCTGTGGCTGTGGCTGGCAGCTGTAGCTCTGATTCGACCCCTAGCCTGGGAACCTCCATATGCCGCAAGTGCGGCCCTAAAAAGCAAATAAAACAAAACAAAACAAAACAAAAAAACCCAAAACAAAAAAAAATTGCAGTGCTTTCCATTTTTAGCAGGAAAAAAATTCTGAAAACCCATCTCTCCCATATTTAATGGTCCTAGGAAGTGACTCTCTAGGGTAAGAATCATTTCCCCAAATGAGCTCAAGAAAGAAGAGTTTGAAAACTAATGATGTCACTTCCTGAGAGAATGGAATGAATGTGAAGGAGTAGGGACCTCCTGGGAATGGAAGACCTGGGCTCATCTCCGGATTTTTCTGCTCCTTATAACCTAGGCAGTCAGGTCTACTCTTTACAAGCTGTATGACCTGAGCTTAAGTGACTTAACCTCTCTGTACCTCACATGGGGATAAGACTGCTTGTTATGAGGAAGGAATGATTTCCTGGATCTAATGGGGCAGGGCTTCCTTGCCAACGGAAGAGCTGAAACAGAGAGGCCTGGAACCTGGAGGGAGGTGAGTATGTGAGTGATGGGATGCTAAGAGGAAAGGTCATCTGCTCTGGGCTAATGGAAATGCAGCAGGGCAGCTGGGCTGATCAGACCTACTCATTGAGGACTAGGAACACTGGGCTAATCGAGGATGCACCAGAAAGCTGGGATTCCCTCTTCTCAGGTCAAGTGGAATTCATAGCTTGGAATGAAGAATAGGGTCAAATATCGTTTTAGCTGTTAAACCACATAACAAAGTACCAGAATTGGAAAGAACGTTGGCCTGGAAGGCAGGCTATCTCAAGCTTCTTCTCTCAGCATGCTAGCAACTTCTATTTGACTGTGGCAAGTAAGTGGGCAAGTCACTTGCTCTTTATTTTTTATTTTATTTTATCAACTTAATTTATTTTATTTTATAGCAGCACCCATAGCATATGAGAGTTCCCTGGCCAGGGACTGAATCCGAGCCATAGCCATAACCTATGGATCATTTGGCCCACTGTGTTGGGCTGGGGATCAAACCTGAGCTTCTGCAGCAACCAGAATGGCTGCAGCAGGATTCTTATTTCACTGAGTCACAGCAGGAACTCCAAGTAATTTGCTCTTTCTAAGGTTCACTTTCTCTGTTTCTTAATAAAGTGAGGGGGCTAGATTACTGGATATTCTCTTCAGATCTGACATTCAGCGATTTCTGATTTGTGAGCATCCTTCTTAGTGCTTAACAAGGAGAGAAAAGATTATGCTGAATTGCAATTAAAAAAAGGAAGAAGAAAGAAAGAAAAAGGAAACCCTTAAGATTTAATAGAACTAGTGAGCTGTGCACCATTTCGAGCAATCCCTGGCAAGTGTTTCATAACAGTGGCAGCTTGCTTACCCCTTATGGAATATTTGTAGCAAGGGAGGTACAGATTGTGAGCAGGAAGACACTCGAGATGTTGAATATCTTTGAATGTCTGATAAGAAAAGGGAAAGGAGGAAATGGCATTTGATGGTAATTTTATTTCTTCAGTAAACATATGTCAAGTGCACATTGTGAGTCTGTGCACCCGGCCCACGTGAATTCCACTTGATTTGGGTCCTTAAGAAGTCACAGCTTAGTGTAGGAGACAGACATGTAATTAAAAATTCCCTCTACAGACTTGGTGAAGAAAGAGCTGGAGATGGAGTTCCCATTGTGGCTCAGTGGTTTGAGAACCCAACATAGTGACCATGGGGATTTGGGTTCGATCCCTGGCCTTGCTCCGTGGATTAAGGATCTGGCATTGCTGCAAGCTGCAGCATAGGTCACAGGTGCAACTTGAATCTGGTGTTGCTGTGGCTGTGCCATAGGCCAGCAGCTGCAGCTATGGAGCTGGGAACTTCCACATGCCACAGATGTGGCCCTAATGAAAGGAAGGAAGGAAGGAAGGAAGGAAGGAAGGAAGGAAGGAAGAAAGAAAGAAAGAAAGAAAGAAAAAGAAAGCTGGAGAAAAGAGGGATTCATCTCAACTGGGGTGATTAGGAAAGGCTTCACATAGGGTGACCTTGAACTAATCTTTAAATGATGAGTAACATTTTGATAGATCAAGAATGAGGAAAAGGGGGCATTCCAGGCTGTGATAATGACATGAATAAAGGATTGCAAGTGGGAAAGTCTGGGTATTTTTAGGGCATAGAGGTAAGCATTGCTGAAACAGCAGCATGGGAGATCTCAGAGAAGGGACTAAAGAAGAAAGCCCCCCCGACACCCTGCCACCAGTTTCTTAGCTGCTTTAAATGTAATTAACTTACCTATGGTTCTTAATAGAGAACTGTATCCAATATTCATTTGAGGAACAAAGAACCATTAATAAAATGCTTGAGAGGATGATGTCAATATTTAATAATCCAGCTGAGTTGTTTCTGTGGGTTTAGAGTACAGAGGCCTATGGAAATGACTGATATTCTCAAGAAATGGATCTTGGTTTTCCATCTTTGGCTTGTTATGCAAAGTAAGAAATCTATTGCACTCAGAGTGACAGACCGGGGACTCAGTGATTACGGTTAGGGGACTTGAACAAGTCAATTTATATCTCTGGGTCTCTCTAGATGAGTGACCAGCACTGAGTGAAGGGTGATTTTCAAAGATTCCGGGGCCACATATTCAAAGCTAATTTGACCCATCACAAGGGAAGTCTGTGACCTTAGGCTCCATTAACTGACCTTTCATTGTCTTAGTTTTTTCCTCAGAAAATTGTGGCAAAGCTACCGTGCCCTGAGTCATTGTGGGAAGCCCAGAGTGGGGGTGTGAGGAGCCCTGGGACAGGAGCCAGGAATTGGGGCCTATAGAGGCCGCCAGGATACTGAGGCGGACCTCAGGCCCCAGTTGCTTTGTACATAGGTTGCTCTCCTCATTCTAAGGATAGTGATAGCTGTGCTGCCGACATCCTAGGCTTGCCTGAAAATTAAACAAGTTCATGAATGCATGACCATAACAAGACTGCACGAATATAAGCAATGACAGATGATTATCTAAAAATTAGGGTTTTTTTTTTTTTTTTTTAATATTTAGGGCCACACCTACAGTATATGGAAGTTCCGAGGCTAGGGGTCGAATCAGAGTTGTAGCTGTCGGCCACAGCCATAGCCACAGCCACAGCCACAGAAATGCCAGATCCAAGCCGTGTCTGCGACATATACCACAGCTCATGGCAACACCAGATCCTTAACCCACTGAGCAAGGACAGGGATCAAACCCTCATCCTCATGGATACTAGTAGGGTTTGTAACCTGCTGAGCCATGACAGGAATTCAAAGATGATTTTATAAATATGTATATATTTACATATATACAATTTTTAAAAATAGTTTAAAAACATAGATGTTTAGTATATATATATGTACGTATAATATATATATTAGTCTTTCTAGGGCCGTACCCACGGCATATGGAAGTTTCCAGGCTAGGAGTCCAATCAGAGCCATAGCTGCCAGCCTACACCATGGCCACAGTAATGTGGGATCTGAGCTGAGTCTGTGATCTACACCACAGCTCATGGCAATGCTGGATCCTTAACCCACTGAGCGAGGCCAGGGATCAAACCCATGTCCTCATGGATACTAGTCAGGTTTGCTAAATGCTAAGCCATGATGGGAACTCCAGATGTGGAGTATATTTACTCAAACTACAAGTTTACCAGATAAATAATATATACTCAGTACAAAATTCACCTCTAATGCAACAATTGGAAAAATTTAGGATGGAAGATTAAAAGGAATATAAAACTTTTCTTGAAGATTTTTTTTTTTGGAAGGCATATATGCTCACCACTATACCACCAACACTGCATGAAGATTTTTGTTTTTGGCAGTAAGAAAATGTGAGATGCAAAATCATGGTAGGTATAGTTTAAGATCCAGGCTGGATGGTATCTTGGGAAGTGTTCCTTTCACTTGGACACAGAGCATTGTTCACACAGGGCAGGCCCATCCTCTGAGGAGATCCAGTCTCCCTCAGGTAGTTCTCCAGTCTGAAAGGTTCTTTCTTGTGTGGAGCTTTTGGAATTTTAGAAAATCAGAAACAGGAATTCCCTTTGTGGCTCAGTGGTTAACGAGTCCAACTAAGAACCATGAGGTTGCGGGCTCGATCCCTGGCCTTGCTCAGTGGGTTAAGGATCCGGCGTTGCCGTGAGCTGTGGTGTAGGTTGCAGACGCGGCTCAGATCCCATGTTGCTGTGGCTGTGGCGAAGGCCGGCGGCTACAGCTCCTGTTAGACCCCTAGCCTGGGAACCTCCATATGCCGCGGGTGTGGTTCTACATAAAAAAGGCAAAAAGACAAAAAAAAAAGAAAAAGAAAAAAAAAGAAAATCAGAAACAAAAGCACCTTTGGAGTTCATCTAAGAACATTCCCAGCCCCACACCCCACCCCTGCCTCCTGAATGCAGAAATACTCTCTACAACCCAGCGGTCTCTGGGCTTCCTGGGTGGATTTTTTTTCCAAAGAGAGTCATGCCATTATTGAGCAGGTCTAATGGTTAGAAACCATGTGCCTCCTTCTTAGCTCAGGTTTTCTGAGACCACTGCTGACTGTGTGACCTTAGGCCTAATTAACTGACAACTTGGAATCTTTACTTCACAGAGCAAGTCTTACCTGCCTTAGATTTGGTTACATGGAAACCCATTTTTTCCCCCAGCTAATTATTCCCAGTTCTTTTAGGAGATCTTCACTTCACCCCTTTCCCCAAAACTTTCCTCACTTTGATCCCCTTTTCTTAACATCTGGCTCAACTGCCTCTGCCCTGATGTCTTCCGGTTTGAGTCCTCCCACTCATGCATACCTGGGGCCTTCCTCCAGGGCACTTTCCCTGATTCCCTCCAGAAACAACTTCATTCAGACTCCAGTCATCCTCTACCATCTACCATCTTCATTTTCCACCTTGTTTACATAGCTGTGACTGTACATTGAAAGGAAAGTTCACACTTTCTTCTCACTGACCTCCATTGTGGGGAATGTTGAAGTTATCATTCACCTTCAACTTGAAGAGTATGTGACTTTGCGTATCAGCCTTGGCTTATTATGCTACTCGGTATTTACATCCACAATAGGCACATTGGAAAAGGAGCACCGTTCCTTGACCTACTGCTAGAAGAAAATTATATGGGATGGCTGCCATTGCATGAGAAGTCACATGCTGTCATAAGCACAACCCAGAAGACATAGGTCTCAGCACTTGGACAACATTGGTTCTGCCGCTTAATTTTCTTGTGCCTTATTTTATTTCCACTCTAAGATGTGGATAATAATGTCCTCAAGATAGGTTGTCTGGAGGATCAAATGAGGTCCTACGTGACAGCACCTGGCTTATAGGAGCTATCCCATAAAGCTAAGATGAAGCCAAGTAGAGTAGAATTGCAATTCAATATGACCCCTTAAATTAGAGAAGTTGACATGAATGTGCAGGATTATGCTTAATTGAGGGAAAATGTGTTCTTTGACGGAAAAAGAGTAAACAACTATTATATAAGAAGGGGGATGACTGCTTTTGCTCAAAATAAATATGAGTGCCGTACAAATATCAGGAGATATTATGTAAAGAATGCAAAAATTAGGAATTAGCATAAGCTAAATATTGTCTGGTGATCCATCATTATCAAAATTCCATAGGCCTTATTGACAGTTGTTTGTCTCAACACTAATCGTGTAACCTTAAGCAAGACCATATACATCTTCTTGTGTGCAAAATTTAGATATTTGGAAGAAATGATCTCTAAGATTTCATCCAGCTCTAAAAACCTCAGACTCAAGCTTTTTTTTTTGTCTTTTTTTTGCCTTTTTCCTAGGGCCGCACTCACAGCATATGGAGGTTCCTGGGCTAGGGGTCTAATCGGAGCTGTAGCCGCCAGCCTACACCAGAGCCACAGCAACGCAGGATCCGAGCCGCGTCTGCAACCTACACCACAGCTCATGGCAACGCCGGATCCTTAACCCACTGAGCAAGGCCAGGGATCGAACCCACAACCTCATGGGTTCCTAGTCGGATTCATTAACCACTGAGCCACGACAGGAACTCCAGACTCAAGCATTTTTAACTCAATGTGTAAACGCTTATGGGAAGTTCCCACTGTGGTGTAGTAGGTTAAGAATCTGACTGCAGACAGAATGGCCATCATTAACAAGTCCACAAACAACAAATGCTGGAGGGGGTGTGGAGAAAAGGAAACCCTCCTGCACTGTTGGTGGGAATGTAGGCTGGTGCAGCCACTATGGAAGACAGTGTGGAGGTACCTTAGAAAACTCTACATAGAATTACCATATGACCCAGCAATCCCACTCTTGGGCATATATCCAGACAAA
>PVHT021183693.1:43439269-43674876 GCA_004024745.2 Catagonus wagneri | reverse complement strand
GGGGTGGGAGGGAATGGGGATAACTAGTGCTTTAATGATGGAATAGCAAGGAGCTCCAACTGTATTGCACGGGGAACTATATCTAATTACATGTGACAAATCCATATATGTACATGTAATCGGGTCACCACATGGTGCAGTTGGAAAATCTGACAGAAATCTGTAAACCAGCTATAATGCAAAAAAAAAAAAAAAAGAATCTGACTGCAGGAGTTTCCGTCGTGGCTCAGTGGTTAACGAATCCAACTAAGAACCATGAGGTTGAGGGTTCAATCCCTGGCCTTGCTTAGTGGGTTAAGGATCTGGCGTTGCCGTGAGCTCTGGTGTAGGTTGCAGACGCGGCTTGGATCCCACTTTGCTGTGGCTGTGGCGAAGGCCGGCAGCTACAGTTCCTGTTAGACCCGTAGCCTGGGAACCTCCATATGCCGCTAGTGTGGCCCTAAATAAGGCAAAAAGACAAAAAAAAATTTTTTTAAAAAAGAATCTGACTGCAGTGGCTTGGGTTGCTGTGGAGGTGTGGGTTCGATCCCTGGCCCAGCACAGTGAGTTACAGAATCTGGTATTGTCACAGCTGCAGTGTACGTTGCAGCTTTGACTTGGATTCAGTCCCTGGCCTGGGAACTTCCACATGCCGCAGGTGCAGCCATAAAACAACAACAACAGTAACAACAACACAATACTCTTACGGGAGTTTGTCCTGTAGGAGTATGTCCAGTACGTCCTTCCTCAAAATACCCAGGAAAATAATGTGATGCAGGAGTGGTATTTAGAGACCTGGGTTCTAGTCCTGGCAAATGTCATATATATACCACTGCATTTATGTGCCATGAATGTTGAGAAATCCTACAGAAGAGCTATCTCAATACCAGCCATGAGGTATCAGAAAGGATATTACTATAAAAGTGAGGATATGGGGGAGGTGTGAATAACTTTTTTCCCTCCCCACTGAAGGCAGAGCCAAAGCAAACACACTTCAGTTGCATAAGGGAAGTCTTTCTAACTATCTGGGGTGTGTAACCCAGAAACAGTTACCAAAGAGAGCTTGGGAAATCAGATCTTTAAGAAGAGCAGAGCAAAGGGTTTCAGCAAATGGCTTTGTGAAGGTTTTCCAGGCCCACTGGCTCTCAGGCACATCTCCATACAAGGTTGGCTGTCAGGTAGTTCCCAGCTCTGTATCCTGGCCCGGTGCAAATTCTCTTCACTTTCACTAAGGAGTGTGACTCAGAGCCAGATAGGGTGAGCTGGATTCCTAGTTGCTCAACATTGGATTGTAAGCAGTTAGACGACACTGTGTGTGGTGCTAATGTGCCTTAAAATGAGTTTTATGAGCTGCTCCTTGCAAGTATTTTGAAGTGCATTTGCTGTCTCCCCATTTTTTTTCAAGATGGAAATGCTAACAATCAGAGAGACAGATGAAGACAAAATCAAAGATGGCACTGGATCCCATAACTTCACAAGCGTGAGCCCTTAACTTGATCTTCAGCTATCCATGTTACCTCATAAGTCCTATTAAGTACTAATAGGAGCTTATTTAACAGATAGGAAAAATGGAGCATGAGGGTGTGAAGGGCAGGAAAATGGATACCCTTCAGAGAATTTTGCTATGCATAGCCCAGAGCGAGAAAGAGAATAGAGAAAGACCAGCCAAATTCTGTAAGCATCTGATGACACTAAAATCATTGCAATGGAAGTAGACATGGTTTTTGGCCTATGCCAAAGGTTGTGACTTGGGTGCCAGAAACTAAGGACCTTTGGGGAGTATGTCCAATATGTCCTTCCTTGAAAAACCCAGGAAAATAATGTGATGCAGGAGTGGTATTCAGAGACTTGGGTTCTAGTTTTGGCAATGTCATGAACTTCTGTGGGTGTCTGGCAAGTCCCTTCTTGACTCTGATCATTCCCTGTGCAGAGGCAAGTCTGCAGAGGCTGGGGAGCAGGAGCTGTGGTCAGTTCATTGGTGAATGGCCTCTTTCTTCTCTGGTGGCCTTACTGTGGGCTTGTGGATGCTTCTGGGGCCATGTGATGTTGTAAGATGAGTCTCACAGCTCTGGAGGATCAGGAGTATTAGATCATCCAGTATTATCAGACCACAGCCAGCACCACCATGTCATGGCAGTGGGTATTCAGCAAGTGTCTGTTATAGGAATACGTCAGGCTCAGCTGTGGGCGACAAAGACTTGAAAAACAGTGGTTTGTATAAGATAGAATTTATTTCTCTTCCACTCTGTATCTATGCCTCCATCTCTGGAACCTGTGAATATCTTGGATTATGTGGCAAAGGGGAACTGAGGAGGCAGCTGGAATCAAAGTTGCTAATAAACTGGTCTTAATCATCCTGGATTGTCCAGGTGGGTCCTATGCAATCCCAAGAATACTTAATAGTGTAAGAGGAAATTGGAAGAGAGAACCAAAGTGATGGCAGTATGAGAAGGATGGGCCTGATGTTGCTGCTTTGAAGACAGAACAAGAGGCCATGATCCAAGGAGTGTGGGCAGCTTCTAGAAGCTGGAAAAGACTAGGAGACACAACTTCCCTCATGCCTCCAGAAAGGAATACACCCTGCTGACACCTTGATCTTGCCCAGTGAGACCCCGTCAGACTTCTGATCTATAGAACACCACGGTTAAAAAAAAAAAAAAAGTGTCATTTTAAGCTAATAACTTTGGATTGATTTGTCAGAGCAGCAATCAGAAACCAGAGCAATCACTCAAAATACATCTGAGGTAGGCAGTTGGGATAGAGAGTTAAGAGTCCCACGGACCAGGGACCCAGGCTCCTTTTCTCTTACCGCCCTAATGTGAGACTTCCATTCTTAAGGCCACCTCAAGGAAGAAGATGGCTGCTGGAGCTCCAACCATTACATCTGCAGTCTGAGGAGACGATGAGGAGAGGAGATGTTCTCCCTCTAAGAAGAGTTTCTGGCAGACATATATACATCTGCTGACTTTTCACTGACTAGGCCTTAGTTATCTGGGCACATCAAGCAGGAGGATAGTCTGGGAAATCTAGCTGACTGATTCTGCGTCCAGCCAAAAACCAGGGCAATTACTGAAAAGGAGTCAGTAGATTTTGGGAGGCAATGAACAGACTCTGGCATAATAATGTCAGTCTTTCCTTCTTTCTCTTAGATTTTTAAGAAAACAAGTTTTACTCTCAAAACCTGCTTTTGATGCATGGTGAGAAAGCATGAAAACTCTCAGAGTGTCAGTTTCTTGTCTTCTCACACTTTCCTTCTGGCCTCACACGTGCTGTCGGCCTTCCTCCCCTCTTAGCTGCCTTTTAGAGCCTGTCACTCTCTGCCTTGATCGCCCCTGTTTTTGTTCGGGCAGAGCATCATCGCCTCTTGTCTGGATTCTTTCCTAAGCATTTGGCGATCTGTTGTGGGGGACAGAAGTAGATGCGATTCCCCCCAACCTTCCCCTCCTGAGGAAAGGGAAGTGCAGGGAGGTCAAGTGACTTGCCTAGGATCCCACCTGGTGGCTGGCAGGGGAGCAATGTGGAAAGGTACTTGGTTGGGTGTTGGCCGCCTAATTGCACCAGAGTCCCTTTCCATTGCTAATCAGGTGTCTGGGTGGGAAATGAATTTACTGATCATATTCTGGGAGAAGTTTTTAGACTTATCCAAAATTGTGGCAGTGTATAATCTCTTATCAATTACGCAGAGATCTAAGCACAGAGTAGAAGTGGGAGAAGAAGAGATAGAAAGCAAGGATAGGTGTCAGCTGTAGGGTGGGCTTCCTCATTCTCAGAATCTGTGTCAATAGACTGGTATTCCCCGGAATGGAATTTCTGCATCAGTCCACTGCCCCACCCCGCTCACATCACCAAGTCTGTGTCTCCAGGCTAGAAATATTGGGATTATTTTTTATTCCTCCCTCTCTTTCCTGCCGTTTTACCTGATCATTGTCTAGTTATTGATAAATCCTATGGATTATAAGTCGCCTCTGTATCTCTTCCCTTCTGTACCGTGGGCGTGTGACACACTCAGTGAACAAAGTAAGGACAGACCAACTAGATCCTGTGCAGGAGCCTGTGTTATAAATTGAGGAAACATTGTTTTCTTCTGTTGCCCAGAGCAAAGGAATCTTTAGAAAGCTCAACCTCTTGCCTCTGCTGGAGAGAGCACTTTTGATAAAGAGAATGCTTGGTAGTGCCAAAAACAAGTTTCAAAGCGAGGGCGGGACATTTCAAAAGGCGAGCTGATGGCCCTGCAGGTAGTGTTCACCGACTAACTGGGGTGCTTTCAACTGCCTGAGCTAAAATTGGTGCTAGAGGCTAATGTCTTGCTTGTCTTGCCTCATTAGAAAGTCTCTCTAAGATGTGTTTCAGGAAAAGAAGAAAGAGAAATAAAGGGGAGAACAAAAAAGGAAACAGACAGCTGCTAGGTTGCCACTGGAGGGAAACAGTGTCTAAAGCTGAAATACGAGGTCGAAGAACGGCCTGATCCCGCTCACCTCTCATCTCTTTTTATTAGGACTTCACACTCCCATGTCCAGCTTCATTTCCTATTAGGAGTCTTCCAAAGAAAGGAGTTTGCCTTTCTTTCGCCTCCCCTAAAGCTTCCAAAGGCATTTCTGATCTCTTCGGCTAGAGCTAGCTGGGCAAGGCCACCACCTCTCTCTTCCCTGCCACTCTGAGCAGGAAGGAAAGCAGAGATGTTGAGGGCAGGTGAGCTCCCTTACAGCGGGAGTAGGCAGTGTTCTGCCCAAATTAACATCACAGAGAGAGTCTGAGGCTCTCCTTTCCAATTCTGGCAGGAAAGTCTGGTTCACAGAGGCAGTCTGAAGCGGATGCTGTGGGGGTGCGGGAAAGAGGTAGAAATAGTATTGTAGTTAATTTCCCATTCTACACACACAGAGAGGGGAGGGAGGGTGGCAAAGCTGCAAGTGACAGCACAGAGCGGGTAACCCCAAATCCACACACATCCCCATATGCTGGAGTCATGGCACAGAGCTGGCTTCAGGTCTGGAAGAAACTGGCTTGGGAAGAAACATTTGCTCTTGATTTTTCACCGAGTGGATGAGTGAGAGTTGACCCGTTGGTTTGGACAAAATAAAATTGTGAAATTGTAATATTCTTCCTTCCTACTGTTGCACAAAGGCTAAATTCAGGGTTTGTTTGGTTATTGGTGTGTTGATCTTAAACTCTTTTTTTTCCCCCACAGGGGATAACACTGGATTAAAAGGCGGTTCAAAGCAGGCAGAGAGGAACTGTGATCGTCTGCTGTAGGAGCATCGGCCTCACAGTGAATTCTCGGGTGCCCTGGGCCTTTCTCTTTTGAGTCATTGACAAACAGAGGAGAGACGTCTGTTCAAAACTGCGGCTTAGACCCTGGCCAGCGAAAATATGTAGACTGTGTCCAACCACAAATACACCCCCACACACACTTCATGAGGAGATGGGAGGGTGGCAGAAACAGGAATTTCCTCCCTCCTCGACACACGGCAGAGCCCACCCTAGAGAACGCAACTGCATAGCAGACACCGAGCCATGGCGGTTTATCTGCACCACACGGACACACCGTCCCTCCAGGGACGGTTGTAGAAAAGAGCTCTGGGAGAAACCAGGGACCATCCGAGGAACATGGGTTACCGTAGAGGACACAGAGCCAGCCTGCAATGACTTCTTATTTGGAGATGAAGGAAAAGAAAGAGTCCCAGTGTAGGCTCTTTTTAGAGATTCCGTCACATGAAAGAAGGAATACATTGCATTCAAAATGTAGAGAGAGGACACACATTTGGAAAGGTACACTGTTGGGCCCAGCCTACTGTGCAGCACAAGGCCCTAAAACCAGGGGCCAGGCCCTGCAGAGAAGCAAAAGATAGCATGTGAGCTGGGATGCAGGCTGCTTTCACTGGACAAGAGCCCAGCTCTTGGTGGCCCTTCCTCTTCAGTCTTGCCTCTGTGCCATCCCTGTAGCATGAACTTTATACTCATGGTCCAAGATAGTGACTAGAGTTCCAGTCATCATATTAACATTCCAGACTGACAGAAGAAACAAAAGAACGTACTTATTATCTTTTTTTTTCTTTTTTCTTTTTTTATGGCTGCACCCACAGCACATGGAAGTTCCCAGGCTAGGGGGCGAATAGGAGCTCCAGCCACCGACACAGCTCACAGCTCACAGCAACACCAGATCCTTAACCCACTGAGTATGGCCAGGGATCAGTCCCGCGTCCTCCTGGGTGCTAGCCAGGTTCATTACTGCTGAGCCATGATAAGTCCCCCACACACTATCTTTTAAGCAGGATTATCAGGAACTGCTATATAACGCTTTTGCTTATATTCTATTGGTCAGATTTTACCATAGGGCCACCCTTAATTGCAAGACATACTAGTGTCATAGTCATTTAAAGTACAGATAGTTATTTATACAAATGAGATGACTCTGCTAGGCTATTTGCATTCTTGATCAAGCAACCTTGCATACAGAGACACACACTATTTTTTTTGAGTAGTTGAGTGGTATATGTCATTGTATGGATGCACCTTTATTGAATTCATCATTTGACTCTTGATCTCTTGTTCCTCCTTTCCCCCTAATCACAGCTAATCCTGCAGTAAATATCCTTAACTATCTTTCTAGTGTACTTTGTGAGTTGCACTTTTTTATTTTTCTGTTCTTTGCCTTAGCCTGGGTTCTCCAGAAGTCAGAAGTGAAGTAGAGGAATTACATCATTTTACTTTATTAAGGAATCTCGTCTCAGGCAACACAAATGAAAAAGGGAGCAAAGCAGAGAGGGAGGGAGAATCAATATGAAAATGGTCATGAGCTTGCCATTACTAAGTGAGACTGATTGCTCAATAAGTGGGACAGCACCCCTAAGAAGACTTAGAAACTGCATCTAAATACTATCCATTAATGGGGGTGAGGGGAAGGAGTTCTCGTCATTGCTCAGTGGTTAATGAACCCTACTAGCATCCACGAGGACACAGGTTCAATCCCTGACCTTACTCAGTGGGTTAAGGATCCGGCGTTGCCGTGAGCTGCAGTGTAGGTCACAGATGAGGCTTGGATCTCACTTTGCTATGACTCTGGCATAGGCCGATGGTTACAGCTCAGATTGGACCCCTAGCCTGGGAACCTCCATATGCCTCTGTTGTGGCCCTAAAAAGACAAAAAACAATCAAACCAAAAAACACAAATGGGGTGGGGGGAGAAGAGGGAGGAGTTTATCCCCTGGCTCTCAGCTCCCATTGGTCAAAGGTCTACTCCATAGCATGTTAAATCCCCTACACTTCTAGCTAGTGCATGCACATGCAGGGCTGCTGACCTGGTCCTCAGCAATGTTGATGACAGCCCTGGGGTAGCAGAGGAATAGGTTCAGTGTGAGCATGAGAAGATTGGTTTGTCCCTCTGCAATTCTCCAGGTCCACACAGAATTGAAACAAGAAATGTGAGGTCAAGAGAGTCTGACCTTGTCCAAGGGGTAGGTAGTCTGTGTCGTACACCCATTATGCACCCCTGCAGATCTGACCATTCTCCTTCTTATATCTGGTTTCCACACTGCAGTAGGGAAGAATCTCTGGGAGAAAAAGCTGCCTTCAGTTTTCTACGCGGGGCCATAAAAGTTCAATCAGAGTCTTCTTCAAGATGGTTTTGAATCCAAAATTGAGATTTGCTGTATCTCTCTTTAACCACTCTTGGACAGTGTGTTGGCTGGCTGGTTTGTATGCCTGGTGGAGTGGCCAGTTATATATCTTACTTGAACATCCCAGTGCCTCCAGCTGTTCCCCTGAGCCACGCTCACCCTCCTTACCACGACATTAGTTCAAATCTGCTTCATCTCAGCCTCTGTTGCTGCAAATAGGTTTTTAACTCAGCTCCCCAGATTTCAACTCTTCAGCTCTATGATCCATACTCACGGCCATTACCAGATGAAAATTTGTGAAAATAGAGCTTGGTTTTTGAGACTCTCCACATAAAAATGGCTTCCAATTGCTCAAGCAATGAAGTCTGAAGCTTTTTTTTTTTTTTTTTTTTTTTTTTTTTGATCATGCCTGTGGCGTGCAGAAGTTCCCAGGCCAGGAATCTGAACCCATCTCACAGCAGCCACCTGTGCCACAGCAGTGACATTGCCCAATCCTTAACCCACTGAGCCACCAGGGAACTCCAGGTCTGAAGTCTTTAGCTGCAAACTTAAGGCTCTTGTTAAGTAATCTGATCCCTACCTGATTTCCAGCATATTTCTGCTTTTATACACCCTTTAAACTCCTGTGTTCTCATCCCAGATAGCCACTCCAATTCTATGCTTTTCTGCTGTCACTCATTTTCTCATGCTCTTTTTATCACACATGTGCCTATCTAAACCCTGCTTCTCTTCCAAGGCGCAGTACAATGAAGAAAGTTACTAAACTAGGGAGTAAGAGATAGAGTCAATGGGAAATGAAGAGAAGGGGTCAGGGGCCATCCCAAAGAAACAGGGAGGTTAGTCGACAGCAAGGTTAAGGACTGCGTGCACTCTCACTGGGCACCTCTAATCCTAACTGGAGGGTTCTTCTTATGAATTGTTGCTTTTAACACACTTCTCTGGTTTTGATACATCATTTCTTGTTTAGATCAGAGAATTCAGAATTAGGAATAGATTTAACGATGGAAATTAATATGCAACATTTTAGACTAAATGAAATAAAAAAAAGTCTGTGAATTCTTTGATTTACAAGGGAAACCACACTAATCTACTCCCATGTTTAACTGACTATGTCACTTAAACTACCATGGTTCTAGTTTTTAGGGCAGATCGATTCAAAAGACAGATTTAAAGTGTTCTCAGTATATGTGTGTGCTAAGCCATAAGTCTGTTAATGTTTTTTGGAAAAATTTTTTTGAGAGCATACTCAATACAACAATAATTATTTATAGATTAACTATCATGTTCTAGGAATTATGCCAGTGGTGAATAAAACACACACTTTGCTACTAAAGGGCTTAAATACTAGTCAATAAAACAGACAATTGAGTAGGAAGTTAAGTATAAGAGGAAATATGATATTATGGGACTTTGGAGAGCTAGCAAAGGGATGAGAATGGGTGACACCTGGATAGGGGATTAGAAAAAAATGATAGGTGAGCTGAGTCAGTCTCAGGATAGGTATCTGTGTCTAGTGTTCATTCATCTGTTTCTTTAATCATCATTCAATGATCCACTTTTGTTCCTTCATACAACACAGCTTTACTGGGAGTTATGCCAGATACTCTTAGGTGATCAAACTCTTTTATTCCTAATCCCTTTCCAAGAAAGAGTGGCCACTTGACCAATTCTTGAGCCATTGAGGTAAAAGAGTAAAATTGCTTCAGGAGTCAGGAAATAGTTTTATTCCATGATATAGATACCACCATTTTCCTTTCCCCTTTATGTTCACTGGAATATGTATATGATGATTATAGCTGCTGCATCCAGAATGTAACCATGAGGAAAATGCTCAGAGAATTTCAGCTTAATAGAATTGTGATGATTTTATGGAAACTCTCAGCTAGCACCAGCAATCACCTTCTTGTATATATTTTATGTGAGAAAAAGAAATTTCCATTTGTTTAAGTTGGTGTAGTTGGGTTTTCTGTTACTTGCAACTGAAAGCATTCTTAACCAAGCTGGGCCTGTGCCTTGGACCTGGACTTTTGATTGGTGATCTCTTAATAAAGCTGTCCATTGCAAACAGCCTGAAAAGGAGAGAGCCCACTACAAAGGAGCAGGTGATAACAGTCCTTCCGTTGTTCCACTTCAGTGAGTGAGGCACTGAGATTTATAACTGCGAGGTTGGGACAAGGGTTATAGGTGTCTGGCCTCCTGTCTCAGCACCATCGTATATTTCATTAATGAAGTGTGAGACCAGAACTCCATAAATTCACATAGTAGCAGAAGCGGGCTGCAGCTCGTCAGTGGAGTTATTCGGGGAGCTCAGCATCACTCTTTACGTATTAGAGAAGTTCACAGCTGGTTAAAAATAGGCTTGGAGAGAAGTCGCTTTTAGACCACAGCTCATTTTGGATTTCTCTGGAGTCCCATTCTGGGCCACAGTGTATTTCCTTTTTCCTTTCCTTTGAGTAAGAGCACCCAGGTCGTTCCGAGACAATAGATGTATGGTTATCTTTAGGTCTGCTGTGCACTGAAAGCAGAACTAAGGAGAAACAACAGTAACCCCTTGGGCACATGGAGTGTTACAGCTTTTTAATAAGTGACTGCATGGACTAAGCCTTCACATGGGTGAGGCTTTAAATTCCTCAAAAACAGCCCTCTGAGAAAAGTACCATCAAGAGCCTCTTTTCTCTGATGAGAAACCTGAGATTCAGAGTAGAAAAGCAACTTATTTAAGGTGACACAGCTAGCAAGCAGCAGGACCCAGTGGGGCTTTCCGAATCACATCATTTTGATCCTTTGAGCAACTATGTGAAGTAGGCAGGTTGGGAGATGACCCCAGTTTACGGAGATAAAACAGGACCAGAGAAATGAAATGATTTACCAAAGTCAATTCGCCCATGCACAACAAAACCAGGGCTTGAACTACACTTTTGATTTTTTTTTTTTAAGGGCTGCACCCGTGGCATATGGAAGTTCCCAGGCTAGAGGTCAAATTGAAGCCTCAGCTGCCGGTCTATGTCACAGCCACAGCAACACTAGATCAGAGTGGCATCCGAGAGCTACACCGCAGCTCACGGCAATGCTGGGTCCTTAACCCACTTGATGAGGCCAGGTATTGAACCCATATCCTCACGGATATTATGTCGGGTTCTTATCCCACTGAGCCACAGTGGCAAACTCCCACACTCTGATCTTGAGTCTGAGAGCACTGTACAAGCTTAGCATGCGGCCCCTCAGTTCTGAAAGAAGAACGTTCTGAATTTTGTGGGGTTGACTTCTAAGGTTCAACTGCAGGCCCTGTATCAAGGAACCAAATATTACAGGACTGATCTGATTTACTCAGGGTCTATGAGTGATAACTTCCTACCTACTACATTTGTTGAACGATATTTGGTCCTGACATTTAAAATCCCCAGTATAATATTGTTTCACTGTTAATGTAACATTCTTTCAAATAGCAGGAGGAGAGTGAGCTGGAGGAATAGATGTCTTAAATGTGGGACTGCCAATTTAGCTGATAAAATTAGTGTAATATCCCTTTGAACATTTAAATCATCCTGTGACAAGGCAGCTGAGAATTAACTTATAAGGTAGATAGGGAAGTATTGTACGTGTGAACTTTTTTTTTTTTTAAACACCTGAGTTTTGAAAAATAAAAGTGGTCTGCCCACATTTTCAAGCACAGTGGTAATCAAAAGAGCTCTATGGAGGTAATAATACCTTGTATTTAAATACTGCTTGTCTCTAGAGCTCACAGCACGCTATAATCATTTCCTTATTATGATTCTCAAAACTTCCTGGGTCAAAAAGTTACAAAGTTTATACCTTAGCCACCTGGTCTCAGTTTCCTCTTGGGGAATTTGAAGTGAAAAAGTAGGCTATGGTCTCAGAACTCCTTCAGTGCCCAAACCCTCCCCACTATCCCCCATTCCTCTCCCCCCACCCATCTCTCCAGACCCCTGTCCTTGTTATCCTACTACCCTAGTTAGCCTATGTTCTTCTTCTTTTTTTCTTTCTTTCTAGATCTAACTGGTTAATCTCATGACAGAACCATACGGTATTTTAATTAGAAGAGTTTCACTCCAGTGAGCTGGAGGCTGAGCAAATGGTTTCAGGTGGGGGTGGGGGAGGGTCCCTTCAGACGGAGGGGTTCCATTTTTATCTGCTTTTCGATGATATTGGAACTCTGCATGAGATTTCATCTTTAAAAGAGAATTTCTTGCTGTTAAAAAATTGAAATCTGCCAAGGTAATCTAAACCCTTCGTTTTGTGGATGGAAAAACTGAGGCCCCAAACAAGGGAGTAACTTGCTCAAGGTCGTGCTCCAGTTGTTGGGTAGCCCACCTGGTTTTTAGGTACCAGTCTGGGGCTCCCGGCTGGTCACCAGGTTGCTTTTCCCCCAGCTGTCACTTTCACTGACATGACCCTCATCCTGAATGCAGACCAACCGCTGCGGGCTCACACCCAGGGTGCTTGGAATGCCCTCACAGAACAACATCCACTTCCTTTTTCAGAGTTAAAGGGACTCATTTTACCCAGGAACGCAAGACTAGACCGTGCAGGAAGAAGTAAAGAGAATCAGCACATGCCGTTTTCACCTAGTCCCAAAATGGTTCTCCACCTCAACTAGGTCACAAAGAAAAAAAGTGTAAGTACAAACATACACATATATTTATATAGCTACTGCCTCCCAGTGAGCTTGCAGCCTATATAAACACATACACACACGTTATGTTAGTTCTCCTGAGGGAAAGGAGGGAGAGTTATCACCAGCCTCACTGTGTAGTGAGAAAATGAAGGCACAGAAGAAATTCAGCTTGACTCACATCATGGCCTGAGTTGGCGGTGTTGGCATAAGGATGTCTAAACATTTGTGGTATCACATTGTGCTTCAGGAGCAGAGTCTTGGGAGTTGAATACCAAGCTGTAGACCTGTGTTGAGCTGTAGTGTTGGGTGGGTCACACCCCTCCCCAGTCTTGGTTTCCCCATATGGTAGATGGATAGAGGAGAGGGTGTTGGCCATTTTCTCTTTATGGCTCCTTTCTTTGTACCATATGTTATGTGTGAAGAGGTTGAAAGGAGCAGGAGGAAGCTTGGAGATGCCCACCTGGATGGGCTGGGGCTGCCCCTTGCTTCCCTAACCTGGGTGTTCTGTGCAGGGCGTGCAGCTTGCATTCTGTGGGCTAGTTTTGTTGGAGTCCTAGACCAGACCACATACTGAGGGTTGATGCTGCTCCAAGGGAACCCAAGTTTTGGATGCTGCTGTGTAATCCTGTAATCCAAAAATGAGACCGAGTGTATTTATGCATGGGGGGTGGGCAGGGAGGAAGGTTCAAAGGGTTGTGTGTAGCACTTCCAGGAGGCAGGCCAGGAGCAAGATGGGGCAATTGGCCCTGTTAAACCCCAGAAGTACCCTGGGAGTAGTAGTATGTTTAGGCTATTCTTTCCTTTCCTTCCATTATCCCTAGAATGGTAGTTACCTCATTAAAAGTCGTTCCTGACACTGCTCCAGCGAAGATATATAAATAACCAACAAACCCATGAGAAGATGCTCAATATTATTAGTCAATAGGGAAATGCAAATCAAAACCACAATGTGATACCACTTCCTACCCGCTAGAAAAATTATTAAAAAAAAAAAAACCCAGAAAATAACAAGTGTTGGCAAAGATGTAGAGAAATGGAACTTTTGTATGCTGCTGTTGGGAACATAAAATGGTTCAGCCACTATGGAAAACTGGTAGTTCCTTAACAAGTTAAACATAAAATGACCATATGATTCAGCAATTTTATACAGTCCCAAACAGCTGAAAATAGGGACTCAAACAGATACTTGTACACCCATGTTCGTAGAAAGCTGCGTTATTCACAACCTTCAAAATGTGGAAAAAGCCATATGTCCATCAAAGAATGAATGGATAAATATATTGTGATGTAGACTTACAATGGAATAGTTTTCAGCCAAAAAAGGAAAGACGTGTTATAGCTTCGGAATTATGCATTAGATTAGATTAGACTAGACTAGTTTCGTTCCAGTTAGGATTAGAAATGAGGAAGAGAAGGAACAAGGCCTGCCCCTAACGTTTGTGAGGTCCAAGGCAAGTGTTCAGAATGAGGCCCCTCTTTGCTGCTCCCCTCCTCTTTCCCCACCCTTGCTAATGTGTCGTCAGTGTCTGGTGTGCACTTACAATGCATGGGCTCCAGCCTCATGAAAAAGATCCACCCACAACCCAATCCCCAGAGCACCGCATCCCTGGCACTCTGCACACAGCTGCCCCTTGGCCTAGGGATACCCACACTAGCATCATGTTTGTCCCTCATAGGACAGACTTGGGGAAGCAGGGTCCTAGCAGTAGGTTCAGGACCATGTGGGTAGGGAATGCCCAAGTCCTGGGTTCTTAGCCAGTAGCCTAGAAGCTGACTGTGACTCTGGGTGTGCATATCCCTGACGGCCCGTGGATGCCTCACCCAGGGGAGATGGGCCAGCCTGGGGCCTCAAAAGTGCAAGATCCTGCTGAACCAACAAAGTATAGGGCCCAGGTTTCTTTAATCTAAAGCAAGGCTAGCAGGAACTATGATTTATTGAGCCAGGCCATGGCCAGGCACTTTTGGTCAATCTTAGGAACTATTACTCTCCTCCTGTTACAGGTGAGACCCACAAAAATGAAGTGACTGTTGAGCGCCACACAGCGAGTTAGTGGCAGTGATGATAAAGTCTGTGCTCTCTTCAAGAACTGTGTTTTTCCATAGGACAGCTACAGAAGGCACCAGAAAATTCTGAGGATACTTTCTAGACAGAGATGGTCTATTTTGCTATTAGAAGTCAGGCTGTGTGGCAGGTGACAGGCTTTTGCCCTGGTTAATGAGGCAAGTGTCTTTTGCAGGCTCCCTCCTCTGCTCTGCTTGGGCCACCCAGAGCATGCTGTGTGGTGTTCCCGGCAGTTCAGGCTGACAGTCTGACAGTGAGTCGTGGCACGGCCACATCTGTCTGGGACCACACAGCCGTCTGTCTAAACACTTCTACTAGCACAGCTGTGCGAAAGGCACCCTTGAGTTTTCTGGTAAACAAGGCAAGGTGGTTGCCTTGGTGTCTTTCCATCCCTCTCAGTCTCACAGGAGATTATCCACATCACAGTCCAGAAGCCGAGAAGCCTCTGAGCAGCACAATGAGATCAATTCAACCAGAACTTTCCTTTGTTACGATCCTTGCTACTTAAGAAGTTTCTTATTCTCATAGGGTTCCCTGGTTCCCTTGTTTGGAAACGAAGCATGTAAGCACTCGCTTCATATGGTGAAGAGCTTTAAAATGGATTCTGAGCATTTCTTTTTAAACAGTCACAGCTGTTCACGTCTGGAGGGGTAAATGGACTGACTACTTGGGAGGCAGTGAGTTCCCCCAAAACTGCGGATTTTTTTTAAATTAAAAAACATTTTTTAATTAATTTTTTTGATTGTCTTTTTAGGGCCACACCCACGCCATACGGAGGTTTCCAGGCTAGGGGTCAAATCAGAGCTGAAGCTGCCAGCCTATGCCACAGCCACAGCAACACTGTGGGATCTGAGAACATCTACGACCTACACCAGAGCTTATGGCAATGCCGGATCCTTAACCCACTGAACAAGGCCAGGGATCGAACCTGCGTCATCATGGATGCTAGTTGAGTTGGTTAACTGCTGAGCCATGACGAGAACTCCTAAACAGTGGATTTTTAAACAGATGATGGAAGACTTGGCAGTGGTGTGTGGAAGCTTTAAGAATTAGGTGATCTCTTAAGTCTCTTTTAGCCTTATGACTGAATTATAACTATTCTTCTTTATAATAGAAAAGAAACTGTGTTAAGTAGCAAAAAGAAGCACAGATGGGGCCTTAGGAGAACATTACATGAAGAAGAAGTTGCTTCTGGCTGGGAGTTGTAGGAGGTTTCCTAGAAGAGATGTCATTTGAATTTGACCTGGAGAAATGGCTAGAATTTGATGGGAAGAACAGTAGGAGCAAAGGTGAGGAGCGTGGGGGTAGCAGCGCATGAGGACCTTTTGTATAGTTAAATATTAAGTAGTTAATTCTTTCTGCAATGTGTTTTAGAAAGTGGGAGGGACTGCTGGTTTAGTAATTTGAGTCTAGATGAGAAGTTGGAATAGCTTGAAGCCTAAGACATTTTGCATTTATCTTGAAAAGCATAGGAACATATCAAGTGTTTTTTTTTTTTTTTTTTCCCGAATCGGAGCTGTAGCAACTGGTCTACACCACAGCCATGACAGATCTGAGCCGAGTCTATGGCCTGCAGCACAGCTCATGGCAACACCAGTTCCTGTAATCCACTGAAGTGAGGCCAGGGATTGAACCTGAGTCCTCTTGGATACTAGTCAGGTTCATTACTGCTGAGCCACAATGGGAACTCCCTATCACTTTGTTTTTTGCTTGTTTGCTTAAAAAGCAAGAGCAATGAAATAGTCATTAATACCATTCACTGAATATTTCTGGGTCCACACCTTCTGGGCATGCGATAGGACAGTATTTCCTGGCCAGCTGTGGTGAGGCCATGATATCAGCTCTGCCTGGTGAGCTGTGAGCAGAAGTGGCTTTTCCACCTCCAGGCAGACATTGAATGGTCAATGTGAGACCCTCTGAAATTCCCTCCCCTTTCTTTTCCAGCTTTAGTGGCGCTTCAGATGGTGGTTGGTTCATCAGCCTGGGTCTCAGAGTGGGGACAATAATGATGTGGAGCTGAATCCCCAGCTGCCAAAGATGGACATGCAGTGAGAGTGAGAAGTAAGTCTTCACTCTTTCAAGTCACTGTAACATTGGGCTCTTTGCTCTTTCAAGTCTGCAGTAACATCTGTTACTGTGGCATAGCCTGATCCAGCCTGACTGATGCAAGCAATAAGGTCAGGGCTGTACTATGCAAAACAGATCACCTTTAGGAAAGATATGAGGTGGGAGAAAGAGTTAGGAGAGAGTACAATAGGCCAAAAAAAGAGGTAATGAACCTATGAGGAAGGGCAGTGGACAGGAAGATGGAACTCAAGTTATAGACGTGATGATTTTCAAATGTGACTCTGAAAATGGAGCAATTATAAGACCTATTAAACAGATTTATCTGCAGGCAGAGTTTTGACTACTTTCAGTGTCCCACTCTAGGGCGACAAACAGGATTCCCTAAAAATAACCCTGGGAACTCACTATTTTTCCTTGGGACCAGAGGCTCCCCCTTCTCCCAGCAGGAGGAACTGCACACAAATTCAGCTTCCAAGGAGACCTGGCAGGAGGTTTCCTCTCCCAGATGGGGAGGGTTGCTTCTGCTTCCCTAGGATCCCCAGGTGTGCAGGCATTACATATTAGCTTTCTTAGGAAACTCCTATAAACATTGAAACTCACAGCCATATAAAAGCCAGACAGCCTGGTACCCATGCAGTCCACAGTTACTCCTACCTTAAGTACACCCTCAAATAAGACCTTAGCAAGGGAACATGCAACTATGGCAAATCTGGCAGGGTGTCCTGGCCCAGCATGCCCCTCCAAGGAAAAGTAAGAGACTCGTCCACATGTCTTCCACTGCTGACCTTTAGTACTACTAATAATACTAATAACCCCGGCTGTGTAACCCATATCAGGCTCTGAGCCCTGCCGCATGTTGCAAAACAGGTATGACAACAAAGGGACGTGGCCCTCGTGATTGCCTCAGATGCTGATATACTGTGTCACAAGATGAGGGAGATGGGAGAGCAGCATGCAGAGGGCCTGACAGATGAGCCCTGCTGGCCTGGCAGGGGTGGGGGTGGGGTCTTTAAGCTGAAAGAATGAGAACACCCTAGACCAGAGTGAAACACAGAACTGATTATGAAGATGTAACATTCCTCCAAGATGTATATTCCCTTCCACCCAGGTAAACATTATTTGATTGAATTCAGTAAATCACCAATTTTTTTTTTTTTTGGAAAAAAGGGGCAATATTATTCAGAATGGCCTGTACATTTCTACTTTTCAATTCCATCACTGAGCTCCTTGGGGGATTCTCCAAGGATCACAGAGAGTGAACAACTTACCCGGGAGTTGACTCCTTGGGGCTCAGGGCCTGCTTGCTGGATAATGCTTTTAATGGTAAGCGGAGCCCCAGCTTGTCTCTCAATAAGTCTCCGGGGCCACATAAATAGTATTGAAGCATAGTATGTTTGTGTTAAAAATAGTAACACCCATTCTAGTAATTTAAAATATAGGGTGGTATTTTTGTTTGAGTTTTTAGGTGGCACATCGGTACTTGAAGAAAACAGAAGATGAGAGAACTGATAGGGACATTTGGAGAATTGCTGAAGTAACTTCTGGGCATTTTCAAGGACTTTAAGGGGCAGACGAAACAGGTTCCTTGTAAGGCCTATTTCACTACAAAATGCAGGTCTTCCTTTGCCTTTCACTTGGGGTGTCATGAGCATGATACTTAGGGCCGTCAGACCGAGAGTGGTTTAGGGCTCACACCAGAGTGGACGAAGGGGAACGAGGGTGAAGAGAGATTCTTCTGCGGTAAAAGGGGAAGATCCTGAGAAGAGACCTGAGGAGGGGGCCACAGAGTCTGCATTTGCCCGAGTCAAAGAGAAATGGCTTGAGGGGCATTGCCTCAGGGATAGGTGGTAAATGAGGGGAAAGAGGGGGCAGAATGATAAACACAAGATTCCCTGGGAAAGAAGAAACTGTGGGGGAAAGCCAGACTCTGTGCTAGCCATTTGAGTTTCTAGCGAAGGGTGGGATAAACCAGAGCCTCGTGTGTGGGACGTACCACAGGCTTGGGCGTGTGTGTGGGATTTGAAAGACCAGAGCGAGGTTCCCTGTGACCACAGCAGCAGTGCGGTGTCAGAGGCCCTACACCAAGACCTCTAAGTTCTTATGCTGACTTCTACTCACTACACATATAACGAGTCCCCGCTGGGTGCCCCGCCTGGGTGCCCCGCCTGGTGAGGGGTGCTGAAGGGTCAGGGGTGAGGTCGCCATCTTGAGGAGGTTGGGTCTGATGAGGAAGCAGCGTCCCCACCTGCCGAGCTCTGTGGTCCTGTCACTTACCCTCTCGGGAGAGTGTGGTTTATATCTCTGGGTGAGTAGACTTCCTGACTCTGAACCTAGGATTGTGTAGATTTACCCATCCTGTGACCAGCCGAGCTGGACAACAGCGGCCTCCCACGAGCCTAAGGCCTTGACTGCTGTGTTTACACTGGGGCGGGAGCAATGGAGAACTTAGCTTCGCAGAGGGCACAGTGAAAAGCGGGGGAAATGGGGGCGTGTGCAGGCCATGACCCCACCTCCACATGGCCCATCGGAGAAATGGCTGCTCCTCTCCACCCGGGGTAGGGAGCAGATGGGCCGGGGTTATTCTTCCTTTGTAGCTCATCACCCTGAAGGAACCATCAGAATGGAGAGTAAAGAAAAGGTTTTCCTTTTTTCCTGACAGCCATGTGGTAGGGAAATTTATTCTAGCCCATAACTGTACCAATAATTCCCACTGGGATACTGGTCCTGTACACTGGATAGCAAATGAGAGCAAAATGGGACCAAAACATATATATATATATAGTGACGTGTGTACCTCCATCTCAACACAGTCTAGTGGAAAAAAATAATTAAATGCTTATCAAAAGACTGCTGGTGGGAGTTCCCATCGTGGCTCGTTGGGTTAAGAATCTGAAGAATATCCATGAAGATGCAGGTTTGATTCCCACCCCCCGGCCCCATTCAGTGGGTTAAAGATCTGGTGTTGCTGCAAGCCTCGGCATAGGTCACCGATGTAGCTCGGATCTGGCATTGCTGTGGCTATGGAATAGGCTGGCGGCTGCTGCTCCTATTTAATCCTTAGCCTGGGAACTTCCAAATAAGGCAGGTGCAGCCCTAATAAGACTAAAAAAATGAAAAAAAGAAAAAAAAAAGACTGCTGGAATATATACCTGTTTTTTGATTATTATAAAAGGACAGAAATGATATTTACTCATTTCATTTAAAATAGAATAGCTTTTCTTGTTTGCAGGTCCAGGTTTTTTTTTTTTTTTGCATATTATAAAGTTGAGCAACAAATTTCCTCTAAACTGAAGCGGGTTGGAACCTTGACATGATCAACATAAGAAACTTGGCCACAAAGTGTCCTCAAGCTACTGGAGCATAAACCTGAACCGGTATTGTGTCGGTTGCAGTTTGCTCTTATCTCTCCATCAGAATCCTCTCCAACTAAATATAAGTGAGTAAGAAGAGCAGTTGCAGATATAGACAGGCATCAGGGTCTCTAGAATTATTAAGAATCACTGACCTATGAAATATCAGTGTTCAAAAGTTCTGATTTCTCCCGTGAGGTACTTTTCATATCTTATTTTGCTATCTGAATGCAAATGAGCCTTAGTAAACCCTTCCTCACCTGGGTTCTTTGCATGATGGTGCAACTGCATCTGTTTATTACAGACAATTAACAAATATATAGCCCAGTTTAGATTTATACAAATCGACTATTAGGGCAGTTACCCAAAAAAATATTTGAAGGTGAAAACAAGACTGTCTTTAATTACAGCTCTGTTGATTCTTGGCTTTCTATAATTATTATGATTAGCAACAGTGTGTAGATATGTTCACACCAAGGACTCCAAATCAAGAATGGAGAGTTTGAGTCCAGGATCTACCACCTATTAATGCTTGGATCTGGAGCAATCACTTCCTCCGTCTGACCTTGGGAAAACTGGGATATGCCTCCTTTCCACGCTTATCTTACTGGCTTGCTCAGCAGCTTAGATAACAGGAAAGATGCGATAGCTCTTGGTGAGATAATCCAAACCTCACATCTTATCTGCTTAGGAGAGCCATAGAAAATCAGGAGCACATTGCCTGTGTTCTAGGAGATGCACAGAGAGCTCTCAGGAAAAGTTAGTTTTGCTGTTATTGTTTCAGCCATTTTCATTATTTAAGAGCCATGACCGGGAGTTCCCGTTGTGGCTCAGTGGTTAACGAATCCGACTAGGAATCATGAGGTTGCGGGTTCGATCCCTGGCATCGCTAAGTGGGTCAAGGATCCGGCGTTGCCGTGAGCTGTGGTGTAGGTTGCAGACGCGGCTCGGATCCCACGTTGCTGTGGCTGTGGTGAAGGTTGGCAGCTACAGCTCCTGTTAAACCCCTGGCCTGGGAACCTCCATATTCCACGGGTGCAGCCCTAGAAAAGGCAAAAAGACAAAAGAGCCATGACCAGATGCAATAGTAATCCCATCTCTCCTTCTTAGGTGCCTCATACACCTTGCATGTATTTCATTCAACAAGGACTGACAAAGAGCCTACTGTGTAACAGACACTGTTGCAGAAAACATGGAGTTGAGTAAGAAATGTTCTGACCACACACGGGTGATTCTAATGAAAGACAAGTGCAAAGGGGCTCGAGTGGCAGCACAAACTCTTTGTTGAAGGAGAGCTTCATTCCCGTGGGGAGGTGGCGGGTGGTTGGAGGAGCTCACTCACAGGAAAGGTAAGATTTCAGCAGGTCCTTAAAGGGCCTGACACAAGTAACGGCTAGATACTTCCTAAAAAATGTGCCCCCCCAAATCACCTTTAGAAGCAAGGCTGGTTGAATTCATCCCTGGGTGGCAAACATGCTTTGGTCTTCTTCGTGGCTGAATGTCTGGGTTTTACAGAGGACCTGGTGAGCACACTGCAAATGCCATGGAGGGAATTACTGAGCAAAGTCATACTGCATTTTTGGAATGTGGTTGGGTGGGTCAGACCCTAAAGAGAGGGAGTGCACCTGTCTCCAAGACCTTGGCCAGGTCACTTTCCTTCTCTCACCATGATACTGGAGAGGCACAGCTGTTCTGCCTGACAGACTTATGAGCTGTTTGCTGCTTGGGAAGTCTCTGGAATCGACTTCCAAATAGCAGGAATAAAGCCACTTTGTGGAAGCATGCTGGGGACAATAATGACTACCATATGAGATTTAAGATGGGGAGAGTGTCACGGGGAGCAACCATCACTGCTCTGTATGGGAGAACCAGCTTGAACACTAACACTGGAATAAAAGGAAAAGGTGATTAACAGAGGCAATTGTCTGCCGTGTCTAAGAGAGCTTCCTAGGACATTTTAAGAAGGTTAATAATCTTCAGAGATAACTACAATATTGGGGTTGTTGGGGGCGGGAGAAACGGCTAATGTTTAATCTGTAATTACTAAAGGATGCTAATGCATTGAGAAAAAGAAAGCTGATTGGCCCAAAGGCTTAGCATGGAAAGCTCATTGGGGAATAGCAGAGGATGGGTTGGCCAGCCTTTGAGTTATCGCCATGCAGTTATCAAGTAGTCAGTGCTTCCTGTTTTAGCAGAGATAATGTCTGAGGAACAGGCAGGGGTTTGTGAGAACAATGATTATACTTTGGGGGGAGTCTCCAAAAGGTACAGACAGCACTTTCAAGAGTAGTTTGTGTCTGCATCCTCACCCACCTGCAGGACTAATTTTGTCTTTGTTTAGGCTGTTGGTGAAGTCTTTCAGCTGAAAGTCTCCCTTGCATAAAGCATGATGGGTTTTTTTTTTCTTTATTGAGGTATAGTTGATTTATAATGTGTTAATTTCTGCTGTACAACAAAGTGATTCAGTTATACATATATACATCACATATACATGCATATGTATATAATACATATACATGTACAATATTCTTTTAAATACTCTTTTCCATTATTTATCACAAGATTTGAATATAGTTCCCTGTGCTATGCAGTAGGACCTTGTTGTTTATCCAGTCTATATATAATACTTTGCACCTGCTAACCCCAAACTCTCACAACATCCCCTGCTCCCCCTTGGCATGATGTTTTATAAGCATGTAAAACACTTTTACATATTTGGTTTGGTTCTGTCTGGTTTGCAAGGGTCAGAGAAATGCTGTTGACCTCAGGTTATAGGAGTTGAATGTAGTGGGTAAATGAAGAGGAAAGCTTCTCCGAGGCTGTGAGGTTGGGCCTCAGGCTATGAGGCTGGGCCTCAGGCTATGAGCAAACGTTTGCTGCCATTACTGGAAACAGTCACCATGTTTTGTGGCCATCCCCTCATCTTGGAGACCCATCACAGTCCCCCAAGTCACTCTGGCCTTGCCATGCCTCAGCTTGTCCTTGCTCCTAGTACTTTTTCCTGCAGTGGCTACTGATCCCTTCACTCTTCTTCCACCTCCTGCCTTCTCCTGTCTAAGCTTACTCTTAGGTCTCTGAGAGTCTCTGTTTCCACACCTCCTTGTCCCTACCTATGGTCATACCACCCTCAGGAGAGAAGCTATGCAACCCAGAGGATCTATGTTGGCAGGTGCGTCTTCATGGGTGTGCAAGCTGTGCATTCCCACAGCACCCAGCACTCAGAAGAGGACAACACTGGGTTTGGTTTTCTCCTCTGGGAAGACTCAGCAGAGTGACACCTCCGTAAAATCACCCCTTATGTTGTAATGCCTTTATCTGTTTGTGTGTCTGTCTTGTCTCATACAGTGTTAGCTCCTTGAGAACAAGAAGCACATCTTTTTCATTTCTGTGTCTCTATCACCTACCTCAATATTCAGCATTGACTAGGTGCTCATTAAATATCTGTGGAATGAAAACAAAGACTCAGAGTTAGTTGGCGGCACTGGGGCTACCAGCAAAGTCTCCCATCTCTCCGCCCTGGGTTTGGACAACTGCACCGAATGTGCAAATGGATTTTCAGCTGACAGCTATTATAGAGACTTTTTTGCCTTTTGTGAGGTGGGTTCCCAGGCCAGCAAAATTGCATCTGCCACTCTACTCTTCTTTGAAAGGCAGATCGTGTTCAGGTGACCTCTGGATTTCCAGCTGCACAGACACTGCCCACAGCATGACCAGGGCTCAGAAGGACCCAGAGTGGTTTAGCATGGATGCTCCTTGACATAGTTGCAAGCCACAGAGGTGGGCAAAGAAGAAAGCATAAAGGAAATTCCAGTTTGGGAAGCTGGGAGGAAAAAGAAGTAGTGGGATTCAGAGAGCTGCCATTCTTTTCTTTCTCCAAGTTTCTTGGTTTCTGCCCTTGTTCTGTTATTTAATAGTTGTGTGTCCTGGAGCAGGTTACTTAATCTTAATGAAATTCATCAATAAATAAGATAAGGACATCTCAATTGCACACCTCTTGATGCCTTAATAGGCTCAAATGATATGCTTATAAAAATGTGTTGTAAAATTTGTAAAGCACATTGCTCATCTCATGCTTTTGTTCCATGTAGCACGTCTGTTATTCCCAAATAGCTTAGCTGCATGTGGTATTCCATGAAGCTCCTTTACTGAGGTTTTACGGCTTCCCATGAAGCTATTTCACTGGGTTGTGGTTCGGCTTGACAACCCCCAACTAAACATTGGTTCCTAGGGTAAGAGCAAAGACCCTATTGAAAACCCAGAAGTGACTTTAGGTAATGAAATATTTTTTAAAAAGTAGTGAAATATAAATGGCAGACAGACCTTGTTGTTATTTCTGGGGAGGACAAGAGTTACCACCTTGGGTCCTTATACTTTGTAGAAGGTGTCTGCTGCTCTGACTTTTCCGCATCAACTCCCCCCCACCCCCCGCCAAATGAAGTAAAAAAGGATTTACTTATGACTTCATACCAGCATAAGGGATAATGTAAGGTATCCTGTCTGAAATCTTAAGAGAAAAGCCAGACACCAACATGAATAATTATAACCCAAGGTAGACCATAAAAGAGGTAGCCACAAGGGGCTTTGACAGCTTTGAAGTAGAGAAATGACATCCCACTGGAAGGCTGAGGAATGATTCATGGAGTCTATCTTTGAATCTTGTGGTTCATGGACCCAGCCCCTTTGATAAGGAAAAATCCGCCAATGTTCTTACAGAGCTCAGGGCCTTGTAGGGAGAAGGCATTTTCAGGAATCTTCCTCTGAGCTTGGGAATAACACTGTCAGATTATCTCAGTCTCTCTCTGCCTGGGAGGCCCAGAGCGCTGCATAGCTGGAGTTTGAAAGGCTTGGCCTCCTAGAATCTTGATTGGGTTGCCTCTAGGCAAGCCCCTTAGCCTCTCAGTTTTCTCATCTGGAAAATGGACGTAATAATACTAACTTCAAAGCAATGTTGTAACATTTAATTGATGTTTGCAAAACTGTCTGAGATCTACAGATGAAAGGTGAGAGAAGAACATAGCGTGATTATTATATGGGAATTAATCCCTTCATCAGCCTTTGGGAGTTCTCTGTTTGTTCAATCTGTACCCTTTTGTGGAGCGGGGCGGGGCGGGGGAGGGGGATTGGACCGCCCTTCCAGATGTTAAACATTCTTACAGGAAGAAACCAGTGGTTCTTGATTTCCTGGTCACCCCCTGGGATTTTTCAGTTCAACATCATCCCTAGACTATCACCTTCTCTCTTCTTTTCTCTCGCCCTTGAGGCCAAGGCCTTGCTCCTTCACACCTGGGCAGTGGTCTATCTGGTCTCACCCCAGAGCATGCTGTGGGTGAGAAGAAACTGACCAGTGAATAATAAGTTTGTTAACTTCAAAGACTCAGTATTTTCTGCTTTTTGAGCTACAGAGAAAAGGTCGTGCCCCATCTTGGAATCAGTGACAGCGTCTTAGCCCCTTGGAAGACACTTTTCCCTGTCTGGCATCCGGTACCCCTCATCTCTTCAGCTTAAAAATGGGGCGAATGCTAGTGGCCTGTGATTCTGCAGCAGGAAGAATGAGCCCCCCACATGAAGTCTGATAATTTCCTTTGATTTTATCATTGATTTGCTTCTCTCAGCTTTTTCTTTCTTTAGATCCCTCAACTATAAAGTGAGTATAATAATTCGTCTCAAAAATTTGTCCTGAGGAGTTAATGAGATCATGTAATTGAAAGCACTTTGTAAACTCTAAAGCATGTGTAGCTACACAGAAATGAAGTAGAGTGTTATCTGATTTGTAATGCACAAATCAATGGATAGAGTCAATGCTTATAGAAACGGATTTGGAGTAAAAAATAAAGTCATTAAGATTAGTCTCATAATTTCCAAGTTTACTGAAGGAATCTCCTTTACAAACTTCTTGTCTGTTGAATATCTAATCTTTGAACACCTCCAGTACTGGGGAGCTCATTACCTATCAAAGCAGTCTATTTCATACCTGGAAGCGTCTTACTGACGAAAAGTTCTTTCTTTGGTGAGGATGACATCTGTCTCTCTGTCACTTCCAGCAGCTTTGCAATTTTGATTCGTGGCTCCACAAAAAAAAAAAAAAAAAAAAAATCAAACCCCCTTTCCTTATGATGGTCCTTCAGATCTGTGAAATCAAGGGTCATGTCTCTCCTGGGTTCTCTCATTATCAATTAAAACTCCCCAATTCCTTTCATTTTTCTTGCAGTACTATTTCTAAGACCTTTCATCATTCCAAGAGGTAGGGTCAGTATTTGCTCAAGAGATCGAGGAAGCAGAGGCTCCAGGAAAAGCAGTAGAGCAGAGTGGGAACAGCTGGATCCCTGTGTACTCAAGGTTACAAGGAACAGCATGGAAAGGACCTTTTAATCACACTAACCAGAGCCAGCCAGCTCAGCACCCAACACTGTCAGTGCCTTGCACACATTTAGAGCTCGAGGAATAAATACTATGAATGAATAAATTCAGTGAAAGCCTTGATTCCATAATAGATACATATTTTCATTCCTCCAGACCATCGTGATTTTAGAGTACCTATTTAATAACTTTCCAGCTGCTATATCACTATAGAGGGGCAAGACAGCTTTTAGTTTCTTCTTCAGTCCTGAGATATATTGTATTCCTCCGAAGTTCTCTTTGGGTCTCATACTTAGGTGCACATGACAATACGGGGTATGACAGCAAATTGGGGAATGATTCAGAGAGGGTGCCTTCCCAAGATCTCACCTGTGGGAATTTGTAGCTTTGTCCCATACCTGGTTTAGAGTGACAAAACTTTTGGCCTGGAACAGAAATGAGAACCCAAAATATTTAAAAAGGTGTGGGGCCTGAGTCACAAATCCAAGTGGAAGAGATATCGTATGTCAGCCAATCCGGACCAGCCTCCAGTGATTAATCTCCTTTAGAAGACCAGATTCTGATTTGCTTAATATGTACTGAGCATCTAAGATGTGCCAGGCGTCCTGTTAGATGGTTTTACAAGGCATCTCTTTCTCAGTCTTCCCTTTGATGCAGTCTCCCAGGGCGGAAAGAGATTTGACAAGAGCAACGCTGACCTGAATTAGTGTTCTCCTATCTTCCAAGGGAATGTGTTTCATTCATTAATCAAGAAATGTCTATAAAGCCCTCCATTATGGTTCACAGACTTTGGATTCTTGTAAGCCTATGGAGTTACTGCAAGAAAACCTCTGAATTCATATGTGTGCTCAAGATTGTCTGGAAACTGTAAAACAACAGGTATCTATTGTACTCCTGTACTTGTATTTTCTCAAGTGTATGTGGGCGCTGTTGTGATCAATCTAATATAAGTTTTAAACACCAGACTACCAAAACCGTGGTGTTTTTGTCACCATATATTTTATTAATCATTAGCATTTTAAAAGTAATATACATTATTTTTTGAGCACTCTTAGTTTTACAAAAGAGACGAGTGGAAAGTACAGTGAGTTCTCATGCACCCCTTTGTCCTTCCGCCAAGTTCCCCCTATTATTAACTTCTTGCATTAATGTGGTATATTTGTTGTAGTTAATGGGTCAATACTGATACACGATTATTAACTGAAGTGCTCTTTGTGCTGTGTATTCTACGGGTTTTGACAAACCGTACAGTGAGATGTATTTGCCATTGCAGTATTATACGGCATAGTTTCGCGGCCCTAAAAATCCCCTGTGCTCCACCAATACATCTCTCCTTTCCTCTCTCTAAACCACTGATTTTTTTTTTTTCACTGTATCTACACTTTTGCCTTTTCCAGAATGTCATGTAGTTGGAACCATGCAGTATGTAGCCTTTTCAGATTGCCTTCTCTCGGAGTTCCCATTGTGGCTCAGTGGTTAATGAATCCAACTAAGAACCATGAGGTTGTGGGTTCAATCCCTGCTTGCTCAGTGGGTTAAGGATCCGACGTTGCCGTGAGCTGTGGTGTAGGTTGCAGACGCGGCTTGGATCCCGCGTTGCTGTGGCTGTGGCGAAGGCCGGCAGCTACAGCTCCTGTTAGACACCTAGCCTGTTAGACACCTAGCCTGTTAGACCACTAGCCTGTTAGACCCCTAGCGGGTGCGGCCCTCGATAAGGCAAAAAGACAAAAAAAAAAAAAAAAACCAGATTGCCTTCTCTCACTTAATATGCATTTAAGTTTTCTCTGTGTCTTTTCAGGGCTTGAGGTCTCATTTTTTTTTAATTACTGAAAAATATTTCATTATATGTATGTGCCATGATTTGTTTATCCATTCTCCTGTTGAAGGACATCTTGGTTGCTTCCAAGTTTCAGAAATTATGAAAAGGGTTGCTATTAATATCCACATGCAGGTTTTTATGTGGACATATGTTTTCATTATATCTGAGAAAATATCAAGGAATGTGATTGCCGAGTTGTGTGTTAAAAACATGTTTGTTTTTGTAAGAAATTGCCAAACTGTCTTCTAAATTGGCTGTATCATTTTGCATTCCCACCAACAACGAATGAGAGTTCTTGTTGCTCTATAGTCTCATCAGTATTTGGTATTTTGTCCAAAACAGGAACTCTCAGTGTTCTGGATTTTGACCATTCTGATAGGTATATAGTATATCTTATTGTTGTATTAATTTGAAATTCCCTAATGATACATGTTGCCAAGCATCTTTTCATGTGCTTATATACCACATATATTTTTTCTTTGGTGAAGCATTTGTTCAGCTCTTCTACCCATTTTATTGTATTAATCCTGTGGCATATGGAAATTCCTGGGCCAGGGATTGAATCCAAGCCACAGCTATGAACTACAGCATAGCTGCAGCAACATGGGATCCTTAAACCCACTGTGCCGGGCCAGGGATAGAACTCATGCCTCTGCAGCGACCAGAGCTGTTGCAGTTGGATTCCTAACCCACTGCACCACGGTGGGACCTCCTGCCCATTTTAAAATTGTGTTGTTTGTTTTCTATTTTAAGAGACCTTTCTATATTTTGGATATCAGTCCTTTTCCAGATATGTGTTTTGCAAATATTTTCTCCCAGTCTATGACTTTTCTTTTCTTCCCCTTCCTTCCTTCCTTCCTTCCTTCCTTCCTTCCTTCCTCCCTCCCTCCCTCCCTCTCTCTCTCTTTCCTTCCTTCCTCCTTCCTTCGTTCCTTCGTTCCTTCCTTCCTTCCTTCCTTCCTCTTTTTAGGGCCATGCTCTCGGCATACGGAAGTGCCCAGGCTAGGGGGCGAATCGGAGCTACAGCTGCCAGCCTACACCACAGCAATGTGGGACTCTTAATCCATTGAGTGAGACCAGGGATGGAACCTGTGTCCTCATGGATACTAGTCAGCTTTGCTACGCTGAGCCACAATGGGAACTCCTGTGGCTTATCTTTTCATTTTTTTTAACAGTGTCTTTCACAGAGTGGGAGTTTTTAATTTTAATGAAGCCCAACTTATCCATCTTTTCTTTCATGAATTGTGCTTTTGGTGCTGATTCTAAATAGTCATTGCCAAACTCAGGGTCACCAAGATTTTCTCCTGGCTTATCTTCCTGGAGCTGTATAGTTTTCGGTTACATTTAGGTCTATGACCCATTTTGAGTAAATTTTTAGAAAGATGTAAAGTCCGTATCTAGATTCACTTTTTTTTTTTTTTTTGGCATGTGGATGGCCAGTTGTTCCAGCACCATTTGTTGAAAAGACTGTCTTTTCTCCATTGAATTGTCTTTGCTCCTTTGTCAAAAATCAATTGACTGTATTTGTGTGAGTCTATTTTTGGACTCTCTCTTCTGTCCCATTGGTTTGTCTCTTCCTTTACCAGTGCCACACTATTTTTTGGGCGGGGGGTTGCTTTCTGGGACCACACCTGTGCCACATGGAAGTTCACGGGATAAGGCTTGTCGGAGCTGCAGATGCTGGCCATGCCACAGCCCTAGCGATGCCAGATCTGAGCCACATCTGCAAACTGTGCCGCAGCTCACAGCAACACCAGATCCTTAACCACTGAGCAAGGCCAGGGATTGAACCTGCATCCTCATGGATACTAGTTGGGTTCATAACCTGCTGAGCCACAATGGGAACTTTACACTGTGTTGATTACTGTAACTTTATAGTCAATATTGCCCTTGGGTAGTGTCACTCCTCCAACTGTGTTCTTCTTTAATAATGTGTTGATTATTCTGGATCTTTTTTCTGCCTTTCCATATAAACTTCAGAATCACTTAGTTGACATCCACAAAATAACTTGCTAGGATGAATAATCCTTTGATTGAAATGGCCTTGACTTTCGGCTGAGTTGGAAAGAACTGATATCTTGACAATACTGAGCTTTCTAAGCCATGTACCTGGACTGTCTCTCCACTTATTAGATCTTATTTAATTTTTTTTTCATCAGAGTTCTGTGGTTTTTCTCATATGGATCATTTACATATTTTGTTGAACTTATACCTAAATACTTCAGTTTGGGGGTTGGTAATGTAAATGGTATTAAGTTATTAAAATTTGAAAGTATAACTGGTATCAAGTGGGAAGTCTGTGATCTTTTTTCAGGTTAAGACGTGGTCTGTATAATCCCAAAGATGAAAAAGTGCTGGCTGACGTGATGTTGAACATGAAGTAACCAACAGTAGGGCTCTGGGCGCCTGCAGCCCGAAGGGTATCTAATGGTGTTTCTGTGGCAATGTCATGGTACACTGGAAGGAGAAATCTCATTTGCAGCTCAGACTCTAAAAATGAAATAACTTTTTCCATCCAGAAGAGTTGAAAACTCTTCTTCCTTGTCACAGACCCCAAACAGCGCAGGCAGAGAGTCCAGTTTAGAGGAATGAAGCACTGTGGCAGCAACCAACCATTTTATTATTATTTTTTTCAATTTCACTGAATTAGCATAAGGTTATGAATGATCTTTTTTCCCCTCTAAATCAGCATTTATTTATTTTTTATATTTGTTTTTTAAATGATTTTTATTTTTTCCATTATAGTTGGTTTACAGTATTCTGTCAATTTTCTACTGCATAGCATAGTGACCCAGTCACATGTACATATATACATTCTTTTTTCCATTTTTTTTCTTTCACTCATGGAGTAAAAAGACTCACAATGCTCATGGAATAAAGGTAAATATTCTTACCATCGCCTATAGGCCTGGAATGGTCTGACCTCTACCAACCTCTTCAACCTCGTGCTCCCTTTTCTGCTCAGTCACTTGGGCCTTACACATCCTTTTCTTTGCCACACACACTTCTTTCCTGGGGCCTTTTCATATAGTGTTCCCCCCTCCCCCCTGCTTTTTTTTTTTGGCTACACCCATGGCATGCGGAAGATCCCAATCCAGGGATTGAACCCATGCCACAGCAGTGACCTGAGCCCCTGCAGTGACAACAACAGATCCTTAACCCTTAACTTGCTGCACCACAGGAGAACCATTTCTTCTCCTCTTTAGCCAGAGGATATATCACTTCCCTGATCCTCCCTAGCCAGCCCTCTGGAAGCACAGCCTACTTCTGAGCAAGTACGGCATTGTGATTTAACATTTATTTATGTGATGAGCTGATTACAAGACTGTAAGTTCTTTGAGGCAAGGCACCGTCTGTTTTGCTCACCATCATGGCCCCAGTGCTGTAACTGTTGGGAGAACTGATGATTGACGGGGTATACTATAGAATCATGAACTGCATATATTTCTCCGTTTAGAGTATGGGGACCACTAAAGGAGGCATTTTATTGTCCTCAAGGGCTTCTCTAGTTATTATAGTACCTACAAATACCTAGTGTGGGTGGCTCTCCACCCAAACCCTATAATCCTGGTTCCTATAACAGTGGAAACTGAGTCCATAGCTTCCTTTGCCTAGGGTTGGCTTAGTGAGGCTTACAGTGGTTTGGGTAAACATTAATTTGAATTTTTTTTTCTTTTTTTTGCTTTTTAGTGCCACACCTGCAGCAAATAGAGGTTCCCAGGCTAGGGGTCCAATCAGAGCTACATCTGCCGACCTATGCCACAGCCACAGCAACGCGGGATCTGAGCCGCGTCTGCAACCTACACCACAGCTCATGGCAACGCTCGATCCTTAACCCACTGAGCAAGGCCAGGGATCGAACCCACAACCTCACGGGTCCTAGTCAGATTCTCTTCTGCTGCACCACAACGGAACTCCTAATTTGATTCTTTGAAAGTTTATTTAGCAAAATGTCCACTGTCTACCTCACACTGTGTTAAATGAGAAGCATGTATGAGTGCCGCAGCCATGGTCTCCATCTGGGAGGAAAGACGTGACCGTGCGGGAGGGAGGGCTGTTCATCAAGCCGAGCCAAGTTGAATTGTCAGGGGTGGAGTTACACGAGGAGCTGTGACCTCTTGGCTCCAGGGCCCAGGCTGCATGCTTTTCTTGGCTGTACAGTCTTTCTGAAACGTTTGGATCTGAGTGTCTTAGGCAGGTCCTGCATGTTTTGTTCCCTCAGTCTCCTACCACTCCCTACTGTCTCAGACCTGACCTGGGATTTCTCGTGTTTCCGCTGCCTGCCTGGTCCCTGAGCGCATCCCACTGGTGACGCTTGCTTAAGTCCAGTCATCCTCTGGGGTCAGCGGCTGGTCAGACAGAAGGACGGCTTTTCACATTCCTGTTTCGAAGAGAAACTGGAGCCACACAGCTGGATCACACGGGCCCTGCTGAAGAATTCACAGTCCGGTCAAGGAAGTGACAGGCACATAAACAGCCAGAACACTCTGTTTCCCAGTGTTTACAAAAGCAGCAGTGACTGGAACACATGCTTCTGACCTACATGTTTGTGAGGCCTGGTCACAGCACGTTGGCGGGTGTGGGCGAAGATGAGGCAAATGCAGCCGTCAGGCCCTTATCTTGCCCTCCATCAGTGACACTGACTGATGTGGCTCTGTTGCTGTGAGTCCCTGGGCAAGTTGCTTCAACTTCACCTTTTTTCAGCCTCAGTTTCCATAATTATAAAATTGGAGGTGATATGAGGGGGCAAGGGCTTGTTGTGAGGTTTAAAAAAGAATGCATAAGGAGTTCCCGTTGTGACATAGTGGAAATGAACCTGACTAGTATCCAAACCTGTGGGTTCCCTGGAGTGGGTTAAGCTCGGTGGGTTAAGGATCCGGCATTGCCATGGCTGTGGTGTAGGCCAGCAATTGTAGCTCCAATTCAACCCCTAACCTGGGAACTTCCAGATGCCATGGGTGCAGCCCTAAAAAGCAAAGCAAAAAAAGAAAAAAGAATGCATTTGAAAATGCTTTGCCTGACACTTCACACAGGAAAGACAAGCAACCACTGCTGAATTTGAGTCCTGCTTTATGGGACCCTTTATAGAGATTGTTGCAGAATGTGTTGTGGCAAATCTTGGACCCACCTTTCACCGGATGCCCCAGTAGGAAATTGGGCAGCCCTCTTCCCATTGGCTGCGTAGAATACTCTGTGCCAGCAGCAGGCTCGGCCATGTGACTTCTCTTTCTTGGCTGTTCCCACTGGCAAGCCATGAATAGTGAGAGAGAGACACCCTCCATCGTGCCGAGAGCTTTTCCCAAGGAGCCCAGAGGGAAGAATGTTCTATGTTTTTGCAAAGGCTGACCCTCTTCTGGAGCCAATTCTGGTGGAGATACAGGAATCTAATTGTTTAAGGTTTTTCAGGTCCCCTCCGTTGGGGGCCACTTAAACCCTCCTTTAACACAATGAATGGAAGGCCTCAAAGAGTCAGTATCTGACAATCTCGGCTTGCAGTGGTCACAAGAGTGCTAAGAGTCTCAGATTTACAGATTCAGAGAGTGTCAAAGCAGGAAGGTGTCCCAAGCTTATTTGCTCAGCTCTCTCGCCTTACAGTTATGGAAACTGATGCCCAAGGAGACAAAGCCAGTGACAGGCCTAGGTGTCCTGCCTTCCAGGCCTGGGTTTCCACCATGACACTTTGCTGCCCTCCGTGTACAGAAGGAAACAAGGAGCATGAATGGTCATGTGTGATTCCACTAGTGTCAGTCATCACAAAGGACAGAACAGCAGATTCGGCCTCCCCCTCTCCCCTCAAAAAAGGCTCTGTGCATGCAGGGGGATTTATTAGGTTCTGTAACTGCGATGTCCAGGAGGACACCTGGCTTTGGCAAAGTTCTTGGGATCTGGTTTTTCTCTCCATCTCTTAGTACTTCTAACGTTTCCCTATAATAAGGCCACAAGAAGTTTCCAGGATGAACCCCTTTCAGGATTATGTGCCACGGGAAAATATGAGAGTTCTCTGTCCCTGCCTGGTCTGCAAAAAATCCCAAGGTTCGCTATACACAAATACAAGGTTCTTGTATCGTATGCCCAGCTGTAAGCCAATCACTGGGCTGAAGGCTGTGTGCCAGTTGATACAGGTGTGGGTCATGTACTCTACCCCAGGGCTGGGGATGGAGTCATTCAGACTCTACTCAGTGGATTGAGAACAGGGTTGCTGCCAGGAAGGGGAAATGGGGTTCAGTGTCAAAAGATGGAAAATATTCTCTGTGCCTCCACAATGTTCCCATCTCTGAAAATAAATGTGATTGCTTCTTAGGTGCATCAATCTTCCATTTCCTCAAATCAGGGAGTGCTTTGCTCTCTAGCAAACAGTGAAGTTGTGACAGTAGAAACTGATGAAGAAGAGACTGGGGCGTTTCACTTGGTGAAGTCCAGGGTTTAGATAACTTGACATCCTAGTACTGATCAGCTAACCCATGTCTTATTCTGCATGTGCTTCTACTAAAGGAAAAAAAAAGCAAAGAGGTCCCTAGTGGCATAGCAGGTTAAGGACCTGGCATTACCATTGCTGTGGCTCAGGTCACAGCTGTGGCTCGGGTTTGATCCCTGGCCTGGGAACTTCCGTATGCCATGGAACAAGGCAAAAAAAAAAAAAAAAAAAAAAAAAAAAAAAAAAAAAAAAAAAAAAAAAAAAAAAAAAAAAAAAAAAAAAAAAAAAAAAAAAAAAAAAAAAAAAAAAAAAAAAAAAAAGGAAAAAAGAAAGGAGTGAGAGAGACAAGGTGACAGACAAAAATCAGAACCAACCAACTAACAAATAAATAAACAAAACTCAGAGCCTAACTTTTCAGACTGACAAAAATCTGAATAAATAATACAGGGACTATTGTAGCTACATGAGGTGCTTTCTTGGTGCATGGAAATATGTAACTCACCTCACTGAGGATCAGTTTGCTCACCTTATAAAGGTCAGGTAATGCTTAACACTTGCACGAAGTGAACCACTGATGAAACACTTTCATGACAACTATTTCACAACCTGGATGGACAGGAAGGTGAGCCCCAGAGAGGTTGAGCAACTTGCCAGAAGTCACCCAGCTTGTCAGCAGTAGATCTGGGAAGCCAGCCCAGACCCTTTGATGCCAGAGATTTTATCATTCAATATGTCCTGTTTTCTCTGGAGAAGGTAACATATTTTAAATCTTAACAGTTTTTTATTATTTTCCCTTTTAAAGGAAATTGTATTTGAAATGCAAATTAATATCAACAGTGCATCTAAAAAAATTGTCAGATTGGTAAAAAATTAAGAGGATCGATGACAGGAGTTCCCTTTGTGGCTCAGCGGTTAACGAATCCGACTAAGAACCATGAGGTTGCGGGTTTGATCCCTGGCCTTGCTCAGTGGGTTAAGGATCCGGCGTTCCCGTGAGCTGTGGTGTAGGTTGCAGACGTGGTTTGGATCCTGCGTGGCTGTGGCTGTGGCGAAGGCCGGCGGCTACAGCTCCTGTTAGACCCCTAGCCTGGGAACCTCCATATGCCGTGGGTGCAGCTCTACATAAAGGCGAAAAGACTAAATAAATAAATAAATAAATAAATAAATAAATAAAAAGGATCGATGACAACGTGTCTTAGCAAAGGATATAAGAATGTAGGTCCTCCCCTGCACTGTTGGAGTGTCTAAATCAGTGCAATACCTTCAGAGTCAAACTTGGCAATTACCTTTTAGAATACAATATACAGCACTGTTTGTGTATGTTTTTAAGGTTCAGAAATGTTCATTGCAACATTGTTTGTGACAGAGAAAAAGATACCGATCGCTAAAGATTTATTCACAGGAATATGGCTTACCTGCAGGATGGTGACATTATGAAATACAAGGCAATACAGTACATTTGTGACAACTAACAGGGCTAGAGGTTCACAAAAAAAAATTGTAGAACCATGTATACACTCTTAGACCATTTACATAAGAAACGAACTGCAAGGAGTTCCCACTGTGGTTCAGTGAGTTAAGAACCCGACTAGTATCCATGAAGATGCCGGTTGGATCACTGGCCTCGCTCAGTGGATTAAGGATCCAGCATTGCTGCAAGCTGCGGTGTACGTCACAGACGTGGCTGGGATCCTCAGTGGCTGTGGCTGTGGCTTAGGCTGACAGCTGCAGCTCTGATTTGATCCCTAGCCTGGGAACTTCCATATGTCACAGTTGTGGCCCTAAAAAGAAAAAAAAGAAAAAGAAAAAAAAAGAAACAAACTGCAGGACACATGGAGGTATTTCTGTATGTGCATGTAATTAACTGCACAGAGTGCGGGGCTAAAATGATAATGATAACTACTAACAGCAGGGGTCAGGGGGACAAGGAGGAGAAGGGCTGGGAGTTAGCAGGGAGTAGGGACTGGGATCAGGAGCGGCAGTTAAATGGACATTTGTTTTAGATATTTGAATTTTTTTGTAGTAAAAATATACTCACATTCTACATGTGTAACTAATTTATTTATTTATTTTTACAGGCACCTTTTAATTTTCTTATTTTAATGATTTTTTTTCCATTACAGTCGGTTTACAGTGTTCTGTCAGTTTCTACTGGACAACAAAGTGACCCAGTCACACACATATTTACATTCTTTTGTTCACATTATCCTCCATCATATTCCATCATAAGTGACTAGATATACTTCTCTGTGTTATACAGTAGGATCTATTTGTGGAATTAAAAATATTAAATGTAGGAGTTCCCGTCGTGACTCAGTGGTTAATGAATCCGACTAGGAACCATGAGGTTGCAGGTTCGATCCCTGGCCCTGCTCAGTAGGTTAAGGATCCGGCGTTGCCGTGAGCTGTGGTGTAGGTCACAGACGCGGCTCGGATCCTGCGTTGCTGTGGCTGCAGAGTAAGTCAGCGGCTACAGCTGCGATTACACCCCTAGCCTGGGAACCTCCATACGCTGCGTGTGTGGCCCTAGAAAAGGCAAAAAGACAAAATAAATAAATAAATAAATAAATAAATAAATAAACAAACAAACAAATAAAATAAATTGAGGTTCTTAGTAAAACGTATGAAGTCATTTAAATCAAGAAATGTTTTAGGAGTTTGCTAGAGGCTCATCAAGTTAAGGATCCAGCGTTGTCTCTGCTGTGGCTTGGGTCACTGCTGTGGCACAGGTTTGATCCCTGGCCTGGGAAATTTGTATGCTGAAAAAAAAAAGGGGGAAATGTTTTATTGATAGTTGAGTTTTGAGGGAAAAATAGTGATTCTTTTCACAGTTTTCCGATCATTACAAATGCTTATTCAAAACCTCCTCAGTTCCAGGTGGCCTTGAACCTTTGATGAATACGAGGATCTACAGAACTGGGGCTCACTGATATTGACCTGCAGGGAGGCAGGCCATTGGGGACTAGAGTCTAGGTACCTTCCTGGTTCTTTTCCAGATGATCCATCTGGGAGTCAGATCAAGGCCATATGCCTGGGACTCCATCTCTAGAGAGAGAAGAATCATAATGCTTCCTTCTCTGCCTTCATAAGGGGATTAAGTCAGCCAGTGATTATGAAATTATTAGGGAGCTGTCAAACATGATAAAAACATTAGAGAGTGATGTCATTGCTTGTGTATTCATTTTTCTGAGTCTCAAAGTTGAAATGATTTGCCCAAGGACATGTGGCTGCAGGACAACTTTGGCTCAATCTTTATCCTAGTTCTGGTGGCACTTTGCAGTAATGCTCATATGATATTATCCACACATTGTATACATGCCTGCATTCTGTACTAGGTGGGGAGTCCTGTGAAGGTGAAGACCAGATCCCAGTCATCTTAACCAACATCTGTCTAACGTCTCGCAGGACTTCAGGGAATGTTAGGGATGAAACTTTTTGGACTCGGCTTGTCCTTCTCTAAATAAGAGTGGAGGCTAAATAGCTAATATCCTTTTCAACTGTGAGGGTCAGTGATTTAAGGATCAAATTTTTCACTTCTACATTCCTCATCTTTAACCAGATGGTCAACTCCCCCCAAATCCTCCAAAGCTTGGGCATTTCAGCTGGAGGAGAAGCTGAAGGACCACTGTCCCCACCCTGGGTCCTTTCAGGTCTGGGGAGAGAAGAGGTTTCTGCAGACACCTGAACTGTGATGTTCTTGGCTGCTGTGAACTTGGAGGTAATAACACCTTGTGTTTGGGGAGACTCTTGCCTCTGAAGAACTCTAAGGCCTTTCCAGAATTATCCCACTCTTTCTTGTGAGCATGCCCTGGCACCCCCGGCACCGATGGGTAAAGCAGTTTTCCCACAACCCTCTGGTGACCAAGTCAGGATGAGGACTTGGTCACCAGACCTCTCATGGCATCCTGCGCCTTTCACAATCAATGCCCTGCCTGTGGAGAAGAGAAAATTTATCATCACTGTTGTGAGGGTTTGGGACATCTGCTGGGGAGGTCTGGGAGAAAACACTCTTTTCTTCTCTCCTGCTCCAGCCTCATGAACTTGATAATGTACGAGCTGATCACAGAGAAAAATTTGAGCGTGGGCGACTCATCCCCTGGCAGTGAATCTAAGACATCTATTGCTGCCAGAGCACACTACAGGGGACATTGGAAGCCTGGGTGGCCTTCCAGGCTCGATGGGTATCGTTCTTCAGCAATACACCATCACATACCTCAGTTGGATCATCCAACTCATGCCTCGATTACTCCCTAAATGATGACATTACATTACAGAAGCTGGGAAAAAGGACTGGCCTCAGAGTCAGGAGATACAAGTTTCATTCAAGTATTATGTGTTCTGCTGCCATGTGCTACTGGGAAGAATTGCTCAGTCTCTCTGTTCTTCAATTTATCCACTGAGGAAAATGAGTAATACCTGCCTGATCAGTTTTTATAAAGAACAGATAAGAGGCAATATAAGCCACCACTGTTCTCCAAACATTTGGGACACTCGGTAGTGCCGGGGAATTCTCTAAGCTGCTGTGATATGAACTTCAGCAAAGATTTGGGGGATATTAATTTTATATTAAAATAAGGACAGGAGTTCCCTTCGTGGCTCATCAGTTAACGAACCCGACTAGGATCCATGAGGATGTGGGTTCAGTTCCTGGCCTCGTTCAGTGGGTGAAGGATCCGGCGTTGCCATGAGCTGTGGTGCAGATGAGGCTTGGATCCTGCGTTGCCGTGGCTGCGGTGTGGGCTGGCAGTTGTAGCTCAGATTCGACCCCTAGCCTGGGAACTTCCATATGACATAGGTGCGGCCCTAAAAACCAAAAAAATAAAATGATAACATATAAAATAAGGACAAATTTATTTTAAAGCAGCAAGGTAAAACTGAATAAAAATGATAAATTTTACTTTGCTCTAGAGGTAGAGGACGGCGTGATCAAATCTCTACCTCCCCTTCCCACAGGATGGAATTCCACTTCTCTCTGCCATTGGGTGGGTGCTATTAGGAATACTGGGGGCAGAAGTTTGAGAAGTTTTGGTATAGATGGTTCATCCCTTTCACTCCTCTGAGTTGTATTCTTGTATCTGTTTGGGTTACTTATGTGGTACTAGCTCAGGTTCCTGTAACAATGATTTCACAATTTTTAAAAACTATCCTGTCCTCAGATTTTTATCATGTCGATTTAATACATGGTTGTGTGGAGAAGGATTCTGCATTGCCTGACAGGCCACTGTTAAAGATTGGGTCCCTTCTGTTTCTTGGTGCCTCCTCTGTAAGGATGCAGATGATAAAACTCTTTCTTAAATTTTCTGCCCCACACAAATTTCTCTCCTTTGCAGCATGAGTTTTTTCCTTTTGATCACATAGTACAAGCCAGCTAACTTGGCACTTTTCTATTTTTGCCTTAGCAGTCAGGAGGCTCAGAGAGGCTATATTCTTACATTTGGTAAAACACTGAATCCGAGGTTGCTGGAATGATTATCTCCTCACTTTCACAGAGTGGCAAGTCTGTATATTTAGCCATCTGGTGTTTTTACTACAAGCCTTCTCCAGTTTTTTTGTTTTTGTTTTTTAGCCACAGAGAAGATATCAATGATAAGGAAACTCATTCTGAGATAGCTCTGTTCCAGAGAAAGAAGAAGATGTGCTAAGACTCACATTTAAAATATAAAACCAGCAGGTACACGCTACTATATATAAAATAGATAACCAGCGAGGACCTGCTGTGTAGCACAGGGAAAGATACTCAATATCTTGTAATAACCTGTAAGGGAAGAGAATCTGAACATGGCAATTCCTGCTGTGGCACAGTGGGTTAAGAATCTGACTGCAGCAGCTTGGGTTAGATCCTTGGCCCAGTGCAGTGGGTCAAAGGATCTGGCATTGCCTTAGCTGTGGCGTAGATCACAGCTGAGGCTCACATTCAGTCCCTGGCCTGGGAACTTCCACATGCCATGGGGGTGGCCAAAAAATAAAAATTAAAAAAAAAAATCTGAAAACGATTATATGTATAACTGAATCACTTTGATGTACACCTGAATCACACAACATTGTCAATCAACTATGCTTCAATAAAAGAGTTTTTAAAAATATACACAATTGGAGTTCCTGTTGTGGCTCAGTGGTTAACCAATCTGACTAGGAACCATGAGGTTGTGGGTTCGATCCCTGGCCTTGCTCAGTAGGTTAAGGATCTGGCATTGCCGTGAGCTGTGGTATAGGTTGCAGACGTGGCTCAGATCCTGTGTTGCTTTGGCTCTGGCATTGGCTGGTGGCTACAGCTCCGATTAGATCCCTATCCTGGGAACCTCCATATGCTGCAGATGTGGCCCTAGAAAAGCTAAAAGACAAATATATATATATATATACATATATATATATATACATATATATATATATACACACACACACACACACACACACATATATATACACATACACAATCAAATTTCTGTAGAGGGGAGGCCTGAGGTAAGCTTGGGACGGAGTCTGGGTTTGCCTGTGAGCCTTTGAGGTGACCAGTTGGACAGCACCTGGCTGGGAATCACCACTTAGCAGCTCACTCTTCTTCCCACCACCGTTCCCTAACATGGATTTTTCACAGCCTGTTGGTCTGTGGCAGCCAGTCCCCCAGCCCAGCAGGCTGGCTGTGAGTACAGATGGGGGCTGCCATTCATGACACCCTCCCCACCCCTCCCCACTCTCTTCTGGCCCCGGCCCTCCTGTGCACAGGCCTTGGTGGGTCTTGGCACCCCAAAGACAAGTGCTTTGCCAACTTTTCCACCCAAGGATTCCTGAGGGCAGGGAAGAGTGGGATTTGGACATGGAGCATCAGTCACACCCCGTCCCTGGACCACAACAATCCTAGAGGTGTGCATCCTGGGCCTGTGATCTTCTCTGAGGATGAGGGACCAGGGGAAAGATCAGGTAGGGCCTGGAAGCAGGACTGGGGCCATTTAAACAGATTATGTCAGGGTCCTAGGTATCCAGAGTTTGCTCTGAAAGGGGGTGTGTGTGGGCTCCAGGTACATATTTTCATGGACCTCTGCCCTGTAAGGAAGGCCACAGCTGGGCTCCCTAAGGCATGGTGCCAAAGGCATGGGTGGTTGCCAGGTTCTACTGTTATCTGACAGCCCTTGGACTTAGAAAGACTGCCCTTGCCATCAAAATTGATCTGCTCTGGAGTTCCATCCTGGCGCTGAGGAAACGAATCTGACTAGGAACCATGAGGTTGCGAGTTGGATCCCTGGCCTCGCTCAGCGGGTTAAGGATCCGGCATTGCTGTGAGCTGGGTGTAGGCTGCAGACATGGCTCAGATCCTGCATTGCTGTGGCTGTGGTGTAGGCTCTCAGCTGTAGCTGCAATTAGATCCCTTGCCTGGGAACCTCCATATGCCTCAGGTGTGGCCCTAAAAAACAACAGCAACAGCAAAAACTGATCAGCTCTACGTCCCCTTCAGCCATAGGCTCTTGGATTACTACAGCTGAAAGTGATTATGGAACCAAACTAACTCCTTATTTTATAATTTTTTTACTTTTATAATTGCATTTGTTTGCCTGTTTTTTTTTTATCTTTTTACTTCCCTACCTGCAGCATACAGAAGTTCCCGGGCTAGGGGTTGAATTGGAACTCCAGCTGCAGGCCTACACCACAGCCACAGCAATACTGGATCTGAGCCTTATCTGCAACCTATGCTGCAGCTTTGCAGCAACACTGGATCCTTAAGCTACTGAGCAAGGCCAGGGATTGAACCTGCATCCTTATGGGCACTATGTCAAGTTCTTAACCTGCTGAGCCACATTGGGAACTCCTAGCTCCCTATTTTAAAGATGAGAATATTGAGAGCCTGAGAGGCAATTAACTGGCTCAAGTCCTTTAAACTGAATTCTAAATACTTATACCAAGTCATCCAAGGATGGGGGTAAAGAGAGAGAGAAAGAGATTTATAACATTATATATTGGTGAGAGCATAGCCAGAACTGTGTCAAATAACATCTGTGATTAAAAATTCTTAGAGGCTTGTGGAAGAACAAGGTGTGAGAAATAAAAGGTGGGAGGAAAAAAAAAATCACATCCAACTTTCACCTCAGAAAAAGTATTTTTTTCCCCTTTGGTTATATTGTCTTCACTCAAATGTGCTATTGCACAGCAGAGATAAAAATTAATAGCTTTGTTTCCTGTGATCTCTTTATCAGCCAAAGTACAGGACTGTGGCTCTCAGTCCTTTTAATGGAAAAACTGAGGTTGTATTATCAGGTGATAAGACTGTGTCAGGAGTTATTTTATTCTCTTATCTCCCTTGTTCAAGGTGAGGTGTTCTAGCCCTGATGGATGAGAAGGGCAACCGTGACTCTGATGTTCCCTGTGCCTTGATCTCACTTTGCCTTTGAAGATAACTGTGGCAGGTGAGATGGGACTGGGGCCGGCGGATTCTGAGCACAGATCCTAGGAAAGACTGTGATGGCTGGGATCCTTGTCATAGGAGGCTAGGACAGGTAGCTTAAGAGCTCTGCAGACTCTGTCACATGGCCTAGGTCACCTACACTGCAGAAGCTTTCACATCTCTTCCAGGAGAGTTTATTCATCAAGCACTAGCTGGTGTTCTCAGATGTTCCCAGTGTAGTGTCTGATAGAGAGGGAAAGGTGAGTCATGCCAGTTCCTGCAACACTAGGGACGCTCCTGGTGACCAAGGGTTGCAAGTTTCGTTACACGGGAAGGAGGCTTAGTCACATCCTCCTGCCCTGGGCTTCTAGAGCCCATCTAACTAGCTGTGCTTCGGCTTCTGTCATGGTGTGTGGTCATTTATTTGTCTGCGTGTCTGCTTCTTCTCCTTTTAGGATGTGCATTCCTCTGGGGCGGAGACCAGATCTTAGACATGGTCTCCAGTTCGGCTTCAGCGCCCACTGAAATATAATCAATGTATGTGTACTGAATTAATGTGTGGGCAAATTCATTTTTTCCATGTTCGTTCATTCACTCATCACCCAATGTCCATTTGCCGATTTCCATTATGTTACACTCCCTCTAATACCAGAGGTTTAAAAAAGCAGTAGCTTTACTCTGAGTCTCAGGGGTGGCTCATGGAGGGGGACTAGGGAAGTCCTGCCCAGCCCCCTCGTCACACCCACAGAGGCCCCTGGCTTCTCATCCTTTGTCAACCCTGGCGATGATTCAGAGCTGGCTGTGGACAAGACCCCTCAGATACTAAAAATGAGTGCTGGAAAAAAGTCTTCCCATGTACCCTGTCTTCCTTTTTGTATTTAGAATAATGATCTCGTCTCTTTATGATGTTCCTGAGGCACTGGAGGAGTGGCTTGGCAAGCCATGGAATGAATCCCCAAATTGTCATCCTCTGATGGCATCTACATTTCTCTAGAAGCCCACGTGGAGCCCAAGAAGACTGCATCCTCAGCAGGGGCTTTCTTACGGGGATTTTATGGTTATTGGCTAGAAAGCCAATGAGGCAACGGTCACGGGCTAAAGAGCCAAAGAAAGTCCTCCAGGCCTGCATGACTCAGCCCAAGGAGCGGCTCATTGCATGCTAAAATCAAGGGATGTGCTGAAGCAAGGCAAGGCATAGGAAGCTATCAGAGATAAAAGACAGCATCTATCAAAATGCAATTCCAGATTCCTCTTCTCTCTCCTGGTGGGATGGAATTGAAATAATCATGGTCTCTCCATTGAGCTGGTCAAAGTCATGGAGCCCTGGGTCCTGGGAGTGACTTGCCAGGAGTGATCTTAGACAAGTCCTTGACCGGTTCAGTTTTCCAGGCTCTTATCTGTCAAATGAACTGGCTGATTAATTCCCAAGATCTTTGTAAGCTCTGACAGTTAATGAAATCTATGCTATCCAACTGTTTTATGATTCCCGGATACCATGAGGTGAATTTCCAGGCATAAAGCCCTTGTCTTATGATTCCTCCAATGTACTTCTGGGTGGCCTGCAACCCCTGTCTCTACATGAGGCCTCATATTTCCATTAGCAGGGTCTGGGAGGCCAACAGCAGCAACCTTTCTCCTCCAGGGCCTGACCCTGTGTTAGCACTGACCTCTGTTGAGTTTAAGCTGAATATTGGACCAAGAGGTAGAACATGGGTTAGTGTCTACATCAACTGTGACTCACTTAATCCCTTAAGGCTCATCTCTGATGAACTCTTTTTTTATGAAGCTTTCCCAGATTTCCATCTAGAAGATTCTGCTCCTTCCCTGTTCTTTTCTTGGTTCGCTTATCAGTCTGTGGGGGGTGGGGGCTGGCAGGCAGAGTCACGTAGCTTCCCACAGATCCCAGGAGAATTTTGTGCATGGTAGGAGCTCAATAAACACGAATCAGTGACCTGAGGAATTTGATACAGAGAGGTGAATTAGGGATTTAGATTGACAGGTAGACAAACACATTTCTGTGATCTCCTTGGTGCTGGGCTAATGACTCTCAACCTGGGATCCCTGGAACCCAGAGGTCTATTTAGGTAGTAATGGGAGTAAGGAGGGAGGAGATAGAATGATTTGATTGTCATGACAAAGCCCAACTCATAATGGCTAAAGCAGAAATGGGAGTCTTCTTGGGGGCAGAGCTGGCTTTGGGTTTGACAACCAAGGCCTTGAGCTGTTGTCAGCTTCGGTTCTCTGGCTCTAATCTTTGCTCTCTTCTGTGTTGGTTCAATGCTTGGGCAAACCCCTCGTGGTAGTGGCAAAACAGCTGGTAGCAACCCCAGGGAAAGCAAAAACCCATTTCTTCCCTAACTTTTCCAAAAAAATGCTGGGCTTATCTCTCAAAGTTTATTGTGAGTTAACAATCCTTGTAGCCAAAGAGGAAGTGGAGTGGGGTTGACTTTGGTTCAAGTCCCTTCCTGGAGCCGGGGAAGTTCTGGGGACTGACGTGGGGGAAGGTGTTACTAAAGGAAAAAGAAAGGGAAAGGAAGGAAAAGGAGGTGGTGCTGCAACCAGAAGAAAGGGGATTAATACTTATGGCAAAATCCATAAGCTGTGTCTTCAAAATATTTTCAGTGTTTCAAAAAGCCTAATAGAAATACTCCTTTTACTAATGTTGAAGTCATAGATGCTAACAAACATGTCAAATATTTTTTGCCTTCGTCTGAAATTATATCAACTCAGTTTAAAAACATTGACTCTCTCTCTCTCTTTTTTTCTGGCTGCACCTGCAGCATGAAGAAGTTCCTGGGCTAGGGATCAAACTCGTTCCATGACAGTAATAATGCCATATCCTTAACCCACTGAGCCACCAGGGAACTCCTGAAAATGTCTTATTGATCAGAAGCACTTTGCCTCATAAAGAATGGAAAGGAAAATTAATTTCTGGCACATCCCATTTAATAACACAGATTTGTTTTAATTGTAATTACTATGACTTTTCCCCTTGAAACCTGTATTTGTATCATATATATCATATCACGAATGTTTCTACCTGGCATTGGAAGGTTAGTGCATGCTCTCAGCCAATACAAGCCAAATAAACTTGAAGGTGGTCTTCCAGCCAATAATCATTACTGCTTCACCCTACAAGTGGTTCTCAGCCAATGGTCACTCCAATTGCAGTTTGAGAACTGGGTCATTGGTAACTTGTATTTTATCCCTTTGGGACCCTCTCTTTCCACCATATATGTTGTGCTCTAGTCCTTGCTTTGCCGTAGGAGTCTAAGTATTGGAGGAAGATGAAGAAACAAAGTTGAGTAACTTAACCAGGGCTAAAAATGCAAGACTCAGGAGACCTTCAAAGAAAGGGTCCAGAGTCAAGATGTAGAAGCAATTAGGCAATTGTGGAAATCTTTTGACATTAGGGAGGGCCTGGTGAGCACATCTGAGCCCAGGAGGTAAAATCTTGTAATTATAGGTAGGAGAAGACAGGGCAAGGGCAAGTCCTATCTTTAGGGCATCAGAAGGAACCATAAGATCCATTGCCTAGGATAGCCTGAGGCCGGGAACAAGCTCTTTTCCTGGCCAAGTTACAATAGTTAGGCTCTCTCATTCTGAGGATTCACAAACCCCAAAGAAAAATTCTGTAACTGCTCTATGTCATCATTAGAATATCTTGAAGGAAAAAAGAACATCTCTGCCTAGTATCCCTTATCTTTAAGGAACTCACGCTCGGTTCAGGTTTTGTTGGTTTGTTTTGTTTCAAGTTGCTTAATCTGGAGCATCATCCTAGTGGGCTCTAGATCCAAGGCAGGAACAGGGGTCTAGAGAACAGGCACTTCCTGAATTTCCTGCCTGAGAACAGACAGTGAGTTGCAGAGACAACATCTGAGGACCTGCAATGGAGAAAAGGAGAACAAGCGACAGAGAGCATGCTAGCATGGCCTGCTGCGAGGAGGATCTGGCAGGAAACCCCTGAACCCCTCCCCGCTTCCCACTGAGTTCTGTGTGAGTGAATCTGTATTTGAGTTAAATGCTCCTGTGGCACACGGCCTGCCTCCCAGGGCAAAGCAGGGACCCAGACCCTTCTTCTCAAGTCAGAAGATCTCCACCGCCTCAGTCAGGAAGTGGTCTTAGAGATGATCCTTGTCCACATTCCTTGTAAGGGGAAAGAAATTGAAGCTCGAGAAGTAGGAAAGATCTGCCTACAGCCGGCAGGATTTGTGGTGTGTTTGTTCTACCATCTAGTTGTATCAGGATCAACTAAGAGTGCTGGTTAAAATTCTCATGCTTGGGAGCCACAGCAGACATGAAATTCGGTGCTCTGGACGTGGGCCCAGGAATCTGCGTTTTAGCCAATACCCCATGTGCTTCCTAGACACCCCAAGTTGGAGAGGCACTTGTCTAGGGTTCTAAAGCTGGTTCAGAACGGACTCTGCAGAAGGGCTCCTGACTCAGGGCTCATGACTGCTCCGGCACAGAAGCCGACCAGAGCTGGTGACAGCGGAGAAAGATCAATCCAGGAGAGTGAAATGGGGAGCTACCAAGAGTGGGGTTTTGTTTCTAACTCTTCCTGCACTTTGAGAAGGCCTTCCTGACCTTTTCTCAGACTAGAGGTAAAGAGATTAACCAAATCATCCTTGTTTGCCTCTCAGGCACTAAGGTGTTTCAATGGGTGTCTTGAAAAATTGGTCTCCTTAAACTTCAAATGATCATTCGACAGATGAAAAAACTCACAAAAACTCCTCTCTCTCTGTCTCTTTTTAAGTTAATAGCTCCTCTGTAGTCTCCAATTCTGCATGTGTAACTGTTTAACAGATTGGCATGTATCGTTGTATGGCATTCACATCTCAAAAAACTTAAATTGCCGAAAACCACAAGAGATGATCTCTAAATCTTAACTACGAAGATTAAAATGAAAAGATTTGGCTCTTTTTGTTGTTTTTACAATGACATAGTTCTCTACTGATACTTAAAATAACATTTACCTCTTGCCATAAAGTGGTGGATTGTTTTTCATTTCATTATGTGAGGACTTTTATTTTATTTTATTGCGTTTTTTTTTTTTTTTTGGATCCTGTGGCATGTGGAGTTCCCAGGCCAGGGAACAGGTCTGAACTGCAGCTGTGACCCACGCCTAGATCCTCAACCCACTGTGCTTGGCCGGGGATTGAACCCACTTTCCAGTGCTCCTGAGATGCTGCCGATCCCGTTGTGCCACAGGGGGACCTCCTGTGAAGACTTTTAACATTTTATGCTGGATTCTTTTGAGGTGTCCTGGGATTCTAGTAGAACCTGAGATTAGTTGCTAAATTTTAAATTTGCAATTATTAAAAAGTCAATAAATAGTTTGTCAATTTACTAAAAAAGAATAGATTTTTTTTTCTTTAAAAACTCAGCTTGGATGTGTATTTTTTTTAGAATATTTGACTGGGATTCGGGACAAGAATCTGATGCTGGCTCTGCTCTAAATGTGCTGTGTGAACTTGGACAAGGCACCACCTTTCTCTGGGCCTCAGTTTCCCCTTCCATAGAAAAAGAACGTCAGACAGGTGATTTCTGGAAACCTTTCCAGTGCTGAAAGTTTCAGGGTAAAGAACCAAGGGAAAACGTACAAAATGTCCCACAGTGTGGGAGGGAACAAATATGTCATGATTTTGTTCTAGTTTAATCTGTTTCACATTCAGTATAGTCCAATCTGAGACAGGTCCTCCATGGAACACGAATGACTCACTTCCTCGCCTACGCGGGTCTCCTCTGAGGTGTAGAACAGACCCTTCCTTCAGACATCAAGCCAGTCAAAGGGGGTCAAATCTAAGGGCTTCTGGACAAATTCGGCATGTTCTTTATCTGTGTCAGATTAAACCTGGTAAACACACAGACACATTTAAGGACACTGCAATCTAGAAGCTAGAGATTCCTGAAAAATATACCCTTCACGTTTTTATTTTTTTTTTTAAGTAATGATTTTTATTTTTTCCATTATAGCTGTACCCGTCAAGTTTTTTTAAACACAATCACAATTGAAATGAAGATCAGGGTGAAACTTTTTGTCAGGTAACAGATGTCTTTTGTGTAAGTAATTATGAAGGCTGGGACAGCTCAGTGTACGTACTGCTTCTTCCAGAAAGTCATCCCTGATTGCTGATTGCTGGTACCTTTATTTGTCTGCCTCCTGGCTGAATTCTGCTTTGCTTCAAGAGCAGGACCCACATCAGGAGGTACACAATTACACCCTTAAAGCCACAGATTTCTAAAATATTAGAGCCAAAGGAAATTTTGAAATGTTAAGTCTCCTCTCATCACCCTTACCGTGCATTTATTTATCCATTCATTCACTGAACACGTTATTTACGTTAATGACAGCTATGTGTTAAGCACTGTGTTAGAAGATATAGAGCAAAACAAAGCATAACAGGTTCCTACCCTCATGGAACTGACATTTTGTGTGTGCAGGGAGGGCAGGTCATAACCAAATAAACCAAGTATGTGGTAATTAATAGGCTGATGGAATGGGGAATTACCGGTCAGGAAGGGAGAGCTACTTTAGATGAGACAGAGAAGATTTCTGTAAGGAGGTGACATTTAAACAGGTATCTGAAGAATGAGAAGGAGCTGACCATGGCAAGCGCTTGGGATGGTGAGAACAAATAACTGATGAGGGTTGATGCTGAGCGAGAGCTGACAGTTCAGTGACCTGGGCAGGAGAAAGGGGTCAAAAAAGAGGCTAGACTAGGACTGCTGTGGTGGGCTGCAGGAGAGTGTGCGGTTTGGAATACATTTTGGAGGTAGATCCATAAGACTTGCTTCTGGATTTGACAAGGGGGTGGAGAAAGGGAAAGGAATCAAGGATGACTCCTTACCTCTTAGCTTGAGAACTGGGAGGGAGTCACATTTGGAGATGGGAAGACTGGGGGGAGAATATAATACAGCTTTGGTTGGAAATCCAAGAAAACAACTTGGGGTGTAATGAGTTTGATATTCTTATTAGACATTCCACCACAGATGCTGGAAAGGGCACTGAATCTTCTCAAAAGGCCCTTAAATGATTTCAAAGGTTTTTTTTTTTTTTTGGCTTTTTAGGTCCACACCAGCAGCACATGGAGGTTCCCAGGCTAGGGGTCCAATCAGAGCTACAGCTGCCAGCCTACGCCACAGCCACAGCCCCATCAGATCCGAGTGGTGACTACGACCTACACCACAGCTTATGGCAATGCCAGATCCTTAACCCACTGAGTGAGGCCGGGGATCGAACCCACAACCTCATGGTTTCTAGTCAGATTATTTTCTACTGCGCCACGATGGGGAACTCCCAAAGATGGCTTATATTTCATATTTCTTATGTCTCCCCCATAGAGTTCTGAATGAGAAGAAAGTAACACAAGTTTGATATTCCCACGTTCTGGTATTAGACAGGTCTGGTGTGCTGTGTCTGCTTGTACTGGCTCACAAAAGCCAATTGCTAACATTTCAGAAATATTGGGAGTTAACTGTTAAACCCTTCTTGCATTTGGCCATGGTGGGAATACATATGCATGACATTTGGCAGACAATATGAGTCAGGACTTTTTTTCTTCAGAGAGTCAGTTTACTAGTAAGTACATCACAGTGACACCCAGAGTTACCAACTCAAATGCCCTTCGAGAAAAGGAAATATTGTGTATAAGTGATTTGTTTACATCTAGAAATGTTCCTCTCAAAATACCCAAGTATGCTGGCCCTTGGCTAGGCTGAAATTAATACCTAAGGAAGTCCAGAAACTTAAAATTCTCAATATGTATATATAAAATACATACCCAGGTTATTACAATACATTCAGCTCCCCTCTTACTCTCCCCCATAAACCTTTTTTATTTTTATTTTTTTTGCTTTTTAGGGCTGCACCCACGGCAAATGGAGGTTCCCAGGCTAGGGGTCAAATCGGAGCTACAGCTGCCGGCCTATGCCTCAGCCACAGCAAAGCCAGGATCTGAGCCACATCTGCTACTACACCACAGCTCACAGCAATGCCAGATCCTTAACCCGGCAGAGTCAGGGATCGAATATGCATCCTCATGGATCCTGGATGGGTTTGTTAACCACTGAGCCACAAAGGGAACTCCACCCCCCCCAATAAACCTTTTTAAATTTGCCTGATACAAAAGCCACAATGGACATTCCCCCTGAATTCATGCAGTCTGCCTCAAGACGAAGCCAGACTTTCACCTCTATTTCAGAAGAGATGCAGCGCCTCTACCAGAGAAAGTACTAAGATGTTAGTTGCCTCTGTGAGGATTCCAGCCCAGTGTTGCCAGATCATTTGTCTTTTCAAGAGAAGCCAGAAATCTGGATTTTAATGAGAAAATTCCCAGCTGCTAAAAGTTGACTGAGAATTTTTTTTTTTTTTTTTAAAAAAAGCTCTGTGGGCCAGACAAACACTTGCATAGTCTTCACGGGGCCCCAAGACTGCCACTGTGCAACCTATTTGAAAGTTCTTGTATATGGTCATCCTTCTCAGGGGGTGGGGAGAGTGCTTCCCCAACCCAGAATATGTCAGAAATCAACTTTCCTGTTAACCCTGGCAGGTGGCATGTAGACATCAAGCGTATTTGACTGAGAAGCTTTGTGTAAGTGACATACATTGTCCTCCAGCATGCTGGGCAAGGGCACACAGCATTAGAACTAACCTGTCAAAGTTCATGCAGTTTATAAGTAAACAGTAGATGGGATTTGAAGCTAGGCATTTTATTCTGGAATTATAATAGCAATACAAATGTTATGAGGAATAAAAGGATGACACAAATGTATGATCAGAATGTTTCGGGGGAGTTTCAGTGCTGTGGCATTCCTAAGGCTCTTGAAAAGAATGATCGGAGTTAAGATAATTTGTTTTTTTCTCTATGGTTCACATTGTCGAACTGACATTCGATTCAACTTGAGTACTGGAATAAGTAACCTCTAGGGAAACTTTAGAGTAATTGAGATATCTGGCTTCTAGTCCAAAAATTTCTTTGGGTTAACTTTGAGCAGATCCTCTTAGTTTCTCTATGTTTGCATGATGGACTCGAATACATTAGAAGTTATTTCAGCTCTAATATTCATAAGTTCTATAAAAGATCTAATGAGAAGCTAACATGAGTCAGAATTAGTCTGGTTGAAAATTATAGAAACCTAATTCAAACTAGCCCAAATCAAAGAGGGTATTCATTAACTCAGTAATAGAAAAGCCTGTGAGTAGTCTTTAGGCTTGGCTGTATCCAGGGGCTCAGACAATATCATCAGGTTTTCTTCTTTCCAGCTCTCTCCATATATGGGCAGGATAATCACCTATAAGACTCACATTCTATCAACTAAGTAAACCCAATGGAAGAAAATAATCATTTTCCCTAAAAGCAGAAAAGTCATGGGGAGGAGCTGGATGAATTTGCTTTGGTCTCATACTCACCTTCATTGTGGACTTCATCTTCATGAGGTGACCTTGTCCAGGACTTATGTTTGCCTCTTTGGCTATGTAGGAAGAGTCTGTCTTGTACATAATCACAAGATGGATTTTCCACTAATAAGAACTTTCTGTATGAGAAGAAAGAGAGAGGGTGCTGGGCAAGAAACACAGAGGAAGGCTGACAGAATGGGCATTCTGGGTTAGAACTCTCCTCTCAGAATCACCAGCTGTATGGTTTGTCTTTGGTGTTAGAAATAAGTCATGCTATATATGTCTTTTAGAAAGTTTTCCTCCAGCTTCAGGGACATTCGGACTCAGTGACATCAATGAATGTCATGGAGCCATTATTTTGCCTTGTAGTTACAGTTCCTTGGAGAAACACATAGAGCGATGATCTCAGCACAGGTAATAAATTAGGAAATAAATGATCGGGCTTTGAGCCAAGTTTGCCAGAGCTGTATTAATTTATGAGGAATCAACCAATTAGGCAATGTGGAGAATGCCTCTGATTTAACTCACCACCCCCCTGGTTTGGACTGGAGTGGGTGGCCACCTTCTTTGCCTTTTTTAGTTTGCACCAGTGGTTATTCCTGCTCATCAACAGTAGAGGAAAGGGCGATAGGGCAATGGGGCAGGAAAGATCCACCAGCAGGATGTGATGGATGACTGAACCTCTTCTGGGCAGTGACTTCTATGAAGCTAATGGAGAGAAGATAATTCAATTAGAGCTCCACTCAGGATTTGGATTCTCACAGCTTGGTAGAGATGGAAGAATGTTTAGACATTATCTAATACAACTTTTTTATTTTACAGAAGAGGAAACTGAGACCCAGAGTGGGGAAATAACTTGGTCAAGGTAGTGCCGCTAAGAGAGTAACTGAATTTAGGGCTCCTTATTCATTTTCCAAGTGCTCATCCCCGCATGGCAAGTTCCTTTTGGTTTTACCCTCAGGACTCGTAAACATTTTGAATTATGGAAGAAGTGCCCAGGAGTAAACCTCATTTAATTCGATCTTCACTGAAAGTGCAGGGAAGAGAAATAAGAAGTATATGTTGCAGCACTTTGGACCTAAATTTTCTCAGTTCTCACTATTGCAAAGCTGAAGGAGGAAAGAAATAGCTTGAGGCTCCTCAGCATTAGAAAATCAAAAGGCAATTTATGGATCTTTTGAAAGGCGGGGAAGGGATAGAAGTTATGTTCACTTTCTTATAAATTATATAAATGTATCAAACCAATATGTCTATCTTAAACTTATGTAATGTTGTATGTCAAATATATTTCAATAAAAACTAATAATCAAAGAAAAAAAGAAGTTATGTTTGCTTTCTTAAGTCCATGTCTGTTTAGTTAGTATTAAGAGAGAGCTAAAGGAGCTTGGGGATTTAATTCTATTTGGATATGGATCTGCATGTGTCATCATGACTGACTCATTCTTTCTAAGTTTTGGTCTCCCCATCTGTAAATTTAGCTGATTTTTTCTTTTTTTTCTTTTTAAGCCCACATCTGTGGCATATGGAAATCCCTGGGCTAGGGGGTTGAGCTGCTGGCCTATACCACAGTCACAGCAATGCCAGATCTGAGCCAGATCTGCAGACTATTCCACAGCTTGCTGCAACACTGGATCCTTAACCCACTGAATGAGGCCAGGGATTGAACCTGCGTTCTCATGCATACTAGCTGGGTTCTCAACCAGCTGAGCCACAACAGGAACTCCCTTAATTTAGCTGATTTTTAAGACTCTGGTTAACCTCCAGCTTCAGGAAGGTCTTAAAAAATGTCTATGCTTTGAGTATCATTGGTATGGATAGAGAAGGAACTTTCTGGATGGAAGGTAGCTGACCTAAAGCCAGTCCGCCTTTGCAAATTAAGTCCCCTCCTTTCTAATGCGGCCCAGTGGAGCAAGCACAGGGCCAAGGGTCTGGGACATGCCTGTGTTTCCCTTTGCTCCATGACCTTGGGCAAGTCCTTAGTTTTCTCTAGGCTTTAAAAAAAAAAATCTCTAAAATGGGATAAATGCCTTCACAGGTTTGCGTCATAGGACTATTGCCTGGAGCAAAAGGATGTAGAAATGCTTTACGATATGCAGGCTTTTTATGTATGTGACTTGATACTGAGTTTGCCCTTGGTGACTAAGAACAGTGTAAAAAACAACCTGTAGATCCAGTCAAAGTTTCAGTACGGCCAAGACCACACTGAGGGAGCTGAAATTTTTTTCCTCAAGGTCATTTCGGTTTCTTATTTTTCTAGTAAAAGTGCAAATTGAAACAGGGTTTAATAAAATGTCCATACATCCGGTACACTCCTGTTTGTTCTGGTCATCCTGGAATAGTTACTAATAATTTTTCATGATCAGTGTCTTTTTTTTTTTTTGGCAATAATTTACACTGTTATCACTAGACTTAAATATCATTCTATTCCTCATTTTCTTTTCACATATTGGAAAAATGGAGGCTCAGAGAAGAGAAGTGACTTCCCTAATTCATCCAGAGTTTGCCCAGAGCCTGAACTTTACAGACTCTTTCTTTTTTTTTTAATTTTTAAATTATTATTATTATTATTAAAGTATAGTTGATTTACAATGTTTCTTCTATTTCTGTTGCACAGCAAAGTGACCCAATCACACACAGAGCTGTACAATAGGGTCCCCTTGCCCAGCCATTCCAAATATAACAGTTTACATCCAAAAAAACCCCACAATGCCCATCCATGCACAAACCATTTCTCTTTGTACCTGAGAAGAAAGTGGAGGGGAAAGAAGGGTGAGAGAATGCTCCCTTTGTCTGCCCTCTAGTGCCTTGAAGCAGCTCTCTGAAGGAGCAGCCTCACCCTTGTCTTGATTTCCTGGAAAGTGATCAGCAGTCCTGTGGCTGCTAGTGGTCTGAAGAGACCTGGGGGATGGAGCAAGCGTTGCTGGATGGTTGAAAGGAGGCGATTTTCTCTTCTGTATCCAGAAGAACAACACCAAGAGACTAGTAATGACTACTCCTTATTTAGCCCACAGTTTATGTTGTTGTCCATAGAGCACTTTAATATACATAACCTTTTTTTGTTTGGTTTGGTTTGAGTTTTAGTTCTGTACCAGAGGCATATGGAGGTTCTCAGGCTAGGGGTTGAATCAGAGCCACAGCTACCGGCCGACACCACGCCACAGCAATGCTGGATCCGAGCCTTGTCTGTGATCTATGCCACAGCTCATGGCAATGCCTGATCCTTAACCCATTGAGCAAGGCCAAGGATCAAACCTTCGTCCTCATGGATACTAGTCAGATTCGTTTCTGCTGAGCCAAGACGGGAACTCCTATGCATAATCTTAATTGGTCTAATTCTTATTGCTTTTGGAAATGATCTTGAAGGCATCATTATTCCCATTTTGTCATTGGCAAGTTGAAGACCTACAAAGACAGTTGACAAAAACTTCAGGTTTCACAGTCAGTGTCTGAAATGGGAACAGAGCTTGAGATCCTGACTCAGGCCCAGAGTTCCTTTTACTTCTCCTTTTTTTTTGGTTTGTTTTTAAATTTTTAAAAAATTTTATGGCCACAGCCATAGCATATTGAAGTCCACAGGCCAGGGATTGAATCCGAGCTGCTGCTGTGACTTATGCCACAGCTGTGGCAACATGGGCTCGTTTAACCCTCTGCACCACAATGGGAACTCCCCTTTTACTTCTCCTTGTTTCCTTCAGGGTCAACCTTTAGGCATCTCCCACAAGAAACCTCACTATAATGTGATCTTTTGGTGTTCAAGTAACTAAATCCTCTTGGATGTGGCCGAAGGCAGACCCACCAAAAACCTAATTTTGGCTCTGTTGCAAATAGTAGTATTAGAAGATGGCTCATGATTAACCGTGGGCTTTGTTCTGTCATCATCATCTCTGAGAAAATGAGTATATGGATAGGAAAAAGGGCATTGCATCCTGGGATAAGATTTTTGTCTTTAAAACTTTTGCTAGGATGGTAAGGAATGGACTCTCAGTACAGTACTGAACTGTGCTGTGTTAGCAAATCACTGACCTGATAATTTGCAGAATCCTCATTTCAGAAAGATTTCTTCTAGTGGAGACTGAAATTCGTAATTTGGAACTTGACACGTCCCAGACCCAGAAGAACCCAGCTTGACAGGATCTGCAGCTACATCCATCCTTACTCAGCCCTAAGCAGGCAACAATTCCAGGCAAGGCTTTAGCGGGCAAGAGTCAGGGACCCCAGGTTTGTCCCGATTCTGTGTGTGACTCGTGTGATGTTAGGAAAACCACTTTTCTGTCAGTTAAACCTCAGTTGCTTCAACTGTCACATGCTGGGATTGGATTAATCAATGTGCTTCTTTGAAAGCCACTGTATTATTATTATTATTATTATTATTATTATTATTATTATTATTTTCTTCTGAGAATGCTGTGGGTACCTAGGATGTCTAAATGGTAAAAGAGGGGGGGCTGAGGACTTGGAGCCCCTTCATTTACTCCATTTGTGTTGCTATGTGACATCTGCATGGACAACAGTATGGAAATGATTGGCTAACTCCCCAAAGCCAGTTTAGTTCCCAACCCTGGCATTCTAAGGACTGGTAATATCTTAGATAGATGTTAGACATCCAAGGGCTTGCAGTGAGCTCAGAATTCAGGATCCAGAACTGGGGAAACAGGAAAAGGGGTCATAATGGCGTAACTGAGGTAGAGGGCAGCATGACGCAGATGTTACGTTTCACAGGTGCACAGCACTTTACAGTTGACATGGTATTTGCACATCACTTGTCTCCTTAGAGCTTGCCCGGTACTGCACATGCAGATATTTTCATGATGACCTTTCATGGAACAGCGATTGGGAGCCTGGTACAGGGCTATAGTAGAAATACAAAGAAGCCCCCGGAAGGTCATCATCTGATAAAGGAAAAGGCGTATAAACACATCATTGCAATTGCAAAACTGAAAGGTTCTAAGAGAGGTGCATGCAAATGTTGAAAAGAGAAGAGAAAGAAACACTTCACTTTTCCTGGGGAGGGGAAGAAGGCGCACTTAGTGGGAGGGAGCTCTGCAGATGGAGGTCCGCGGGCGTTCAATCGGGGTCATTCCACCTGCTTGAAGCCTAGACAACTTGAGAAAGCCTGGTGGGGGAGAGGAGAGGAGTCTGGGGAACCTGGCCAGGGGACAGCAAGGAGAGGTGAAGCTGCGAAGGTAGCCTGGTGGGGAAGGGCTTTGGATGCAATGCAAAGAATTTGGACCCCTTGGCAATGAGATCTGAGCTTTCCAGATGAGGAGACAGGCTCAGGGAAGTCTGAACCTTCGCTGAAGCCACAGGCACAGGAAAGGCGACCGCAGGGCCGGCCGGCCGGGCGTCCCGTGGCTCTTCCTGCTACCCCGTGCCGCCTCCAGCAGGCCTGAACCAGGCAGGCCCTGCGTGGGAGAGGCCTCTGGGCTGTTTATCCTGCTTGGTGGGGCTGGCCCTGGCAGGGAATGGAAGCGGGTGGGGTGGGGGCCGTGGGGGAGAGGAGGGGCCTGACAACAAGGGCTACATTCAAGGCCTGCGCTGGAGCCTGCGAGGAGAGTGGAAAGCTACAGTCTGTCGGAGCGTCCAGCCTTGGCAAGGCGGTCGGGGCCTTATAAGGAAATGTTGTTCTCTCCCAGCCAGTGGGGCTGGGACCGAGGCCCTGTGCCCACAGGACAGAGCTGCCCTTGTGGGGGTAGGCCCGGGTGCCACCCGCCCCCTCCGCCGTGAGCCGGAGCTCTCAATGGGCCACTTCTGCAGGCTCAGCAATCCGTCTCAGCCCCAGCCTGCGAGCAGCCCCCACCCGCTCTGTGCCCTCCACTCCCCAGTGCCCTGGGCTGATTGGAGGAAAGGAAAAAAACAAAACAAAACAAAGCCTTGGCCAGATTTCAGGCCTCCATGCTGTTTGATGCCGAATAACCCCGAAAACAGGCTCAAGTCAAATTCCCTCTCCTGTCCCTGCAGGATGCACGAGGGGAGGGATGGCTCTGTGCCCTCCGTCCCTGCCCTGCACCCACTTGTCTCCTCCTTGTGACCACAGATCTGCCAGCGCTGCTTCCTGTCCGTTGCAGAAAGGCAGAAAGTGGGCAGAAGGAAGCCTGGTGCTGGTGACGAGGCAGGGGGCCGGGCCACTGGCCCTGGCACACTCCTAGGAGCAGGGCGACTCTCTCCAGACTCCTTACCAGTGCCCGGCAGGCCAGAGGGCCTGGGAGACTCAGGAGGGTGCAGAGGAAAAACACAGCCGGCCAGGAGAGCCACAGAGAGGGCTCCTGGGGAAACCGCGGCCAGGTCAGCAGTCCTCAGCTCCTGGAAGCAGCGCCGCTCTGCAGGCGTGAGGGGTCATTTAAAGCATTGATCCCTAAGAGGTCTCCCTGAACCTGAGATTGGGGGTAGGAGCAGAAAAGATACTTAGCGTGGCCTTTCACTTTGCTTATTCACAGACTCACAGACGCATGAAACCCTGGAGCTACCAGGAAGCAGGTCAGCCAGCCCGGCTCTCCACCTAAAGCAAACTTGGCAGATTTTTCAGCCGCCTGTGCTCTCCCCGTGACCATGAACTCAGTCCCTCAAGCCAGTCCCTTTGCATCTGCAGGTGACCCCATGTGTCACCCACCAAGGGCCACCCTGAGGGCACTGTCCAGGGCCGAGCCACGAGAGGCACACAGTGAAGAAAATGCAAAGGAGAAAGTTAGGAGCCCTGAGAAAATCACAGAGAAAATGTTCTCAGAGTTGAGAGAGAGGGAAATTCCTCTTGAATAGGTGACCAGAGCAGTGGACAGTGAAGGTCAGGGGTGAGGGCAGACATTTGGGGTGCAGAAAGGTTCAGAGTTCAGGAAGTGATATTTTATTATTATTACGATTATTTTTAGGGTTGCACCTGGAGGTTCCCAGGCTAGGGGTTGAATTAGAGCTGCAGCTGCCGGCCTGTGCCACAGCCACAGCAATGCGAGATCCGAGAAGCATCTTCGATGAGCCTGCATCCTCACGGTACCGGTGGGATTCTTAACCTGCTGAGCCACAACAGGAACTACCAGGAAGTGACAAGGTTGGAGAGTGGGGAGGTGGTTTCCAGGAGAGGGGGTGGTGGGCGGGTGAGCAGAGAGGGACAGCTTGGGGCTGGCTTGGTCCATGGAGGGGTGTTCATGGCTAGTGTGCACATTTGGGAGAGAGGAGCTTTGTTAGTACAGAGGCGAACACCAGACTTTAGAGGTCCTGGGTGTCCAAGGAAAGAAGGGGCTCAAGTGAAAGAAGCCGGGAGCTACCGAAGGCTTTTGAGCATCAGAGAGGCAGGGCTTTAGGCAGTGTGAGCTGGTATTCTCCTTCCCAGGGCCTGGAGGCCTGGATCTCCGGAGGGCCACTCAGACAACAGGATTTCAAGCGCTGCTGGGTTTGAGATGCTTTTCAAACAAGCAGTGACACTTTCTCCCAGGAGAGAATTAAGATTGGTTTGCTTTGGTTCATTTCTCTTTTCGAGTTGAGGATTTTGTACACAAGTCATTCTGCTCAGATGGGGTTAGGAAACCTCATCTTCAGTCGTTTTTGGCAGGAGGTTATTAAAAAGCACCCAGGTTGAAAAGCAAAGATACAGTGATGCCATCCCATCTCAGAGAGCCTGTCCTTTGCTGGGCACCTACTGTATACAGATCCGAGCTTGCCATGCTGCTGATGGCAGACTGGTGGCCTCCTCCATGTTTCGCCTCTATTGCTTCCTTCTCTTTCTTATTCCGGGAGCAGATTACTGCTGACCACCTTGTCCCCATCGTGGCACCACCACACCGAGGAGGCGGGACCCTTTGCAGGGTGCCTTGGGCCCCTGTTGGGAGGAGAGCAAAGATGACTGCTTGCCCTTAACACCCGAGGGGCTCTGGGGCAGAGCAATGAGCTCACTCCTTGTTCAGGCCTGAGTTCTGTTTTCCCCTGCCGGCACGGCTGTCTCTGCAGCAGGCTCGTAAAGAACTTGAACTTGATCCTCACACCCTGGTTCCTGCCTGGTGGCCGTGAGGGCCGAACCTGAGGAGCTGATGCTATGATTCTGCATAGCACCAAATCTTGCTTCCCACCAACTTTTTCCTCCCCCTCAGTGCAGACACTGACACTTAGGGTCACAGCGATACAATTTCAGTCATGGAGAAACTGGCTGCTCCCTTCCCCCTCCAGTAGGTAGGGTTCATTTTGAATTTGTATTAGACAAAAATGAATTTATTTCTCTCTTTTTAAGGGCATATGTGAGGATTTTTATGGTGAGCTATTGCCTGAACTCTAAAGAGTGAATTTCAGATAATAAACTCAGATGGTGGCTAGGGTCCCATTATGTGACGTCTCCCTGGTACCCCTTATAATTTTTACCACCACTGTTTAAATTATCCAGTTCAGGGAAATGTCATTGGTAAATCTCTTCTAGATTTTCATTTTTCTTAATTTTATCTAAATGTTCATTCTGTATTCACCCATTTATTTGATTTGATGATGAGTAGTTAAACAAAAAAATAGAAAAGTAGAAAGGGAATTCAGTAAAAGTCTCCCTCTTACCCTTTTCCCAGTTTCCTCTGTCCTTCCCCAGGCCAGTCTGTGTTACGATTTCCTTGTGTATCTTTCTCCTCTGTGGTGTTTTCATGGAAATAATCATCAAGGACTTCCTTCATCTAGTAGATACGGGTTCAGATTCAGAATAATGCCAAGCCTGTTCAAGCAAAATTTCCTAGGGGTAGTTGCCTTTCCATATTTGCCTGCCTGGAATACTGAGCCCTGATGCTGGATGTTGGGGAGCTCCCACCTGGTCCAGGTGTCTATAGATGTCCCTGATGTCCTTTAGCCCAGTCCTTTGTGATGATGGGCTGAAGATGCCCAAATGCACTCTCTGGAATGAGATTTAAATACCATCGCCTGCATGATCTTATAGGAAATGGATCATGCACAGACACTACAGTGAGTTCTGGTGCCGCGTTAGGAAGGATCTGGGGAAGATCCAGCATCTAGGTGGCTTGGGTTAAGGGAAGAGTCCCTGTGGGCTTAGCATCCTCTTCTCTGGGCCAGCATTTTTTGGTTCCTTGTGGTCTGATCTGGACTGAAATGCCCATCACTCATCCTAGACCTCTGGTTACTGACCATAGAGAAATCTTAGTCTATGCTTGCTTACCCTGGGACTGGCGTCTCCACAAATGCTGCGGCTGCTCATGGATCATGCAGATCCATGAATCATGGGTCACTGATTGCACAGCAGCACTGCTGCTGACCAGTCACGTGGGAGCGCCGCCTGGCTCACCGATCATGCATTTCAGTGGTGGTACTGGAGCTGCATTTCCTCAGTGAGAATCAGGATTCATCAGTCCTGGCAGCTCTGGCCTCTGCATGCTGGTTGCTGGGAAGGGTTATAAACCCTCTTTGGTGGGAAGAGTCTCTTCCTGATCAGAGTCTAAATTGAAAATGGAGCCTCCATTTGCAATACAGTGACGTGTCCAGTGCGGTATCATCAAACATCTCCCGAGCAACAGCAGCCTGGAACATTACTGTTTAACCCCTTCTTGCCCAATATTGTGTCGGTTTCACTTACAGAAGGATCTCCACGGTAAGTGAGGTAGGAGCAAGTCTGCACAAAGAGGACTGTAAATATCTTGATAGAGACGGCTGTATGAAATCAAACTGGATGGGGAAAACGGAGGTAGACAAACAGCTGGAGAAATGCACAGGCTCGAACCTACTGAAATACTAAGATGATATAAAAGATAATATTAAAGAAAAAGTTATCCATGGTTCTTTTACCTTATGCAACACTTTTTATTTTCCATAGTCCCTTTAGTCTTCTTGTCCACATACAATGCACATTTTTACGTAGCTGCAATCATATCACATATACTATTCAGTCTGTGTTTTCACTTAATATTATAAGCACTTGACATATTGCTCCAATCTTTCTTTTATGGCTGCAGAAATGCCATTGTGGTGATTCACAATACACTGCTTGCTTTTACCTATTGTTGCGATTTTATGTCTCCAGCTGCTTAGCGTTATGGACAATTTGGTAAAAAAACATCTTAGGATACTTAGCTTTGTGCTTTTGTTGATTTCCTTCGGAGCAATTTCAAGGAAGGAGATGACTTGCGCCAAAGGGTACAGACCTCTTCTGAGGAGCAGCCTTCCCTCTGGCACAAAACTAACTGTGTCGGGCAGAGCTCTGGGCCTCATACTGATCTTATTGGCTTGGTGCTCTAGGCCAGTAAATAACATGTCACCTGGCAACTGAGCAGAAGAGCTGAGGTTTATGAGGTCCTGAGGGAGACCTGTTACTGCCTAAGTTCTCTGCTTTTGACAGCAGAAGATACATGGGTGCCATTCCAGGGTGCATTTGCAAAGGTAGTTTATTTGTGGCTGTTGTATCTTTAAAGGCCTCTCAACAAGTGATTGGGAGCCAAAGCAAACTAGTATTGAGATCCCAGTTCTTGTATTGTGGCTGCAGGGGTGAGGGCTGCATGGTGTGTGGGGTGCAGGTCACTCTATTCTTGGTGCAAGGACACCACGGCCCTCATCAGGGGCACTGCCCATGGCACAGCCCTTGTGGCAGATGTCCAATTATGTGCAATCCAGATGTCAGTCAAGGCCCTTGGTGATTCTATTAAACTTGACCTAAACCCCAGTGCCAAGCCTTGTGAGAGCCTCAGATCTATAACCGTACTTCTGTGAGTGCCCACAATGATGTCATCACGCCTCGCTCAGCCTCCATGTCCTTCTGTCTGACTGTGTGCTCCACGTCAAATCCAGGAGCAAACCCACAAAAATTCACTTGCACCCAGGCCTTTGTGAGTTTGGTAACTTTACTGAAGATGGAGAGTCTTGGGGAGAAGACTCACCATAGGCTGTGCAGCCTTTAGCTTTCTTTTTACCCTCTCCCATCTCTCTCTGTTGACCTCATGAACCCTGGGCAACACACAACTGATTTCCCCTCTTTTTTTTTTTTTTGTCTCTCTAGGGCTGCACACTAGGCATATGGACGTTCCCAGGCTAGGGGTCAAATTGGAGCTGCAGCCGCCGACCTACACTAAAGCCACAGCAAGGTGGGATCCAAGTTGCATCTATGACCTACACCACAGCTCACGGTAACGCTGGATATTTAACCCGCTGAGCGAGGTCGGGAATCAAACCTGCATCCTCATGGATACTAGTCAGATTCATTTCCACTGAGCCACGATGGGAACTCTGATTTTCCCTTATCTTCTGAATAGTGTCTGCACATTCTGGCTCTTTCTGTGCCATCCAGGTAAATTCTTACCACTCCCTGAAAGGGCTTCTGCTAGATGCTATTTCTCCATCCTTTATCAGTATCATGCCCTTCCAGGAAGATAGAAGTGGGGAGTTTTATTTTGTTTGTATGTATTATGTATGTATGTATGTATGTATTTATTTTGCATTATAGCTGGTTTACAGATTTCTGTTTTGTTTTAGTTTTTTAAAAATGAGATAAAACTTCACATAATGAAGAGCTGTTTGCAGGGGACTTAGAGATATCATCTCATTCAGGCCTCCAGCTGACCTGACAGATGGTCAACCGGACAGGCATTATTATCACATTCTATTATACATGATATGTGTGTGTGTGTGTGTGTGTGTGTGTGTGTGTGTGTGTGTGTGTCTCATAGGCCACTCGGTGGATTATATGATGAGCTGGAACCGGAACCCTGACGTCTCCTGGGCTCAGTGAGTGGTCCTTTTCCTCATCGCACAGCCCGGCCATGTGTTTAGGCATCTCACCAAATGTTGTATATACACGCAATGGAATATTACTCAGCCACAAAAAGGAATGGAGACCTGGCACATGCTTCAATGTGGCTAGACCTCAAACACATACACTAAGTGAAAGAAGCAAGTTACAAAAGGCCACATAGCCTAAGATTCCATTTATATGAAATGTCTAGAAATCAGCTCCACAGAGACAGAAAACTGATGGTTGGAGGTGTGGGGGGAGGAAGAAATTGACTCCTGAATGGGTATGAGGCTCTCTTAGGGGCTGGTAAAAATGCCTTGGAACTCAATAGGGGTGACATTTATACCACATTGAAAATCTACTATGCGCCACTCAGTTGTAGACTTCAAAAATGTTCATTTTACGATAAGTGATTTTCCTTCGATTTTTTAAAAAAAGGAAAACTAAGCCAATAAAGAAAAGTCAGGAGTGAATTTCTTCTCCCTTTTTGCTCTCTACTTCCTTGAGTGGTTCCTCGATGTTGCCTCCCTGGATAGAATCAGGTCTCAATTCTGTTGCTTATCAGCTGTGGGGCCTTGAGGAGTGTATGCCTCTCTCTGGACGTCAGCTTCGCTATCTGCAAGATGAGGAGATGGACTCAGATTTTATCCTCAGTGCCCCCTGCCCCGGGTCAGCCTTCTGAGATCTGGAGGGCAGAAATTACTGACGGGAGGGAGGCATCACTGAGTTTCTTTTGAACCTTTCTCTTCTCGGCTAGTCGAGTGCAGTGACTTTTAATTTCCTCTGTCCCCGGGCACCAGGGAAATAGTCACAGAGATAACAGCCTCGGTCCCTGACCTGGCTGGCATGCTGGGGCTCCCACCACGCTTCGCTGAGCTACGTGAGCCCCTTGGTAATCCTGTTAAGCCGCTAGGGCGGTGAGTCATTTCCATACCACCCAACACCTTCCTGTCGTGTCCTGGCAAGGAGAGGCGCTCCAGCCAGAATGTTACGACTTGACCTGCAGCAACATTCTGAACATAAATGGGAGTTTTAATTGGGTTGTGACTTGGAAACCCATCATGCCTGAATTAGAGTTTAGAACAGCTCAAACTGTGCTCATCTGTTCACTTGCCACCCCTTCTCTGAGCCCCTGTGACGTCCCAGGCACTGTGCTGAGCCTCAGGAAGGCATAGCTATGCCACAGCCTCTGTCTTCAAGGAATTCAGTGTCCCCTGGGAGAGACAGACTTGTAAACAGGAGGGAAATGGAGCAGTCCAAGGGCAAGGGCAAGGGCAAGTGGCAGGGTGGGAGAACGTGTAAAAGAGGACGAAGTCCAGAGGAGAGAAGCGTTACCCCTGTGGGTGGAGGGAGAAGGGCTGGGGTGGAAGGTCAAGGAAGATCATTACTGAGGAGGGGACACTAGCCTGGTCTTGGAAGGATGATGCGGGCTTCCTTGTTCCAGCAGTGCTCCAGTGGAGGGTGATGTTTACAGTGGGCTGCCTGAGCGGGGAGACTTGTTTTGTCGTTTAGAATCACCAGTGCAAGGAGCCAATAAAAACAAGGCTAAATTTTAGTTGGTTTTATTACAGATTTTACATTTTTTTTTTTTTTGACAGCGCCATGGCATGCAGAAGTTCCCAGACCAGAGATTGAACTTGCACCACAGCAGTAACCAGAGCCACGGCAGTGACAGCACTGGATCCATAACCTGAGCCACCAGGGAACTCCTATTATTGATTTTATTATTTATTTATTTATTTGTGTGTTTGTTTATTTATTTATTTATCTTCTGTCTGTTTTTAGGGGCACACCTACAGCATAGGGAAGTTCCTATGCTAGAGGCTGAATCAGAGCTGCAGCTGACAGTCTGTATCACCTATACCACAGCCACAAAACGCCAGATCTGAGCCACATCTGCAAACTACACCACAGCTCACGGTGATGCTGGATCCTTAACCCACTGAGCGAGGCCAGGGATCGAATCCGCATCCTCAAGGATACCAGTTGGGTTCATTACCACTGAGCCACAATGCGAACTCCTCCTATTACTGATTTTAAATTCCTGCAAACAATGTAGCTCCTTATTGCCTAGTCTGTGCCAGATTGTTCTTTCCCCCAATACTACCAGCCATGGAAGATGGGGAAGGACATTCGAAACTGGGAATAGCGTGGGCCCAAAGCCCCCAAGTGTGGGACTTCAGGATGTATTAATGGAACGGCAAGCAATTTGGCAGGATGGGACATGGGATATTTGGAGAAGGAGAGCTGGAGAAGAACTGGAAACGAGGCCTCTTTCCTTGAGGCTTCAAGTTACTGTGTTACATCTGGGCTTTATCCTAGAAGGCAATGGGGAGCCATAGAGGGTGGTAAGCAGGATCATGGTGTAATCGCATCTGTTGTTGATGCAGCACTTTGACAGTCTATAGGATAGGATGGGGATGAGCATGGAGGAAGGAGACTGGCCAGGAAGCCCTCCCCATTGTCTGAAGAGAGAAGATGAGGGGTATGGCAAAGCTGGCCCATGAAGAGGAAAGATGGGCTCAAGGGATATGTGGAAATTAAATTCCAAAGGCTTAGGGTGTGATTGGAGGTATGGATGGGAGAAGGAAGGACTAAATGATGACTCTCTGCTCTTGCAAATGTCAGATCTGGAGGGAGGTTCAGGAACACCCACCAGTTGGTACCTACCGCTCAAGATCATGAGTCGGTGGCAGAGTCAGTGGGAGCCCAGTCTCCCCAAGCTCCACCAGCCCGCGGGGTTCTCTCCTACTGTGGCTGCCCTCCTGCTGCCTTGATCCAGCCCTTCAACCCCTCCGCTGGCCAAGCGGTGCACCGGACAGGCCTATGTTCTCACCTTGAATTTGTCCCCCAAACCAAGTGACCTTCAGTAAGCCTCTCCCTTCTTTGTGTCTCTTTCTTCTTATCCTTCGAAGAAAGGTCTGCAAATGAGGGCTCTCTCCGTATTTTCCCTCTTGCTTTCTGGATTTTGATGTTTTATTTTGCTACGGTGCCTGGCCTTTTCCTCTTGGTTTACATTAAGCCCACTTCACTCATTAATACTATCTGCCTGGACTTGAGGGTTTTTGTGTCTGGGAGTCTCTGCCCCGGACCTCCTCCCAAGCTTCTCCATCTTGTCTCCAGCGACTGGGCTTGTCTGGATAGACGACACGGTTTTCCAAAGCTGTATATCCATCGCTGGCTCAGAAAAGCCTTTCCCTGTATCTCTTTTTCCCTGAGTCTTGCTGGGTTCTCTGCTCTGAGAGCAAAGTCATCGAATGCGGGGGTGGGGGTGGGGGGGTGGATCTGTCACTGTGTCTGCTGGACCCAGGCGTGACTCTGATCAAGCTTGTTCAGGACGAGGCAGCTTTGGGGACTGTGATCTGTGAGGACAAGGGGCTCCTTGTGGACAAGCTCAAATTGCCTGTTCTTTTGGGGCCTGGCAGGGAGTGAGGTGACATGGAGGCAGATCTCTAGGAGAGAAAGTGGCTCCAGTGGGCTTCCCCATTCAACTCCCCACCTGCTCCTTCCTGCCCCTCCCTTCCCAAGTGGCAGGAGATGAGAGACTGGGAATTTCCGGGGAGTCGTGGGGATTCTCAGAGGCCCTGGACCACCCTTCCTGCCAAGGCAGAATCCCTGCTGTGGCTTTCCTGTCCTTTAGTCTCTTAGCCTCACCTGAACACTTCATCCACTTCAGGTGTGACTGGGGCATCTTGTCCTATCCTAGTTGAGAACTGTCTTCCAGATAGTGATGAAAATGCCTTCATGTAACTCCCAGTGACTGGGCCTCTGACAAGACATTCTTTTGAGTGCATGAAAAAAAGAGATTATATATTCAACTCCCATCCCACTCCTTTCTCTTCTGCAGGCTATCACTTCTCTTTTGTCATGTAGTTGCCATACTCTGAGGATGTGGTGCCTCCATAAACCAAAGATTCCAGATAGGGGTTAACTAACTTCTGTAACAAACAAACAAACTGGAAATGCTAATGGCCTAACACAAAGGAAGTGTACTTCTCCTTCTTCATCTATAAGGAAGTGTACTTCTCCTTCTTCATCTATAAGTGGTCAGTGGGTTGTCCTCTTATTTTGTCTTTTTTTCTTTTTTTCACTGCACCCAAGGCTAGGGGTCAAATTGAAGTGGCAGCTGTGGGCCTACACCACAGCTCACAGCAATTTCGTATCCTTAACCCACTGAGCGAGGCCAGGGATCGAACCTGCGTCCTCATGGATACTAGTCAGGTTCATAACCCACTGAGCCACAATGGTAACTCCTCTGGGTTGTCTTTTTTCACATGGTGATTCAGGTCCCAGGTCCCTGCTGGCTGGGTTCTCCTGCGTCCCCTGCTGGGAACAGAGGTGGGAAGGTGGAGCAGGCACAGAAGCCCTGCCTGGAAGGGACATCAAGCCGTCCACTCTCATTCCACTGGTGAGAACTAGACATGTAGTTTCATCTCATACTCATGTGAACTGGAGAATGCAGTCCCTGACTGTTCTGCTGCCTCTTGGAGACCTATTTACACAGGAGGAGTGGGGAGGGGACACCTGGAGGGCAGCAGACAGACATCTCAGCTACACCTAAGTCACTCGCCTGTCTCTCACGTCTGAACTGCCAACTGGAGGGGACGTGTCAGGGGCTGAGAATGGGGCCCCCTTTTGTTTCTAATTGGTAAGCAGTTTTTTTTCTCAATTTCAGTTCTGCAAACACCCCTTTGGAGATTTTGCCTATATCTGCATAACACCTGTCCTATAATTGACTTAATATTCTCTTTAAATCAATTCACTTTTTTAATGTAGCTTCAGCTGAATAATATATCTAGGAAATCATGGTTTTGATGTGCTAATTAAATTTTTCCTAATATACCCCCAAATAAATTTATACTTCCTCCAATAAAACATTTGCATATCAACCACCCCAAATATTTGCACAGAATATAGGTAGTATGCATTGCGCATTTGGGGAAATGTGACGATTGAGTCTGTATAAAGCCCTCCATGATCTGGCCTTGGTCTTCTCTGTTCTCACATTCTTCCCCTTCACAACTCTCCATGATCATGGGTCCATTGTTTCCTCAAACCTGCCAGGCTCATTCCTACCCTAGGGCCTTTGCAGTGGCTGTCTCTGCGGGGAACAGTCTCCCCACATCTGCACATGCCTGGCTCTTTATTTAGACATTGTCCTAGCTCAGATGACTCTTCCACAGGGAACCACCCAGTAAAGCTCTTTCACAGCCCACTCCATCCAACCCTGCACAGTCGCTCCTTGTTTCAGGCCTTCAAACCCCTTTTCAAGATCTGACATGGTCTGTTTATCTCTTCGCTCATTTATTTACTGTTTCTCTGTGCCTAGTAAAATGTAAACTCTGGAGAGTTCCTGTTATGGCGCAGCAAAAGTGAATCTGACTAGCATCAATGAGAATGTGGGTTCGATCCCTGGTCTTGCTCAGTGGGTCAAGGATCTAGTGTTGCTGTGAGCTGTGGTGTTAGTCTCAGATGCTGGTCGGATCTGGTGTTTCTGTGGCTATGGCATAGGATGGTACCTACAGCTTCGATTCGACCTAAAAAGAAAAAAAAAGGGGAATCTCTGTAAATGCAGGAATTTTTTTTTTCTATTCTATTCCATTTTCTCAGCACGTAGTCCTGGGTGAGGCACATAAAACATGCTCCATAAATATTTGCTCCATGAATAAAAACTGTAGAAAAGGCCACATAGGCCACTAGTAAAATGAGGATTAAAATACAGTTTAATCAACTGGTTGATAGTTCCTGATACAGCTCTAGCCAGCTGCTGGAAGGGCAGCTTGGAAGTAAGACCACCATGGGTCTCCAACTCCATCCTTGCAGTTCACAGATACCCTGGTCACCTGACTTGTCCACCCAGCCACAGAGAGAGAAGTTGGACAAAGGAGAGCTGAGGGTCAGACCCACCCTTAGAAGACACTTGCAAGAAGGAGGCAAGAGGGGAGGAGAGAACAGGCCAAGGGCCAACCATTCGTGCTCAGAGCCATGAGCAGCCATGAAGGCCGAGAGTGCCTGCCCACTGGACCACAGCTGGATCGACTCCTGCCCCTCTTCCTTGAGGGAGTGCTGGTGGTGGTGGGAGGGGGCTCGAGATGGAGGTGGTGTGTAGGCAAGGGATGTCCAAAACCCTGAAAGTCTCCAAGCCGCACCCTTAAATGGGACCTGGGATCTGGGAAGGGGAGTGAGGTCTCTTTCCTTGTGAATGGGGTGGTCGTGGATATCCTTGCCAAAGGGATTGGTCCACAAAAGAAACTTGAGGGAAAAGGCCAATGTGCCCCATCTCCTCCTCTCTTCAGAAATACATTTGTCAGGGATGCTGTGAGGCACCTGCCTGACCCCTCTTCGGAACCAAGGCGCTCATCCCTGTCATGCAGTACCGCTGGGTCACGCCTTAGTCTCTTCCCAGGAATTGTCCTGAGTCAAAGGGAGGCACCTTATTCACAGTAACACTCCTACCCTGGGGACAGTTTATTCAATGTCTAGATGACATAAGGTACAAAAGCCTGGCCCCTTGCCTTGACTGAGGACAATTCTGAATGGCACAGGCCAGTTCTAGACCAACGTTGCCTGCTGTCCAATCCTTTCCTCTATCTAATCCTACTTCCTTCACATTCCCAATTAACTTCTTGCCCACAAAAATCTCAGAGTCTTTTCCCAGGGAACTCTAGGATAACATGAGTCAGACCCTAGTTAGCTCTGTCCTCCACACTCAGTTGCCATATTGCCTGAGTGTGAACTAATTTCTCACCAAGACTTTTATTAGATTTGCTTCCTGTACTTGAAGTTGAGACAAGTCATATCCAAATAAATGACATGTGGGTGCACCCAAAAGAATGGTGGCTCATTCCTTTAAAACTCCTTAAGACAATAAAGGTTAAAATGAAAGGAAGGCAATAAAAATAGCTCAAGGAAAGTAATATTTCTAGAGTTGTTGACATTTTTCAAATCTGTTTCACATGAAGTATGGGACCCTATATATAGGTTGCCCCCTTTGCTTGGCACTACTTGTCCCCCTGCACCCTCCATGTACTCAGGGAAGAACCCTTGTATCTCTTACCTCAGGTAGTTTTCTCAGATACCCTCAGCTCTGTCACACTGGGGCTGGGCTCTATCACGACCTCACTACACTCAATGCACAGGAGTCCCACTGCCACAGCTCCAGTGCCCAGGACCAGACAGGACAGGACCTTGTAATCTTGTCTCCTCTCATTGTGTCTAGTTTGGGATGTTGAGTCAGATCTTAGATCCCAGTGGCTTCCTGTGGATACCACCAGGAAGTCCAGGAAAGCTTATTCTCCATGGGGTGAAGTTTGGCTATCAAGGGACCGGTAACTGTTACACTTTCACGCGTCCTCTGTCCCCTCCCTAGTCCAACAATGGACACCTAAGGGAGGGTCCATCCATCCTACCTAAAGACATCTCACAAACGACATTAGCTGCATCATCTGGTGATGCTATGGCTAGTATGGCATTCATTTTCTTGGATTTGTTTCCCTTCCTATATACCTCCCTTACCTTTTCTCCTCTTGCTTCCCAGGGATTATAATCCCCCAAGAAACATCAGCATATGAGCTTTATGTAAGTTTTGCTTCACATATTTCTTCGTAGACAATCAGGATGAAGAAATGGGCTTTGACTTATTTGACTGATGTCCAGGAAAAGTCATTCTATGGGGGTAGGAATTATTACTGTCATTTTTTCAGATGAGTAGAGGTAAAGTGACCTATCCAAGACCAAAGCTACACAGTAAGTGGCAGATCAGGACTCAGTCTACCTGTTCTGTCTCCACACTGGGAGTTTTTCTTACACTTGAATGTAAATTTCCAACAAGAGTTACAAGAATCAGTTAACAATTTCCTTTTTTTCTTTTTCTTTCTTTTTTGTTAGATTTTTAGGGCTGCACCTGCAGCATATGGAGGTTCCCAGGCTAGGGATTGAATCGGAGCTGTAGCTGCTGACCTACACCACAGCCACAGTAATATCAGATCTGAGCCGTATCTGTGACCTACACCACTGCCAACGGCAACACTGGATCCTTAACCCACTGAGCAAGGCCAGGGATCGAACCTGTGTCCTCAAGGATACTAGTCGAGTTCATTACCACTGAGCCACAACAGGAACTCCAACAATTTCTCTTCTTGAAAAGATGGTTTGTAGGGAGGGAGGTAGGGTGGTCATCACCAGAAAGTAGATTGAAGAGCCTCCGGCAAAGAGGTAGATGAACTGAGGTGAGAGCCCCATAGACTCTGTCTAACTTTCACTTCCACATGTTCAAGATCCAGCAAGTACTGTTAGGGCTGCTGTTGCCAGGTAAGTTAGTTCCCAGGGCTGCCTTAGCAAGTTACCACAACCTGGGTGACCTAACAGCAGATATGTATTCTTTCAGAGTCCTGGAGGTCAGAAGTCTCAAAACAAGATATTGTTGGGGCCGGGCTCCTTCTGGGGGCCTATGGGGGACCTCTCCCTCGCCTCTTACAGCTGCTGCTGTTTGTGATCCCCAGCTTGTTGGTTGCATAGCATCTCTCTCTGCTCAGTCTTCATTCATATGACTTTTCTCTTGTGTGTCTGTGTTATCTCCCTCTGCCTTTCTCTCACAAGGACACTTGTGATGGCATTTAGGGCCCTCATGGATAATCCAGGGCAATTGCATAGCAATATGCTTAATTTGACTACATCTGCAAAGACTCTTTTTCTAAAAAGGTAACACCGATAAATTCCAGGCATTAGGATTTGTTTTGAGTGGCCATTATTCAACCTACTATACTATGTAATAGGCCACTTTGCCTGGAAACATTGGTGTGTTCTTAAAAATGCTTAAAACCAGGTCTGAGGGCTCCTTCCCATTTCACCATCTGTCTTATCAGATGGAGCAATGGAGGTGTAGTATGGGTGGTAGAGGAGGATGGAAGTGCGCTTTCTGTGTATTTAGCATTGAGTTAGAAGGGGCACCAGAGAGGAATTTGCCCTGCCCCAGCTTCCCAGCTTCAGGTATGGGAAGAGGGCTTTCAGGTCTTGTCAAGATGGTGCCACAATTATTCTACTCCTGGGGTCATGAAGGACACTGGGCTGTATTGCTTGGGTTTGAATTTTCAGTTGCCATCAATCACCCTGATCCAGTGTTTATATTTTGCAAAACTATCTCATGGCAAGTTTTGGAGGAAAGACTCCTCCTAATCACAAATATTTGCAGTACTTGACCTTCTTGCACTTTGGCCAGTGATGTTGAAAATGGGTCATGTGCTGCCCCGAGGAAACCTCCAGACGTGCCTGTTTGCCTGTTTGGACAGTTTACCAGCAAAGCCGTCTTCTTGGGGCTCTTTTAGGGAGGACAGAGATGCTGAAAGGAAAGAACATGCCCTGCCAGACTGAGGGCCAAATGCCATACAAAGACAGCTTTTTTTTTTCTTTTTGGTCTTTTCTAGGGCATATGGAGGTTCCCAGGCTAGGGGTCTAACAGCAGCTGTAGCCGCTGGCCTTCGCCACAGCCATAGCAACGCAGGATCCGAGTCGCGTCTGCAACCTACACCACAGCTCACGGCAACGCCAGATCCTTAACCCACTGAGCAAGGCCAGGGATTGAACCTGCAACCTCATGGTTCCTAGTCGGATTCGTTAACCACTGAGCCAAGAAAAAGAAACTCTTTTCAAATCCCAGCTTCCTTCTTTTGTTTATGCTTAAGCAGGTTCCTCTTCATTGTCTTCAGGGGCTTTGCTTAATTTTATTATCTCTTTCTTCCAGTTCTCTATCCAATTTCCAAGTCCTTGCTTCCAGAATCAATATCGTTTCCAATTTCTAGAAAATTGAGGCATCTAATTTCCTCCCATGATCCCACACCTGCAAACCTATCTTCATACAGGCCCTTGCCTCCTTCTCTCACTCTTAAAACCCTTTAAAGTTAGGTGCTCCACTAACATGGAGAGTTAGCCTTTACATTCTCCAGGACTTTATCATCAGTTAGTCCCCCTCTTTTTAATAACAGCCTCATTAAGACATAATGCACATATTGTAACCCCCCTTTTAAAGTATAAAATTCAGTGTTTTCTAGTGTCCTGATTAGGCCGTTTTGTGTTAAGCCCCGCTGTCTAATTTTAGAATATTTTCATCATCATATTTAGAAACCCTGGTACCCATTAGCAGTCTATTTCATTCCCATTCTCGCTCTCCCATTCTGTCTTTCTTTTTTCTGCCTTGCTCTTTTTTTTTTTTTTAGGGCTGTACTTTCAACCTATGGAAGTTCCCAGGCTAAGGCTCAAACTGGAGCTGCAGCTGCCAGCCTCTTCCACAGCCGCAACAATGCTAGATCTTAGCCACATCTTCAACCTACACCACAGCTCATGGCAATGGCAGATCCTTAACCCACTGAGGGAGGCCCGGAATCAAACCCACATCCTCATGGATACTAGTTGGGTTTGTAACCCGCTGAGCCACAATGGGAACTCCTCCCATTCTCATTATTTCTGATTCACAACTTTATTCCATTTATCTGTATGTCTTGTTTACTTCAGTGAGCACTATTTTGATTACTGTAGCTTGGTAGGAAGTTTTGAAATTGAGACGTGAGTTCTCCAGCTTTGCTGTTGTTCAAGATCATTTGGTAATTCTGAGTCTTTTGTGTTTCCATCTGATTATTAGGATTAACTTTCAATTTCTACAAAAAAACAGAGCTAGGATTTTGACAGAGGTTGCACTATATCTGTAGATCTGTTGGGGGAGTGTTGCCACCTTAATATTCATTCAGTCTTTGATTCATGAATGTGGGATGTCTTACCATTTATTTAAATCTTCTTTAACTTCTTTTAACAATGTGTTTTAGTTTTCAATAAAGAAAACAAGTTTTGTACTCCTTTTGATAAATTTATTCTTAAGGATTTTATTATCTTTAATATTATTCTAAATGAAATTATTTTCTTAATTTCATTTTTAGATTTTTCATTACTAGTGTCTAAAAATATAATTGATTTTTATATATAGATTTTGTATCCTGCAACTTTACTGAACTTGTTATTAATTTTAAAAGTATTTTGGTGGGAGTTCCTGCTGCAGCACAGTGGATTACAAATCCAACTGCAGTGGCTTGAGTGGCTATGGAGATGTGGTTTGATCCCTGGCCTGGTGCAGTGGGTTAAAGGATCCAGTGTGGCCACAGCTGTGGCATAGGTTTCAATCCCTGGCCCAGGAACTTCCATATGCCATGGTTGAGGCCATAAAAACAACAACAACAAATTTTTTTTTTTTTGTGGATTACGTATATTTTCCTATATACAAGATTATGTCATATATAACTAGAAGAGTTTTACGTCTTCCTTCTCAATCTGGGGATGTATTACTATTTTTTTTTTCTTGCCTAATTGCCCTGGCTGAAATCTCTAGTGCGATACTGACTACATGTGGTGACTGGATGTTCTTGTCTTGTTAAACATCTTAGGGAGACAGATTTCAGTCTTTGACCGGTAAGTTTAACATTAGCTATGGGTTTCCACAGATGTCCTTTATTAGACTGAGGAAGATTCCTTCTATTCCTAACTTGTTGGGTGTTTTTCTTTTTTTTAAAAAAAAGTCATGAAAAGGTGTTGGATTTTGCCAAATACCTTTTCTATGTGTGCTGAGATGACCATTTTTTGCTTCTTAAGCTATTAATAGTACGCTTTGATTTTCATATGTTGAGTCAGCTGTCAATCCCTGGGATGAATCTCACTTGGTGATGGTGTATAATCCTTTTTGTGTATTGCTAGACTCCCTCTTTCTCTTATATATTCCATACTTTTTCTATTGATTTCTTTCCTTTACCTGATAAACATACTCAAGTTTCTTTCTTAATAACAGAGAACAAAACAAACTTACCTCATGGACGCTATGCCCCCAAGCTACTGCCTTATCTTTCTTCTTCCATTTTTATTCATATTTTGGAAAGGCTTGTCCTCTTTCTGGCTTAATGCTGATGGGTAACAATCATAAGGGAAACTGCTTTCATTAAAATCACGAAAGGCTTTCTAGGAGTTCGCTCGTAAGGAAGGGGTTAAGTATCTGGCATTGTCACTGTAATGGCTTGGGGTGATGCTCTGGTGGGTTTGATCCCTGGCCCAGAAATTTCCACGTGCCGTGGATATGGCCAAAAAACCCAAAAGATCACAAAGGACTTTCTAATTACTGAAGTCCTTGAACACTTTTCAGCCCTTATTTTTTGGACTTAAATATCACTCCAGTTTCTCTCCTTCCTTCCTCTTTGAAACTTTCAAACTCCAGGTTCCCTTCCTTCCTTCCTTCCTTCCTTCCTTCCTTCCTTCCTTCCTTCCTTCCTTTTTCCTTTCTTTTTGATTATAGCTTCCTGCTCTCCTTTGTGCGCTCTTTTCCCCATGCTTATAAAATATTGGTATTCCTGGAGTTCCTGTTGTGGCGCAGTGGATAACGAATTCGACTAGGAACCATGAGGTTGCAGGTTCGATCCCTGGCCTTGGCCAGTAGGTTAAGGATCCAGCATTGCCGTGAGCTGTGGTGTAGTTCGCAGACGCGGCTCAGATCCTGTGTTGCTGTGGCTGTAGCATAAGCCAGCAGCTACAGCTCTGATTCGACCCCTAACCTGGGAACCTTCATATGCCACGGGTGCAGCCCTAAAATAACAAAAAGGCAAAAAATAAAATAAAATATTGGTATTCCTTAAGTGTCTGTCTTTAGCGCATTTCTCTTCTCACTTTCTACCTTGTCTGGGAAATCTAATAAACACTCTCACTTTTTTTTTTTGCCTTTTTGCCTTATCTAGGGCCGCAGGCTAGGGGTCTAACAGGAGCTGTAGCTGCTGGCCTTCACCACAGCCACAGCAATGCTGGATTCTTAACCCACTGAGCAAGGCCAGGGATTGAACCCACAACCTCATGGTTCCTCGTCGGATTCGTTAACCACTGAGCCACGACGGGAACTCCAACACTCTCACTTTTATTATCATCTGTATCCTGATGAGGACTAAATTATTACCTTTTCTCAGATCCAGCCAGGTATATTCAAACACCTTCTGGACCCTACCGCTTCTTGAAAATCCTACAGGATTGTCAAATATAAGAAGTCAAAACAAAACTTTGAAGCCTTCTTATCCTGCCCAACTTGGCCTTCTTCCAGCTTGTGGCAAACCTCTGGAAAATTTAAACAGCTTCCTAGATGAGGTAAGAATTGCCCTCACTTACCAAGGCAGATTGGCAGTCCTGCCTTTTCATTGGTGTGAGGCGCTGCTGTGCACCAGAAAGAGAGAATTCAGCATTTTACCCTGCTTTCAGAGAGTTTTCAGTATTAAGTATGAAACAGAAACAGAGCTGACTATATTACAAGGTAGGTTAAGAATAGTTTAGAAGGAAAAAAAAAAGAGGGAGAGAGAGAATAATAATAGGAAATCAAAGGAGAATGAGCTGGGTTCTGCCTGGGAAGTTAGCAGAATGGTAGAATGCTTGGCCACGGTGACTTCTGAATTGGCAAATGAAGGTGAGTGGGACTTAGATGTGGCAGAGGGGCTAAGAATTGGTTGGGGTGTCGTGGGGTATAAAGCCAGGACATGCAAGAAGGAGTGTGTGGTTTGAGGTGTTTGGAGGAAGATTAGAGAAAAGTAGGAGGTGTCCAGGTGAGCACCAGAATTTGCAATGTCTTGAATGCCACCATGGAGAATTTGAGATTTTATTCTTTAGACAAGAGAGACTCGTTGAATCTGTTAAGCAGAGGTCTGAGCCATATTTTAGGAGTACTCAGAGTCCTACACATCTAATGTTTATATGCATTTAAACTAATATATATATGATGGATAAACAATAACTTTCTACTATATAGAACAGGGAAGTATTTTCAACATCCTACGATAAGCCATAATGGAAAAGAATATGAAAAAGTGTATATTATATGTATAACTGAATCATTGTAAATCAACTGTACTTCAATAAAATAAATTTTAAAACAAATAAAGTTTACAAGCACTTAAAAAATTATTCTTGGGCCCCTCAGAGTCAGTGATACGGAAAAGGCCTTGAGAGGGCATCCGTCCTTGTTTTTTCTCTGGAAGGTGTGGTTCTTATATTTAAAAACAAGACAATAATGAAGCAGCGTCAGACATTAGCCAGGGAAAGATTGGCCGTCTCTGCCCAGGGGCTCTTCCTCCCCACACTCCTCTGGCACTGTGTCCTACAATGCCACTGAAATGTGTGTCACTGTGTCCTGAAGGCAGTAGGAAATACACATTAAACAAACAGGAACAAAAGAGACCCCAAGGAAAACCCACCAACAGCCATGCATGGCAGGTGTACAGACTCTTCCTCGATCTGCATCACCCACTGCCCCGCCCCCTACAGTAGTGTTGCTGAGGTTGACGTGGAAGCTGAACAGAGAGGGGCTTCCTCGGGGGATAGAACATAAAACTCTTCTTGTGCTTCATGACCTGCTCCGGGGCTCTCTCTTCCTAAAGACTCTCAACTCTTCTCCAGTAGGAAGAAATCTCTTCCTCCTCAGCTTTCACATGGTACTCTGATATTGGTGGTTTTCTCGTGGCATTTGTTTCCAGGGTGCCTGTGAAGTCCAAGAACAGGAGAGTTTCATCCACCCACTGCTGTATTTTCCAAGGTGTTCAGGCTCTTGAGGGCAGTGACCTGCCAAATGTGGGCAGTCGGGGGAGATGTAAAGAACAATCTTTTGGAGAGTGGGAAGAAAGTAATAGAACTTCGTTTATACTTATTTCTAGTTCAAGATAAGCAATCTATCAAGCTTTATTATTCTTTAATATAGAGATTGACAGGAGTATGTACATTCAAAATATAAATAAGTAAATAATGAATGAGGCATGCTCAAAAATATTTTGTGTGGGGAGTTCCCATCGTAGCTCAGTGGCTGATGAACCCGACTAACATCCATGAGGACTTGGATTCTATCCCTGGCCTCATTCAGTGGGTTAAGGATCCGGCATTGCTGTGAGCTGTGGTGTAGGTCGCAGACACTGCTTGGATCTTGTGTTGCTGTGGCTTTGTTGTAGGCTAGTGTCTACAGCTCCGATTGGACCCCTAGTCTGGGAAGCTCCATATGCCACAGGTGTGGTCCTAAAATATTTATAGTTGTTGTTGCAGTCGCTGTTGAGATTTGATTAAAAAATGTTTGGTAACCCCAGCTCTAAGTGCTGGATCAATGATTGTTGCATGAAGTAACTCTAAAGTATTTGGCGATGAATAGGAAACTTCACTGCCAAAGAAGAAGCTGGGTCATTAATTTATCCATTTATTCTTGCCAACAAATACAAACATTATATAGTGCCTTTTAGGTACCAGGCAATGCACTAAGCTCTCTGGGATATTTTGTTGTTCAAAGATCAATATGTGCAAATACTTTGAAGAAGTTTTAACTGCACATAATACAATAGAATGTGAGCAAGTTTACAGGGGTGCATATGAAGAAATGGGCACTTTGAGTGTCTCCTTAAAGATATTTAAAAAGTTCATGCATTGGCCCAGCAAGCCCAGTTCTGAAATTTTTTCTAAAGTACAATTGAGGATTTGTGCAAATTTTTAGTGACAAGAATGATTATCACAGCATTATTTCTAATACAGAAATATCAGAGACAAACAAAACTTGCAACAATATGGGATAGCTTACATAATAAATGTTATATCCATTCAATGGAACACAACCAACCATTACAACTGATATGTAGATACATATTAAATTACATTGAAAGCTATCTACAACATTTTAAAATTAAAATGGCTTATATAGCATTAAGTAATACATAATTACCCTGTTAATATACATGGCCATAGGGAAAGATTTAGGTGGAGTGTGCTAAGACACTTCAGTTTTAGTTTTTAAATCAACAGACAGTGAAGTACAGCTGTATGAGTTTTAACTAGGTATACATTTTTGTTATCATCACAACAATCAGGACAGCCAGACCTTTCACTTAAAAAAAAAGAAAAAAAGCCAAAAACACTTTTGGTGCCCTTTGGAGTTAAACCCAAATCCCTGCCAACCACCAATAGGTTCTCTGTTGCTATAATTTTGACTTTTCTAGAATGTCATATAAATGGAGTCACACAGCGTATAACTTAAAAACCAACTTCTTTCACTCAGTATAATGCCTTTCCGATACGACACTAATAATTCCTTTCCTTTTATTGTGAGTAGTATTCTCTGGTGTGGCTGTATCACAGTTGTTTGCTCATTCATCTGTTGAAGAATGATTTTTTTTTTTTTCACTTTGGGGGTAAAGCTTCTACAAACACTTGTGTACATTTTTTTTACTTTATAAAAACCTACCAAACTGTTCACAGATGGTTTTACTTTTCTACTTTCTCACCAGCAATGCATGAGAATACTACTTGCTCTGCATTCTTGTCTCCACTTGGTATTGTTAATCTTTTTCCTATTTTTCTTCCTATTTTAGCCATTTTAATAAGTAGGTAGTGGTCTCTCATCATAGCTTTCATTTTCATTTCCTAATGGCTAACGATGTTGAACATCTTTGGTGTTTAGTTTCCATCTCTAGATCCTCTATGATGAAATATATATTCGAGTCTCTTGCCCATTTTAAAAAATTGGAATGTGTGTTTTCTTCTGGTTGAGTTTTGAGGGTGTTTTTAAAAAATATATTCTAGATATAAATCATTTGTCAGATATGTGATTTGCAACTATCTTTTCCCAGCTCTTACTATTTTCACTCTGTTAATATTATCTTTCATAGAGAGAAAGTTTTTAACTTTTATGACATCTGATTAGTTTAACAGCTTTTTTCTTTTGTATATTGTAGCTTTTTTGTGTGTGTTTTAACTAAGATATTTTTGCCTAAACTTAGGTAGAGATTTCATTTTATTTCATCTCTAATGTTTTTTGGCTTTACATTTTATATTTATATCTGATATTCATTTTAAGTTAGAACATGTGAGAGTTTGTTTGAAGTGGTTCATATATTTACATATAGACATTCAATGGCCCCAACATAGTTTTATTTATTTATTTATTTATTTATTTATTTATTTATTTATTGTTTTTTAGGGCTGCATATAGAAGTTCCCAGGATAGAGATCAAATCAGAGCCACAGCTGCCAGCCTATGCCACAACCACAGCAATGTGGAATCTGAGCCACATCGCTCTCAGCAACACCAGAACCCCAACACACTGAGCAAGGCCAGGGATTGAACCCCAGTCCTCATGGATACTAGTCAGATTTTTTCAGTTGCACCACAACGGGAACTCTCCAATATGACTTTTTGATAATAAATTAAATTTCTTTTGCATCTTTGTAAAACATCAACTGGCCATACTTATGTGAGTCTATGTATGGACCCTCTATTCTGTTGCAATGACATCTGTGTCTATCGTTTTGGGAAAACCACACTGTCTGATTACTTGACAGTAGGTCCTTTAACTAGGTAGGGTGAAACCTTAAATCTTATTCTTCTTTTTCAATTTTGTTTTAGTTATCCTAGTTCCTTCGCCTTTCTATATAAACCTTAGAATCAGCTTCTTTGTATCTACCCTCCCCCCGAAAGAAAGCCTGCTAGTATTTTGATTGAAACTTAGTTAATTCTGTGTCAATTCATAAAGAATTGACATCTTAACTATTCTGAGAGTTCCAGTACATGAACATGGTATATCTATCTCATCATTTGCTCTAAGATTTTAGCGAAGCTTTTTGTTAGATTATAGTTGCTTTATTTTTGCTTATTTGCTTACTTGGGTGGTGTTTTGCTTTCAATATTTATTTAATATTTATTTATTTATTTCTTAGGGCTGCACCTGCAGCATATGTAGGTTCCCAGGCTAGGGGTCTAATTGGAGCTACAGCTGCCAGCCTATACCACAGCCACAGAAACATGGGATCCAAGCCGTGTCTGCGACCTACACCACAGCTCACGGTAATGCCAGATCCTTAACCCACTAAGAGAGGCCAGGGATCGAACTGGGAACCTCTTGGTTCCTAGTTGGATTTGTTTCCCCTGCATCACAACGGGAACTCTCTTGTTTATTTTTAATTTAAAAATTGAAAGGCCTTTTGGTAAGTAGTGGACATGGCAGATCAGGAGAAGAGTAGAACTAGAGATTAGAGATGCCCATCATGGAGAGTTGGGGGCAGACCCAGCTGCCAGTTGGTGAGGGATTCTAGTAGACAGACCTGGCATCTGGAGAATGTGGTCTGAGGTAGCTGTTTTTCAGAATAAGGGAGTGCTAAGGAGAGGTGGAGGTTCTAGCAGAAAGTCTGCTAGTGATGAGACAATGTCACACGCTGATTCAGGATCTGGACATTATAAGAGGTTAGAAAGCAGGGTCCTGATATTGGGACTCAAGAGGATGGCTTCCGGTCTGTAGTTGTAGTGGAGATAGCTAGCAAACGCATAGGATAGGTAGTAAGCCCTCTAGACACTAAAACTGAGTGCACATGGCGGGGGGGAGTTAAGGGAGAGGAGCAAGGCAATAATCCAAATATGGACTTGACATCACTGTGGAAGGACTGGCCAGGTACACCAAATTCTGATTCTGAAATTCTACTTGATTGAGTTCTAAATTGGTCTTAGGAAAGGTACAGTGTGAGCTTGGAGGTAGAATTCAAATAGCCTTAGCTATGAAAAGAGGAATGTTGGGGTAGAAAGCCAGATGGAGCATTGCTTATTTGTTCACTTATTCACCCAGTATTTACTACATGAAAGGCATTCTTGCTGTTATTGCTACAGTCCATGGCAATGTTGTCTACTTGTGGAATGAGCAGATAGTATGCCTACACACGCTTGAACACACCCACCCATTCACACATGCATGTTCCCGTGCACACAGGCATGGGTGGTTGCTCAGGAGGAATGGCAAGCATTGGACAAATACCAGTTGGGAAACCCACAGTGATACTGAGCCTGGGGCACTGGGAGCCCCACGGATCATTTCACAAGGTGGCCACTAACTTCAAAGAACATCAGGATTGTTCCAGAACTGGAACAAAGGTGGCTGTAACCCTGAGGTCTTGAGACACCAGAGAATAAGTTGATGCATTTCCCTAGGGTTGAAAAAAATTTTAGGTGGCATTTGAACAGCCGAGCCTAAGGATACAATTAATTGGCAAAGAGGGGAATGGAAAATATTTAAAAATATATTAAATAGTTCTTGATTTAGGTAGTGACTTGAGTGGGGTTATTTTTTTTTTCCAAGAGGAAAAGGGATTAGCTGCTTCTTTTCAGCATCTAAACCACAGCCATTCTCTTCAACTTGAACTTGCTTATTAGAAGCCCTTATCATAAACCATCGCTCTCTGTGTATTGATTTCTAGCCAACAATTAACCAGATGTGACCTTAGAGCCTTGATAATAGCTGGGGAACTCACTCAACAGAGGGAAGCCTGCTAATTTATGGACAAAGCAGGTATTTACAGACCCTTTCAACCTCAGGTGAGTACTTTTCCATCCAGGTGGCCTAACAAGTCACAGACACAGAGCTCTGATGGGCCCCTGAATGTGAGTTTGTGCTGGCCATCTGGAAGGATGAGGCAGTCTAGACCTTACTGGAAATGACTCAATGCCAAAATTGTGAAACCAGCCACCTGCTACAGAGGGTTGGAATTCAATGCCTACATCCCCATAAAATAGGATTACTGATCATAATGCCATTCGCTTTTGTATACATTACACTTTAAAAATATTTTTGCATCCATTTTCATGACGATATTTTTTCTGTATGATTCCATTTAAGTAAAGTTCAAAAATAAACTCAAGTAAACTGTATTGTTCAGTGATGCATGCTTAGCTGGTAAAACTATTCAGCAAATTGAGGAAATGATCAGAGTAATGTCAGGAGAGCAGTGACTCTAGGGGGAGAGAGAGCAGATGTGACTGGAACATGCAAGCCTTCTAGGGTGCTAGCCATGTCCTGCTTCTTCACGTGGGCAGAGTTTACATAAGGATTTACTTTGCAATAATTTTTTCAGCTGTACATTTATGAGCTACACACTTCATGCCTGAGCGTAGGTCTTACTTTACCCACAACAAACAAACAAAAAGCTGAAAAAGAAAAAAATCGGTTTCTTTCCTTTGTGTCATTCCAACCATGACTTGTTAGTTATGGAGATTCTAGCCTAGAGATGGCTAAAGCAAACATAATTTATAACACGTGACTGCCTTGGTGGTATTTTGGGTACACTGATCTTTCATATCCCTTAATTTAAAAAATATCAATCTCTCTGTACATAGTCCCAGTCTAAGAGTCCTATGGAAAGACGGAGAGACTTATTCAAGGTCACCAGCTAATATCAAAGTTATAACTTTTTAAAGATGTGCCCATGGTATACAGAAGTTCTGGGGCAGGGATCAAACCTGTACCACAGAAGGAACCAGAGCCACAGCAGTGACAATGCTGAATCCTTAACCCTCTGAGCCACCAGAGAACTCCCCAGAGTTAGAACTTGGTCCCAGGTGTTTTAATACTCTTGCGCTAGGATATTATTTTTTTATTTCCAGCTTTCAAAATTCCACAAATCTCTTTATTTCAAATGGAACTGAGTTGAGTATATGCGTGCCTATATTTACAGGTGAAATACCTCATTCCTGTAATTCATGTTTGATCATCAGGATGCCTATAGGAGAGATAATATACAATTTTCCTTAAAGGACTAAAGGAATCAAAAAAAAAATGCATGAGAAAATGGAGCCTTAGTAGTAAAAACTTTTTTGTTTTACATTTCAGATTAGAATATCTAGTATTGGCATGGCTAGGGGAAACACTTTTATATACTCCTGTGGGAGTATAAAGTGAGACAATCTTTCTGAAAGGCAATTTGGCAAAAATATCAAAAGCCTTTAAAGTGTACATACCCTTTGACCTAGACCCGGTGTTTTAACTTCTAGGAAGTTATTCTAAGGCAATAATAATGGGTTCATTATTATTCATTCAAAGATTCATTTACAAAGATGCTTATAGTGACATTAGTTCAAATAGAAATAATTGGACAAAAAAAATAGCCAACAAAAGGAAATTGGCTTTTGGAAAGACATGATACATCCCTTTATGCAATGTTTTATTGTGGAAGCATTAAAAATATGTTATAGAAGAATTATTACTAAGAGAAAGGCTCAAAATACACTCTCAAAAAAGTTTCAAAGCAGTATTTTTAGGATATCTATTTTGCAAATACTTTTTAAACAAACATAGATTAAAACCGCATTTGTATCTTGGCAGAAATACATTTAAAATTTTCAACTTAGGAGTTCCTGTTGTGGCTCAGCGGTTAATGAACCCGGCCAGTATCTATGAGGATGCGGGTTTGATCCTTAACCTCTCTCAGTGGGTTAAGGATCCGGTGTTGCCGTGAGCTGTGGTGTAGGTCGTAGACACGACTCAGATCCAGAACTGCTGTGGCTGTGGTGCAGGCCTGTATCTGGGAACCTCCATATGCCGTGGCCCTAAAAAGACAAAAATAAATAAATAAATGAATAAATAAATAAATAAATACAAACAATAAAAAAAAATGACAAAAAATTTTCCACTGAAAACGTGGAGGACATCCATTATTATGAAAAAGAAGAGTGGACTTTTGTCTGTGTTACAGCACTACAGTTCTCAACTGAATCACCTATTTACCTGACTAATGCCGCATTAGGTGTTCCAAGCACATTCACATATTGTTAAAATACTTAATGATCATTCATAGAAATGGGAAGTCAAATAAGCCCAGTGTATCAATTTGCCAAATTCAACAAACTCCTTGGCAATGTGCTTATAAGACCCTGTGGGGAACAGCAGTCATGAATAGGTCAGACAACCCATTAGCTTATGAAAAGAGCTGTCGATGCAATCATAATCTATTTGCCTGCATTTCACTGATATTTTTTCTGAGGTTATGGTGATAGAAAACTATTTCCCACATTCCTACTTAGGCACTCAGCAGAACGATGGGCAGGTTAAATTCCAATAAAACAAATATTGCTATGATGCAAATCTTTCTGCAACTGAAAGAATGTTAGGCCCCAGGTGGAATTCTAAGTATTTGAAATATTTTTTGATATTATAAAATCCGAACACAACAAAATAATTGGGACAGTGCTTTGGCCTACATTCTGTTGGGATTTGACTTATTAGTGATAGCTTGATTAACAAGGCTTCTGGAAAGAAATCTCCTTTGATTAAAACATCAGCCTGGGGGAGAGCAGTTTGGGAGAAGTATGGACATGTTCTTTGTTATTCCAGAACTCTGGAAGGTAGAACTAAGGTCAATGGGTGGAAATAACCAAGGGTTTGATTATAGATTATTTTAAGGAGTAAATTTCTGACAACTAGAGTTACACCTAGATTGGCTGCCTTGTGACACAGAAAGTGCCCTTTTTCCTGTAAGGGTCCGAACTGCTGCTGAAGGAATGGGCAGGAACGTCAAAAGGAATTTCCTTTATTGTGGGACCCAGGGTCTGTGTTTTCGGAGGGGATCACATGGACATTGTTGGGATGGGTTTCTCTGCCACTGGCTGTTTACTAAGCAACAAGAGACATGAGAAATTCCAAGTTCATGTTTTTCAAATAGCCTATTCTTTTTTGAATAGTGTACTTGTCAAATACAGATTGCAAAGTTAAGGGCCATCAGCAGCTGAGTTAGGCCAAAGTTTCAGATTAGATCATTCCCCCCAAATGTCAAAAACATTTATTTCTTTTTGCAGAAGCTTCAGTGAGGAGTTCCAGCCGTGGCTCAGTGGAAACAAATTTGACCAGTATCCATGAGGACGCAGGTTAGATCCTGGTCTCACTCAGTGGGTTAAAGATCTGGTGTTGCCATGAGCTGTGGTGTAGTTTGCAGACGTTGCTTGGATCCTACATTGCTGTTGCTGTGTCGGCATAGGCTGGCAGCTACAGCTCTAATTCGATCCCCTAGCCTGGGAACCTCCAAATGCTGCGGGTTAAGTCCTAAAAAGCAAAAAAAGAAAGAAAGAAAGAAAGAAGCTTCAGTGAAAACTGACAGTTCTCCAAGGCAGCTCCCTTTCAATCAGTGACATAAAGACCTAATCTACTTTAATTTGGCACCACCCTATCTCAATATATGACTTCCTGGGTCTCCATGGCAATGGAAGAGAAAGCATGGAAGACTTGCATAGCTTTTCTATGCTTCTATCCATGTCATTTCTACTTATTGTTCATTGGTCAGAACTAGTCACGTGGTCCATTCCAGTTGCAAAGGAGGACAGGAAATAAAGTCTTCCTGTGTCCCTAGGAAGAGATACGCAAAATAGTTCCTGTGAATCTAGAGTACTATTTTTTTGCCAAGGTGTTCCTGAATTTTCTTTACTTTAACATTCTACCTTGAAGAAAAATATGTGAACTTTATGTCATCATAAAACAAATTGTAGCATGGCTTTACCATGTCGACAACTGATTTTATACAGTTTTAGCAGTTATTTTACTTTCTCTAGAGCTGCAAAAATTTTGCCTTGTCTGAGAAGTCAGGGGTATGTTTTCTCTGTGTGCATACTTACCCTCTCTTCTGATGCTTTATGTACGTGGAATAGGGTGATCAAGAAGCACTCATACAGTTCTAATATTTTTCTGACTTTCAGCTTTGGATTCCTTAGAGCTGGGCTGCCTGAACCCTTGCTGTTGATGAAGAGGAGGGTTAGTTTGCTGGGGCCATCAAAACAAAGCACCACAAACTGGGTAGCTTAAACAAAAGAAGTTTGTTGTCTAATAGTTCTAGTTACTGAAGTCTGAGATGGAGGTGTTCTTTCTGAGGGCCATGAGGGAGAATATGTTCCATGCCTCCCTGCTAGTTGCTGGTGATTTGCTGGCAGTCCTTGGTGCACCTTGGCTTGATGAAGCATCCTCCTGATTTCTACCTCCATCATCACACGGAGTTCTGCCCCTGTGTGTGTCTCAGAGTATAAGTTTCTCCTTTTTATAGAGACAAGAGTCATTCTGGATTAGGGACCACCCTAATGATCTCATTTTAACTTGAAGACCCTATCCCCAAATAAGGTCACTTTCTAAGGAAAGAGACCTGAGTTTAGACCTGCTTTCCTTTTCTGAGTCTCTGTGCTTTAATCTAGAAGAAGAGGAGGCTGGGCTGGTAAACTTTGAAGTTCTAGCCTACTCTGCACCTCTTTTACACCGTCGGGGACACTAGAAGATATAAAGACATCATGATAGAACTTCTGACTAGAAGGGTCTATGTGGCTTTCTGGGGCCCTAATTTCCTGCTACAGCATAGCTGAGGTGCAGGGAAAAGAGGTCACATATTGTGGCTTATGATTTTAGGAACTCACCTTCGCAGGCAGGCTTGAATGAAGTCCCCTGCCACCTGCCTCTGTCTCTTTCTCATATACATACAGCTATATGCACACAGTTTTGTTTTTGAATAGGAAAAGGAGATATTTTTAATAGCAGAGTTTTTTTTTTTTTTTAGCCTCCCCTCTTTTTTTTTTTTTTCCTGGAAAAAGATGAAATCATCTATTTATTCTGGACCAATTACAAGCACTAGAAAGCACAGGAGGAACAGAAAGCTTGATCACGAATAAATATGCACTGGGGGAGAGGGGTATAGAGGAAACTGTTATTGATTGGCCTTGTAAAATCTGCTGCTGAATCGATAGCAATTTCTGGAAATGCCAGCCATTTATTTTGTGTGGCTTGAACAGCGGAGGTAATAATAAACGTACTTATGAAGTAGGTCTCTTGACACTCTTTCCTTGAACCCCTTATAAGAGTACACACGCATAACGGGTGTGATTGTTCTATAAGCCATAGTGAAGAGACTTCAGATTTAAATCCCAAGCTGAGTTGCCCGCCCCAGCCTGTTTCGGATACAGCATTTGAATATGTGTCTATTAAAGACATACAGATGATTCATCTGCTGGTAGAGATGGGAGAGGTGTCCTCATCAGCTGTGGAAAGGCGGGCCTGGACTTGTTCTGATGCTCAGGGAAGAAAATCAGATGCTGAGACTGCTGCTCTGCCGTTCTGAATTTCTGACCTGTTCTGTCATCTGGGCTTCACACAGCCCCACTGGAAGCTCTGTTCCTTGTTTCTTTCTAACAATGGGCAGCACCTTTTGAAAGTGTTCCCTCACCCCTAACCCCTCATTCTCAGATAGAACCTCCTCTTACTCCTTGTGCAAAGGGCATTTGATAACCTTGCCAGGACCAGTAGGCCTGAGAAAAGACTCAGGGTGTTGCGGAATAAGGAAGTTGCTCAATGTGCTTCAGTACAGTAAAAATAGCTACTGTTTATGGGGGGGTACCTATTAGGTGCATGACCTCATTTATTTCTCAAAACAACCCTTTGAGGTATTATTATTCTCTAAACAATTGTTTTTTTTTTTTTTTTTTGGTAAGAAACTGAAGCTCATCAAGGTTAAATAAGTTCCCCAGGATCATGAAACTGTTACAAAACTGAACTAGATTCGAACTCAGATCTGATTCTAAATGCTAGTTCTTTTCCTTCTGCTTTTTGCCTGCTTGATGTGTAACTGGGATTGTGGGCGGTGAAGTTATTCATGAAGAGGTCCTTGAATGCCTGGTGAAGGCATGTCAACATTATTTCTGCGCAACAGGGAATTATGAAGCTTCCTTTGAAAATATAGATGGTATAATCAGACCTGGGTTATAAGGAGACCGTTTTTGGTGTGCATGTTTAGGATGGATTGATGCAGGTAAACACACAGGCTGGGAGACCACATAAAGCCTGTAGTAGCAGGCACGTTGGGAGGCAAAGAGGCTCAGACTACAAGAAGGACAATGGAAACCGCGAGAGGTGGTTCTTGACCATCATGAAATGGAAAATGTTTCCTACTTTCTTTGGCTCTCTTCCCAGCTACTTCACCTTCTCCTATTTGGGGATGGTGGGAGGATTCCCTGGAGAATATTCATCCCAGCCTCTTGATATAAAGTCAATGTCAAAGATATTGTTGGATACAGATGCCCGCTGAGCTGGGAATAAATGGAGATCACTTTTCCACTTGCTTCCTTAATGTGTCTCCATTTAGTATGATGATGCTAAGAATTTGAGCTACTAATTTGGGTGTTTGGAGAAAGTGTTCTTTCTGTAAACTGTATATTTCTAGATCCCTGGTTGTGTTCCATCTCTTCACAATGAGTTTATATTTTTGTGAGATAGTTTTTATGGCTCTGAATGCCACAAGAAGTCTTTCCCTTGAGTCTGGGATAGTGGTGATTTCCTGTTAGCTCTTCAAGGAACCAGTTCTTTTCAGATGCTAAATCAATCCCAGTTTCAAGAACAGATCTTGTGTTTTTATTTTTATCTTTTTTGTCTTTTTGCCTTATCTAGGGCCGCACCCACCGCATATGGAGTTTCCCAGGCTAGGGGTCTAACAGGAGCTGTAGCTGCCAGCCTTCGCCACAGCCACAGCCACGTGGGATCCGAGCCGCGTCTGCAACCTACACCACAGCTCACGGCAACTTGGGAACCTTAACCCACTGAGCAAGGCCAGGAATCGAACCTGCAACCTCATGGTTCCTAGTCGGATTCGTTAACCACTGAGCCACGACAGGAACTCCTCAAGAGCAGGAGTTCCCTAAATATCTGAAGAAAGGGAGTCATAGAGACTTCCTGGATGAACCATCACGCAAGGGCCCAGGTGAATTAATTACTCAGATGCCTTTTGTGCATTATTTTGTGCCATACTCTGTGCTGAGGCCTCTGGAGGAAGCCAAGATAAATCACACAGGGTTTCATCCTTCACAGTCTAGTAGGAGACATAAGTTCTTGTTCATACGTAAATTCTATACCAGGTACTATGCTGTTCACACCACAACACTACAACAGATAAGAGAGCCCACGAGAGGTCAAGGGAAATAGGAAAGATAAGTTGCAGCTTTTGAGTGGTCTTCAATGAGAAGAAAAAACTATTTTGAGGTTTTGGGATATTCCAGATGCAGAGAAAGGCAATAGCAAGGTGAGGCAGTGAGAAAGCACAGAGTGTACATTAATCCCAGAGGAGAATCCAGCTCACTGAGATCCTAATTCCCTGAGATTCATGGAGCCTGCAGAAGGGAGGATGCAGAGATTGAAGAGACGGACTAGAGTTAGAGAAGACTTTAAACACCAGAGAGACACAATACCTCTACATACAAAAATCTGACAACTTGGATGAAACAAACCAATTCTGTGAAGGCTACCACAATCTACCCCATATGATATAGACAATTTGAATGGTCCTCTAATTATTACAGAAATTGAATTCATAGTTTTAAAACCTTTCGAAAACAAAATCTCCAGTCCCAGATGATTGCACTGAAGAGTTCTAACATTTAAGGAAGAGTTAACACCAACTTTTTTGCATCTACTAGAAAACAGAAGAGAAAGAAACAAGCCTCAATTCATTTTATAAATATAGTAACATCCTGATATTAAAACAACAAACAGTACAAATAAAGAAAAACTACAGACTCATATTCCCCAGGAATATAGAAACAAGGTCTTAAAAAAAAAATTCCTCAAGAACATAGAAACAAAATCCTAAAAAAATCCCCATGAATACAGAAAAAATATCTTAAAAAAAAGACAAAACAGAATGGAACAAAATAGAAAAAAGTAAACTAGAATTTTTCAATTATGAAAAGAATTATAGAGCATGACCAGAGAAGCAAGCCTGGTTCAATATTAAATAATCAATTAATGTTAGTTCATCATATTAATTATCTAAAGAAGAAAAGCCAAATGATCATATCTGTCAATGCAGAAAAAGAAGTTGGTAAAATTCAACACTCATTCATGATAAAAACTCATGAATGAGTATAGAAATATAAAATTAGAATTAGATGAAGACATAGAAGTATAGAATTAGAGGGAAACATCCTCAGCTTGATAAACGGTATCTACAGAAACCCAACAGCTGTGATGCTTGATGGTGAAACACAATACTTTCCCCCTGAGATCAGGAATGAGGCAAGGATATTCACTCTCACCTCTGTTATCTATACTGTTGGGAGTTCTATCCAAAGCAGTAAGTTAAGAAAAGAAAAGAAAATGAATAAATATCAGCAAAAAAGAAATAAAACTGCCTCTATAGATGACATGAATATCTACATAAAAAAATTAAAAGGGGAGTTCCTCTTGTGGCTCACTGTGTTAAGAGCTTGACAGTCTCCGTGAAGATGTGGGTTTGATCCTTGCCCTCACTCAGTGGAATAAGGATCCAACATTGCAGCAAGCTTTGGCATAAACTGCAGATGTGGCTCAGATCCAGTGTTGCTGTGGCTGTGGCATAGGCCTGCAGCTGCAGCTGTGATTTGACCCCCTAGCCCGGAAACTTTCGTATACTGCAGGTGCGGCTCTAAAATTAAAAAAAAAAAAAATTACAAAGAACCTAAAACAAACAAAATTCTTGTAACTAATAAGTGAACTTGGCAAAGCTACGGAATGCAAAATAAACACAAAAATCAATTGTATTTTTACATACTAGCAGTGGACGTACTATTGCTCAAGAAATGAAAAACTTAGATATGAATGTAAAAAAAGGTCAGTATTTGTATGCTGAAAGCTATAAACTGCTGAAGAAAGAAACGAAAGGAGATATATAAACAGAGAAACATATTTCTGGTTATTACTTGGAAGACTCAGCATAGTTGTATTAGCTTCTTACCTCAGCTGCAATGAATTACAACAAACTTAGTGGCTTAAAACTGTGCAAATTAATTTTCTTGTAGCTATGGGTCTCAGAAGTTTGATACTGGGTCTTAAAGGACTAAAATCAAAGTGGTCAGAGCTGGTTCCTTCCAAAGGCCCTGAGGGGAGAATCTGCTTTCTTGCGCTTTCAGCTTCTGGAAGTCACCTACATTCCCTGATGTATGACTTTTCCCTCTGTCTTCAAAGCCAGCAGCATAGTACCTTCTAGTCTCTTTCTCATCTCTGCGTTGTTATATCTGTCTTCCTCTGATGCCCCTTAGATAAGAGGACCTTGTGACGATGTTTGCTCTGCCTGGATGGTCCACAGTATCCTCCCCATTTCCAGGTCCTTAGCTTATCGCATAAGCAAAGCCCCCCTTTGCCATAAAAAAGTAACACATTCACAGTTTCCAAAGATTAGGAAGCAGAAATCTTTGAGGGACCGTTATTTTGTCTACCATGCTAGTACAGATGTCAGTTTTCCTCAGACCGATGTCTAGATTTGTCACAATTCCTCCAAAAAATCATAGTAAGATTTTTGGTAGATAGCAATGAAATTATTCTAAAATTTATTTGGAAAGGCAAAGGACCCCAAATAGCTAAAACAATTTTGAAAAAGAAGAATGAAATAAAAGGAATTTGCCCATCTGATTTCGAGATATGTTGTACAGCTACGGTAAGTAAGGCTATGTGGTATTTGTAGAAAGACAGACACAGAGATCAATAGAAGAGAATAGAGAGCCCAGAAATAGACTCACACGAATATGCCCATCTGTTTTTGACAGAGGTGCAAAAGCACTTCAATGATGGAAAGACAGTCTCTTCAACAAATGAAGATGGAGTAATTGGACATCCATCCGTAGGCCAAAATAAACAAAGAAACAAACAAAGGAATAGATCTCGATCTTAGGACTCACACCTTACCTGAAAATTAACTCAAAATAGATCACGAGCTTAAAAGCAAAGCATGAAACTATAAAACTTTGAGGAAAAAAAACAGAAGAAAATCTCCAGGACCTAGAACTAGAAAAAGTGTTCTTAGACTTGATCCTTAAAAGAAATCCTTAAGAGAAAAAACTTGATCAATAAGATTCCATTACAATTGAATGCATTTCTCTTCAAAAGGCCCTGTTAATAGGATTAAAAGACAAGCTACCAACTGGGAAGAAAATATTTGCAAATCACTTATCAGTCAAAAAACTAATACCTAGAATATACGCAGACCTCTCAAAATTCAACAATTAAAAAACAATCTAATATTAAATCAACAAAAGATATGAAGGGACATTTTACCAAGAAGTATGTACGGATGACAACTGAACACATAGAAAGATAATCCAACATCATTAAGGATCAGGAAAATGCAAATTAAAAACACGAGACATCACTGAATACCTATCAGAGTGGGTAAAATAAAAAAATAGCAACACAAAGGATAGTAAGTATGCAGTGAAACTGGTTCTTTCATACATTGCTCATAGGAATGTAAAATGATATCATCTCTCTGGAAAAGAGTTTGGCAGTGTCTTTAAAAAGAAGTAAACATGCAACACCGTGCACTAGCAATTGCACTCCTGAGCATTCATCTCAGAGAGATAGAGATTTACACTCACACAAAATCCTGTTCATGAGCATTTATAGCAAACATTCGCAACTGCTATAAACTGGAAACAACTTAAATGTCTTTCAGTGGGAGAATAAACTGGTACGTTCATACCTGGAACACTACCCAATAATGAACAGGAACTAACTTGATGGACAAACAATTTGGATGACTCTCCTGATGGAAATTAACCTGACGGGAAAAAGCAAATTCCAAAAGGTTTTTACATATGGTATAATTCCATTCCTAATTGGCAAGATTTTAGAAGTGAAGACCAGAAGGGTGGTAACCAGGGATTGAGGCAGGGGGAGGAGGGGGAGGGAACTGGGTTTGTGCATAAAGGGGCAACGTGAGAGCCTTTTGGGGTAAAGGAAATAGTCTCCATCTTGACTTATTTACATCAATATATTGATTATGATACTGTGCTATAATTTTGCAAGATGTTAATATTGAGGATAAAGGTACACAGACTCTGTATTATATATATTTTTTGGTCTTATCTAGGGCCGCACCTGTGGCATATGGAGGTTCCCAGGCTAGGCGTTTAACAGGAGCTGTAGCCCCCGGCCTTCGCCACAGCCACAGCAACGCAGGATCCGAACCGCGTCTGCAACCTACACCACAGCTCACGGCAACGCCGGATCCTTAACCCACTGAGCAAAGCCAGGGATCGAACCCGCAACCTCATGGTTCTTAGTCGGATTCGTTAACCATTGAGCCACGATGGGAACTCATGTATTATATTTTATAACTACATATGAATCTGTAAGTACCTAAATATAAAAATTAATTTAAAAAGTAGTTCAGGCAGTTCCCTTTGTTAGAGCAGCGGAAATGTCTGGTAACCACGAGGTTGTGGGTTCGATCCCTGGCCTTGCTCAGTGGGTTAAGTATCTGGCGTTGCTGTGAGCTGTGGTGTAGCCGGCGGCTGCAGGTCCAATTGGACCCCTAGCCTGGGAACTTCCATATGCCGCAGGTCCAGCCCTAAAAAGCAAAAAAAAAAAAAGTTCAGAGGAGACCCAAACTAGAGTGCCGATGGTGGTGAGGGTTGTTTTGTGGGGGAGGGGATGGCCAGGGGCTGCTCATTTGACTCTGGAGTGACAGCCTCTCTCTTGTTTTCTCACTAAGTCGCTGAAGAGAAGGGTGAGAACTTCTCCACCTAGTGTCCATTTTTGACTTGGAGTACTGTCCTGTTCTAATCTATTTCAGTGACTTCTGGAGGCAAATCAAAGAGACATGCAGGAAAGGCCAAACTGGCCTCACACTGGTCTTAGTGTCCAAGCTTGGAAAGTTACACAAAGAAATTTTCTAAAACCTTCCATGCCAGTAAAGAGGTGGTGGTGGAAGCAGTGTGGGCATGAATTAAATATGAGCTTGTCTGGTAAGCCCATAGGATTAATAAAGAGAAAGAACAAAAAGTGAGGGAACATTGGCTTCTAGAGGGGCTGGGAGGTCTTCCTCTCTCCCTTCTTCACATCCATGTCCCATGCCCCACTCACACTCCACCCTCAAGGAAGAGTCAGGGTCAAAAGCAAGGGTCTTACGGACTCCTGAGTCAGGGAGGGAATTTTGCAGGGCCGAGCTGATAGCTTGGATGTTCTCTCTCTGTTGCTTGGGAGGGTGCTCCGCTTGGAAGGTGACTGCCCTGGGAAGGCCTGGAGGAAGAAGGCTGGGGCGGGGGGCAGTTGTACTGAGCATGAGGAGGTCTGCTGTGGCCCCGTTCAATGAAACTAACTAGGATCTGGGGCACAGGTCCGGGCTTGTGGTAATACTGTTTCTCCTCTGCCTGACTTTGCTGCTGCCTGGCTCCCCCAGCAAGAGGCCATGGCAAATGTTTTGGATCCTGGATCGAGATTCCACGTCTGAGAAAGAGTGAGGGAATGAATGAACAGAATATGGTCACTTCCTCTTTCTTTCCTGGGCCTCTCACTTTTTCTATCCCTCTCTTCCTTACCTGACTTTAATCTCCTTTACATGCTTTTGTTGTTGTTCTTGTCTGCATTTTACATCTTTGACTAGTTTTATTTCATATTTTTTGGTATGGCTGGTTTGGTTTGGTTTTGAGTAAACGATAGCAGATTCTCCAAGTCAATGCTGAGTCTTTATAATGGTCTCCATGGGGTGTCCCCAACCTCCACTCCCCACTGCCTCCCCCGCCCCCCTTGTCCCTCCCATCCTGCCACACCTGACTCCTTACTGTTCCTTACAACTTAAGAAATGCACAACCTGAAAGTTGAGAGTTGAGTTTTGTTTGGGGCAAAATTAGGACTTAAGCTCAGGAGACAGCATCTTAAGAACCTGAGAAACCCCTAGGATATATGAGTTTTTGCAACAAAGGGAAGGTAGTAGAAACAAAAGGTTTATAGATGATCAGACTGACAGAAAAAGATTGACAGAAAACCAGTTTCTATGGGGAGATGTAAAGGTCTGGGCTTACTGGAATCACTCCTTTGATGTGCACCTCAGCTGTGGGCCAGTCTTTTTTTTTTTTTTTTTTTGGCATTTTGTCATTTTAGGGCCACACTCGCGGCATGTGGAGATTCCCAGGCTAGGGCTTTAATCGGAGCTGTTAGCTAACGGCCTACACCGCAGCCACAGCAACGCAGGATCCGAGCTGTGTCTGCAACCTACCCCACAGCTCACAGCAACGCCGGATCCCGCAACCTCATGGCTCTTCGTCGGATTTGTTAACCGCTGCGCCCGGGAACTCCTGGGCCAGTCTTCACTGTTTCTTTCCTGAGTCCCCCAGGGCTCACTGGCTCCCCCTTGGGAGTGGCTGTTCTCACAGATGACCATGACATCTTTTGTTTGTCTACCTAACTACAGCCCAGGAGGCAGTATTTTATAGACAGCTCTGAAACACTGCCCCAAAGAGGAAAGGGGGAATATCAAGAAATAAGTCATAGGAGTTCCCGTCGTGGCTCAGTGGTTAATGAATCCGACTAGGAACCATGAGGTTGCGGGTTCGATCCCTGGCCTTGCTCAGTGGGTTAAGGTTCCCAAGTTGCCGTGAGCTGTGGTGTAGGTCGCAGACGCGGCTCGGATCCCGCGTTGCTGTGGCTGTGGCGAAGGCCAGCAGCTCCAGTTCCTGTTAGACCCCTAGCCTGGGAACCTCCATATGCCACGGGTGCAGCCCTAGAAAAGGCAAAAAGATAAAAAAAAAAAAAAAAGAGTCATAAAGGTGAAGGCGGAGGTGCCTGAAGCCATGCACACATTTTACAGAAGTTTGCTGCTGGTCTCATGAAGGTTACGGTCACGAGGAACAGACATCACCATGAAGGGTTTTAATGTTTTTCTAGATAAGAGGAGATGCAAGAAGTGGGCTCATAAAATCTTCTCCTAAGAATATCTAACTATCTGAGGGCCTCAGTTTTCCCAGAGCACACAGTGCCTCACTCCTGGTCTCCGCCCTGAGTTCTGCTCGGGGGGCGCTGGGGGTCGGCAGCTGCAGTGGCTCATGTTTTACCCCCTGTAGAGGCTGATGGCGAGTGCCAGATTTCACTTCACACGCATGCCAGGAAGGTACCACCTCAGAGTGTTGGCAGTTGCTGCTTTTTTGCTGACCCCCCTCCCCCCACCGCCTGAACTCTATTTATGCCTGTGGCTTACCTGTTCACCTCCTCGGTTTTTAAACGTGATGTTTCAGTGAGATGGTCATGGAGCAACACATGTAAAATCATATCACACCCCCCCAGTGCTCCTTGCCCTCTATTTTCTTTATTCTTCAAAGCATGTATAACACTCAAACATACTCTGTATTTTACTTTTATCTTAGTCTCAGTCCGAGTGCCTCATTTACAGTGGAAGCTTTAGGAAGGCAGGGCTTTTGTCCATTTTGGTCACTGTTGCATGTGCCTAGGACAGAGCATGGCATGCAATAGACAGTCCATAAATATTTGAGCAATGCATCATGGGAGTGAAGGAGTGAATGAAATTCTTTCTGGTGCTAGGAAGACATCTGTATATATACTACATAATAGTTATTTCATTTTATTTATTTATTTATTTATTTATTTATTTATTTATTGCTTTTTAGGGCTGCACTCGTGGCATATGGAGGTTCCCAGGCTAGGGGTCAAATCGGAGCTGTAGTTCCTGGCCTGTGCCACAGCCACAGCAATGCCAGATCTGAGCCACGTCTGCAACCTACACCACAGCTCATGGCAATGCCAGATCCTTAACCCACTGAGTGAGGCCAGGGATCGAACCTGTCTCCTCATGGATGCTAGTCAGATTTGTTTCCGTTGAGCCACAACGAGGACTCCAAAATAATATATGTTTTAAATTATACATATTATTAATTAATTTAATACTTGTGAAATATATTTAAAATAAATGGTTACTTGATTAATTAAAAGTCTGTGATCTTGAAAAGAACCTAGAACTGACAAAGACAAATACAGTATGATATCACTTATACGTGGACTCTAAAAAATACAACAAACTAGTGAATATAACAAAAAAGAATCAGACTCACAGATAGAGAGAACAAACTAGTGGTTACCAGTGGGGAGAGGGATTGGGCAGGAGGAGATTAAGAAGTACAAACTATGAGGTATAAAATGCGTTATCACAGAGATATATTGTACAACATGGGGAATATAGCCAGTGTTTATAATAGCTAAAAATGGAGCATAGCCTTAAATTTTTTTGAAAAGAAACTTGGACTGGAGTTGGAGGAGCTGGTATCAGTTCCGGCATCTTTAAAACAGATCTGCCGGGGAAGAAGCATTCCAACCCCCTGCTTGCGTATCTGCCCTTGTGAAATAGGTCTAATATTCCCTTTGTACCTTACAGGATTATCGTGAGAGTCAAATAAAATATTGCACAGGGATATGTAAAAACTCAAAGGCAAATCACACACCCCCTCAAACCCCTGCAGGGATAAAATACTGTTATATTCATGTTTAGTTATCACATAACAAAAGAAATCGAACCTGATCTTCCTTAACCTAACAGTGATAGAAACACATAATATGACAAGAGAGCTGGGTGTCCTGCAGGACTTAATTTTCACACGCTACTGTGAGGCTGTCTGAGGAACTTATCTTACGTAACCTGAGTGTTACTTGGGAGCTTATCAGGAGTGTTTCATGAGGGGAAAGGAGAACAGCGCCGAGCTGTGTCATGGAATATTCCTTCCTTTCTTCCATTGCCCCCAGCCCTGTGCTGTTGCCTTTCTTGCTGTGTATTATTGACAGAGGAAATGCTGATTCATGGGTCTGAGTTACAGGAAACCTGGTTTCCTGGTGAAGAAACAAGCCTGGTGGTGCTGCCAGCATCCTCCTCTGCCAGTTTCTGCCACAGGCCCTTCTCCCAGGGCCTGACTGACAAGGAGTAGAGCCAACTCGAGCTTAACCAGTGAAGTCACTTTCCCTTGGAATTGAGTCTAACACTCTGCCTCTCCAGACCCTTCGGCTCTGACTCCATGATACCTTTCCGGCTGGGTTCCCTCCCCGCCCCTCTCGCATCCTGAACTGTGGCCACACATGACTACTCCAGGTTCTTTGTGAACACCTTGTATTTTCCAGTCTCAGTGCTTTGGCTCACGATGTGCCCAGCCTGGACTGGCCCCTGACCCCGTGGCGGCTCACTGAAATCCTACCCACGCTTCAGTTCTGCTCAGCCGCTACCTGCTATGTGAAGCCTGCTAGGTTTCCTTGTCTTTGTTTTTATTCTTTTTAGCAGGGCTATTTGCACATGTGTACATAAGTGGACAAGCGGAGTGGTGAAATTCTAGGTGCCCATCTCCCAGCTTCAACAATGATCTGATTTCTCTGAAATAGCACTTGATCCCTCCTTCTTTGAATCTGTCTAGTAGCTCTTACGTTCTGGGCTTAACCCATACTTCTGAACTGAGTGAGAAGAAGGTGAATTGGAGGCTGTTTACTCACCTGCCACAATGGGGAACCTGAAGCCCAGAGGAGGGAGGCGAGTTGCCCAATGTCCTAAGACAGGGAGTGGCAAGCTGAGACCAGAGTCTTCTGAAGGGCCTCGTAGTCGCAGTGGGAGAAGAGGATAATACACTCATCATGAGTACATGCTCCTGGATCTCAAGCACAGCAGGAGTTCAGGTTAAGTGATTAGTAAGTGCGTGTTGAATGAATAAATTAATCTTCTATCCAATTGATTAATACGATGATCTCTTAAGCTTTGCGCAGGGCAGCCCCCTGGTCCTCTCTGTGCTGTAATCTGATATCAACATGCTGAAGATATGCACTGGAGTTATATGACTTATACGGAGAGGAAGCCATGTAAATTCTAAAGAACACTAAGAGTTGGCGAAAAGTTTAAGTTGATAAATATTTTAAAATAAAGTTCTGGGAGTTCCCATCGTGGCTCAGTGGTTAGAAAACCCAACTACTATCCATGAGGACTCGGGTTCAATCCCTGGCCCGGCTCAGTGGGTTAAGGATCCGGCATTGCCGTGAGCTGTGGTGTAGGCTGGCAGCCTCAGCTCCAATTAGACCCGGGAACCTCCATATGCTGCCTGTGTGGCCCTAAAAAGACAAACATAAATAAATAAATTGGTCACTTTGCTGTGCAGGAGAAAATTGACAGAATACTGTAAATCAGCCACAGTGAAAAAAATAAAAATCATTATAAAGAATAAACAAAATAAGTTCTGAGTTATTACTACATGGATTAGAGAAAAGTTATTCTGTAGGGGCAGAACTGAAATGATCCTGAGTTAATCTGGACTAGAAAGTAGGAAGAGAAATGGCACTTAATTTTTTCTCAAATTCCGTGGTTTGGAGTACTTGTGCATTTGGTAATTTGGGAGGAAGGCAGGAAGAGAACGTGTGGAAAGACAGGACAAAAACTAAACAGCTGGTGGGGAAATAATGGCAATTCTTCATCTCGATCCAGATGGGGCTCAAATCTAGGTTTTGGAAGGACCGCAAGAGATCATCTGGATGTCCAGTCTGAGACACCCTGAATTTACTATGTCAAAGGGGACCCGGCCATGAGCCAAGAAGCTGTGGCTAGTGGGTGGGAAATAGAAAAGTGTGTGGATTTCCCTCATGAAATGGAGCTAAAACACAATTTGAGATCCTTTCCTTGAAAAAAATCTTTTGACTCAGATTCTTGCACAAGGTCAGGTTTAATCGGTGCATCGGCCCTGCCTTTCCTGGGTAGGGCAAAATGGGTGGGGAGGAGAGGTGTGGGGGCTCTGACTGGGCATGTACCGGGCCCTCTGTCTGCACCGTCTCATTGGCCCATCGAACCGGTGGTAGTCACACCATCACCCGGGTGCCAGCGAGGGTCTGAGCTTCACCCGAGTGATGTTCAGAAAGGGCCTCACTAAGGTCGTGGCATCTGCCACTACTAGAAGCACGGGAGCAGTAATCTGATGGCATCGGAGAGGTCACCCTGAGGCAAGAGGGGAAGCTGAGGAGACAGAGAAGAATTATTAGAATCCTGGGCTCCCAGTTTGCATCTCAGGGTGGGCCAGAGACCCAGTCGAGGAGACTGTAATCGAGAACTCTGAAATGCGGTCCCTTCCCTGCGTTTGTCTCTCTCTGTTGGTGTCCCTGGGAAGCTCGTTATGAGAAGTGTCAGAACAAGTACATGGCCTGTGTGCTTATTTTAGGGGCAGTGAGTCTAGGGGAGGGTACCCGGAGGAAGAGGGGTCGTCAGTGACGCTTTGCATTCTCCAGGGGTCTAGAACACTGAAGAGAGGAGAATGGGTAGGAGTTCCCTTCGTGGCTCAGTGGTTAATGAATCCGACTAGGAACCATGAGGTTGCGGGTTCGATCCCTGGCCTTGCTCGGTGGGTTAAGGATCAGGTGTTGCCATGAGCTGTGGTGTAGGTGCAGATGCGGCTCAGATCTGGCATTGCTGTGGCTGTGGCGAAGGCCAGCAGCTACAGCTCCTGTTAGACCCCTAGCCTGGGAACCTCCACATGCTGCAGGTGCGGCTCTACATAAAGGCAAAAAGACAAAAAAAAAAAAAAAAGAGGAAAATGGGGAGAGTTTATGGAACCCGTAGGGAGGAGAGAGGATTTAAGCTTTAATGGGCAGAAAGATGGCGTGTGTTCCCATTTGGGCTGTGGGAATCCTTTCAAGTACAAGCAGGAACAAAATAACTGCTCATAAGAGACCCACCATAGTCACCAAAGATAGACAGGAATCCATGACAGCAGGTGTAGTTCTGCCCTCTAAAATCCGTGAGAGTGCATGTCCTCAAAAAGAACAACGTGCCCCCCTCCACCCCACCTGCTCGTCCACCTGTTTTATTTGCTTAATGAGTCTTTCTTCAAGGGGATATAAAGGTAAGTGTGCCCAGCGCTAAGGAACAATTACCAGCTCCAAGTGTAGTCCTCCATGCAGCTGATCCAAGTCCAACGCCACCGAGGTGCTTGCTCAGGCCTCTGAGATTCACCACCTGGGGCAGGATTTGAGCCCTTCATGCTAATGCCTTAGCGAACTCGTTGGTTTGGAGCCTTCAGAGGAAAAAAGGAAATGTTGGACTTTCCTTTGACACCTGTGACACCTGCGAAAAAGTCTTCTTTTGCCACATCCTCTTTGCTAAGAGACAGCATTCCCAAGCTGGACGTGTTCATGGAGCGGTGTGAGGGGCCTGGCCGTGGAGGGCCTGGAAGATCTCCATCACAGAGCTCAGGGGAAAGCTTAGGCCCTTGGGGCCTGTGTCACCCAGAGGGAGCCAGGCGGGAAGAAAACGTTCTGGCTGTGCCGCCCAGACTTCATTAGCGCTGGGGTTAATCCTGAGGTTAATGTATATTTGTTAGACTTTTTTGGTTTGTTTGTTTCCTGGTGTCATATTTCCACTCCTAAGCTGAGAATCGTTCTGTAGACTTTGGCTGCATTCTCACTGAAACTCAAGGCCACCGTGGGTGCAGAGGAAAACTTCCGAGGGCCTCCTCTAAAAGGACGGCACTTGAGTGTTCAGGTCAGATGATCAGGCCCAGAGAAGGTACAGAAGGGTCCGTACGGGTGTGTCGGTAACTGCTGAACAAGATTCTCTCAGGGGAAAGAGCCCTGTGAGGGTGTTTGCTGACTTGGGTGGTGTAGATTGTTGTACAGTGGCCCATCTCCAGCTACCATGGTGGTGGCTGACTGTGCAGCTGGGAAGAGAGGTTGCCCGTCAGCTTTGAGTGCTGGTAGGGGACACCCCAGCCCAGTGCCAGCCAGCAGGCAGAGCAGACACAGTGGAATTCGCTCAGAGGAACAGGAGGGGTGGGAACCCAGAGATCAGAGGAGGTGGCGAGGTAGGTGTGGGTGTGGGCAGTGCCAGCAGTTCATGAGGACAGGCAGGAGGTGACCGCCCAGGAGGCAGTCAGCACCAAGCCAGCCACAACAGATGAGCGCCCAGAGAAAACCAGCCGCTGTTCACCGAGCAGTACTGGGGTCAGGTTCCCTGCACTGTCACTAATTCTCACTGTATCTCTGCCGCGGTAATCTTATTCCTACTTTACACCTGATGAAACTGAGGCCCAGAAAGATGAAATGACTCGTCCTGTGAGAGTGGTGGAGTGAGAATTCGAATCTGGAGTCAGGCCAGGGGAGGCCAGGAGCAGGGTCGGCTCCTAAGTGTGCTGGACAGGATATGTGGCTGCTAGTGGCTGACTCGATTCCTGGGGGGTGGGGGTGGGAGTATAGTTTTGTAGGAATGAGGGCGCTGGTGAAATTAGAGATGCAGTATCAGGGATGAGTCCTTGAATGTAGGGTGCAAGGCCAGACAGGGATGGACTTGATGCTGGGTCATTGTAAAGGCCCTCAGCACTGGAGTGGGGCTGAAAATCATCATCATCATCATCATCATCATTATTATTATAATTATTATTTTAGGGCCATACCCTTGGCATATGGAAGTTCCCAGGCTAGGGGTCGAATCAAATCGTAGCTATAGCCGCTGCCCTACAACACAGTCACAGCAACGCGGGATCCGAACTGCATCTGCAAACTACACCACAGTTGACGGCAACACCAGATCCTTAACCCACTGAGTGAGGCCAGGGATCGAACCTGCGACCTCATGGATACTAGTTGGATTCATTTCTGCTGAGCCACGACAGGAACTCCCCTGAAAATTATCAAGCTGGGAAATTTCTAAGTGTCACTTGATCAGGGTATCACTTACTAAGTCCTTTTTGTGGCTGTTGAGACTTCCGAGAAAGGACCCTGTGTAGGATGCCTATGGGTATTTATGTTTTATATCAACATGGTATCCACAGTTTGTTTGTTTGTTTGTTTCTTTTGCTTTTTAGGGCTGTACCCGCGGCATATGGAGTTTCCCAGTCTAGGGGTTGAATTGGAGCTACAGCTGCCAGCCTATGCCACAGCCACAGCAAAGCCAGATCCAAGCCGTGTCTGCCACCTACACCACAGCTCATGGCAACGCTGGATCCTTAACTCACTGAGCGAGGCCAGGACTCGAACCCGCAACCTCATGGTTCCTAGTCGGATTTGTTTCCGCTGAGCCACGAGGGGAACTCCATCCACAGTACTTTAAATTGTGATACAGTCTATGTAAACTACTCTGAAAACAAAATGTCTGTTTAATTTATGAATGACTTAGGCCCCTGCGTGACTGAGAGACAGAGTCGAGGTTGGTAGAGAGCTGTGCACAGCGTAAGACATGGAGGTTGGAGTGGGGAGGAGCTGTGTGGTTCCCCGGGGATGCAGATCCAGGTGAGTGAGGTAATGAGGAGGGTTGGAACAGAGTGTCTGGAAACTGGAAGGAAATGAAAGCCTAAGGATGAGCTCCAGGATGAAAGAGGGAAAACCAGAAGAAGGCCACTCTTCAGGCGGAGGATCAAGAAGGCCCTGGTTTGGAAAGAGCCTGAAAGGCCTCCAGGGACTCCACGTGGGGCTGGCTTGAAATGCAAGCCTGGGTGGGAATAAGTTACTGAGAAATCAGATTTAACTTCACTGGTATTTCTTATCTGCAGATAGTTTATGTTCTGAAGTTTCTTTCCCGAGTCGGGGAGTTTAATCATATCTCTTCACTCTCGGTATTTGTGTGAGTTGAATTGTTGTGGTGCAAGGTGGGAAATTAGGTTATTATTGAAAGAAACACCAGTAGGAGATTGAAGATAGGGCGTTGTGATATGGATGTCTTGTCTTTGGAGGACTGACCTCCCTTTTCACTCTTGGGTACTAGTAGCCAAAGGCCATGCCATTCCATGGGTCTTTTCATTTGCTACAACCACCATATGAGGTAGGTTCTATTACTACTTTCGTTTTAAGACGTAAAGAGGAAAGGTCACCTTGCTAACAAGTGTCGAGTGGAGGACTTGAACCTAAGGCACTCTTCAAAACCCAAACCGATATTATTAAGGCAAACCCTATGAAATAATTCTTTCAGATTTTTAAAATTGAATATCCGTAACTCCGTATCATGCTCTTTGACCCTCTGGGTACCGAGAGTGCCCTTGATGTAAGCAGATCTTGCTGTTCCAGTGCGCAGACCCAGTAACCAACCTCAGCTGCAAGGTGGTACCCTGGTTTTTTTGTCACATGCATGTGATGCCAGCAATGGGAAATGGCCTTTTTCAGAAGCAAAGACGATGAATGTGTGAAATTTTCAAGCCTGCATACAAAACTTGAATGGCTTCCCCTGGGTAATGGACTCTGGATAGAGGCCTAGAAAGGAATGGCCCACGCAGTGAGCTGCTTGAGAGAACCAGCATGGTTTCCGGCACACAGTGTCTAATACATGATGAACAAAGAACTTGTGCTTGTGTGAGACTTCACACCGAGATGACATGATAACACAGCTCTTACCAGTGAGGTTCACCACTCACCAACCCAACCTCTTGGCACGTGGTTGAACCAGAGCAACTGGTGCTGAGGTGGAAGAGTCAGGCTTTGCCCAAACTGTCCTTCCATCGGCGGAGCTAGGAGAGTTCAGGACTGCTGTTTACACCTCCTGGGACCTCTGTTAGGTGGGCAGGCTTATTCTTTCCAGCTTTCTCTCTAGGTGGTTGGGAGGATCTTAGCAGCTCAGAGAAAGTACATCTTTGTGAGCTTAGAAAGAAAAAAAAAATGGCTGAGATAGAAAGCAAAAGGTTGAATCTTGGAGAAAAAAGAGGGAAGCAATATGGTGGCCGGTTCGGAAGTCCCCAGATAGGCTCACTGTTAGTGCGAGAGTGGTTGGGTCAAAGGAGAGAATGAGAAAGCACTCCTGACACCCCAAACCGGCCCAAGGGCCTGAGTGTCTACAGAGGCCACATCCCGTGTCTCAGACTCAGTGCCTTCACCTGCTGCAGGGGGTGACTAATCCCAATGCCCACCACCACAGCTGTGGGCTTCCTGCCCCTGGTGCCCCCAGGGCCTCTCTCAGCCTCATTCCTCACGGCCTCCTCCCTTTTCCCCTTTTTGGAACAACTGTGCATAATCCTCTCCCCCCTTCCTGCCCCCTGGCCCAACGCTCCCACCTGCCCCTTCTGATTCAGTGCCAGCAGCTGGTCTGTGAGCAGTGCCAAATCAAACAGATGTGTGTGGGATTGTCCGGCATGTGTCACCAGCCTCCCCGTCCAGCCTTGTCCCAACCAAGGCTCTCTCTCAACTGGTTGAAGGCTGAGTACTGCCTTTCAGGGGGCGCTGCAGGGCCTGAGCCCAGATGTGGTCAGACACCACTGGCTTCTCACCTTCCCTGTCTCCCTCCTCCTCCTCCTGCAATTCTTTTTCCTTCTCTTGGGGCAGATACCCCTCCCCTCCTTTATTGTTTGTCTTTTATTCTATTTTTTTTTTTTTTTTTACTATTAAGAAATTCTTCCTCGTGAAACTCCTGAGACTTTGAAGGATTCCGTTAAAAAAGAAAGTTAAGACCCTGGCTTTTAAAAGAGGTTTTAAAGTTGAAATTCTCCTAGATTCATAAAAGGCATCACAAAAGGCCAGAAACCAGCCAGAAGAAGAATAACAGCTGGTTTTTTCACCGCAGTCCGCCTTAGCTCAAGATCTTCAAGATGTCACTTCCTTCCTTCCTTTCTTAGTCAGTGGCATGTAAAATTCATGGTAATTCTCAGAAGTTGGTACCCTTGCAAGCAAACGTCTTTGATTTTTCTGTGCAATTGGCTAATTCTGCTCACTCCCACCTACCTGTCTGCGCGGGGATGACTTGAGAACAGTAGCAATTAACCCAGGAGAGCTCTGTGACAGATCAAAGCCCTCCAGGGCAGTGAAATCTTATTGAAAATAAGATTAACAAGTCTAGCATAAGGATATGAAGACTCCTTGTTTTAAGGTATAGATATTTTCTTGGAGTTCCCATTGTGGCACAGCGGAAACAATCCAACTAGGAACCATGAGGTTGCGGGTTAGATCTCTGTCCTCAATCAGTGGGTTAAGGATCCGGCCTTATCATGTGCTGTGGTGTAGGTCACAGACGAGGCTCGGATCCTGCTTTGCTGTGGCTGTGGTGTAGGCCAGCAGCTGTAACTCCAATTCAGCTCCTAGCCTGGGAACCTCCATATGCCATGGGTGTGGCCCCAAAGAGGAAAAAAAAAAAAAAGGTAATAATAGTAAATAATAAAAAGAGTATAGATTTTTTTTCTTCAAAGCACAATTAAGTGTATAACTGATTCCCTTTGCTGTACACCTGAAACTAACACATCATTTTGAGTCAATAATACTCCAATAAAACTCAAAAAAAAAAACACAAGAAGTGAAACAGTGCATTCTAGCTGAGAAATAGCCTCAGCAGAGATGATAAACAACAACAAAATATTTTAATGTCATAGGGGTTTGTTTCCAACATAATGGTCTTAAAGGCTGATAATGCTTAGTGCTTACATGAGTGTCTAGAATTCCACAGACAGACATACCATTTGCATTTGTCAAATGAATAAAAAAATTCAAGATTATTGAGTTAGGCCTTGCCTAGCTTTCTGTATGTCACTCAGTAGAGTATTAGCATTTAAGAAATATTAAATTATAATAATGTCTTTCCCGGAAGTTCCTGTTGTGGCTCAGTGGTAACGAGCTCGACTAGTGTCCATGAGGATGGGGGTTTGATCCCTGGCCTCACTCAGTGGGTTAAGATTCTGGCGTTGCCGTGAGCTGTGGTGAAGGTCACAGATGCGGCTTGGATCTGGCGTTGCAGTGGCTGCGGTGTAGGCTGGCAGCTGCTGCTCCGATTTGACCCCTAGGCTGGGAACCTCCACATGCCAAAGATGTGGCCCTAAAAAGACCAAAAAAAAAATGTGTTTTCCATCTTGCCCTGACTTCCATTAAGCTCAGATTTAAATCTGATAATCTAACAATTACATTAGGCTTTGCGTTTCTTTTTGCAAAAGATAGAATTTCTAGTTCTATCTTTTTTTACCTCACTGTATGTCTTCTTTAATGTTATAAATTGTCCAAAATTATTTTGGAAAAAAGGATGATACACAAAATATAGGGAGTTCCTTAAAAATGACTTCTGATAATGTTGAAGATAATGATTCACGACACTTCGCTTTCTACCTTTAATTAGTTATTTATGTACTTGTTGAAAGGTCCTCATTAGACCTCAGATTCCCTGAGGGCAGAGCCGCCTTAGTCCCATCCTCTCCCCTGGGGTGGGTGTTTAATAAGATTCTGTTGGATAAATAGGTCTGAGGATTAATTTTAGAGGAAATAGAATAAAGTTTTCTTCCCCTTTCTTTTCCATTCCTTTCCTTTCCTTTCTTTTTTTTTCTTTCTCAAGAGAAGACTCTATTGATACGAGCTTTACACTCAGGCAATGAGGAACTAGTATATAGAGCTGCTTCTACGGTGCTGGGTGAGAAGTTATTTTCTCCTCTTTCTCCTTTGAAGCCCATCATAAATTTCTTCTTTCTCTATATTGTTCTCTCCCTCTTCCTGCATCATACTCAGTAAATGTTCTCCTACATAAATAATAACCACTTACACTTACATAAGCACCGGTAACATTGGCACATTCCTTCCAAAAAGGATTTGAGATGGTTGTCTTAGAGGATTTTTAAATTTTACAATGCACTCTGAGATTCCACCACTGCTGTTATTAGCTGATATTTATTGCATGCTTGCATGTGCCAGGTGCTAGGCAAGGGCTTTTTGGACACGACCTCGGTGAGCCTTTCCAGTAATCCTGTGGAGAAGCTACTGGTATTATTCCCACTTTCACTACGAAGAAACTGCGAGGCCTGGAACTTGCCCAAGGTGACACAGGAGGAAGGGGGCAGGACTGGGATGTGAACTATGACCTTGGGTCGTAATTTCAACCCAGGGAAATTGGTGAAGTGGTGAGAGATTCACTCTGTCCTACATATGAGAAGAAAGAGGAACAATGTTTATTGAGGGCGGAGGATGTCCAGGGCTTATACTTTATGATATCTCATTTGGCCCCTCCAATCATGCTACAAGGTAAACCTCAATTTCTGCATCACAGATGAGGGTACAGAAGCTTTGAGTTCTTAGTTGACTTGCCTTGACACTTAGCCAAAGAGGCTGGATTTGATCCCAGTCCCTTTGGCTCTAAAGTTGTTGTTTTATTTTTTTTTTTTTTTAATTTTCATTGTACACAAAGAGATACCAGCCCAAGTTCACATGATGGTCTATAAAAACAAACAAACAAAAAGCTCCACCAAGTTCAGTGAAACTGGAGTTCTTTTAACTGTCCTTTTCAAGCTCTGGTGTCCTGCCTGGGTCAAAAAGTGCAGTGTCTGTCTGGCTACTGAGTGGCTTTCCCCATGTGACCTTGAGCAGGAGGGAGCATCTTATGACTTGAAAAGGCGAATGCAATTGAATTTCCATCTCATTCAGAGCTGAGAGAGAACTGTGTTGGGAACGAGGCTAGTTTGAAACAAGGGCTCCTGAAGCTAATTAAAAGCTAGGCCGGAGCTGTGCTTTTCATTCCTTAAGAATGTTCGACCTCATTAAATAGGAAAAAGCAAGTGGAATTTTCTGATTTTTTTTTTTTTTTCAGGTTCTGGACAGGCTGGGGAGTCCGAGCTTGCAAAACACATTTCTCCGGCTTTCAGCCTGCACGGTGCCGGCACTGGCATCGTTGTTGTGAAGACTCACCCTTCTCCGGTGCTTATCACCCTGAAAAGTTTGCAGCTTGGCAGGGCAGACTCAGAAGGACGGCGTGTGCCTTGCTTCAGGCTCCTGTTCCTTTGTACCCCTTTCTGCTGCAGTCACAGCAGGTGGAGATGCGTCTGTGGGCTCAAGACAGTGGAGCAGATGGTTGGCCTTCAGAAAGGCCTCCTTTGGGCTCTTCTGCGGACACCTGGAGTTAACAGACACTCACAAGAGTGAGGTTCTAGCCAAAAGGAACAGAAAACTTCACAGCCTCTCTGTGTGGCTTCTGGATGAAGCAGAAGACCCCGAAACATTTTTCTAAAATTTGGACTTAGAGCAGCCAGCAGCAAGTCAGGGGCCATGGGCTCCAGCCATGAGGAGGCCTGTGGCTGCAAAGACTGAATATCGTCAGGCTGGCCGAGGCTGGGGCTGGAAAGGTTTAGGTGTTGATTTTAACGTCTCTGTTTATGGGGCACCTATTGGGTGCCAGGCACTGTGCTAGCAGCTTTGTGTATATTATATCTAATCTTTGCAACCACCTTCCAAAGTAGGTGTTATTGTCCTCATCTTAGAGGTGAGGAAGCAGAGGCGCTGACTATGTTTTCCTTCTTTATGGTTCTTGGTCCTTCCTAAGGTAACACAGCATGATCAGAGGAATCCTAGTGCTTTAAGTTATCAGATATGGAAGAGGTATTAGAGGTCATGTCTACTGTCGGAGGTTACCAACATTTATAGCAACATGGATGGATCTAGAAATTATCATGCTAAGTGAAACCAGTCAGACAATTAGACAGCAACACCCAATGCTACTGCTTACATGTGGAAACTAAAAAGACACAATGAACTTCTTTGCAGAACAGACAATGACTCACAGACTTTGGAAAACCTTGGTTTTTCAAATAAGACAGTCTGCGGGGTGGGGGGATGCACTGTGGGTTTGGGACACAAAATCTATCAAATTGACTTGTGATGATTTACGTACATCTGTAATTGAAATAAAATCCATTAAGTTAACAAAAAAAATTCAAAGCCAGGAGTTCATGCTGTGGTACAACCAGTTAAGGGCCTGGTGTTACCACAGCTGCAGCGTAGGTTGCAGCTGTGGCTCAGATTCGATCCCTGGCCTGGGAACTTTCATGTGCTATAAGTGTGGTTGATAAAGAAAAAGAATAAAAAAGAGATTCAAAGCCAGAAACATAAATCAGTTTGGTCAAGGACACACGGCAGAGCTGGCATCTCCAACCAGGCTTCTGGGCTTGCATTGTGGACCTGTCTTTTCTTTGCATGTGATAGCAGGGGAGCACAGAGAGTGGAACAAATGTCAAGGCCGGCTCTGGCCCTGTCTCTAAGTGGTGATCACCATAGACCTTGTCGTTTCCCAAGGGCTTCTTGCTTGATCTGCTCTACTTGCCTTTAAAAGGAGGGCAGGGGAAGATTTGCGGTTCTGGAAAATAAAGCCACTAGCCAACGATGAAAAGGAACATATCTCTCAAATGTTTTAAGCCCCTCAGGAGAAAGGTGCAAGAGGGGAGTAAACTGTCTTGGTACTTCCTTATTTCCATTGTCTTGTGATCTTGTGACATCTTCCTTTCCACAGAGTGATGAATTTGCTTTTTTCACTCCTTGATTTTTGCTAAACTGCTTGGGGCTCCAATGGAAAGCTCTTCTAGAAATGTCCCTGTTTCATCTTGCAATGTCTCAAGGGAGTGCTTAGTCTATGGTTACAGCCAGAACATAAACCCCAGTCTCACTGAGCCACGCACAGGATCGCCTGGCTGCAGGCATCTCAGAACTCAGAGACAGTTCTACATGCAGGGGTCTGGCAGCAACACTGTGCACAGGGTGGCTAAGAAGCATTAGGGCTGAACGGGATCTTGGAGGCTATTTCAGACTCTTGTTTTCTGAATCACATGGTACCTGTTTTTCATTAAAACAGTGGCTTTCGGAAATTCTCAGAGAGTGAACCTGTTGGTACACAGTGATAGTCAGGGTCATTTGCAAGGGCGCAAAATAAGCGGTTTAGATGCTCGGTTCTACTTTTCAGTTTGGATGTTCTTTACGAGCCAGTTTTATTTATCTATTAAATCAGTAAAATGATGGATGAACACACGTTTTTAAATGGAATGAAATATAATATCCACGTACCTTCAAGGGTCTCTCCACGCTAGTCTTAGTCATGGTCCCTACACTTCAGCCACTAGTGGGCTTCCTGGTCTCTGAATTATGTCGTGACAGTGCCCACTAGAAATAAGACTAATAAGTTCTTCAATATGCTATCGGTTGTTTACACTCTTATCATAAGGGATTGGAAGCTTTGAAGTCAGACTTTTTTTTTTTGCTTTTTAGGGACACATCTGTGGCATATGGAGGTTCCCAAGCTAGGGGTCCAATCTGAGTTACAGCTGCCAGCCTACACCACAGCCACAGCAACACCAGATCTAAGTCGTGTCTGCAACCTACACCACAGCTCACAGCAACACCGGATCCTTAACCCGCTGAGCAAGGCCAGGGATCAAACCTGCAACCTCACGATTCCTAGTCAGATTTCTTTCTGCTGCGCCATGATGGGAACTCCTGAAGTCAGACTTTTGAATCTACTTTCCCATTTTAGAAGCCCCCTGCAAAGTTCTTCCCATTTTGCAGGTGAGCCCACTGAGGCACAGGCAGGTAAATAACTAGCCCAAGCTCACACTGTATGTTAAACACAAGAGCAATGGTTCTCCTGAATTCCAATCCAGAATTCTTTCCTTTATATTATACAGAATAAGGGCTTAACTCTCCCAGATCTGGAATATGTTCGGACACTAACACTTTCTCCCAAGATGGGGAAAACACCTGGCCACTGCTTGCCACATCACAGTAATGACCACGTGCTTCATGTGCATCCAAGCTTCCCTGCCTTGACCCATCCTGTTCCCTCTGCTGGGAGTGCCCTCTGCTCGCCTTCTCCAAATGACCAGCTCCTCCTAATTCAGCTTAAGGCCAACTCAAATCATACCTCCTTTCTGCACGTTCCCTGATTAAATTCCTTTTCCATGTCTTTGCATGCCTCTGCTACAGCACATCAAGGGACACACACCGCGGCCAGGCGTTTCTCATGGAGTCACAGAAGGAAGAGGACCCAGTGACCATGTGGAAGATGAAGCTTGTTGAAATCTGGGGCCGGTCATTGTTTTTTAATAGTTTCATCACTTAACACAGTGCATGGAATTTTTAGGTATTTGACTAAAAGTTACCCAGGCCTGCTGGAAAGTTAGGTTTCTTCTAAAAAGAAACAATGTGGAGTTCCCATCGTGGCTCAGTGGTTAACGAATCCGACTAAGAACCATGAGGTTGCGGGTTCGATCTCTGGCCTTGCTCAGTGGGTTAAGGATCCAGCGTTGCCGTGAGCTGTGGTGTAGGCCGGCGGCTACAGCTCCTGTTAGACCCCTAGCCTGGGAACCTCCATATGCCGCGGGTGCGGCTCTACATAAGGCAAAAAGACAAAAAAAAATAAAATAAAATAAAAGGAAACAATGTGGTGGGCAAGGAGCTGTGAATGGAGATGTAGTGAAAATGGAAGCCAGGACCTCAGCCTTCAGAATTCAAGGTGGACTTCTCATGGGTAGCGTCCCGCAGTGCTGTTAGGGACACTGAGATGGTTAGGGACACTGTGGGGGCTGAAGGACTCTGGAACCTCTTGTGAGATGGGTCTCCCCCACGTAAGCCCACTGATGCCTTGAGGGCTGAATGCTGGTATGCCACGTACTGTTGCCTTAGCCCAGCTTTTTCCTTCTAAATGTCAAAAACAACTTTAGATGGAGAAAATGAATTGAGTGGAGCAAAAAATCTATGAGTCCCAGAATAACCTCCAGTTTGGTAATGATTTATCCTATTTCATTGTTAATTTTGCAATTAAGCAAGAGTACTTTCTATGCCTGAATGACCCATGGATTGTATCTTAATCAAATTAATGTGTCTGTAACATAAGACTGATTCTGCATTCAACTATTAGGATGATAAACGATGCAAAGCCCGACTTTTCTCCCTCCTTTCTCTCTCCTCTCCCCACAAAACCCTCCATCATGAAAGGTCAACTGACTGAAAGCCTGTTGTTTTGATGACTGACTTGAGATTCTATTGGTTCAAAATGTGAGAAAGCTGACTACCTCCCCTCCCCCCAGTTCAAACCAACTGTATGTGTGTGTGACAGTGTGTGTTTAAGTTTGGATGAAAAAAAAAATATTGTGGTTAATTTTTTTGTTGTGTACTTCCTGCCGCTGACATTTGTTGCTGCTGCTGTGTAATGAGGTTGAGGCTGGGTAGGAAAATCGGATGCAAATGACCTATTTATTTATTCCCCAGTTATGACTACCCTTCTCAACCTCTGTTCTTGGAAAACCTGGAAAGTAAAAAAAGGGGGTCAGGAAAGCCAGTTGAACATGGCACTGCCCCGAAGCAACCGACTTTAGGTCATCTTAGTTGATAAGAAATTTGAAAAAATGTGATTCTATTTAATAAAGTGACATATATTTTTTAAATTATAAATTATAAACAAAGACTTTTTAATAAAGATTTTTGTGGTTTAAGTCAAGGACTAGGATTTATATTTCCCTGGCTCGATTCATCGACTTTTAGAGGGACTTCAGCAATATTTTTCCATTCTCATCCACTCCATTTTTCACAATTAGAGGGATAATTAAGAAGAAAAAAGTTAATCAGATCGTGTCTCTGTCCTGCCTAAAATCCTTCAGTGGGTTCCCATTCCACCACTTAGGATTAAGTTCAAAATTCTTGCCATGGCTTAGAAGGCCCTAGGTAATATTCCCTCACCTTGCCCTCCAACCTTTTCTTTTTTCCCCCACCCCCTCCACCCCGTGACACTGGCCACTTGCTTTCCAGCCTCAGGGCCTTTGCACAGGCTGTTCCTACTGCCTACTTGCCCTTCCTCTCCTTTCCTGATTCACAGCATAATGTTACCTCTTCAGACAGCACTTACTTCCCTCACGCTTCCCTCTGTACTCCCCTTACATTACTGTTTCATAATTTGTAATTTTATATTTATTTCTGTGCCGCATATTAATTTTATTATCTGTTTACTCATTAGGCTATAAGCTTTATATCTGCTTTGCTTGCCACTATATTCAGTTCCGGGCAGATTGTAGGAACTTAATATTTACCGAAAGAAAGAATGGGCAACCGATTGACTTTCACAATACTTCAAATTCCTTAGCCGTAAAATGGGAGCAGTTATCTTTATTCTATAGCCAGCTACGGAATTCATTTTGATATTTGCTTGACACTGAACTTTGAGACATCAGGGTGTTGATTGGACATCGAAGGAATGTAAGGCTGAGAGTTTTGTTTTTTGTTTTCCCCCCTCTCTGTTCAAAGTTCACTAGCTCATGTGGTAGGGATTAGACACAGCCCCTGTTCTTCACCCCATGCCTGGCCCGGGTGACCATACCGTTGCTGGATGCCTTTCCCTTTGGCCTCTTCATTATCTCTGCCTTAACAAGCCAGGTAAATCATGGGGAACATGTAAGCCGAGTTCAAGACACTCCTCCCATGCCCTCGTTCTTTAGGAGTTCCTCATCTAAAGAACCTTGGGAGCTTTCAAAGAGATGGTGGAAAACTGTTGGAGAGGATACTAAGCTCAGAATGCCCTGTTCCCCCAGGCTCTTCTCCAAAGTCTCCAAATCCAGCCCCTCTGATTTCTGTTCACCCTTTTTCATCGTTGTCCTTCCCAGCCATGGGATGCCTGAGCCTAGAGTCTCTCCAGGCGTGTTTCTGCAGAATCCATGGCTCTGATTTCCTTTTAACCCCTAGCTTTCTTCCAGAGCAGGTAGACAAACCTGAAAAAGATTGAGAAGAACGGAAGTCTAAAGGAGCTACATGTCTTCTGGAAAGCCCATGAATATCTCTGAACTTTGATTTATCTATAAAATGGCAGTTAAAAATACCAACCGGGAGCCACTGGGACATGGGTTTGATTCCTGGCCCGGCACAGTGGGTTAGGGGTCTGGTGTTGCCACAGCTGCAGCTTAGGTGGCAAATGTAACTCCCATCTGAGCCCTGGAGGGAGCGCTATGTGCTGCGGGACGGACAAAAATGAGCAAAAAATAACCTAGTAGCACTATCTAAGAATATTTTAAATCCCAAGTATAACAGTATTTTTTTTTTTACAATATCTGATACTCAGTTCTCAGTAGATATTAGATTATTAATCAACCATTTTCACTTTTCCCTGTTTTTTGGCCTCTCCAGAATCCATGTGATCCTTTCAGCTCAGGATGGGAGGAGACTATTATTACAGTTGGTCCACCTGTTTGTCAAGAAAGTGGGAAAGTGGGTTGAGTTTAAGAGATGAATCAGCTAGGAGTCTTGACCTCACATCAGATTTTCCATCTCAGCTTTGTGTATGTGCTAGATTTCAGTCTCTAGAATTCCAGTATGTGGAGAGGTTTTAATGGTAAGCAAATTCAGTCTCCCCCGCTCATTCATAACTAGCAATCTAGTGAACAAAGCCGTCTTTGGTAGAACCATCCCACTGTCAGATTTTGCAAACATGTTCCATTTCCACTTCCCAAAGGAGAAAATCCTAGAAACCATGTGAGATGACCAGAAGAGAAACAAAGAAGGTGCCACCTGACTACTAGCAAATCCCATCATTAAAACTGAACCTTAACCTTGTTATGGGGGCCGAGAGAAAAACGGATGTGTTTTCAAACAGGGAGGGTTTTTTGTTTGTTCGTTTGTTTGTTTGTTTTGGTTTTAAACTGATTCTATTAAAATAGTAGAGTCCCTGACCATCGAGAAGCTAAGTGGAAGAGGGATGAGGAAAGATGCTTGTGGAAGACCTGGGATCTGCTTTGGACAATATGATGCCTGCCTGGGAGACATGACTAGGCTGGCAACATTTGAAAGGGATAGAGACGCTCCTGGCTTCCAGCTGCTTCTCTCCAATGCTGGGTGCTTTCCGGTGGAGGTAAGGTTTTAACCCTTCTGCCTTTGTGTTTTCCCATGTCTACTCTGCAGGATTCTGCTAAACTTAGGCTGGAATAGAGCTTCCAGCCCGCCAGGGACCATCCCTTCCTTGCAAAGTGCCAGCCTGGACTGGAAGAACTGGCCCATTTGAGTCGATGGGTCTGAGCTCACGTGCCAGCTCTGCTCTGCCATTTAGAGCAGTGTGACCACAGCCATCCCCTGACCTGTCTGTGTTACAGTTTCCATATGGTAAATGGAAGAAGATGACGCCGCCTCACAGCACTGTTAGGAGAGATGACGCCAGACATGGAAGAGTGCCTGGCACTGGGTCAGCAATCAAGGCTGGTTGGTGCCCTTTCCTTCCCAGTCTCCCCTGGGAAGGAATCTGGCAAACGTTAGGGACTATGGGGAAGATAGAGGGGAAAAATTTCAGGGGGAAACAGTCTCTGGGACTTCAAGACAGAGGTGAGGAACTCCATTTATCAGATTAATTTTGCCTATGAAGGAGTTTTATCTTGAATTTTCACCAAAGCTTAGCTGCATATGATGGGCCCTGGAACCTGGAAATAAAATGGTAGCTATAGACAACTTCCCTAGTCCAGATTTATGGTGTTACTTTAAAACACACCTAAAATCCCAGAGACAGGATTCCATTTCAAAAATGTGTGACCTTTCCCCCCCTTTATGCTGAAAGTGGTCTTTTCGGCAAAGGAGCAAGAACACTAAAGTTTATCAGTCAAAAGACTTGAGTCATGCTAACATTAGAGCGAATAAAAGACATGCCCACTCTGTTGCTGTTGACTTTTCAGCAGAAAAGACAGAATATTGAATAAGTAGTAACAATAAATTGAGCAAGAGCTCTGAGAAGGGTAGCACGCAGTACCCTGAGAACACACAGCAGAAGTATCTAACCTAGTTTGGTGGAGGGTGTGTGTGTGTGTGGGGGTGTGTGTGCAGAGATGTGGTCAGGGAAGGCTTCCTGGAGGAGTGGCATTTAAATTGAGACCTGAAGTGTGGGTAGAGGAAATCTACATGCAGAGAGTTTCGTAGAGGAACCAGCCTCTGCAAAGGCCCCGGGTGAAAGAGCATGAAGCAAGGTAGAGACTGAAGGACGTTTGCTTGGGCTGGAGTGGAGGGTAGTAGGTTGGATTTGTCAGAGAAGTAGTCAGGGGCCTGTCCATGAACACTCTGGGAAGCCCAGCGCAGGGATTTAGACTCTATCCCAGAACCATCAGGTGTTTTGCTCAAAGAGTGATCATAGTCAGCAATGCTGGCTGCTGGATGGGGCACATCTAGACACGTCAAGCGAGAAATGAAGGTGGACTGGATTCGGGCAGTGGCAACGGAGGAGACAGGAGCAGGGATCAGAAGATGTTTCGGGGGAACAGAGACAAGTTGGATGTGGGATGCTTGAGGCGAAGGGAGTGTCGAGCGGGACACCCAGAAATCAGCTCAGGTGAGGTTTAGGGAGAGAGTAACCCAGAGCAAGAAGCAGGTGTTGGCAGAGAAGGCGTGAATTTCAGCATGTGAGCCGGTTGGGGGTTTCGTGTGTAGACAAGAGCCAAGATGAAGATAAAGATGGGGGTTATCAGTATGTAGGTCATTGTTTCTCAGATATGGTCCAGGTCCCACCTGCATTAGACCCACCTGCTGTACGGGATCAACAGTGGAGGCTGGGATGACAGTGAAAGAGTCGTTCAATATTTTGCCCATTAAACGCGCGCAGAGAATATATATTTGATCACTCTTTCAAAACAAGGGACTCATAATGGAATGGTGTCTGCATACTCCTGGAGTGGAGTCATGGCAGAGCTGCTGGAAGAGCGGGAAGGGTTCCTTTTCTCTCCTCTCCTTCTCATTATCCATCTCGCACCACTTTGCCTCCAGCTACACTGACTTTGTTTGTTTTGGTTTTGGGGGAGGAATGATACAAATGAAGCCCACTCCATTCTTTTCCTTTTTTCTTTTCTTCTTTTTTTTTTCAGTCTAATTCAGGACAGAAAAAGCTTTCATCAAAAGAACAGATGTCATCTGCTTTGGTCCTTTGTGGTGGTTTTATTTTATTTTATTAAAAAGAAAATTCTCCTGCAGATGAAGCTCATTTAAACATAATGATGAGGCAACAAAAGACCTCTCACAGAGGCGGCTCAGATTCACTTTGACTCAGGGGAGGGAGACCAAACAAGGCGCTGTCCTGTCCAGCGGGGGGCCCCCCTCCTCAGGGCCCCAGCAGCTGCATTTCAGATGCAAATGGGAGAGGAGGGTGGGGGTGGGGGAGGGGAGTGGAAGGGCCCAGGAAGCTGACGTGCAGGTGTTGAGGATTCCAGACAGCCCTACAAGGACGGGCTCTGAAAGCACAGAGCGCTCAGACAGAGCGGGCTTGAGAGCGCTTGCTCCGAGGGCTCAAGTGGCCCCGCAGCTGCACCGGGCATTCCTTTTCAGAGCCATCAATGGGCCCTGTCTTGAAAATACGATAGCCGGCAAATGGCACGTTCGGAGAAAGGAAATGCTTTGGAAGTGGAGCACACATCAGGCTGGGGGCTTTCGCCTGGGTCGGGCTCATTACTGAAATCCAGGAACATGCATAAAATAGATATGTCACCTAGGACACTGGCATCCTGGGGTTGGAAGGAATCCAGGACTCGAGTCCAGCCCTCTTGTTCTGTAGATGAGAAAAATCTGTGCCAGGGGCTGAGCGCCTAGCCCCAGGTCACGTAGCGGGTGAGAGGAACAGGGAGGCGGCAGGTTGGAGGCAGTGGCACTCCGAGTCGGGGACCATTCAGTATTTGGTGTGCATGATTGAATTTGCACAACAGACCTCTGAGGGAGTTTTCTTTATTTCCATGTTTCCTATGGGGACATTGAGGCTTCAGTGAACCTAGAACGTGTCTCAAGTCAAAAAGCTAATAAGTCCTAGAGTCACCGTCAGGATTTGAACCGAGGTATGTATGTCTTATTCCCAAACTCACGGTTTTTGTCATTACACTTCATTCCTGCCTCCCGGGCCAGTGTTCTTTTCTCTCAAATTCCAGCATGCACGCATGCATGTGCGCTCACACACACACACATCTGTGTGTATGCAAATAATGTTTCTATTCCCATAGATGTAAAATGCATGAACATGTATATCTATATATATCTCAAAACATGAAACTTGTGACTGCAGATGTATAAAATTAAACTACAGCACTACTGAATTCAGTATGGAAAAGTTGTGGTTTAGATCAGTAATAATCCCTGGTACTACGTCTGGCAGATAGTATGTACTCAATAAATATTTGAATTTGAACTGTTCCTTTTTATTTGAAAAGGTGCTTTTCCTTAGAAACAGAACATAGTGTCTACCAGTACCGTTACTCCTATGAACGCTGAACGTTTGCATTGAACCTGTGTTTATAGGACGTATTTATACATGTTAGCTCATTGCGTCTTGGTGATCCCTATGGAGGGAAGGTAGTCAGAGCCACTAGTGCCACTTTATAGATGAGAAAATTGAGGCTCAGGGAGATCAAATGACGTTCTCGGAGAAAGCTGTGAGGTGAACTCAGGTCTGCTCATGCCAGCCTGCCGGCAGAAGCTGTTTGGGGAGGGGCAGCTGGTGATGGGGTCAGAAGAGGGGAGCCACCAGCCTACGGGTTCACCTGTCTTACCTCCTGAAAAATGCCATGGTCCGATGCGTAGAGCTCTAGATTTTCAGAAAGAAAACCCAGCACCGTGGGCGTGTGAGTGTGGGGCTGGTGCCGGGAGGTGCGGGGATCACGGAGATATGACCCGGGGGAGGTGAGACTGTGTGGGTGGTTTCCTTTGCACAGATGTGTCACCCTCAATGCCTGCCTGAGGATGGTGGCCATGCCCATGTGAGTGCCCACAGCCAAGCCCCACGCGGGTGGACGAACCTTATGTCCTGCCGGGGAAATGGCCAGAGTCCCAGCCTGTGTGGTATTGGCCCTGGGTTTCTGAGTCCCCCCGTAGAGCACTGGCTTTGAGCAGTTCTGTGACTTCCATCGGAGCTTCTGAGATCAGCCACTTTGCAGCGTGGGTGGACCCACAGTCCTACACCTTCCTTGGGAAAAATAACTCAGCAAAATCTCTTGCTGCTGAGTGGGCCAGTAGTGTGAGCTGAGTATTGGAAGCAGGATGCAGTGTAAAATCTGAGGCCGAGAGAGTTGTAAGGTGCCTGGATCAGATACCTATTTTATGGATGGAAACCCTGAGGATCAGAGGACAAAACTGACTATTACTTCATGCCTGTTTTTAACATTTCATTTCTTAAAAAAACATTTAAGTAGGCATTCTCTGGGAGGATATGCCTCCAAGGAGTCCCCAGTGCAGCAGAGAGATACACATAAACAAGACTTCACTACGCCAACAGGTGCTTAGTGAGGGTGACCATGTTTTGAGAGAGGGCTCAGAGAAGGAGCTACCAGCTCCTTTCTGGGAATCTGAAAGGGCCACCCAGCAGAGATGAAAACTGAGCTGAATCTAGAAAGATAAATAATTTTCCCAAAGGCAGAGAAATGCTCACCTAAGAGAAAGAACAAAATGTTCACAGACCCAGAGGTGGAAAGAGGGCATGTGATGCCCGGACTCTGAGGACTGGCTCCAATCTAGGGCATGTGTCTGTGCATCAGAGTTTGCAGGGTGGGGTCAGCAGGTGAAACCAGAAAATAGGCGGGTCGTGGATCATGAAGGGCTTCATTTCACAGACTAAGGAGTCAACTACGTCGTTGCCCTTTTTTTTTTTTTTTTTGGCTGCTCCCAACTCATGCAGAAGTTTCTGGGTCGGGGATCAAACCTGTGTCACAGCATTGACCCAAGCCATGGCAGTGATGACGCTGGATCCTTAACCTGCTACGCCACCAGGCAACTCCTGAATTGTGTCTTGTAGGAACTGGGAAAACATTAAAGGATGTTAACCAGGGTGATAACAACATTAGGAATGAGTTTGGACATAGCATTCTGAGGAGTCTAGAAAAGACTAAAGAGAGATAGGAGGCGTACAGACTGGTTAGAAGATGCTGGAAAGCATCATAGCCGATGATGACAAAAGCCCAGCCAGAGTCAGCTGTGGTGGGGAAGGCCAGGAGGAAGTGGAGTGAGAAGTTCAGGAACTGGAATAGACATGGAGAGTGGAATGATGGGGGCCTGGTCTGGGTGATAGAGTGGGTAGTAAGCAACCAACCAGGAGAGGAACTGACAGTAATGGGTGGGAGGGCATTTTGTGTTCAGTGTTAAATTCATTGCATGTGCAGGGTTTGGGGGTATCAAAACGGTGGCATAGGTGGAGAAAACTGTCTGGAGGCCAGGAGAGAGGCCAAGTTTGGCAGTCAGGGGGCTGTCAGGATCACGACCCATACACGTGGATTTTGATGATATGGGACACTTTAAAAACGGGTTCATCCAAAGTGGTATTCAGATGCGTCTCAGACCTTGGGCTGAAAGCCTCCACAGGGCAGTCGGACAGTCGGCATCTGCCCTAGAAGGCTCCACTGGGCTGGCAGAGAGTTAGCTCACCATGAGATGAAGTGGGGGGGGGGGGCGGTCGAGGGAGAGCGCTCAGGCCCCTGCCTGTCTGCACCACGTCAGAGCCAGGAACTCACCAGGGCCAAGCCCCTTTATCTTGGAGACATCCTTCATCAGATATGGTTCACTCATTTCCGCTCCAACCCCCATGCCCTCCCACCACCACCACCTCCTCACCTTAGTCACTGGAGCTGAGTCATCCTATGAGCCTATTCCTGTCACCTTCCCCTCCATCAGGACGGAAAGGGTTTGGGCGGGAGCCACTGGGCAAGGGTATTGCCATCTACTGGTCAGACTGGAACAAGGGAATGGGTCTCAGCCTCTGGGTTCCTATCCCTTTACCACTGTTTTCTTTCCAGGAGGTCAAGGGAGAAGTAAGGCTGGCTAGTCTCTGTGACTCCCAGGAAGGAAAGGAGAAAAAGGAGCTAACATGGGTGGAGAACCCCTGCGGTGGCAGGCAAATGCCAAAAGCCTTAATATCCATTCCCCATGACAATGGCCTTAGGATGGGCTCAGAATAACACCTTAGCGGTGGTGTCATCCTCAGATGGGAACATGAGGATCATGCGGTTAAGACATTTTCCCCAAATCACAACGCAGATATAGCTGAATGATTTCAAAGCTCACACTACTTCCACTACATTTCCCCACTATTGTCTAGCATCACTGGGGGAGGATGGCATTCAAGTCAACTGCGGGCTGAATACCCACCATGTGTGAAGCACAGCACCGGAGTGGTTAATAGAGGCAACTTGCTCTTGAGAAACTCAACATGTCCTGTTGGAAACCCGTGATCCTTTGATTCAGTCACTCAATATTTCTGAGTATCACCTATGAGCAGACCCTGTATGGAGGCTGTGGAGATAGGTGATGAGAATAGCATGCATTGATAGATGTTGGGGCATTGTTGGGTGGTTGAGACAAGTTTTAAAGCCCCGCTAAGGGGAGAGAATCATTGAAGATTTGCGTATTTATGTGTCTTTCTGCTGACTCATCAGTCTTCCTTGTATTCACTCCTTTTATTACTTCCTTGATATCAGGTGCTGGGCTAGGGGGCTTGGGGTACAACAGAGAGTAAAAAGCAGAGGCAGCCCCCATCATCAAAGAGGTTAGAGACCCATATCAGATGGTCACAATTCAATGGACGTTTGCAAACCTGGAGAGTGTTCAAAAGGGAAGGAAGGTGGTGTGAGAAACCATGGAAGAGGGGGACACGTTTTGGGGGGTGGTGGTGGTAAGGAAGGGCTGCTTTGAAGAAACAGCACTTAAACTAAAGCTGAAAAAAATGTACAGGAGTAATTCATGTGTGTGTGTGTGTGTATGTGTTGGGTGGTGGAGACAGGGCACGGGGTAGAGAATATTGTCCCAGAAGGATGGCATTAACAAAGAGGAGACACATGATATAACAAGCATTCTAGCAAAATAACAATGCAGGCTGGTCTGGAAGCCATTGGCACCTTGTTGGAATCCCCGAATTCAGTTCTTGTGGCCATGCCCATGTACTCATCCTGGGAAACAGCAGTTATGCCTGGTCTTGGATTTCACAGTGGCTGCCGTTCCTGGGTTTTGCTCTGTGACTAGGATCTTTGTGCCTCCATGTCTTCATCTGTGGAGTGTAATAGAACAAACACTCCCATGTACTTTCCAGAACACTGATACTAATAAGAAGTGACAAAACACAAGTTGTCTAGAGACATTTCCTCAAGGATTAGCAATTTGGAGTTGACATAAAAAGTCAGAAAAGAGCTTCAGTGTGTAAATTAAACCTACATGCCCACACACACATAGCCCAGCACTCACTAATGTCAGCTTCTGGTAGACAGGTGTGGGTCTCCGTTTCCACATCCACCTAGCTCTAAAGAAAGATGTAGGTTTTGAATGGATGTAGGGCACTGACACTGTGCTTATTGGGAAGATCCTGAAAAGAGAATGCTGCTTTCATTTCCCCCCATTTCTAGCATGCTTTCGAAACTTCCTGGGCTACAAAGAGGCTTCAGTTTGGAGCCAAAGCACATGAGACCCAGGGATTCATGTCTGAGCTGGGAGGAGAGACCAGATTTCCATAGCACTGAGCTGCTGCTTTCTGAGAGCCGAAGCCCTGGCAGAGTTGTCTAGTTTGTTGTTTCCAGAGTCTGAGAACACTTAGACCCTGCAACTTTCAGGGACCGATGAGAATGTGTCCACCTTGTTCAGTAAATTCCCATCCTCAAAAGCCCAAAGGGCAAGGATAGTCCTCAGAGTGTCGGTGGGCATTTTGGCCTCTAGCCTCAGTTCTGCAACTTACTGGCTGTGTGATCTTGGACTTGATCACTTCCTCGCTTGGAGGCCCTGTCTCCCCATCTCAAAAACAGGGTGGTTGGTCCAAGTTCTCTGACATGCTGTATTTCTGGGACTTGAGGCCCTCTCAGGAAGACCCTGTGCAGTATTGAACCTGGTTTTGGATCGTCCTTTTCCTGTGTTTGCTGCCTGGAAAGGCCCACTTGCTTGCTGGTGTCCTATCACCTAATGTCTAGCTGCAAATAAATTTTCTCTGCACATACTCAATACCAGCATTTCATGGATGGCTTCCACATAATTTCAAGATTTTCTGTTAATGAGTCTGCACCAATGCCAAATTAAGCTTGATTCATAATACAGGCAGCATAGTGATCAGACAGGGTGGGCCAGGTCAAAGGTGATGGAGGGCACGATCAGGAATAGCTGGGTAGAATGCGCAGATTGGTTTGGTCCAAGTAACAGTCAATAAAACTTCCTCTTCTTAGCTTTCCCATCGTGGCTCAGCGGAAACAAATCTGACTAGTATCCTTGAGGACACAGGTTTGATCCCTGGCCTCGCTCAGTGGATTAAGGATCTGGTGTTGCTGTGACTGTGGTGTGGGTCACTGATTCAACTCAGATCTGGCATTGCTGTGGCTATGGTGTAGGCCAGTGGCTACAGCCCAAATTGGACCCTCAGCCTAGGAACTTTCACATGCCGAGGGTGCGGCCATAAGTAGTGGAAAAAAAAAAAAAAGCTTTCCCCTTCTCTTCCACCATCCAATGCTCTCCTTCTAGGTCTAACTGGAAGGAGAAGGTAGGTCCTAATGTAGGACATACATTCCTCTGACAGGTGAAATTTGATAAATTAAAAGAAAATTTAAAATTATATGTGTGTATATATACATACAATACAATATACACAATTATACATACACATGTATAATTGTATATATATTATATAGACGCAGGATATATGCTATACATGTATATATATATGCTCTTTCCATATATATACATATAAATATATATGTGTATATAGTCCATGATTTGATTCTTACATATCCCCTGATTTTTTTTTTTTTTTTGTCTTTTTGCCTTTCTAGGCACACACCCATGGCATATGGAGGTTCCCAGGCTAGGGGTCTAATCAGAGCTGTACCTGCCGGCCCATGCCACAGCCACAGCAACACAGGATCCAAGCCGGGTCTGCAACTTACACCACAGCTCATGGCAACGCCGGATCATTAACCCACTGAGCAAGGCCAGGGATCGAACCCTCAACCTCATGGTTCCTAGTCGGATTCTTTAATCACTGAGCCACGACGGAACTCCCATATCCCCTGATTCTGAAAGAGCTATGATTCCTAGAGTTAGTGAAGACCAGAAAAGGAAAATGGCAAAAGCCTATTTTACCTGTAAGAAAGCCTATTTGGAGGAGCTTTCTCATCTAATACTACGGATTTGAGAACATAAGAAGATAGACTTTGTCTTCCTGACTTGAACCATGGCAAGTCCCAATTCACATTTTCTTTGGAAGTTCGTGATATCCTGTGAGGTAGGTAGGTCTGGATGAAGTAAGATATCTTAGAAGGACACCCATCCTTCAGTTTGCAGCACTAAAACTCAACAATTACCTTAAAAAAAGGAGTAAGGTGATTGTGCACGTCTCATTATGCACTTTTTCATCCAGAGGAGGAAACAGAGGATCTGCAGCTGATCTCCAAAGTGCCCTCTGGCTTTGATTTGACCTTGCTCCACTGAGGGACCTGGGCAGATTCTAGCACATGGGGCTGCTTCTCTTTGCTCCATGATGAGCATTACCACTCTGCTGAGACCATTGTAGGCATGGCTCGCATGTCTCTCATTCTCTGTCCCTTGGAAAACCCATTTCGTGGTCCAGTAGGGCAAAGTTTCATCCAATAGCACCTTGACTTGGTGGCTTCAAAGCGTGCTACCTACCGCCTGGCAGGGTTTAGGGCAGTAATGCTTAACAGTCTGGTAATTAAATGAGAAACAACAAAAACACTACAGACAGGTTTAGCCTAACACCTTAATGATTCCCAAACTTCATGCTGTTAAGCAGAAGAGGTGGAAGAGGATGGATGAGTTTGTGGTTCTGTAGAACTCCTGCCTTGTTCTTCCACAGCCAGACCAAGCAAGAGATCTCATTTAGCCGTGGCCCCAAATCCCACCCCGCGACTGGGAATATTTGTGCTTTGTTGACCACCTCTCAAGCTCAGTGCTGACTGGCAGGGAATAAAATAGAATAGTTAACTCTAAAATGAGCCCAAAGACAAATCTTTTTTTGTTTGTTTGTTTTTTTGTTTGTTTGTTTCCAAAGGTCTGGCTTGCTTTAATGTCTGGAGAGTGTGGTATTTGGCTTCTTCTTCCAACATTAAGGCAATTATACATCTAGCTCTGGTCCCGAGAGCTCCAGGGTCTCCAGAAATGGAATGTCCTAACTTGTGTGTCCCCTTTGCAGTTTAGCCCTTGCCTGAGTGCCCCAATGTAGCAAGGCAGTGGACTTTCAGAGTTCAGTCCCCTCAGCTGCTCCAATCTGAGTGGCTTGGTTTGCGGTTCACCTCAGGACAATGCAAACTGAGCTATGCATTTACTGTAATTCTAATCAGATGACTCTATAATTGGAAGAGCACCAGTGGCATTCTGTCTTTGGAATCTTCTCCATTAAGTGACTGAACGAGGGCCAGGGGACCTTTGCTTGTCCCAAATGCAGATCATGATAGAGACGTTGGGATCCGGATACTATGTTCCATCTGCAATAACATCAAGTTCTTCCTTTGTTGGTAAGATTCTAAATCAGTCTGGAATTGCCACCTCATACGGATAACAGTCACTTCCCCTCTGCTCTCCATCAAATATGTCCACTTGCTCTTCTAACAGTAAAGAACAAGTGAAATGAATACAGTGTTTATGTGTGTGTGTGTGTGGGGGGGGATCTGTGTATATGCTTGATTACAGTGACTGAACATCTTGAGTGAGCATTCCAAAGTTTAGGTCATAGCTGTACGTGGTCATGGTCATCTGTGGTAACAAGAGAAATAATCTGAATTTCTTAATTTCTCTGGTTACAGGCAGAGAGAGAAGGAAATACGAAACACAAATGTATTGAGGAACCAGTTTATAGCACGAATTTTGCAAATGATTTTCTGGCTTCAGGAAATACAGGAGTGAATCAGACCTAGACTATGACCTTGAAGTGCTCATATTTGGAGAGAGAGAGAAATCATGCTGGTAAAAATTATAATCCAAGTGAGAAAGCCCCAGGTCTTTGGCATTGGGATTTAGAGGAAGGAAAGATCACTTCTGTACGTGAATATCTGGCTTGGCTTCTTAGAGGAGGTGGATTTTTAAGACAGGCTTCAGAGAATGGGATAGATTTAATTTAGGGAAAAAACAGAAGAGTTAGTTGCAAGAACAAAGGTGAAAGGGGACACATGAGGATGTGGTGATGGGTAAGCCACGGTGAGAAGGACTTTACCAGTAGGATCAGGAACCTGGGTCATATTTTTTATGTCTGTATTTCTTAACCCTTAAGTGCAGGCCCATGGGAATCTTATTAAAATACAGATTCTGTTGCAGTAAGTCTGGGGTGGGGGCTGAAATTCTGCATTTGAAATAAAGTCTCAGGTGATGCCGCTGTGTTGTCTGGGGACCACTCTAAGCAGTGAGGAATCACTGAGGATTTTAAACAGTAGGAAAGGAGCTGCTGCTATAACCAGCCTTATATATCCCTCTAAGGAGACATTCTGAGATTGCTTACCACACACACACACGCATATACACGCACACACAGAAAGCAGGGTTCATGAGAGCATTTGCTGTATATTCTTCTTTCCTTAATTATACTGTCTCAAAATAAAAATCCAGTGAGAAGGTGAAAGCAGACAAGAGGCGGAAAGGTATTCAAGGCCTGGATTTGAGAAACCAGATACAACACAAACCTAAATGCTGTTTAGGTTTCAGAAATGGTTTCTCCTCCTAAATTGTTTGTTGAGAGGCAGAAGTAAGCTGATTCATACCTTTATATTTGAAAGCAATTTAAACACCGGCCCTCTGGCTTGGTCATTAATAAAATTTTAGCGAATAATGACAATACTTGTACTGTGGCTGAAAGAACAGAGATTAGCATCTGAAGATCTGACCTTAAGTCCTCTAGCCTTTTTGTGTCTCCCATGAAGTAGAACATGGGAGAATAATCCCTTCCCTGGCCAGCTCTCAGTTCTTCATAAAAAGCAAATGAGCCAGTGGTTATGAAGCTGTTTTATAGACTGAGAAGTGCCTTGCGGGTTTAAGGGTCTCCTCTTATTACTACAGACAGAGACCTTCGCCTTTTCTCTGTTCTTTGGAATTGCTGATGGAATGACTTAGCATCTGTGGGGAAGGGCCTGTGACAGTCTCAAGGGCAAGGCCCCAGGTAATTTGGTGTGAGAGATCCTCCCGCGGAGTCTGGTCAGAGCAGGAAGCACCTGCAGCCGGCGGGGCAGACTTGCCCTTGCATCTGGCTGCATAGCTTCCTGTGATCTCTGGGGAAGTGTAATCAGCAGCAATACTGTCGTGCAAAGCATCCTCTGGGAGTGACTTTGGGGCTACACTCCAGTGCTCGTGAGCTGTTCCCTGTCCTGTGTTATGTCCTGTGTTCTCTGCTGCCCCGTGAAACTTTCTCTGGCCTCAAACCCAGAACTAGTAACACTGGCAGGTGGGGATATTTGTTAAGTAAGAGTAGAGTCAAGAGCATCAGGGCTCCAAGGAAAACCTACGAGACACCCAGAAACAGTCTTTGGGTTCAGATGGAAAGGAAGGCAAACAGGTGGCCTTCAGGGTATGTGGGAGAGAAGGGAGGGAAGCCCCTGAGACCCAAATCTGCGAAGTCAATAACCTGGACCAGAGTTCACTTTTAGGCAGGATCCTATAGAATTTCATACTTGATGGAACTGGATGTGCTTTTAAAAAATGGGCATTAGAGATAGCCATGACAGTCAAGTTCAATCCACTCATTTTGCTCATGAGGAAGCTGAGGTAGGTGTCAGTGACTTGCCCTGGTTAAGGTCTAAGTTAATAGAAGACCCCAGGGTGAATGCCAGATCTCTTGATTATCTATGACTATTTGAGAAGGGTCATCCTTTTTGCCTCTCCTGGCCTCAGTTTCCTCATTTGGAAAGTGAGAAGACTGGAAGAGCTGTTTTCTCCCTTCTATATTCTTCCAGCTCAAATATTTGCTGGGTCCCAGGGATCCAGACTCCCATAGAGAGCTAGGCCATCTCCCCCTCCAGGCCACGGTCCTAGGCATCACACCCGCCCCCCTGATGCTCCCCTGGGCATCTGCTTTCTGCTTAATCCCTGCTCCCAGATTCACGTTCACGAGAAGAAATCAATAGATTCTTCAAGAGGTTGGACCACAGGATGATGCCTGCATCTATTTTGTCAACCAGGTGGCTCTGGTGAGGGAAGTTGTATGAGTCATTGTCGGCCAGAAATGTAAATCTGGCCTGAGGCTTCCCTTGCAGCAAAATTTAGGTCATTAATAATAGTGAACGGCTGTACGGCACGTTACAGTTACAAAGCACTTTACATACCTCATTTGTTTATCACAACTATTCAGAGATGTAGGTGTTATTGTTATGCGCATTTTACAGATGAGGAAAATAGGTCCCGGAGGTATGGTAACTTTCCTCAGGTGAAAGGAAGTGTGAGTGGTTGACATGCCGCTTGGTTAATCTTTGGGCTTTAAAATCCATGCTCCATGCTCCAGGCACCACCTCTCTTTGTGCTGAACTTCCTGTTGCCAACCTAGCATCCGTGGGAATAGATGACAGCGAGAAAAGTCTACCTGCTCAGAGTCATTTCCATGAAGAAATGAGAGTTGCAGCATCAGGGTGTGATGCCACAGCAGTAACCTGAGCAACAGCGTGACAATGTTGGGTCCTTAACCCATTAGTCTGCCAGGAAACTCCTACAATATTATTATTTTAAATATACTGATATTGGCACGTAGTTCATTCAGTTAAATTTCTACATCATATTCCATTTTAATGAATGTGTCACAATTTATTAATGATTTAGCTACTAATGGGCATTTAAATTTCTTTTCCTTATAAACAATGATGAAGTGAACATCCTAAAGCTCTTTGTGTATATGTGCAAAAATTTCTCTTAGTTGTGAACTTGACAGTGGAGTTGCTGGGATATAAGATATATATATATATATAAAGATATTGATATATCTGAGGCTATTTATATATGAAGATATATATATATCTGAGGCCATATGTATATATGCACAGTAGATTTAGTAGATGTTGCCAAATTTCTTTTCAAAGCGTTTGTACCCACTTATAGTCCTAGCATCTGTATGTTTGTGCTTTGCTATCACTTTATATCATTATACAAACAAGTCTTCATATCGTTAGACTTCAAATATTTTGGCTAATCTGATGTGTGTGAGGTGGCATCTCTTAATTTTTAAATTTGCATTTCTTTGATTATTAGTGAAGTTGAGCATCTTAACATATGCTAAGAGTCATTTCCTGTTCGGCACTTTGCATGTTCACGGAGTCTGCCAATTTATTTCTTTTGGTTTTTCCTTCTTATGGATGGATAGGACTCATCTCCATTGTATTCCAGGTATTAATCCTTTATCAGTTACACGGGTTGTGTATGCATCCGTGACTTGCTTTTAATTTTCTTCACTGCCCAGTTCTCATTCTCTTGCAAGCCACTGTCTGCCTGCTTCTGCACACACTGGATCTTTCCGATCATAGCAACGACACGGTGAAAATGGAGGTGTATTTTGAAAAGGCCGTGTGAATAAATACTCCCTCACCCTCAATATCTGTAACAGGCTAAGGAATGTGTTCTGACACAAGAATCTGTGAAGGACCTGTTTTGCTTACTCAAGGATCTCATTTGCTAATATAATTGTGTGGTGAAAGCAAAAGAGCCAGGTGTAAGTGGAAAAAACCCTTAGTCACCAAGGGTTGTTTGGGCTGTTCTGTGCTGAACACCAGGGCTGAGAGGTTCCCCTGAAGCCGCGAATCCTGGCATGATTTGTCTGGCTGTTTTGACATCCTATGGCCCCGACATACGTAGGAGGACATTTGAGAGAAGTTTCATACACAAGTGGTCCCTCCTTTTTCCCCACACACTTTGGAAAGCCTTCCCAAGGGCGTGATGATGGCAAGGCTGGGACCCATTCATCAGAAGGTAGGAGAAAGCAGTTGTTGTGGAAGTGCTTTTAACTTTCCAGCGGGGAGAGTCAAGCTTTGTTGATCTCTCGGTGCCTCAGCTAACCCCAGGAGAAAATCTTAGCTCAGGACAGGAAGCTCAGAGCACCCAAAAGGATGACTACACAACCCAGGACTATTTACGGCTGCCTCTCACATAAGCCTCCACGCTCTCCCGCAGGAGGCCAGGCTGCGCGGGTGTCTAAGGGAGCCTGACACACTATCACTGCCCAGGAAACCCAGCGGGTGTGGCGGAAGCTGAGCTCTGGGATCAATTACGCTGGTGAAACTACAAAGGCAGGGGATGAGCCAGGGGTGCTGTGGCTTAGGAACGACTTGCTGAAAAAAGACTTTATGTTCCCAGGTGGAACCCAGTGGCCCCAAGTGAGGTGACCCTGCGTGTCTGGCTGACAGGCCGTGCGTAGTGCTGGGCCCGAAGAGCCAGGACACACCTTCCGTTCCGGCTGACTCACTTGAGTGGCAAATTCTTCTCTTCCGCACAATCCTCTCATCTTCAAAGGGAATTCATTAAGGCCCACAAGGCCATTGGCACTTGGCCAGGTGTTGTCCTGGCCCATGAGGTGGACACGGGCCACGGCTCCAGGGAGCGTGCCGCAGGAGCTGGAGGATGGCAGCTGAGACCGACTGACATCCCCTGAGAGTGTCCTGAAGCACTTTCAGTAAACCCTCCAGCAGTTTCAAACTCTGTGTGGCTCTCAGCGCACGCTGGGTGCTCTCCCCATCCGCTTGCTTTAGCTCACTCTGTTCCCTTTGCCTGGGATGCTTTTCCCCTCTGTGTGCTCAATCTCTTCCAATGCCCACTCCCAGGTGGAGCCTTCTCTGATAACCCCAGGCCGAAGTGACCTCTCTGAGGTCTGTGTGTCCCCATCTCCCTAAGCATTTTGTATCGTTGCTAATAGGGCACATGCTATTTATGCCAGCATCTTCTGCTTACGTGTTTATCTCCTCTCATGGAGCCTGTGTTTCTCGAAAGTGGATTCTCTGGCTTATTCATCTTTGTTTACCATCAAGAATGTAGTAGATGCTAAGTAAACATGTGCTGGATTAAATACAGTAAGGGTACAAGTCATGCTTTTATCTGATTCCACCTTGTGGTATGACTGTAAGCAGGTCAAGTCTTTCTGAGTCCTAGTTTCCTTCTCTGTAACATGAGTGGGGAGGTGGAAGCGTAAATAAGAAAAACGGCCTCTAATTGGTTTTCAGGTTCTACTGTCCATGATTGGAAGATTCTGGTCTCCTAGAGAAAACTGAGAGTTCTTTATAATTCTGCAAAGACCAAGGTAATGTTCTCATTTACATGTATTAAAGGGCCTCATATTTCCTTCCCACCCCCAGTCTATCACCTTAAAAAAAATGTGTGTTGTTTAGCATTTTGCAAATTCTCTGACTAAAGTTTCAAGAGGTTTGTGGGACTGATTACAAGAAGTATATATATTTTTTTCTTCCCTGGGGAATAAAACTGTTGAACTAAGTGATTCTTTGAAAGGAATTTCTGACTATATTTTCTGATGACTTTTGTCAGCCTGGGTGTATGTGGAATAGGTCATTGTGTAGCTGTATCTGTCACCCCAGCATCTCTTTCCCATCGATGCTGGCCGTGTTCTACATGTCAGGCCCAGTGGTTCCTGATCCAGGATACCAATGCTTTTCCAATGCCATCTCTCTGCCGCTTGAATTATAGGTTTGGAATTCCCTGTGTGAACAGGACTGAGTATCTCTTCTATTCCAAGAACACATTTATGAGATGCTAATAACACACAACTGTGATCTTTGTACTGTGAAGTGAGGTAGGACCAAGGTTATCATTGACCCACTCTGCAGATGGAGCTGAGACTCAGACGAGTGAAGTGATCTTCTGAGTCTGGCTTAGTGAGAGCCATTTTCCTCCACTGTTTTCAATTTTGTTGACCCCTTTAAAAATCGTTCAGGTTGCGATTTTGGGGTTTTTTTTGGCCTCGCCCACGGCATATGGAAGTTCCTGGGTCAGGAACTGAACCAGCGCTGCAGCAGTGATCCAATCCCCAGTAGTGACCATACCAGATCTTAACCCACTGAGCCACCAGGGAACTCATAGATTGCTTTCCCTTTCTTTCTTTCTTCCTTTCTTTCTTCCTTTCTTTCTTTCTTTCTTTCTTTCTTTCTTTCTTTCTTTCTTTCTTTCTTTTCTTTTCTTTTCTTTCTTTTCTTTCTTTTTCTTTTCAGGCCACACCTGGCAAATGGAGGTTCTTAGGCTAGGGGTCCAATCGGAGCTGTAGCTTCTGGCTTATGCCACAGCCACACCAAAGCCAGGTCTGAGCTGCATCTGCAACCTACACCACAGCTCACCGCAATGATGGATCCTCAACCCACGGAGCGAGGCCAGGGATCGAACCTGCATCCTCATGGATACTAGTCGGATTCATTTCTGCTGAGCCACAACGGGAACTCCGATTGCTGTTTTCTTGACTGGCTGCTCTGAGGCTTACCCTCTGGTGAAACCAGAAGCAGGTGAATTCTAGCAAAAGGGAAGACGTGTGCCCTACTGATTTTGTGGCTGCCTTCATTCATGAGGAGAGAAGTCAGATGAGTTAGAACTGCACATTGGGGATTTCTGTCACTAGTATCTCGCTTTGCCAGGGAAGAAATTGTTGAAGCCTGAAGGCGGGCCTCGCCCCGAAAGCCTAAGAGGACTCAGGCTGTTGGGCACTGCCGCGGATGTCTCAGGAGTGCAGGGTCTTAGTGCCTTCCCTTTTCTTCTCCATATCCAGCTCAGAGGGGTCCCAGGCTACTAGCCTATCTCTCTGAGACTCAGTTTCCGCATCTGTGAAGTGGGGACGACACCTCCTTCCTAGCTTACCTCCGGGGGTGGTCACATGTTATGTGGAGGTGACAGTGTTTGGAAACTGAAAGTGCTGGGTGAAAATCAGGCGGCATCATTTTTACTCATTATTGTCCTTCGGTAACTATCAATGGTCTTCCTGGAGGGACGAAGCCCAGACCAGTGTTCTTTTCCTAAAAATGGCTCCAAGAAACATTATGCAAGAGAAGGCATAGCCATTTCTGCCCTACCGACCTGTCAGAACACTGGAGAGGATTAAGTCAGGTAATGATGTCAGGGCACTTTAACATTCTAACAATCGCTGTTATTATGACATTCTTGTTCCTCAAAGGTTAAAAGGTAGCTCTGAATAAGCTGAAAGGAATTTACCCAAACCCTCTGTGATGCTATTTATGTTGTAGTCCTGCCTCATCTTGGGAGTGAGGAATTTTACTTGGCTCAGAAGCAGGGCTGGGTTGGAACTCAGAAGCTGGGTCGGAACTCCTCTATTCAGATTTTATTTCTTATACCTTTTGGATGCTCTTTTCGAGTCAATGGCTCTAGCTTTCTGTAATGATGGATTAATTTGTAAGCTTCTGGCCCCCTTGGCTTCAACTGGTCCCTGAGGACTAGTTCTCTTTTCAGAGAGGGCTTTTTTTTTGGTTGTTGTTTTCTCTCTTGTACCTGGAGGGAAATTGTTACTCTCCTAGATTGTAAAGGAAAACCTGAAAACCTAAAAAACATTTGAAGTGGATAGGTCCCACCTTAGCTAAATAATATCAAGTGAAAACATATGTATTTTCTATTTCCAAAGAGAATTAGAAGCAGCTTAAAATATGGGACCTACACTGAGCCTACTAAATTGTAAATAAAAAAACTTAAGGCCACAAAATAGCAAGAAAATAAATATGTTGGCTATATGTCTTAGTTACTCTAGTGTTGCAATTGAGCAATAAATATAATTGAGCTTCCTGGCAGGCAGGGCAAAAGGAAACATGACGACTTGCATTATTTCCTTTTTCTGATTGAAGAGAGTGTCCTGTTTGAATTTTTTTTTTCTGGTACTAATTTTGAAAAGAAATTTAATACTGAGTAACTTTCAAGGGTAATGAATATGTTTTTTTAGCCACAGTTTTACATCAAATCTAAGAAAGTTCTTTCTATGTTTCCATCTTGTTCCCCTTTTTGAACTCCAGGTCCGTATTAACTATTGACTAAATTCCTTCCCTTAGATATTTCAGAGTCACCTCAAACTGAACATACACCAAACTGAATTCAACTTCTTTCTGAAACCTGTTCATCCTTCTGCATTCAGCACTTCACTTAAAGCATCACATGTACTAGCTGTCCTAGCACGAAAAAGCTCACATTGTTTAGACGACTCCTCCCCTAACCTCCAGCCCACACCCAGTCAATCCTGGAGACTCAGTCTCCTTAATCTATATAATCCCTTCTCTCCTCTCCACCACCATCCCAACTATTTTCAGTCAAGGTCTCACTCTCTTTCATCTGGGCTACTGCAATGGCTTTTTAACTTGCCTTGGTATTGTTTCAACTTGTTCCCATATGGCTTCTCTAGAAACTGGTTAATAAAAAAGGGCAAATGTAATCTTTCTGCAAACGTCCCAAAAGCTGCCCATTGCCTTCACGGTGAAATCTAAGCACTGGGCTTGGCAGATAAGACCTTTCACTTGCTGACTTTCCAGCCTCGTCTGCTGCCACACCTCTTACAAAGTCTCTAACACGGGCTACTTGGTCCCTTAGCACATATTACACGTCTGCCCCTATGCTTTGGGACCTGGCCATATCTCAGTTATCCTGACCACGTGGTGTTTGCTTAGCTTCTGAATCCTTCAAGAATATTAACTCCTTAAAGACAGAAAGGGAATCTCATTTATCCTGGATTTCCAGCTCTGTGTCTGACATAGTTGGAGCCAGATAAATATTTGTTGACCAAACAGGTAGCTGGAAAGATAAAACACTGACATGTTCCAACGAGGCCAAGTTGAGGATGTGTTCCCCAGCGGTAGAGATCCACAGAACTTTTCCTTTAAGATGTCTGGAGGAGTGGGCGGATACACAGCGATTTAGATAAACCTCTCCGAAAACATCTCCCTGTGCTGGCCTTGGGTGGGAGCTGGTGGCTGACAAGGAATGTTTTACTGTTTGCAGAGGCCTCAGTGGCTGACTTTCTGTGTGCTGACCAGGCAAATCTAGGTACCTTGACCATCCTGTGTGGGGGTGGATGGGTAGGAGCAGTGCTATTCTCTTAAGAGAAGAAAGAAGCCTGGCCAGGAAGTCGATTATGAGGGCATCTCCCCACACATCCAGGTTTCCCTCGGTGACCTGGCACAGACGGAAGGAGAATGCTTCCTTGCTCTTCTCCCCTGAGTTTTGCGTCATGTAGAGTTTTTGTCCAGAGCATCAGAATCAACTGGGGTGCAGATTCTCCAGGCCCCCTCCCCCACTCAGAAGACCCCTGATCAAAGACGGCCTCAGAGTTGGCTGGGGAAATTTATCCAGCAGGCTCCATTGCCTCGCTCCTCACTGGGAACTGTTCTGGGTTTAGATTGTCAGAGCCTGGGCTCAATCTTGTTTTTAACCTCCATGGGTCATTAGGTGTGAAGGTTTATGGGCATAAGCAATTGCCAGCACCCCTGAGCCCAGCACAGCAGTGCTAAGCTGCCCCACAGGTCCTGGGGCCCTTCTCTTGCCACACAGGTCCCACCTGAGAGTGGCTGTACTCCAGGGAGAGCGGGTTTGAGCCCTTGTGCAGGGTGTGGCCAGTGCAGCAGAGGTTGATAGTTCTTATGAATAATAATGCCCAGTAATCCATTTTTGGAAGTAAGGAATGATCATTCAAAGTCAAGTGAACTTTTGCTTTTCTCAAAACTGTTACACCTGGAGTTCCCGTCGTGGCTCAGAGATAACGAACCCAACTAGTATCCATAGGGATACTAGTCCCTGTGGTTCAATCCCAGGTCTCTCTCAGTGGGTTAAAGATCTGGTGTTCCCATAAACTGTGGTGTAGGTCACAGATGCAGCTCAGATCTGGCATGGCTGTGGCTGTGGCCAGAGGCTTACAGCTCTGATTCGATCCCTAGCCTGGGAATTTCCTCACCCCTGGGTATGGCTCTAAAAAAAGACAAGCAAACAAACAAATGAAAAAAGACCTCTTATACTTGCGTTATTTCCTTTGTTCTCACAATGGGTGAGCAAATTAGGACTGTTGCCATTTTATAAAGTAGAAATTCAAACTCACGGAAGGCAGCTGACTCGTATAAGGGTCACACAGATGGGGTTAACACTTGTTCCCAAGTTTTCTGACTCCACTTCATATTGTGTTCCATTCCCCCTTTGCCTGCTGATCTCATTAGATTTGAAAGCCGAGGAAGAGGAACATGACAAAGGATGACAGAAAGCTGTATTTTGGGGTTCCACAGTGTCCAAAAAGAAATTTACAATTGTGATTTGCTGGGGGAAAGTACAAATTTAAATAACAATAAGAATTCCCATTTCTGAATTATTAGAGGTGCAGACACTGTGGCTGGGTGTTAAAACTTGAGCCCCATGTGTTAAGAAGGCTTCCGATGTTCATTTTACCAACCTAAGGCTTGAGCAAAGTTTCCGTGGTATGCTGGAGCCAGCTTGCACCCGCTAGTGAGGGCCAGTTGTGGGCAACTTTTCCTCATTTCTTGGTTTAGCGATGTCACATCGGTAGCTTGAAATCGGCCTGGCGCAAGAAAATTTACCCCATGGAAATCAGCAAATGCTACAATCCAGGGCTTTGTCATCCCAGAGAATCAGTTGTTAAACATTTACCAGCACACCACCGCTTGCAGCTAACAGTGACCAGCACACACTAAGAATTTGGAAGTTCTCCTCTGTCATCTGCATGGGACCATCTTCAGTGTTGACTTTGCTTCTGACCACAAGTCATACCCCATTCGTGGGATTATGCCATTCCTTGCGGAGGAGACTCTTTCCATCTGAGCTTGCAAAATCAAGACTGATGGGTTTCTACTAATAGTACCTCATGTTTGTACAGTTTGCAGAGTGTTTTCACATCCCTTATCACTTCAGAGCTTTGGGTGGCCTGTGGGGCAGATGTCTTCTCCTCTTAGTAGAGAGGAAGGGCTGGAATTCTAACAAAGGGAGGTGAGCATGTCCAGGGTCATAGGCCTAGCAAGTGGCAGACAGGCTAGAACAGAGTCCTCTGCCTCCTTGTTCTGTGATTCTTCTCCTTGTACCAGGCCCTCTCCTTCACTTAGCACACTTGCAATTCACTGTCTGGGGCACAGAGAACACAGATGAAGTCTGGGGTGCAACCTTTCTCTTAGCCCTTGACAGAAAAGGACAAGCTTGCTGGCTTGGGGGTATCTGCAAATAACAACGAGCCCCACTTTACTGCTCTCATGAAGGGGAGGGGTCTGCTTTCACTGCCCCCCCACCCCATCCTGGGTCCTCTCTTTGATTCCTTTAAAAACTTTCATGGGTACTGTATATTTTGGGGTCCTGCCGTAGGTCCTGCTCTCAGCAGGAATTCGGGGCCTTCTGAGTGACCGGCATTATTGTTCTGCTTCCCCTCTTGCACAACTTCCAGCTTCTCTATTGCCCGGTGATGGAATTATTGATTGGTAAGCATTTCACAACACATTTTCAAAACATGCTGAAGGTCAAGAATTAATGACTCATGGGCAGTCACATTTCTTTCTGCCATGGCCCCTCTATATTATATTCGTGAGGTTAGTTAATGGAAGACATGGGAGAAACCGAGATAAAAGTTAACTCTCTCCAACCCTGGCCATTAAGGGGCTTGAAAAAATAGTTTTTGATCTTCTCTCTGGTGATTGATCTGCTGAATCGCTTGGTTTTTACCACCTAGTCTCTTGAAGAATATAAGATGGGAGTTCAAAGATTTTAGGGCTGATTTTTGCCACCAACTTGTGCCAGAAGATCAAGAGTGCCAGGGAGGTATTCAGTTGAAGGGAAAGGCTTGGGTAATCTCTAGCAGGGAACTTTGCTGCTCTGAGAGTCCGTGATCATCCAGCAGAGAACAAAGAGATAACTCTTTGTCTAGTCTTGCAGATAATTACTCACCTCTCTGCTTGAGGCCGATGAAAGCTCCCCTTGAGACAGTGGAAGAACGCCTAGCACAGGAATAGAGAGATCCAGAACAGAAGGCAAAAGGTCTAGGTTCACTGTCAACTTGGCCACCTACGACTTGGCACACTGCCAAGTTGCTAGACCCTTTAGAGTCTCAGCGTCTTCACTCGTGAAATGGAGACATTGGCAAAGGCTTTCTTTCAGAGGGTTGTTTCAAAGATCAAGAGACATAATGTGTGTCAACTTTTTTTGGTTACGAACTCTAATGCCTGGTGCACAGTATGATTCTTCTCCATGGGCTGGTTAAAAGGTTTGGGGGAAAAGAATATCAAGGTGATATTTTTTTTTTTCTTCTTGATATGAAGTTTTATTCTTCCCTTTTTTTTCCCTACCAAATAATCTAATTTTCAGAATTAGAATATCTGAATGTCTTTTCAGGAACGATTATGAGACTGAAAACATCTGAATAGTTCTCCTGTGGGTGTTGATATTCTAAATACCCTGAAGCTTCTTTAATTCTAATATAATATGATCACAGATACAAGTGCGACACAGCTGAAGTAATGCGTGGTGTCTGTGCCTCACTGCTTACCAACAAAGCCCCTCCCCACACATACACCCACATAGGCCCCCCTCTCCAAGCTGGTGAGGGCAGCATGGCTCCCCGGACTCCTGACTAGAGAGCAAACCAGTGAAAAAGGAAGTAAATTTACTTACACAAAGAACAGTCTGTGTGAAGAAAGGCAAGCAAGTATTTCACCTGGTCTGAAATGGCTTTATGCTACCAGTTTGTCCTCTCCTCAGGACACAGTACTGACAGAGACCTTGACAATTACTGCTCTCACCTCTCCATTGTACGAAAGAGCCACAAGGCTTAGATCTGACAAGCGACTTCACCAGGGTCACAAGGCCAGCATGGGGCAGAATCAGGATGCAAGCACACATCAACTGACTTCTCCTGTCTCCTCTGTCCATGACATCAGATGCCGAGAGAATACAGAGAACCTAAAAGAAGAAAGAAAACATGAGATCCTGGTTGAATGTCTTTGGCTTCTGGTTTTCAAGGACAGTTTTATGCTCAGCAACAAGGATGCTTCAAAAGTTCTAGTAGCTAGCTTGAATGAACTTATAGAATAAACACTTATTGCAGCACATGTGGCATCAGGCACCTGCTAGATCTGAGCATTGGTGCCAAGGCTATTTTCATTGTCAAAGAAAAGAGAGGGGAAAAGGGAACTGGGCTGAACGAAGCTGGCAGACTTTTTCACTAGAAAATTCAGGGGTAATTTCTGGAGGAACAGGGACACATTTCCAAAGGCTTTTAAACTTTATTTAGGTGAATTTAGTAATGAAGTGAAGGCCATGGAGGACCATTTGGTGCCTAAGGCCTCTTCCAGACTGGACTCTTCTGTCTGCCTTGGTCAGAGTCCTAGAAGCCTCCAGGTGGGTAGGCTCAGAAGTTGCCCAGAGCAACAAGGCAACTAGGCTCCCATACAAAGGAGTACCACAGCACTTATGCTTCTGCCTGGAATCTCTTCTCATTACCAGAATGAAGCTAAAGAAGCAAGGGCCATTTGTCTCTCACACTGAGTCTATCCATACAAAGTGGATTATTTGGCCTGTTTTGGAGGTCAACCTAGATCAAAAGCACAGGGCAGTTGCCAAATATATGGTCACTTCTCTTTGGCTCCCCACAAATTTTTGAACCGCAGAATCTGGTCATTTATTTACTCACTTAACAGCTACTATTGGGAGAGCACTGGATTAGAAAACCTGTTGGTCGTGCAGGTATAACAATTCCCTGAACCTCAGTTTCGTCACTTGTAAGATGCTACTCATTATCTGCCTTGGGGACCTCACTAGCTGTTTTGGACATCATGTAAATGACACACAGAAGTGCTGTTTCACCTGGAAAGGGCTGCAATGAGTGTGAAGGATTGTTGCTACTACTCTGCCCAACAGTGTGCAAGGCACCTTGGAGGGGGGCTGGTTTACAAAAGAAAGTAAGAGATGGCTGCTACCCTCCAGGAACTTACAACCCCTTGTTGGGAAACCAAGACACTCCCAAATGAAACAGACACGTAACACCTCAAGGCAGTATTTACTACTTAAATGATGGCTAAAGACTCTGAGTCCTGTAGGAGCGCAGAGAAAGCTGAGATAATCAGCAGGATGGAGCAGTTGGGAAGGCTGCCTGGAGGAGGTGAGGCTTGAGTTGGGTGACAAAGATGGCAGAGAAGACAGAGAAGCTCTCTTCATCAGGGTGTGGCACAACAGAGTCAATTAGTGGAGGGTTTTCCTGGTAGATGGATCTATTTGGATTTAGACTCCCCATCAAGCTTGAGTTATGGATTTAAGAATTGGAGGAGAGTTATAAGAAAGGGAAAGTCAGGACAGTTTTTAGATCAAAGATAGGCTATGATGATTTAAGGGGACTCATGTGAAGGATGGACTTGTAGGGTGATATAGGAGAGAAGAGAGCTGATGCTGAGGAGCCCAAGTTCCAGGTGATGTGGTTTGGACCCGACCAATGGAAATGTTTAGAGAAAGAAATACATGTAAGTGAAAGACAGTTCTGTTTGCAAGGGGAGGACAAATCATATGATTAATCCTCCCTCTTCTCTTCATGTCTAAACTGTGGGATTTGAGTTAAATTGGGCAAAGAGGGGCAAGAGAACAGGGAAATCTTTGTACGTACATTGGAAAATTCTTGAAAATCCAAATTGGTCTCAAAGTGTCTACTTGTCTCTCTAGAAAAAAGGATTTGAAGTTGCCAGCTGATCCACAGATGTTAGGAGATGGACAGGACCATATAGTTTACCTGTTCACACATAGGACCAATTTCAGAACTTCTCCTCCAACATCCCCAGCAAGCACTCATCCGTTCTCTTCTTGAACTTCTCTAATGAAGGATGTTGACCACCACTTGAGGAAGACTTCTGTGGTCGTCTGTGTCTGTAGCTTCACAATTTTAACATTTTCTGCTTTTGTGAATTTTCCTGATGGACTCTCCTATTGGCCCCTAGTGTCATACAGAACTTTTTACATTCCTCTCACACCTTCCCGATTCAGTCGCTTAATTGAAGGTGCAGGCCCTTTCTTCTAAGTTTTCCTCAACACCCTCATTTATAAAGGTAACATTCATAAGTTACCGTTTACATTAAATAAGTAAAATGCCACAAAATCTCATCATTTCTATTTTTATTCATCACTTTACCCAAAGACAAGAAGACTTTGATTCTGGACTTTCCAGAAAAGATAACTAAGTTAAAAAAAGAAAGACTTGTGGGATCTTTTTTTTTTTAATTTTATCTTTTTGCTTTTGCAAAAAAAAAAAATGATTCCATAAACCCATAATACAGATGTTTTCCCTCTTTCCTTTTTCACTTGGGCAGCTGGGTATCTTTCTAGGGATTCGGTATCACAAATCAAATCCAACAAGTAGGAAGTTTGACTTGATTCAGGACAGTCTTGCCAAGCAGCCAATAAGAGGGTGAAGTCAGGTTAATTAGAGGGGGCAGCAAAAATGAAGCTTTTAATAGATGTACTGTATATTTGGAGCAGGAAAGAGCTTCAGTCAACAGCAGTTGTTATTATCAAAACATAAAAACAAAAGAGATTATCACTACCATCATCATCATCAACCAGGCAAACCCAGAATCTTTTTCACTGACACGAAAGGCAGAAGATTTATATAAAAACACCATTGTTCCAAGATGGTCATTTACCATTGCCCAAGCAAATTACATTGGCCATAGTCTCTTTTAGGCTGTGTTGCAGAAAAACATCAGTCCTTCCTTTAAAAGTTTAGGGTAGAAAGGATAACCTTTAACAACGTAGTAAATGCTCCATCAGATCAAAATAAACAAGTGAACAAACAGAAGCAGGTCAGTTCTCTTTCTGGCACCACATAGGACCATATGCTTCCAGAGATGAGAATTTAAAAATAGCCTGTCACACAGCTCACACTGTAGCCCTGGGACATGGTGGGGGTGGGAAGGACTGCCTCACACTTAATAATAGTGACACTTCACATTTATACCAACTCCTTCTCAAAGTAATTCAGAGCACTCTCCACTTATTTATTTTTCTTAAAAAAAGCTTGGATCCTCCTGGATTCCCAATCAAGTAGAAGCGCAGTTCTTCCCACTTTAGAGGGAAGACCACTGAGGTATCAAAAGATAAAGTCACTATCTCAGGATTATAGAGTGACTCAGGGATTAGTCTTGTGCTGTTCAAAACATACTGGGCTGCCAACTGCGGCAATATGCTGGGCTGTGAGAACCACGAGTTCATAGGATGTTGCACAAAAAAAGAGAGGCAGTTGCTTCCCATTGCTTCTGTTTTGAAACGCCCTTCCCTTTCATTTTAAGCATTGCATCAGTTTCCAATTTTAAGGCCAATGGCTTGTAAGCCTATTGTTGCAGACCAACCTACAGAGACCAGAGGTATGACACGAGGTAACAGAGGCTCAAGGTGTGAGGGAACTTTCTCACCTGTGAGTGCCACAGACACCTGGGTCTTTTCTCTGCACGTCTAGGGTGTTTTCCTGCCCCATGCCTTCCCCATGGTCTAAGCCATGTGGTGAGATTTGGCTGCAGAGTGTGTGTTACTAGGAAAGACATCCCCCTTTGTGTTCAGGCTTGACTCTTCAGCGCAATTTCGTGCCCAACACTCAGTTTCTAACCGGTTGCATAGCCCTGAAGGGAGGATTCTGGATGTGGCAAAATGAAGGGAAGTCAGTAAAGAGCTCCCTTTTCTGGGAGAAGGAAAACTCATGACATACTGATGGGTCCAGGCAGATGTTCTGGATACACGTGGAGTCCAGCGATGTGTTACTGATTAGCCTTCACACTTATTCCAGCCCCAGCTGCCTCTGCTCTGCATTTTTTTTTTTTTCTGCATTTGTACCATACGAAAGTTCCCAGCCTGGGGTCAAATCTTAGCAGCAGCCGCTGGCCTACACCACAGCCATAGCAAAGTGGGATTTGAGCCTACACCACAGCTCACGGCAATGCTAGATCCTTAATCCACTGAGCTCATCCTCATGGATACCTGTCCGGTTAGTAACCACTGAGTCACAATGGGAATGCCTGCTCTGCATCTTAGCCATTCTTTTCCCAACAGCCTAAATGCCCTTGCTGCTTCCCCCTTCATTGGGCAAAACCCCATTCCAGTGAAATGTAAGTATCCTCTCTCTCCTTTGCTTGCAACTTAGCAGCAGAATGCTGTTGAGAACATGGAGGATCATGCTGAGCAGCTCACTTTAAATTTATGACCACCACCCTCCAACAGACCTGCCAGAACACCCTATGACACTTCTAGCAAATTTACTTTTTCAGTCTTTGGAATGATTCTTTCATACCTTTACTTCCCTCCTTAAATCTCCACCATGCTTCATCCGCTCCATCCTAGGAGATGATATTCCCCCAGAATGATGACCATCCTTCTTTGCTATTAGAGGAAATTATTCCATCTTTCCACCACCAACTCCTTAACGCACCTGCATCTGTATCCACATGCACTGCCCCCTTCCTGTTATGTGGAGGACATGTCACAGCCTCTGAGGTCAACTCTTCCTGTGTCCTCTGGATTCTGTCTGCTTTCATATACTTCTCTCCTGCAACATTTGTTCTCTTTTACTCTCTTACATTTATTCATCCAGCAAACAAATATATCTATACAGTGACTATTAAAAACAACTTTCAGGATTCCCATCCTGGCTTAGCAGAACAGCTTCTGTTAGACCCCCAGCCTGGGAACCTCCACATGCCATGGGTGCGGCCATAAAATGACAAGAAGACAAAAAAAAAAAAAAAGGAAAAACTTTTCCTTGACCCTATATGACTATGCAGCTACCACCCCATTACTTTAGTTTCCTTTCTAAACTTTTAGATAGTAAGATCTACATTGCCTGTCTCCTGTTGTCAGCTCCCATTCTCTTCTCAACAATGCCCCAGGTTTCTTCTCATGCTATCATTCCACTTAAAAGCCATTATCAAGGTCAACAATGGTGTCCCTATTTCCAAAGCCAAAATGTACTCAGTTAACTGCTAGTCAGTGGACTTCAGTGCAGTTGCTGCTTCCAACTTTTTTGAACACTTTCTTCTCTAGCCTTCTGAGTCCATGCTCAGCTGGTTTGTCCTTTCTTGTCCCCTCATCTGCCTCTTCCTCCAGTACATCAAAGTTTGAATCACTCTGGGGTTCTGGTCTCAATTCTGTCTATGCACTTCCTAGATAAACTCATTGAGACCCATGATTTTATTTATTTATTTGTTTTTTGTCTTTTTGCCTTATCTAGGGCCGCACCCATGGCATGTGGAGGTTCCCAGGCTAGGGGTCTAACAGGAGCTATAGTTGCCAGCCTTCGCCACAGCCACAGCAAGGTGGAATCCGAGCCGTGCCTGCAACCTACACCACAGCAAACGGCAACGCCGGATCCTTAACCCACTGAGCAAGGCCAGGGATTGAACCCTCAACCTCATGGTTCCTAGTCGGATTCGTTAACCACTGAGCCACGACAGGAACTCCATGGTTTTAATACACTATCTATACACAGATGACTCTAAATTTCTATTTCCATCCAACCCTTCTCTCTTGAGCTCCAGACTTGATAACCCTAATTGTATATCTAATAGGTATTTCACACAAACTTTGACCCAACCCAGACAATTGATTTGTCCCTCCCCCATCCCTAGCTCCTCCTCCCAATTCTTCCCTGTCAAGAGAAGTGGTCTTTAGCCTTCTGCCTAGTTATTCAGGATAAATAACAGAATCATTCTAGTTTTCTTTATTTCCCTCAAACCCCATGTTCAATCTATCAGCAGGTTGCATTGACCTTATGTCTAAAGCAGATCTCAGCTTAGACCATTTTTCATCATCTCCGTGGCTGACCATCTTACTCCAACTACCATCATGTTCTTCCTGTCTAGTATTTTGCCCCCATAATCAGCTTTCCATGCAGTCACCAGAATGATGATTCTAGAATCATAAATTATAACGTCACCTCTCTGCCAACCCCTCCAGTCAGTGACATTTCTATAAAGCCCCATCTGAAGAATTCTTTTAGATCTAATAAGGGCTAAAATATCTGGTTCTGAGGAACTGATAATGACACACTGACTTTGTTTTGTTTTTTGGCTTTGCTGACACAAATCTCAGAGCCAAAATTTTGGCTGAATTACTGCACATGTGTAGAACTATAGGACCTGTTTCTTGTTTATGTTAGACAGCAGTGTTCAATAGGACTTTCTACAACCATGGAAACATTCCATATCTGAAATGTCTAATAAGTAGCCATCAGCCACATGTAGTCATTGAGCACTTGAAAAGTAGTTAGTGAAACTGGAAGATAATTTTTTAATAATTACATTTAACTTTAATTAACTGAAATTTAAATAGACAAGTGCTTGGTATCTACCACATTGGACACCATGGGTCTGGGATATCCTATAGTCTATTTCTAAGATATTAGAATTTATTTATTTCTAAAATTTTTATTGGAGTATTGATGATTTACAGTGTTGTGTCAATTTCTGCTGTACAGCATAGTGACCCAGTCATACATATATGTACATACTTTTTTCTTATACTGTCATCTGTCATGTTCTATCTTAGGAGACTGGATATAGTTCCCTGTGCTATACAGTAGGACCTCATTGTTTATACATTCTAAATGTAATAATTTGCATCTACCAACCCCAAATTCCCTGTCCATCCCACTTCCTCCCCCTTGGCAACCTCAAGTCAGTACTCTATGTCTGTGAGTCTGTTTCTGTTTTGTAGATAGGTTAATTTGTGCCATATTTTAGATTTCACATATAAGTGATATTATATGGTATTTGTCTTTCTCTTTCTGACTTACTGCTTAGTATGAGAGTCTTCAGTCTCATCTATATTGCTACAAATGGCATTATTTTGTTCTTTTTAATGGCTTAGTAGTATTCCATTATGTATGTATACCACATCTTCTTAATCCATTAATCTGTCAATGGACATTTAGATTGTTTATGTCCTGGCTATTGTGAATAGTGCTGCAATGAACATAGGAGTGCTTATGTACACTTTTTATTGGTCATTGTAATTCCTATAAATTGCTCTAATTCTTTGTGGTTAGAAAGAAAGAAAGCAACAAAGAAAGAAAGAAAGAAAGAAAGGGAGGGAAAAAAAGAGAGGGAGGGAGGGAAAGAAAGAGAGGAAGAAAGAAGGAAAGAAAGAAAGAAGAAAAAGAAGAAAGGAAGGAAGGAAGGAAGAGAGGAAGAAAGAAGGAAGGAAAGAAAGAGGGAAAGAAAGAGAAAGGAAGAAAGGGAGAGGGGAAACACATTTAAATAACTAATTGATTTTGCAGGGCAAGTTAGTATGTTAATAGCCTTAGGTGACATGGTTAGTTCTATACAGACAATGAGTCTCCAACGAGTCTCCAAATCTATTGGTCTTTAGGAGCTCCGTGGAAAGGGCACCAGCAGCAAGTCTGATCTCCAGGTTCTAATCTGTTTTTCTACTGAACATGACACGTGACTCCAAGTGAACCAGATATTCCGTATGTTCATATGTAAAATAGGACTTCTGGATTGATGACTTGGTGCCTTTGGCAACCCAGATGCCAGACTTGTAGCCTGTGCACACATTCCCATGCTTTCTAAAGCTGAGGATGCTGGCCCTTGGCTATCTACTTGGTATATAAAGCAGACTTGGGAGATGATTTCACTTATACATATGGCTAAAGGCTGGGTCACTGATAAAACAATTTAAAGGAAATGAGGAGTTCCCTGGTGACTCGGCAGGTTAAGGACCTGGTGTCATCACTGCTGTGGCATGGATTCCATCCTGGCCCTGGGAAATTTGCATGCTATGGGCATGGCCAAAAAAATTAAGATAAAATAAAACAAATAAATATAAATAGCCCCATCTTCAAAATATCATCAGCGCAGGAGAACCCACCCTAAATGCTTAGGTATTTGGATGCTTTCTAATGCAGAATGGGGTATCATTTGTTTTATTATATAAGAACATAGGACTTAAATCAAAAGACGTGTTCTAGTCCCATCTAAGCTACTAACTAGCTATGTGACTTTGATCAAGAAAGTTTCCTTTTCTTTCAAATGAGAGGATAGAAGCTGATGACATTTAATTTCCTGTCTCACAATAGCCATAACAATTTTAGCTAACATTTATCGAATGCTTAGAATGTGCTGAGGTGCAATACCTTATTTAGTCCTATGGAGGCTGATAATACTACTATTTCTATTGTCCAAGATAGAAGAAATTGAGCTTTAATGTCTCCTGAGAACGGGCAAATTGTGGATTCTCCATCTGAATCCCATGGTCTGGTATTAGGACTTACTTTCTTATCAGATCTACCTGTGTTTTTTCATAAGCCAGAACAACATTGTGTTTCAGGCTAGACAAAGAGTTGTCCTAATCCTTTCAACCAAAGTTTCCCAAATCTGAGCCCCCAAAGGCCCAAATATTTGTCTCCTTAGAACTCAGAGTGACCATCAATGGGCTGGTGGCCCCATGCAAGAATAGCCTTGTTCACTGGCCCAGGGTGCTAGACAAATATACTATCACTTCCCAAGGATGCCAGGACATGAAGAATGTTGGGAAGCAGGTGGGCTTAGACACACACCATGACTCACCAGCAGGGTTTAGCCTGGACTTTTCACAAGTCCTACCGCACACATTTTACAAGATCCTGTTGGGAAGGGATGCTCTATCCCACAAATTCCAATCATCACTCCCTGAGATGGGGGTACCACAGTCATCCCTGCATCTCTCATATGTCCATCTCAGAACCTAGCTCCAGGCTGATCCTCGGTATAGAAGTTATCTTGTTGGTTGATAAAGCAACATCCCTGTGTTTGTTCAAATTGGAACGTTAGACCCAGAAGGAAGCTCAGAAATTTTAAGTCCAATCCAAAGAGGGTAGAGAATTTTTTCAAGGTCAGTGTCAAAGTTGGAACTAAGACTGCTCTCTCTCATGCCCTGTCCCCTACCCCTATCCTCCAGACTGATCATTAGAACTGCTTTGATGGGAGCTGAGGCAGAGAAAAACGTAACTGAAATTTCACCCCACCTCTGCAGATGTCAGGAGCAATGGAACACCAGGGGCAGGAGAAATTACCTCCCCTGGCTCCTTCAAAGGCCACAGACCCATGAGAACCACTCAGCCTAGTCTGAGCCACATGCCCAGAGGCCACAGCGGTGCACAGGAAAGTGAGGGGAAGTGGAAACGTGTGAGCAGACGGCTCAAAGCAACGGGCTCACCACCGGAAAAAAAAAATAAAAATAAACACGCTCAGAAATAGTGTAACTGATATGCAAAGAAGATCAAAACAAGGGTTTTAAAATATCTTGGCTGCTTTAGAGGAGGTGGGGGTGGTAAATGAAGCGAGGTTACAAATGTGTGTTGGGGAAGGGGGCCATAAGTGATGGTTCACTGCAACCTGCTGGGCCATGGGAACCCAGGGGTATTTCAAATGAAAATGAGAGAGGGTGAATCCCCATGGGTAGCTCTGAGGCAGACGTGGACTTGGGAGCAAGAACCCCGGAGTCCCTCAGCCCCAAACTCCTCCCTCCCTGACCTCTTTGCTTTGCCCTGAGATTCTGCCCCCTTTGCTGTCATGGCCATTTCTCCCAGGGTAGGGCAATGAGGCTCCAACGAGCCAGCAGTGCAGACACCCAGAAGTCCACTTAATCTGGCTGAACTTCAAGGCTCAAGTAGCAGTTTGGAACTAATGTTCCAGGGTTAAGGGCTGAGGTTGAGCAAACTCACGGAAGACAATTTCCCCGGTCTTGCAAAGTGCAATCCCCTTTCCTTTCAGTGTGTTGTAAAGAACTGCAGGCAGGCACTCTCTTCAAAGAAAAGGTTTTATTTTGAAGCCAGTTACTGAAATGGGAAACCCAAAGGTTAATGATGGCCACGCTGGCTGTTTATAACCTCCCTCTGCCAATGTAAGCATCCCTAATAATAGTTCAAAGATCATGGGACATTTCCAGCATCAGAAGGCGATCAGTCAACAGCGCAGGTACCAAAGGGAGCATTTGCTCCTCTGTAGATCCAAATGGTCTCATGGATTTTAACAGAAGGAAGACACTGAGCAGGAGCGGGGAGGAGGACAGGGCCTGAGCTGTGGAAATTAACCATCCCTCATGTAAGTCTGGCATTTATTCTTACGAAGCACACTTGCGTACATTATCCAGTGAGATGGGCCAGACAAGGGAAATCACCCACATTTTCCAGTTGAGAAAACTGAGGCTCCAAGCTAAAGAGGACAAGGATACCCTAGTGACCCATAGTGCTGTATGATCATTATAGGGCCCCTAAGGAGCCAGAGATGGGAACTAGGCCCCTTTGATGTGAACTTGAACTATCCCTCATCCCTTTCCACCCCTTCCTTCTCCTCCCCACTTTTCCTCCTCCTTCTCTGAGTGAAGAGGTACACTAAATACTTTAGTTATTGAAGATTTTGTGCTTTTGATCCCACCTTTTTTCTGTGTTTCTTACTTGTTTGGTCATGAGAAGGTAAATCCTACCCCCAACTTCTCTTGAAAGTTGTAGAACCAGCAACAGATGTGTGTGACCGGCTCTTTTCTAATGTGCAAAGCCCAGTCCTGGGCTGAGGTGAGAGGTGACAGGTAAGAGCAAGCTTCAATCCTGCCAGATCAAGGTTTGCACCGAGGCCGCAAGAGTAGTGTGGCCAGATATATAATAACTATATAGGGTTGTCTCTGCTCTAACATAAACACCTCCCCTGCCAGCCCCTCTGGGAGGTCCTAGACATCACATTCAATGAAGTTAAAATGCTTTGTACATGATACATCTGCAGAACAAAAGATAATGACCCAGAATTCAGCAGAAGCATGAGTTGGTTGGTGGCCTTGGGGTTGGGCGGTTGGCTGTTGAGTGAGAGGTGAATCTCCATTTGGGGGGTATCTTCCCTCTGGAGGGGTTCCCTTTTTCCTCCTTGGCATGTCCTGTGTCACCTGGTGCAGACCAGAGGCTAGCAAAAGATGGGGATGTGTCAAGGTAGCTGTCAAGAGGTGAAGACCAGAAGTCCCCCAGGTCCCTAATAACTTCCTCAAGGTAAAGAAAAAAATGTACAGCCAGCTTTTCAATCTCAAGTTTGAAATAAAAATAAACAGTCAGGTTACTGTTTTGCAGAGTTGCCGAGTAATGGTGGAGGGCAAGGAAGAGTCAGTTTGCACAAGGTGGTTGCTCAATGGAAAGGTCTTGCCAGCGGAGGTGTCCCGGAAGGTCCAAGCAGAAGTCAGCACGGCTGCTCTCAGAGCTGCTCATTGGAAGGCAGGCCTTGACCTTGTAGAGAAGAGGGCTAGTGTGAATGAGTGGGATGAAAAACTGCTGAAATGTGACTCGGTTAGGAGGTGGGAGAGAACTTTCTGGGCTTTCAGCCAGCCCTGGACTTCTAGTGGAAGCATTTCACAATCTCCTCCTTTCTCTGTGGGTTATGTCCTTGGGTTGAACAGCCAGTGGGGGCTTCTTGGGTGAATGGAACGTGCACTGGACTGAGGGACCACACCTCTGCCTTCTGCTTGGCTCCATCACTGCCCAGTGGTGTGATCTTCCCTTGCTGGGCTAGAGTTAGACTGGCCTGCGTGATCCCAGGGGCTCCCTTCAAATCTAGACTCCTGGGAGGTATGGGACTGGCCAGCCTGTCTCTTCAGATTGGAATTCAGAGGGGACAGCTACTGTGAGTGAACTGACCTACAGCTTAGAGCCGGTGAATTCTGAGACCAGGTTTTAACTCGACCACGACAGCAACAAGGGGAAAGTTCCAAAAGAGGTCAAGCTTGGGGCAGAAGGATGTGTCTGCCGACCAAGGCTTGCAATTCGGATGAATCAGAAAGCTGGAACAACCTCTGAATTCACTCACAGCAAGCTGTGGAGCTCCGTGTATCTAGGATTTCCCTAACCAATTCCATGTACAGGGGCAGCATCTTCCCTTTGAGCTTGGAAGAACATAAGCCACAGATCATTTCCCTCCCACTCCCATTTGCCTTCCCCAAGTCTCAGAAAATAGGACCTCTTCCCTGCCCCTTCTCCTATTTCCCAAGCTGATTCTCAGTGGTAAATGCAGCACTTTCTTTCTCCTACTCATTTCCCTTGTTCTTTCTGGTCATCAGGAACAGCACTGGTCCAGGCTTTGGGTAGTAGGATGATAGGGCATGAAGGCAAAGTTCACCGAGCTGACCTGTTGGTCCCTTTGGCTGCCCAGGCTGTGCTGCGTACCCACGCAGGCAGAATCCAATGGTGAGTGGTTCTGTCTCAATTCTGGAGAGGGATCAATTACTCCCAAGCAGGTCAGGGTCACCACTGACTTTCTCTGGCCCTCGGTCTAGCGTCCAGAGGAACATTGAATAAGAGAAATATTTACTGTGAGCTTATGAAATGCTAGAGTCCGTTTTTAGATGAGTCAAAGTATTCGGAGGTAGGTCTCCTTCTGTTTCCAAGGAAGGAGACAGGATAAGCGGGAAAATCACTCTAAAACTGTGCATAAGACAGAGATAGCCAGAGTACAGGGAGACTTCAAAAGAAGTAGAACTAGGGAGATCGCAGAAGGCTGTGTGGAAGAAAAGTCTTAAGATAGACCAATCGCTAACATCATTATGATTATGGTTATTATTATAGCTAACTTTTGTTCAGTTCTTACTATGTTCTACGTACTGTGCTAAGACCTTATATATTATCTTAGTTTCCCTTCATGAAAGCCCTTCCGTCTTAGATAGCATCATTTTGTAAATGAAGAATATGAAACTCAGAGAGGTTAAGTAACTTTCCCAAAATGGCCCAGCTGGTAAATGACTGGAGCCCAAGGTTTCCCCAGAGGCATAGTTATGAGGTATTCCTCATGGGGGATAAAGAATGACAGTTTGGAGGGGGAATGCACAGCATAATTTGATAGAGAGCTGGGGGTGGGGGTGGGTTAAGACCAATGGGACTTGAGGGCCAGTAAGGAGTTTGACTTTGTTCTGGAAGCTGCAGGAAGACTTAGGAGTATTTGAGCAGGACATGGCATGATGAGAAGCTGGCTCTTGGAGTAGTAATTTGGCAGTAGAGCAGGAGGACCACAGGAGGCCTGAAGATGAGGGGGCTGAGCCCAGAGAGGCGGGTGTAAAGAGTGAGGAGGGCTTGAGTTAGGATGGCGGAGCTGTGGGGAAGGAGAGGAGCAATGCGAGCCGGAGTCCCTCTCCATCGGTGCCCTGCTCCCAGCGTCAACAGCAGAGAAGTGAGGACGGCTTCTCTGCGGTGAGGACCACAGCTGTTAGGAGAGCTTTCCTGTCACTTGAGTCTTACAATGGGCCCCAGTGAGGTGGCTGGTGCTCTTTCCTCATCTCTAGTGAGCTGTGCCTCTTCCCAACTGGAATCCTCTGTACATGTCCAATTTGTACCTTTTCCATCACTCTCTTCGTCCCACTCTCAAAACCCCAAGGCAGAAGAATCAAATGGATCTCAGAGCTCTTTCGATGGATCCGAAGGAGTGTAAAGAAAGCCTGGGTGGAATCAAAGAGACGGTTCTGTGGTTCCTCAGCCATCTTCAAAGAGATCAAATAGGAGGTGGATCAGAGAGAGATGAGGGATGGGAATGGTGGGAGGGGGACGAGAGTCCAGCAACTGCGTGATGCAGTGTCTGACGGCAGCCAGTGTGAAGACTCCATTCCCTTGGCCGAGGCCAAGGCCAAGATGAAAGATGCAGAGGGTTGTTTTCGTTTTTGTTTGTTTTTTGTTTTGCCTCATTTAGGTGAGTGTCACCACCGGTGGTCATGCTCTTCCTTCCCTTCTCTTATTCAATGTTCCTCTGGACGCTAGACCGAGGGCCAGAGAAAGTCAATGGTGACCCTGACCTGCTTGAGAGTAATTGATCCCTCTCCAGAATTGAGACAGAACCACTCACCATTGGATTCTGCCTGCGTGGGTACACAGCACAGCCTGGGCAGCCAGAGGGACCAATAGGTCAGCTCGGTGAACTTCGCCTTCATGCTGTTCTCAGAGAACAGCTCAGGGTAGGACTTCTAAGCTTCATGGTCCCAGGAAGGAAAGCAGTCACTGTGACAGCGAGAGAAAAGGGACGAGTTAATCTAACCTGTGAGTGCCCAGAGTGGGCATGTGACTAAGTGCCACTCACACAGTCTCCAGTCTTCCCAGTTTATTTCCCAAGCACACGATGCTTATGTGCCAGGCACTGTTCTAAGCACTTAGTAAGTTATTAACTTACACAGTTCTCCTGACATCGTATAAGACATGACTGATGAGGAAACTGAGGCACAGAGACCTGAAGTAACTTGGCTAAGGCCTCCCAGTAACTGGTAGAATGAGGATTGAGCCGAGGCAGCTTAGCTGCAGAGTCCAAACTCTGAACCCCTGAGCTCTGTTACCCTTTATTCTAATTTCCACTCTAAGCCTCAAGCACTCCTCCAAAAAAGGGAGATCAGAGCAAATCATTTCTAAAGTTGCACCAAGCTCTAACACTTTGTGATTCAGTGGAATCAGTAAGTGGTTAGGGCTCAGGCTGTGAGTTTTCTGTGGGCTGTTAAATATGCTTTGGTGTGACACAAATACCCTGTGTGTATTCATTTCACTGAGTTCTGGCGTTGGCTAGCCACCACCCCAGCTGCGATGCCATGGATCTGCTGGCCCATTGCAGGGCCCCAGATCTTCACATCAGGGACTCAGATTGAGCACCTCTTTGCAAAGCTCTGGCCAATGGGATTGTGAAAACAGCACTCAGTCTAAGCCAAGAAGTGAGATGGGGAAGTAACTGAAAATATTTGGGCTGCGAGGTAAACAGTGATTCAGGGAGACAAGTCTGGGAGGAAATGTTTGGCCTTGCGTGCACTTTGGCCATGGAGGTGGGCCAGAGGCCCTGTTCCCTTAGCAAGGACAGGGAGCCAGTTGATTGGTTGTTGGCAGTGAGATTACTTGAGTGGAAGAGATGTATTTCTAGTGGCCCAGATGAGAAGGGCTCTGTATGGTAATTTGGATTTCCTAGTTTGTTTAAACATTCAGATAGGCGGTGGCTAAATGCACATTGTGGGAATGTGGTCGGTAGGGCGGAAAGAGCATTGATCTGGTGTAGGGACATCCGAGTTCTAACCCTGAACCCGCCCTTGACTGGTCGAGAGGTGCTGGAAGAGTCACATCCCACCTTGGCCTCAGGTGTTGGAAGAGTCCCTATAAAAACGGTGCCTCTTTCTTGAGTCTTTGGCTTGCTGGGATCTGCTCTCAGAGCTTGAAGTGTATTTCCTGGCCTAATTCTGAGAGTGGTGCCACAAGGGAGGCATCGTAATGACGGCTGTAAACCAGAGGAGGAGAGGGAGGCAGAAAGGTGCAGGGACGTACCCAGAGTCATGCATGGAGCAAGGGAGCTGGGAATTGTTCCTAAGAAGTCTAGTTACTGTGCATGTTCTGAAACACAACACTCTACTGCCCTTGTCTTTATAGAGAGGGGTGGGCTCTCTGGACGGACTCCCTACAATCCTATTTGGGATACTTGTGATGAAGATGGCCCCTCCAGGAGCAGTAGACAGCTCTGCTCAGCACCAGGCTCCTGACTGAGCCCATCTTTGCTCATGCTTTTTTACCATGGAGTTTGGCAGCTTCTATCAACCTCTCTGGGATTATCAGCTCTGTGTGGGCAGGGCTCCATCACTACATTTCTAATGATAAACACCATACCTGAGATGTCGTAGGTGCTCAATGAGTACTCATTTCTTTCTTTTATTTTTTAAAGTTTTATTGAAGTGTAGTTGATTTACAGTGTTGTGATAATTTCTGCTGTACACCAAAGTGATTCATATATATATATATATATATATATATATATATATATATATATATACACACACACACATCCATTCCTGTTCAGACTCTTTTTCCATGACAGATTATCACAGAACTTTGGGTAGAGTTTTGAATCAGTGTAAGGAGGAGTCACTGAACCTAGCAGAACAGAGGAGCAGTTGAAGTGATGGAAAGTAGGAGAGAAGTAGAACAGATAAATAGGTCTGTGGAGTGTGTGTTGGTCCAGACAGTCTGAAAGCTGAAGATCTCTATGAAGAGTTAAGACATGGGATTTCAGGTGAAAAGCTGCCATGTAGCATGTGATCCCCTTGTCACAGACAAAGTCTCCATTGAGCAGTCCACATGTGGAAATGTCTGATGAAGTCTGCCCCATGGGGTCTGGCTACCAAGAACAACCTTAAGAGCAGAACCCGGTTGTGCCAGCTCTTGGGGAAGCCTTGGAACACAGACCCTTCTGCCTCTTTGGGCTGGGCTTGCCTCATCTAGCCAGTCGGGGTGGGACTAAGCCCTCAGCCTCTTCTGACGCCTCCTGAGTGTTCCTTCCTGCATAGGGAGCATCTCAAGCCTGTTCTTCCCGGCCAGCTGCTGCCCATCACACCTTACCTGTCCTGTGTTCTGTGCCTTCATGATCCTGTCCTCCACTAAATGGCATTTGTCTTTAGCTACTGTGATGCACACAGCTGCTGACATGCACTTGGGCATTCATGTGCTTTGCCCGGAAAAAATGTCACATTTTTCTGGGCCCCTTCAAAGTATAGTTAATGATGGGACTTATCAGGCCTGGAGAGGTTTGTAGGGGAGAGATTGTTATTAATTATAAAAACCGTCAATATACGATGGACAAAACACTTTCTGGTCCTTTATCTCACTTGATTGTCACGTGTAAGGCAAGTTGGAGGGCACCATGGGCCTGTGAGAGGAGACCTGTGTCCCCCAGCTCTGCTACCCACTGTGGGTGTGGGAGTTCTTTCTCAGTGTCTTCTTATCAGATGAGAGAAGGCTGACAAGATGAGTCGAGAGCCCCCTTGGCTTTAACCTTCCTCAAATCTAGGTACTGGGAGCATGTTTTGTGGAGAGTACATGGGATTTAGGTGGTCGAGGCCACTTGGAATCCAGAGCATCCTCCCCAGTGCGGGGAGTGCTGGCCGGTCCTGGGACAGGCAGCCTAGGGGTTGCTATCGTTACACTCACTTCACAGACAGGGACACAGAGACTCAGAGACGTTAAATGAATGACCCGGAGTCACCCAGAGAAAAATGAAGGAACTGGGATTTAAACCCAGCCTCCAGGATGACCAGCCCTTTTGTGGGGTTAGTGATGTCACTTGGGAGCTCTTGGTCTTGTTTTTCTTGGGCTCCCCCGAGACCCAGGGCCAGATTGGTTCTCAGAGGGCTGCAGCTAGGCTCTGGGGTGACCTTCGCTGTGAGAGGACAGGGCTTCTGCTCCCCCCCCAAACCCTAGCCCTTCAGACTCTGGGTTATGCCTCCCTCAACCAGCTTCTTGCCCCTGGCAGGTGCCAGCAGCTCTGGGCTGGGCATTTTCTGTCCGACCTGCCACATTCATGCTCCTTCCTTTTTGTCCCTCGTTCCCAAGAGGTTGACCTTCGTGAAGATCAGTAGGTTCCCCTTCCCTCTGCCTTCCAGTTGGATTCAGTCCAGCACTGATTAGGTCGTGGGACGGTGGGAGAAGGGAGAAGGGAGAAAGGTTCCTTCCTAGGCCCTACCTGCGTGCTGTACTTGGCAACGGTTGAGTGCATCCAAAGTGTCAGAGGCCACAGTTCCAGCTGGGTAGCCCCCTGCTAGTTCCCCAGCACTGCCTACTTTCCTGCCACATTCAGGTAATCTCTCCTTTTGTCCTTTCAGCCTAAGGACCAGTAACAGCTCCAAGTTATTGTTAGCCTCAGGGTGCCTCTTGGTTTTCTTTGACCTTGCCTACACCTTTATGAATTATACTTACATTAATATCTCTTTGTTCACCTTCTTTTGAGTGTATCCTCTGCTTCCTCTTGGACCATTGATATCTGCTGCCTCTTTCCTCCTTATATCTAGTCTTCCATTTCTTAAAAGCATGGATGATCCCGGCTTTTAACATGAAGGTCTGTTGGCATCACTTCTTGCAAGGTTCAACCAAAAACCAAAACCAAGCTAAAGAAAAAGCAAAAGACTGGTTTGCCGGGGAATATGGGAAAGAGTACTGAGCTTGGACTTGGAAGCTGAAGACCCAAGTTTGCCACTTACTAGCTCTGCCTTGCTGGTCATTTGGCCCTTCCATTAAGTAGAGTAAGAATAGCTCTTTTGCCTTGTCTTTCCCATGAGCCTCTTGGGCAGCTCAAATGAGACCAGGCCAGTATAAGTACTCTGAACACTGAAGCATTTTCTGAGCATTAGGTGTTACTGTTGCTTTATCAGACATGGCACGTGGACAAAATCCTCAAAAGGCCGTGTGTTGCATTTTCCAGTGCATTCAGAATCCCCTGTTGCCTCTGTGCCTCCCAGATTAGGAGACCTGGCATTTGTGGAATCCAAGGTGAATGTCCAGGGAGGACTGGCCAAGCATGGGACCACGTGAGCAGAACTAAAAATACCTTTGACCTCAGCGGGAGCATCTCGGTCCTTAAGGGGGTGGGCCTGGAGAGCAGAGTGTGAGGGAAATGACACCCATCATTCATCAGCTGGGGTGAGGGGAGGGCAGGGACAAGCTGCTGTCCTTTTCAAAGCCAGTGGGAACACTGGCTTGATTTTTCTCTCTGTCTGTCTGTCTGTAAAGAAGATTAACCTGAACCTTTTGTACTTTCCTGTCAGAGTGAAGGCCACACCTTAAAGCTCTTGCTCGTGGCCAAGCCTCTTAGGAATTTTCCCAGCCTGCCTTGTGGGGATGACAGATACCTCCAGCCAGAAGGAGGTAAGGAGGTGATCCTAAGACCTTGGTGTGGAGTTTACTGCAGAAGTTGACTTCAAACAGAGAAGGAGACATTAATCCAGGAGCCTTGGTTTGATTTCTTCAGGGCTGGGGAGTGGGGAGACCCACTAGCTCTCAGTCTTAAAGGGGAGTGGTTTTCCAGTAACAATCCTTAGAGCTCTAGATGGCTGCTATTTAAAATGTGGTCCGTGGATCACCAGCATTGACTGCAACCAGAAGCTTGTTAGAAATGCAGAATATCTGGTCCCATTACAGACCTCTAGATCTGAATCTGCCTTTAAACCAGATCCACTGTGGATTCACATGTGCATTAAAGTTTGAGAAGCACGCTTCTAGAACCCTGTGAAGTACCTGAGGGGTAGGTGCTCTCCAAATGCATAGGTGGGGGCCCCTAAAAGATAACATTTGAAAAAGAAGCTCCATTTGTATTTAAAGAAAGAAGAAAATGTGGAAATCAATGTGATCTTTCCCATTCTTTGGTCGAAGAGGAAATTCTCCTGCTGGTCTCTCTCCGTCTCTCCTTGTGAGGCCAGTCCCTGCCCAGCCTTTCCATTAGCTCCTCAGATGCCCAGCACAAGCCTGGCCTGGGGGAGGCTGGGTCCGTAAACGAGGGGCCATGTTAGGCGACTAGTGGGAATCGGATTATTTCCCAAGCTGCTTCTCAGCTCTGGGGTCTGGTCTTGACAGGGCTGCCTGCTGAGGCCCTGAGGACTAAAAGAGAACTTGCCGTGGACTTGGGAGAAGTTTAGGGCTTGGGGTGGGGGTTCTTTGAAAGGGGAGGGCAGAAGGGTGGGGAGCTGCCTCCTCCCTGCCTAGGTAGAATCAGGCAAGGATCTCAGTGTTTGTTGTAAGAGGACTAGCCTGGCAGGAGCCGAGAAGAGAGAAGTCTGCCTCCAGCTGGGATCTGAGCACGGCCCCACGGCGGCAGGTTTTCAGGATTTCCAGAGGGAGCGCTTGGCGGCCCGCAGTCTCAGTTTGCTGCAATTATAAATATCTGTGATTCGCATTCCCTTCACATCCTCCCCTGGAGCTGCTGAGCACATTCTGCCACCGCTCCCCCAGCCCCCCCCTTCCCACGGGTCCCTCGCAGGCAACATCCGTGGCTTCCATCTCACGAAAGGGGAAACCGAGGCTCTGTGAAGTCACCCAAGGCACCACCTACACTTGGGCTGCCTTGGGGAAGAAACTACCACGTTAGCACAGCTCAGGGTCCTTCATACACCAGCCCCGGGCTTTCCGGCTTGCATTCTGGCCCCTTCTCATCCTGCATGTTCCCCCGCAGCCCAGACCACCCACTCCTGCCAGCCTTCCGCGGACACATGGAGTTATTCGCGCGTGTTCCTTTCCCTGCTCTCATACCTTGACACCGCTAGACATACAGCTGTGCCTCTTTCTGGTGGCATGACCCCTCATTGGAGCCATCTGACAGTGTGCCTCCCCCATCCCCTCCCCTGTCCTCTTCAAAATCGTGGAGTCAAGGCGTGTTTGAGTCCCCTCAGTCCTTAGCACAGTCCAGTCCTCTAAAAGCACTTGTGTAATGATGAATGAACCAGAAGACAAAAAGGTACAAGCTAGTGGCTAAAGCAGAGACAGACTATTTCACAGACTTTCGTGGGTGAAAGGAGCTCACCACTCAGCAATCCTGGTGCTTTGCAGGAGCCCGAGTCAAAAAAGATGTGGAGCAGAAGCTGCCACTTCCTAACGAAAAGTCTCCCTGTGGCTTAGAGTCGTCTTAGACACTAGCTTGTGACTCAAGATACTGAGTCCCAGGGTTGGCTGGTTTGTTTTCATCTGAAAATGGAGATTTTGACATTATTTACCACCTAGGCTCATTAGGGAGATGAAATAAGATGAAGGACATGTGAAATGTTTATTGGATGGTAGGCGCCTCCTGCACTCCCAGCCCTTGCCTGCTATTAGCTCCTAGAAATTGTCCTTTCTTCTCCTATCCTGGAGCCCAGGAATGCCTGAGGAAGAGAAGAGAAGGGTGATAGGTAATCCCCAGTTTGAACCGAGACATTCTTTCCAGGTCCCGAATGCTCTGCATCTTAGGAGCTGGTTATCCAGGATTCCAAAAACAGTGACTTTTTTTTTTTTTTTAATGGACTCTGATCCAGCCCACCATAAACTCCTGGTTCCAATCATATAACTATTCCCCAGTGATTCAGGAGTTAAGCAAGCCCAGCCTCTGGGGCAGTGGTCTCCATTCTGGGCTTCAGTTTGAGAAGCAGGGATGTGGGGTGGAAAAGGACTGACTTGGGATCCTCGGATCTGAGTTTGTCCTCTGACTCATTTTGTGATGACTGACTGTTCATTCCCCTCTTTGGACCTCAGCTTCTCATCTGTCCAATGAGGAGACTGGACTAGATGCCTCACAGGGCCAGTCTCCTTCGATCTACATGGAAACCAGGAGCCTCTGCAGCCTCTGCGCTCTAGGCAACTCTTTTTCTTCCTCCCTCCTTCCCTCCCTCCCTCCCTTCCTTCTTTCCTTCCTTCCTTCTTTCTTTCTTTCTGCCACCCTTGTAGCCCATGGAAATTTCCAAGCTAGGAGTTGAATCAGAGTTGCAGCTGCCAACCTATGCCACAGTCAGTGCAGCTTGGGATTCGAGCTGAGTCTGCAGCCTACACCACAGCTCACAGCAACACCAGATCAGAAATCCTGGATCCTTAACCGACTGAGCGAGGCCAGGGATCGAATCCACATCCCTACGGCTACCAAATCAGCATCCTTACAGATACTAGTAGGGCTCATAACCCACTGAGCCACAACAGGAACTCTGGCATCTCTGCTTCCTTCTTCTCACCACATCCACTTATCCTGATGTGTGGGGTATGAGTTGAATGAATTTTTACTTTTGCTTTTTAGGGCCCCACCCTTGGCACATGGGGGTTCCCAGGCTAGGGGCCGAATCGGAGCTACAGCTGCTGGCCTACACCACAGCTCATGGCAACGCCAGATCCTTAACCCACTGAGCGAGGCCAGGGACGGAACCCGCAACCTCATGGTTCCCAGTCGGATTTGTTTCCACTGTGCCACAACGGGAACTCCCGAATGCAATTATTAACAAGCCTGTGCTTTACATATTCAAACTGGTTCTATACTCACTTACCTTACTCTAACTTTACAAACAGCTCAGCAGGGGGCAGATGAAGTGGGTGTCATGATTGCCATTTTATAGACAACAAAACTGAGGCTCAGAGAAAGAAAGAGGCCCCAAGGCACATGGATTAGTAGAGTAGAGAGTGCCTTTGCATTCCCAGGTCTGATTTTCTCTTCCAGGGACTCCCACGGCTGGTGGTGATGATGCTGCCGGGTTGGTTCCTTGGGCCCAGATGAGTCCCTCGCGGTTCCCCCGGACTCCCTTCTCTGCCCAGGCTCTGTCAGTTTGGTCCTCGCTTGGCCTCCCAGTAAGGGAGAGAAGTGGTGAAGCTGAGTCCCGGGCGAGTTCGCTAGATGAAGCCTCCTGAGGGCTTTATTTCACCACCGCTGCCAATTCCTTCCCATCCTGCGCATAAGTCCTGGTCCAGGTTTCACCTTCTGACCGAACCTCCGTGTGAGGGCGCAGAAGATGGGGGCTGTTGTTCTCTGCATCCACAGATGAAGGGTGCTGAGGGCGGACACGGGGCACGGGAGCAACCTAGGCCAAGTGTGACAGTGAGACTTCTGAGCTGCACGGTTGACCTGCTCTGATGGGTTGAAGACAAGTAATTGGGCAGAAACTCGTGCACCTGGAAGATCAAAAGATAAACTTCCAAAGAGGGGGCGGGGAAGGTCGCAGGACACCCGCAGCGAAAACGTGTGTCTGAGTTACTGAGGAGAATTAGTCAAGGGGATTTGGAGGCAGGTAGGCAGCTCTGTGGAAAGTTTTCTCACACACATCCCTTCCCTCCATTTTCACTGAAACCGCGCTCTCACTTCTCGCCCAGGAGGTGGCAAAGCACCTCTCCATTGGTCTCCTGGCTCCGGTTTCCTCCTGCTCGGTTCCACCCCCACGTGGATCCCAACCTCCTCTGGACCCAGGGTCCCCAGAGCTTCATCTGAGCACGCAGCCCAGCTGAACTCCTCACTCTTCCTGGTCCTGTACTTTTCCATCTCTGGATGTCACTGTTGGTGTTTTTTTCCTGCTGCTTACTTCTCCCCATGAGCGCAAAACCTACTTCATTCTTTCGGGTCCACTTCAGTGCCAGCACCCATGACATCTTCCCTGGCCCCACGCCTCTGCTCTCCAGGGGGAGAGGGGTAGTGACACTTTATGCCTTGAGTGTACTTAATCCCCGATGGGTTGGTCTACCTGGTTTCTAATGATTTCTGTGCTGGTCTTATCTCTCCTGCTAGGCACGGATCGCCTTGAAGTCAGGAAAGAGATTCAAGTTTGTGTCCCTCAGTGTCCCAGCTGCTGCTTAGTTATTGGATGAGTTAATAAAGACATATGTGAACCAGTGCTTGTTGGGACAGGAAACAGACGAGCTCTACCGTCTAAGCTTCAAATAAAGTTAACCATAAGCCCCAAATTAAACTGAGATTGTCAGTTTGAGCGCTGTGTTGAGGGAAATGCAAATAAATACATTCAAAGAAAGGTGGATCAAAAAGAAAAGAGCCTAGCATGAGAGTACAACCCAGGGGACCCAGAAAATAGGTACGAGGGAGACGACAGTGTTTGTTTTATGCTTGGTAACAGGAGAAGTCAACAGAAGCTGGAAGGAGCACCTTAGGGTGGGACCAGGTGAATCATAAGGCTTCCATTTAACCCCTCCATGGCCCCATGTGTCCTTCCCATGTAGAAGCCATAAGAAAGAAGCCCAGCGCATGAGGGGGCATCAAGAGTTATTGGGTTCATCCACATTTAGTGTTTACCTTGAGGGGGTGAAGCGCATCACCACGGACAAGACACAACTCTTGTTCCCCAAGAGCTCACGGTCTACTTGGAAAAAGACGTCATGTTTCCAAGTAATCACGACAAAGTGCACCCTCTAACGTGTGTATAATTTCAGAACATATAAAACACTAGCTATGGGACTATGGAAGAGACAGCAAGTAGGGGAGACAAGGAAAAGATGAGGGAAGACGTCCTGAGAATGTTTGGGAAGCAGAGCCTTTGACAATGTGCTGGCTTCCCACTGGTTTCCAGAAAGAGTGAGAAGGTATCATGGTATGCGGTAAAGTCTGCGGAAGGCAGATCTGACTGGGTCAGGGCACGGGGGACTGTCCTGACTAGCAGTGATGGCCTGTCATTGCCAAGGACGACGGGTATTGACTGACCAGTGTTTATGTCTCAGAATAACCAAGACAGCCCACACTGCTTTGTGTATGTGTCTCTCTGTGTGTATATACGTGTGTGGTGCGCAGGAAGGCTAAACAAAACTGTGAAGTGGAAAACCCTACCGAGAAATGGAGTGTAATTCCCCTTTCTCCAAATCCAGTCCTACCTGTGCAGGTAGAATGCAGGCTTGAGGGCTAAGGGGGGAGAGTGCCACCAAGGGAGCCTCACCTTAGCACTCTTGGCTTATGAAAAGTGAAAGGCTGAGAAGAATGTGAAGAAGGAGGGCCTTTTCCCCTTGGGCAGAGCTCACTTATTCATAGCCTCATCTGCATAGGGAAATCAGAGCGGTTAGCAGTGCAGGACGAGGCACCTGCTACGGAGAAGCTCAGGCAGTGGCTATGGTGGGGAGTCCCCGAAGCCACTCAGGGCTACCGGTGCCCGCACTGTTTGGGGCTGGGGTGAAGGAAAAAATGGATAATTCAAAGGGAGACTGTCAGAGAGGAAAAGGACCCTGGGACCATTTTGGGCTGATTCCTTTTTTTTTTTTTTCTTTTAAGGGTCGCACCCAAGGCATATGGAAGTTCCCAGGCTAGGGGTTGAATTGGAGCTGCAGCTGCTGGCCTATGCCACAGCCACAGCAACACTGGATCCTTAACTCACTGATGAGGCCAGGGATTAAACCCGCATCCTCATGGATCCCAGTCGGGTTCTTAACCTGCCGAGCCACAAAAGAAACTCCCTGGCCGATTCCTTTATTTTACATGTGGGGAAACAAGCCATGAGGGCCAATGGGCTTGTCCATGATCTGGCCCATAGTCAGTGATTACCGGGACCTTGGTGAGAACCCACCTCTCCTGAGTAAGGGCTAGTGCTGCATCCTGTTTCCTTATAAGACTGAGGTGGAAGAGAGGGACAGACAAGGAAAATGATCGGGGATGAAAAGCGCCTGGGTACCCTACACACCAGCACTCGCTCCTGATCAGCTGTTGTCTGCAGGTCACCTTCTATCTTCATCCCACTCTCCTTCCAAGCCACCACGCTCCCGGGCCCGTAGGAAGTTGGGAAGAATACGGCTCCTTAAGAAGGACATTCATAATTTCCATGAAATTTGTGGGCTGTTTTGTTTGTTTGAGTTTATTAGAATCCTTTAAAATCTCTTCAGTGGTTCTCTTTCATGGGCAGAGAACTTACAGTCACCAATTATATCTGAAGGTTTTGAGTGGCAGAAAGATGAGGGTTAAGACACGCTTTGCTCCACAAATTTTACTTTATGTTTCGAAGAGATAAACCCCGATTTTATTTTTGTTTTTTAAGGTAATTAAACTGAGAGGCAGCTACGCTCTAGTGAGAAGAGTGTTAACCTTGACATCAGAAAAACCTGGGTTCAAATGCCAGCTCGGATATTTCTTAACCTTTTTATTTTCATCAATTTCTCTGAGCCTCAGTGTCCTTGTCTTAAAGTGGGGATATCAATAATTCATTAATATCAATAATTTATAATATTAATATGCTTGTTTAAATTCATTTAACAGATATTTATTGAGCCCCTATTATGTGCCAGGTGATCTTGAGACTGAGATAAAATCACACATGAGACATCTGAAATCCCTGCTCCCTTGGAGTTTATAATAGTGATTAAATGCGATAACATGTTTTAAAGAGCTTAGTACAATGCTGGGGATGTAGTAGCTGCTTAGGATATTGTAACTGGGTGCTGAGAGAGCTTTGCTAGTTTTAGCTGTGCCATTAACTGGCTGAGTAACCTCAGGAAACTCTGGATAGCTGAGTGTTTCCAGCACTGTCCCTTGTCTAGTGTGACCTTCTTCGGCACAAATGCTTTAGGACCCTCTTGTGTTTCAGCGCTCTCATAGGGTTTTCACGGGCAGAAAACTTCTTACAACTCTCAATCACGTAAAGATCCTGAGTTACCGGTGCTAAACATGTCTATGGAATAGTCTTTGCCCCGTGGATCAGTTCCAAGATCTGAAACCAAAATTCGAACTCTTCTTTCTGTTTGTTGCTTGCTTTCCACGTGCTAACTTTTCTCTGGCTACTATTAAGCAGCTTAGCTGAAGACGAACAGAAAGCTGACGAAATGTGTTCTATCCTTAGATGAACTTGCTTTCACGAGGAATGGGGGTGGAGGAATGAGTGGCCAGTAATCCTGGTCAGTGAAACTTCCACCCAGTCATATTGGTTCATTTAAGGGACTAGTAAAACTCCTTTTCAGTGATGGTGTGTTGAAGAGAGTTTCAGAAGTGGATTGAGGTCTCATAACTACCACTGGTTAGCTAAGTCAAAGCCAGAGAATCATCGACAGAAGGGAGAATAAACAATCTCGTTCAACCTCTTTACCTTACAGTTAAGGGAAATATGGTCCAACAGTCACAACAGCCAAGACATGGAAGCATCCTAAATATTCATTAAGGGATGAATGGACAAAAAAAAAAAAAAAAAAACCTAGTGTGTGTAATAGAGTATTTTTCAGCCAAGACAAAGAAATTCTACCATTCACAACAACATGGATGGACCTTTAGGGCATTATGCTAAGTGAAATAAATCAGATAGAGAAAGACAAATACTATATAATCTCACTTATATGTGGACTTTTAATGAAAAAGCCAAACTCAGAAACAGAGACTAGAATGGCGGTTATCAGGGGCTTGGGGGGGAGGGGGGACATGTTGATCAAAGAGTATAAACTTCTAGTTATAAAATGAGTAAGTTCTGAGGATTTAATGTACAGTATAGTGATTATAGTTAATAGCACTGTGTAATAGACTTAAAAGTTGCAAAGAGAATAGATCTCAAATGTTCTTACTGTAAAAATGGTAATTATGTGACATGATACAAATGTTGTCTTATGCTACTAATAATAGTTTTGCAATATATAAATGTAACAAACTCAAACTTATACAATGTTGTGTGCCAATTATATCTCAATAAAGCTGGAAACAAAAATGAGTTGTTTGTGGGGGGATTTGTTGTTGAACATATGCGTATAAACTGCCTGCTGGACATGAAAATAAAGATATCCAAAAGGCAACTGTAAGATGCTTCTGAAGGCTGGAGAGAGGGAGAGAGGGAGGGAGGGAGAGAGGGAGGGAGGGAGAGAGGGAGAGAGAGAGTGTGTGTGTGTGTGTGAGAGAGAGAGAGGCTCTCCTGATTTCCAATCTAGTACTTGTTCCTTTAGCCCTCTCAAAGCTGGAAATGCCATATTATACCCTTCCTTTAGAATTTTTTAAGTTCTCCCTACATAATTGCTGCCTAAATATGATTTCTGTTCATGATGTTGACTTCAACAAATAAGAGTAATAGCTGAATTTAAATACCCAAACAGATGTAAAAAGGAAGAGTCTTCGGATTTGTTGTGTGGAATCTCAAAGACAGAGATAGAGTCAAAATGAATGTAGTAAATAGAGATTTTTTTTTGTTATAAGACAGCACTTTTTGGCATGCAGAGCTCTCAACAGCTGGGATCATCTGCCTGGGGAGAGAGCAAACTCTTTGCCATTGGCTGTAATCAAGTGGATGCCCATGAGGTGGTAAGACAGGCCAGGTCAACTTTAAGCTCTGGCACATCTTTTATAAATCCATGTGGAATTTATGAGTCTTTACGGTATTTAAATAATCCCTTCTTAAATCCATTTATGAATCTGCACTTCTAGCCAGTTACTACCTCTGGGCTCATTGAGTTTATTACCTGCTATGTAAAGTACACTTCTTTTCATTTTTCTCTGAATCTAACTCCTGCAAACTTTGGAATGAGGGCAGGTTGGGATAGTTCTGTTTTTCTGAGATTTGCTGAATAAGCACATAGTTCCATTCTATCAAGCATTATAGTATCTCCTCTCAGCCTTCTTCTTCTTTTTTGAGGAAATCTAATTTTGTTAATTCTATATTTATACCAACAAGCTCCATAATATTAATGATTTGAATAGTCCTCTGTCCTTCCCCCACTTCCCCAGCACCACTGAATTTTTCTTAAAAGTCCTTGAATAGAACTGTCGCGTTTTTTTCCGAGCCCACACGCTGTTTTCATTCGGACATAGGATGATGTCTTTCTATCTGGTTTCTATACTCTTTCTGATGAAACCCAAGCACCTCAGCTTAAGCTACTGGAGTTTAGATTTGTCAGAGTTGATCACAGTTTCTGCCCTGCCACTTATTAGCTGTGTGACTCTCAATATGTCACTAATTTTTAGTGCTCTAAATAAATCGGTAGGGGACTCAAAAAAGAAAAGACTCATGAAAGTAGCTTGCACAGTACCTGGCACAGCATCTATACTCAGTACTTTGTTATAGAAATGAAATGGAATAAACCTAAATGCATTTCCTGAGTTGTGACACATTAGTGTCCATCACTTTATAAAGAGAGATTAGGATACAACTTACCTAACAGCATTGCTTTATATTTGCCCAAACAGAAGCTCAGTTTTTACCTCCCCCCCCACCCCCTCATTCTCCTGAGAGATTTATGCTCCTGAGATTTAAAGTCAAGGGACTCCAGTTTGAATGCTTTCTCGATGACTTATTAGCTCTACAATTCCGGTGTATTAAAAATCTCTAAGTCCATTTACTCTACTGTAGCACTGAGACAATAGAGATACTTGACCTTCAAAGGCTTTCAACTGAAATAGACTCATGATTCAAATCCTAGTGTCACCAATTTCTAGTTTTGTGACCATGGACAAGTTTCCTAACTTTCCTCGGTTTCCTAATATGCAGAAAGAAAAATAACACCCACCTCAAAGAGTCATGGTCATATTTCAATGAGACAACTCTGTACAGCATCTAATATAGCCCTTGGTCACACGCAGCAGGTTCTCAACAGTTGCTTGCCTTCCTCCCCAGGTCATGGAACTGTCTAGATGCTTTGTATATCTGAGAGGTGTGGAGATACTAGAAGCTGTTGTTTGTTGTGGTATTTCTTTGCCCAGGAGCAATACGCGGAATGAAAAGTGAGCTGGATTTAAAGTCCAGCTGAGATTCAAGGTTTGGAAAGACATTCTGCACCCTGAAGTGTGGCTTCCTCATCTCAACTGGGGGATGATAGACCTCACTCTGCTCGGCTCACAGGTGCACCTTGAGAGCCTGATGAAACATTAATGGTGAAACCCTTAAGGTAGTCTGAAAATGAGGCACCACGATGACTAGAAATGCTCAGTGACATTTGCAAAAATGGAGGTTTCACTACTTTGTCTTCTTTCTTCCATGTCTTTTATTAAAATATGAATTAAAACCCAATTCTTGGTGATTTTTGATTTCTGGGGATTTCTTTAATATTCTCTATTTGGGGAGGTTGCAACAATATTGCCTTATTACTTCCATGATCCTTGTGAAAGATGACATAATAGCATGGCAAAAAAGTTCTGGAATCAAGCTGCTCATTGTAAAAATCCAGTCATGGATACCTTGAATCTACGGAAACTGAAAGCATTGAGTTTCAATAGTCCCTTACTTAGCTCCTAGTCCTAATCTCTTAGAGAACATTGGTTTGTTAAAGTCGTTCTGTTTTTTTTTTCCCTGACACGTTGTATTTTTACATTTCTGTGATCCCACTGCTTATAAATTCCAGACACGGCAATGGGGTTTAGTAGCTTATACTTCCCAGGTGGCCCCACAGATGGGTGGGAAGCCCATTGGCAATGAGACATTCCTTCTGGTTCAGTGGCCATTTATAATGACTGGATGTGCATTCTGGATGATAGCACGGCACTTCTACCCATGACTTACTCCAGAATTCTGGGGTAGATGCTGCCTGGTCCAGATGACTTATTTAGTTTGTTCATTCCTTTTAGTTGCTGGAGGGCAGGGAGAAGTACATAGCAGGCAGTCCTGACTTAACAGGCAAGAGATTTGCACCCTTGCCCTCAATACCCTATTGACTTATTGGGAAAAACTGAGCAAGTCATTTCTCTTTATGGCTCAGCATCCCCACCTGCAACTTGAAGGGGTTGGATCAGATGATCTCTAATGTCTCTTCTAGTTTTGTCATTTTGCGATTCTAAAATATGCTGTCATTCATAGTTCTTCCTGGCAAGGCCGTTGAGGGGTAAGGCTGCAGTAGCTGAAACATCTGCTAACACATCTCCCTTTCCTTGCCAGCTACTCAGATGCTCCCCTTCAAATAAACTCTAGGTGGACATCCCTAACTAAGCACAACAGACTCTTGTAGAACTCAGCAACAAGAGCGGCAACTTGACCAGACAAGAGTCGAAGGAGATGAGGGAAAATCATTTGTGCTGATTTTCTACTAGTCGAGTAAATTGCAAAAAGTACCTGTTAATAGGGAGTTCCCATTGTGGCTCAGTGGTAATGAACCCGGCTAGTATCCATCAGGATGTGAGTTCTATCCCCGGCCTCACTCAGTGGGTCGGGGATCTTGGGTTGCTGCGAGGTATGGTGCAGGTCACAGACTCAGCTCAGATCCTGCATTGCTGTGGCTGTGGTGCAGGCCAGCAGCTGTAGCTCCGATTCGACCCCTGGCCTGGGACCTTCCATATGCTGCATGTGAAGCCCTAAAAATCAAACAAACGAACAAACAACCCCCCCCAAAAAAGACGCAATTTAGAGAAAAAATAAAAAGGGGGAAAATATTGCCCAGCTTGTTCCATGGTTCTGACATTGGAACTGTATCTTCCTTAGGGCTTCATACGGAAGGACTTAAACTCAACCGTTCATTGAGTTCCTGACGATGTTCTCTCACAGTATGACTTGGGCAGGTCTAGTTCCATCTTTGAGCCCTTATTTGCTCCACCTGTTGGTGAGCATCTTGGGCTAAGGCAGTGCCTTGCGAAGTGGAGCGTGTTTATGAATCATCTAGAGATCTCTTTATAATGCTGCTTCTGGTTCTGTAGTTCTGGAGTGGGGCCTCTGATCCAGCAGTTCTCACAAGCCCCTCAGTGCAGCAGTTGCTGCTCCTACCCCCATTGACAAGCAGGGGGCAAGGTAATTTTCAAGGCGTTTTTCAGCTGTGGACTCTCCATGAGTCACATCATCCCCCCTGCTAAGGTAGGAAGCAGATAGGAAAGCCTCTCTAGATTGTCCACCATCCGTATTGAAATAACACCCCCCCCCCCTTTTTGGAGAGAGAGATAAGAATAGAATTCCTAAACTTAGGCTTAAGCAAGATGGAAGGTGGGATCTGATGAGAACATTTGCTCTGAATCTTAGACAATCTGAAAAGATTTTGATGCTTGAAAGCGAAGAGATGCAGAAAGTTGCCTGAGGTAGGTAGAAAAGCCAGGGAACAACCATCCATGGAAACGGCAGTGATGGTGTTGGAAATGGTCATCAAAATGTAATACAGAACTTAATGCTAACTCCACCACAAGGCATGGTTGACCTGAGTTTAGAGATATTATCTCATGCACCCTTAGCATCCCTGCCACGCTGCAGGGGAACAACCGGGCTCTCCCCATCATAAAGTGGGACTAGGTAGAAAGAAGGAGCTGAGGCTGAGAACACTGGGAAGGGGAGCCTCTGGGATCCAGCAGCAGAAGCTTGACTTTGACATCCCAGCGAGGAGCTGGAGCCTGGCGCATCTGTCACTGCACACGCTTGGGCAGAACCCGCTGAGGCTCTCCCCATGTCACCCCTTTGGAGCCACCCGTGGGCAGCAGTGTGGGGGAAGGAAAGTGTCTCAGCAGAACCTGTTTCACTTCCTGCCTCGAACACAGAGAGTCATTATATAAATATCAACCTCAGCAGCTGCTACTCTCACCCCTCTTCTCGCTATTACTCCCGCGGCCCAGCTCACAGGCAGGCCTCCTGCAGCCTCTCACTTTCCCCTGGTCTCACAGCCTTGCACCAGGCCGGCCAGGTGGGTGCCTGGGGCAGAAATGAATCACAACCTCTCTCTGGCCCTCCAGCCAGCCATGCCCAGTGGCCCTCGCCTCACTGAGCAGGGGAGGCTGTCCTGACCAGTGGCCCAAGTTAATCAAATTAAACCTCACTTACAGACGTGACAGGCAGTCAGCCCATCCACAGAGGCCACAGAATGCAGCGTCAGCATTCAAGGTGGTTTAGGTGGGGCACGTTCATAGACGTATACCTGCTCTGTGAAATGAACTAAAGTCACCCAAACTTTCAAACCTGTTTTGAGTCAAGGAGGCAGTGTAGCATGGTATGCAGAAAATTCTGGAATGAAAGAACGAAAAATGCGTTCAAGTCTCCACGCCATTTCAAATGGAGAAAATCTCCTGCTAATCTTCAAATAGAAGGAACTTCCCTTTGAACATTGGCTCACAGTTGCTTGCTTTTTTTTTTTTTTTTTAATTTCAGAAGATATTTAAAAAATAGAACAGAAGAGAAATCCCAGGAGTGTACATGTAATCTCCTTGGTCCTAAATTTCTTCACCTTTAAAATAATGACATGAGCTGTGCTTCTCATCCAGGGTTATTACAAAGAACACACAAAGTGTGTGGCGTCTCCCGCTCCGCCTGAGTACACTGGCTGGCATATAACTGTATGTGCACATGCATAAAAGAGGTCAGCACATTGAAAGCTATTATTCCAAGTTATTTTAATTACTCACATTTTAATGTTATAGCAATGCCGTCCCAGGGTCAGGGAAGCAACAGCAGAGCCCAGCAAAATGGCTTCTTTGGGCCCTCAAAACACTTGATGGAAAACAATGTTTGGGGATCTCAACATCTAGGTGTGACCCAACAGATGCTGTCAAAATATTATGATCCTTCTCCCACTTGACCCACTTATGACCCAACAGGATATTTGGGATTTATTATTAAATGAAAAGAGCATACTACCAAGCAATTTATTTTGTATGGATCCCGTTAAATAAATTATATATATAGGTATATATATATATATATATATGCTTTGACTAAAAGACTAAGGAAGAATGGGTGTTCACCAAATATTAACTAGTGGCAGTCTCTGCATGGTGACACTTGAGGGGGTTTAAATTTTTTCTTTCATGCTCTTGGGGAATGATTGGCCCCTTAAAGGTCATGGAGGTTCAGAACTGTTAGTTTTTCCTCTTCCCTTAAGTACACATGTGAGGTATCAAGCGATGAGAAACCAAAGGTGAGAGAGCTGAAGCAAGTGACCATGGATCCAAGCAGAATGAGGGTCTGGAGTAATTTTTTTTTTTTAATCTGTATCCCAAGAGTGATTGGTTGATCAGTATCAGGTGTTTGTTCATTCAACCATCCTATCATCATTCATTCACTGGGTTATCAAAGAGTTATTGCATTGCCTGTGCAATGTAGATGAAGGGCATGGATTAGCTGTCAGAAGTCTGAGGTTTGAGTCCTGCTACTGTTTTTCTGAGGCCACGAGCCCTTCGCTCGTTTGGACCCCCTGAGGCTCCCTGATGTGTAAAATGGGACTTATAATGGACACGAAAACTCTTTGAGAACTTAGCAGTGCTGAGCAGGGAAAGAGTTTCGGTGAAGTCAAAACACCATGCCAGCAGTGCAAGAGAGAAGGGCAAGTCAGATAGAACCTGTGCTCTTAAGAAGCTTGTGCTCATGTAGTTGGCTGGCTCAGTGTCTCAAAGTCTAGCAGTCTGGGGTATGGGGAAAAAAATCTCTTAGCTGGAATCCAAGGAGACTGGGGACTGGGTTCCAGATTAGTCTGAACTGCTGACATGCTGCTATGTGACAATGAGCCACACAACTTCCCCCTTTGACTCCTGGTTTTATTTATTTTTTTTTTTTCACTATCCCATAAAGGGATTATTAAGCCTGGTTATCCTGAAGACACCCAGCAGCTTGAACACTCTGTGAAATAAGTGAAACCAGGAAAATTTGAACCATATTAAGATACCATCATGAACCAATATGCATCATGTGCTGGTTTCTGTTTGTGCAGCAAAGGCAGGGAATATTACAGGCAGCAGCGGCATCCCACTGGTGGGTCCTATTAGTCTTCTGCTTGGGTTTCTGTTTCCCTGCTTAGCTTCCAGCACTTTGGGAGAAAGAGAGAGGGCAGACCCTTCTATAAGATGACTTGGAATCCACCTGAGACTCATGAATAAACATGACGGGCAGAGCTATTTTCAACACCTTCTGGCCATTTTTTCTGAGCTGTTGAATGGAGGAAAGACTTGAATGGATGAGGCAGAAAGTGTGAACAGTCGGGAGCCCCAGCTTAGAAATCTAGAGCCCTCGGTCTAGGGCCAGCTCAACCAGTGACTGACTAGTGACACTCATTTCTTCGTCATTAATTTGTTTAGGAAGTATTTATGGAGCACCTACTACATGTGATAGGCACTGGGTTCGACATTCGAGACAATGAGTAGGACATAGTTTACTTGACTATGTGCTTCCTGAAAGTAAGGGTCCTGTCCTTATTTCTTCAGTGCCTCAACATAACCCCGCCTGAAGGAGCACATAAATGAGTAGGATCTTTGGACAAGTCATTTTCTTTCCTGCAAATCCATGTTCTCCTTTGTGAAATGGTTTGGGAGGAGTGGACTTAATGATCTCTGAGATCCCTTCTAACCTGAGCATTCTGGTCTGTGGTGGCATTAACCTGGTGTCCTGCAATGAGAAAAATGTTTGCATACAGAGATGGAGTAAAGGTCACAGAAGAATCTGCAGCAGAGGTGAAATGAAACCGCAGAGCCTCCAGGGAGTGCATGAAACTAGTAAATCCCCTTTGCCTCGAGATAAGACAAAGCCTGATCCCAAATTCAGTCCAGTGTGCTGAGGGCACTGCAGAAACAGTCACACAGGCTCTGGGTCTTGGCCATAGCCAGCCCTCTGAGCCAGACTGGGAGCCACATGTTGAAGCTGAATGCACTCAGGCCCGAGAACTGGAATCTCTGAGTTCCTGTCACAGTCTCCCTCCCCCGGATTATACCTGTGTCACCAAAACTCTCCGGGGATGGCGACACCTACCTCCCATATTACTGTGATGATTAAATGTGAAAACACATATGAAAGGTCTTCGTAAACTCTGAAGTGCTTTCTACATGGAAAATAGAATTAATATTCATGAAGGAGGGAGAAATAAAAGGGCACCTTAAAGAATAGAATAGGTACCACCCCAAAGTGGATAGCTGTGTGCCAGCCATTGAAGTAAGTGCCTCATAAGAACTAACTCATTTAAAACTCATGACATGAGATAAGGGTTATTTTTCCACATTCTCCAAATGAGGAAATGGAGGACCTGCAAGTTTAAATAACTTGGTCAAGTTCACCCCACTAGTAAGTGACAAATTTAGGACTCACACAAGGAACGCTGGCTGCAGAACCTGTGCTTCTTTACAGATGTGCGTTTCTGCCTCCCTGCATTAAAAAAAATCTCTTCTATTTCAAGTTAATTCCAGCCAATAAACATGACCTGAGAGCTGGACTGAGCACTGGGCACGTGACAATGAAGACACAGGAACATAAGCAAATAAGGAAATATGCCAATAGGTGTCAGGATGGTTGAGCGGTCTAAGGAAATATGCCAAGGACTAAGGAAATAGATACCACAAATATGATCAGTATTGAAATAATGTGAAGAAAAATGTGGAGCTAGAAAAGACGATGAGCGATCCAGAGGCTCTGCATTTATCAGACTAGGGAACAAGGTGGTGGATAAAGAGTGGTTCAAGGTGAGGCTGACAAGGTGAGGTATTGGCTTGATGGTAAAAGATCTTGAGTGCCAGGCTAGAGTGATCAGGAGCTGATAGGAAACGATGGAGTTTTCGGAGCTGATAAGCAGTGCATCAAAAGTGGAATTTTAAGAGAGTTAAACTAACCAAAAAAAGGAAAGCCATTTACCTTGGACCAGCACTATTACCGTAGTCTGTGGACTGGTAAAGATGAAGTTAGATGAAAGACAGTTTTTCAAACTGGACTCCTTGTCAGGGAAGAGAGGGGATAAAACTTCAAGGATTTAGTACATCATTGATTCTCAGAATGGTGAATAATGGAGAGGTGGTCCCAGAAAAGCTGTTTGAAAGGATGTCAGAGGTGATGTACTCCCATCCCATGCTTGACTCTCCCCACCTCATTGTCGGGGTCATGGCCCTGGTTCTTGGTGGACCCCCCCAGATAATGGGTAATCGTCACTCCAGGCAAGCAACCTGCTCTATCCTTGGACAGCTCCTCCTGACAGAATGAGTTTCTGTTCTCTTCTCCTCCTCCTTGTTGAACTACACGTACTCAGCACTGTTTTATTCAAGCCTAAGAATGTCTTTGTCTCAACATATACCTTGTTGGGAACCTCCACGGGCTCAAAACCGGCCTTAGGTATTAGCAAGGGAACTTTGTGGGGGGTCTGAAGGGGCTGGACCTGGGGACTCAGGACCCTCAGTAGAGACAGACAAACTTGTCACTTCAGGGGAGGAAGTCGAGCCAAGTGGGGTGAGACACCGAGCTCAGAGGAAGAAGATAAGGAGCTACAGTTTATGTGCTCTCTGCCTCCAAAGCTCAAGAGCTGGGCTTCAAGAACCACTTTGTTAGCCAGGAATAGGTGCAGTGCCCCAAATGAATCTCGACTCTGATTACTCTTAAGAAACCTCTATCTCTTTTTCATGAATAGCTGGAGAAATCTCACAGATCATTCCTGCAACCAATACCTCCTGGATGCCAGGCAGTGAGATTTAAAGGGGCTCCTATCCTGAGAGGGTTGCACGCTAGGGGGCAGAGGAAGGGATGAGCAATGTGTGTGTGTGTGTGTGTGTGTGTGTGTGTGTGTGTGTGTGTGTGTAAAATCTGCAATGTATGCCTAAGCAGCCACCCATCCAAACTCCATGAGGTCAGAATTATGTTTGTTTTTGTTCATAACGTGTATTCTCAGTGCCTAGGACGAGGCCTGGCATAGTCTCAATAAACACGTGTTGAACGAATTGATGAGAGAGTGAATGAATAAGTGTTGATGGCATCTGATCTGAAACCGTAACGAGGTTCTTCTGCCCTCCAACTTAACACTTTACTCTCTGTAACCTGGTGATTCTTATTTTGTAAGGCCCCCTGCAAGGCTTGTCTCAGCAGGTAGGCATTAACTGAGGGTAGGCACAGCATCACCTACCACTTTCTACGACAGCACTGCCCATCCCAGTACCGGTTCCTTGGCCCCACGGAATCAGCAGGAACCTGACTTGTTAAGTGAACCTGGGCAGGTCCCTTAATCTCTTCCAAACCCAGTTTCTTTCCTTTTAAAGAAAGAGATCAGCACATCCAGTTCACATTAGTTATTAAATAATTTCATTCTGTGAAAGAGCTTGTCCTTGTTGAGAAAGGGAACAGGTGGAATGGGCAGGACTCTTTCCTAAAGCTTCTCAATCTTATCAGAGCATTCAGACTCCAAGGTTAGCCCTAGGCAGCAGCTGACATTAGAGGGGGAGTTGAACCTGTGAACTTTTGGCTTAAAAGTAAGAGTTCAGCTCTTCCCCCGGTTCTCTCCGGTGTTGCAGTGCTGGCCAAGGCTGGCTGTTGTGCTCTGCGTTAAGACCGGAAACCCCAAATTGGGTTTACATCTCTCTGGCCGAGGTACCTTCCCCAGCACCACCTCCAGATGTTCCATGGGGGTTTGAGGTGTGGAGGAGGAGTCAACGGAGCTTGGTGTCTCTCTGACTGAGGTGAGTCTGTGCGCCCGCATGCACGAGAGAGCTGGGGGTGGGGGTGTCCCAGCTTGCTTCTGTAAACGGGCACCGCAGCCAGCCTCAGGGCACTCTAGCCAGAAGGAAAAGTGCTTCTGTAATCACAAGATAGAGGCTTCCCCGTTGCCTCTCCCAGAAAGTTTGGAGGCCATTTCTTTTTCAGCAAGACGCCGAGATTTTCCCCACATCAGTAATATTTCAATGACTTTTACAAACTCGCTTGCCTGCTTTTTAATAAGCAGGGCTTTGCATTGATGGTACGTGTGCAAGGTCTGACCTTTTCATAGGAAAAAACATTCATAACCGAAGCCTATATATAGAAGCTGAAGACGGGAGCAGATAAAGATGTAGGTCATATGACTTTTTTGTGTGCGAAGCATAATACAAGAGGGACGCAGCAGACAATTCAAAACTCATGAAAAACTGCCACCGGCTTGAGCCTTCCTAATATTTATCAAAGGCTTTCAATAATGACTTTGTTTTCATTTGAGAATTAGAATGCCACCTTTTATCCCTGAACACAGGATTTTTCTCCACGGGGGAAATTCACTCGGTTTAAAAATGGATTTCACTATCTAGTTAACTCTTAACGATTCCTGTTAAAGGACAGAAGAACGGTGACCATAAAAATTTATTCAACGAACAAATATTTAAAATAATATGATTGGTAATAAAAAAATCAGATTTGTATCAGAGGAATAATTTCCCCCAGGCTCATCATTACCTAAGTGAACATAAACCAAACTCCTCACCATTCAAGGCTAATGTGATTAGGAAGTTGATTGACTTTCTGACAATCTCCCCAATGCCCCCCTTTTTACGCCTTGTTCCACCGAATCTTATGTGTCTGTGCCTCTGTGTTCCTTTATCTTTCTTGCATTTGCTTCCTTTCCTCTCTCCTGTCGGCACTCTCTTCCTGGACATCTCTGCATGTTCAAGTCTATTCTGAAATCTATTGCTCAAAAGCAGTCACCTCCAAGAATCCTTCCTTCTCTCCCTCCCCAAGCTCTTCTCTTTCTTTCTTTTTTTAAGGAGCTGATCCTAGCTTCCTCTGCATTATAGTTACTAATGTCCATTGTATCCCATTCTGTTAGATTGTAAATTCTTTGAGAGCAGGGCAAGCGTAATGACTGAGGCACTCTGAACCCCTGTAGCATCTAATACCGAAGGTCATACGCAACAGGCATTATAAAATCTATCTCTGCAAAGTGTTGACTTAGTGCATAAACTTGGCTTGGACTCACTAATGGTGATTTGTGGAGTGATTATGTACAGCTACTGTACTAAGCATTATCTCGTTTGAACATCACCGGTAAACCCATGAAGCTATTGTTATTGTGTCACCTTCCACAGCTGAAAAAAACTAAAGCTCAAGGGAGTTTTAAACTGTCACAAAGCTGGCAGAACCATAGGCTAGATTCAAACTCAGATCTGCCTGGCCCAGTGGTTTGCTGGGAGCTGACTTGTTCTAGCTCACAAGAGCTGATTGTTAAATTATCAGAAATTTGGAGAACTGGTTGAAAGCACAGATCTTATTAAAAATTGTTTGATTGGGTCACTTTGCTGTACAACAAAAACAGAAGAAACATTGTAAGTTTATATTTTATTAAAAAAATTAAGTCACGTATACATAAAAATAAATTATATTTGAAACAATGGTAGGAAATACTCAAAACTCATCATTTCCTATTTATTTCATGAAGTTTTATTAGCATATATGTTCTTGAAGTTATTAATATTGCTTGTATCCGTATGTCAGAACCTTTTGCAAACTCCACATTCAGTGATGTTGCACCAGTAGCTTGAAAGTGACCGTGGCAGGCCATTTATACTGAGAATCTTAGAAAATATGACAAATGAGAGCTTCCTCTCCCCATACATCTCCCATTTAGAGCCAGATGTTAAACATTTACCAGCACATCCCTGGTCTGGCCCCAAAGTCAGACAAGATGTGAATAAGTAATAGACTTTGGGTCCAAGACACACATAGAGTCCTCTGTTTCTGGGCTTACCTTGCACCCAGCAGGACTTGGCTTTGGACCATCACAGATAAGCTGCTTCCTGATGATACAAAACTGACACTGACATGGCTCCTTTAGGCTTCAGGGCTGGAATCAAAGCAAACTCTTCATAGTTATTTTTTGCCTACACCCAAATATCCTAAACCACTGACACAAATTTAATTCCGCTCTTCATCACACACCGGAACACATAATGAATCTCTGGGGGAGTAAAATGGGAATTCCAAAAGATGGATATAAATTTATTTTCCCCAATTTATATGAACGGAATCACCTACTGTTTTATCTACATATCCTCAGAAGCTGGATATCACGTACGCCGTTGCCACACTATGTATTTTACGGTGGTTCTCATGAAATGAGATCTGAACTTTGAGCCAGAGTTTACTGGTTTCAGTACTAATTCTTTACCTCAAGACCAGGTGTGTTAGCCTCACTGGACCTCAATTTCCTCAACTGTCCAAGGAGGAACTTGGCTCAGATATCCTTAAAGCTCTTTCTGGCTCTATTTCTTTTTCTATTTCTTTCTTTCTTTTTTTTTTTTTTTTTCGCTTTTTAGGTCCTCACTATATGGAGGTTCCCAGGCTAGGGGTCCGAATCAGAGCTACAGCTGCTGGCCTACACCGCAGCCACAGCAACGCCATATCTGAGCCACATCTGGAACTTAAACCACAGGTCATTAACGCCAGATGCTTAACTCACTGAGCAAGGCCAGGGATCGAACCTGCAGCCTCATGGTTCCTAGTTCGATTCGTTTCCACTGTGCCACAATGAGAACTCCCTGGCGCTATTTCTAAATGATGCGACTGGTCACCTCTCTCTTCTAGGGCTCAGTGTGTGCATTTGTAAACAACGGGGAACAAGGGGTGGGGCTGGGTTGAACCAGGAAGTTCCTAATGTCCACTGCAGCTCCGTCAGCTTGTGGATCATCGTGAAAGGGCCCGACTTCCACCTAAGGACAGTGTCCTCAGTGCCTATCAGAAAGCAGCATGGCCAACTTAGCACCGCAAGAACTCCAGCGGACCCACTCGACACCCAGACCTCGGATTTCGAGAGAGGACTTGGAGATGGAGTTGCTTTTTTGGCCAGGAGCTCTAACTGCCACGGGGCCAGGCTGCCGCAGCCCTCAAAACAAAGGGAAGTGCGTAGGCGAAGGGAGCGCCTGTGCTGTTTTCTTTTAGATGGTCTAGAAGACTAAAGAAGTGAGGGTGACATATCTGTACAGAGGTTTTGATTTGACACTCCCGCTGGGTCTGCAGGGAGGAGGGTGGGGGCGAGGGAGGCTTAAGACGTAAGAGGGGTGTCACTTTCTGTTGGACTGGGGAGACAGGGTGGTGGTAGGAAGGAAGGAGAGGGCTAGGAAGGAGCTGCTGTTGTGGTTCTCAGGGTGAGCCCAGCGCCGGCAGTCAACTAGCACGTCTCGGTCCCTGCCCTCACTTGCTGACCCTGAACCTACAGCTCATTTGTATCTCTACGGAAAATCAAAAAGTGTTCATAACCCCTCATCTACATCTTCATCCTCATCCTCCCCCACACAACCCCTTATGCTTTTCAGGTTACGAGCCCTTTGACATCTTAAAATCTCTTCCGACCCACAAGAGATCTCAGTGGAAATAGGTATTATTACTCGGACTTTTCAGAGGAAGAATCGGACCTTCAGAAAGGGAACTGAAGTTGTTCAAATCACCTGTGTGTGGAGCTGAGACTGCAAGAGAGCCCATTCTTTTGACTTTAAGCTGAGTGCATGACTCCAGCTCCCAAATGGCTGCAAGGGCTGGAGTAAAAGTCATTCTTGACGTCAAGGCTGTTTGCTGAAATGACATGTTTCTGAGTGGCTGCTCACTCGAGAACTCACAGAACCACACTAAGGAAAGGAGGAATCCACGCATTCCTAGACCCAATGAATCCAAGAAGTGGACAGAACCCTACGCATCCCCTGGCCCATGTCTTCAATATTCAGATGGGGGAAATGCAGCCCACAGAGGCACGTGACACATCCAGAATCAGGTACAGAGTCAGGATCAAGTCTGGGACTTCACCTGCTTATCTTTGCCATCTGCACAGACATTGCTCACTTCTGCTGGCTTTTTAGCCACCAGCAATATTATGAGATGGTAACTACTCTAAAATCCTCAATGTCACTGTGAGGCAATGTCACATTTTCCACCGGCATGGACGGGGACAGAAGAACCGTGGATGGAGGGAGGTCAGTGTGCTCCCATCTCAGCTGTCATTTTGCATTTGATCCCTCTGTGCCAGCTACTGGATTTATTGCTAGTTAGAACAGTGACTCATGCTCTTTTGATGCCAACCAACTAATTTATCCTGCCATGCTTGGTAGGTACAAATGTTTCGTATGTGATCAAAAATAGAGATCCCTCACCCTCCACCCTGTCGCCCTGGCCCTTAACTCTTGCGTGAGCTAAGGACTTTCTCAAACCCACATCAAACTGTTACCTCAAATGTAATCGGCTTTATTTTAGGTATCAGTGACTTGTAACCCAGTCATGAAGGCTAATAAAACATAAAAGGCAAGACTCTCACCCAGGAGTTCCCTGCCCCAAGTCCATCCTCACTTCTTTTTTTAAATTGATTTGTCACCTTTGGCCACTCGTTTCTTCTCTCTGAGCTACCTTATCCCCAAACGAGAGGGTTAAAGTGGGTGACTTCAGTGGATTATCTGTTTTAAGGAGGTTCTTATAAGATCATGCTTTAATCAGAGGCATCTTGCTACATCTCAGGTTTTCTCTATGATCTCAAAATGCTTTGGGATGAGGTTTAGGCTGTGTTCTCAATGGAGTTCTGCTGTCTTTCTAAAAGGATGAGGAGCTCCTTGAAAGCTAAGGAGAATGATGTCAACTTAACCTGGGTGAAGTTAACTTCAGGATTAGCAATGGGGGCACAATGTACTTCAGAACTCGATATGATTTAAGCTTTCTCTCTCACATTACAGTACTTCTTTTCAAACCTACTTCCCAGGCCAAATGGACAGGGCACACACTGTAAGCATCTAAGAAGTGAAAATGAATTCAGAGGAAAACCCTACGGGGCTAAAAATAAATGAGGTGTTTTATTTTAAAAGTCACAGATAGCTAGCTTTGACTTTGGAGAGCTGACTGTGTATTGATTTTTCTAACATGACTGTGAGAACTTGGGTCTGAAACTTGAGTCTCTCCATCTACTTATTCAGCTAGTGTTTCCTAAGTGCCTATGCAGTACCAGGCAGTTTGCTGTGGCTGTGGGAAAACAGGCGTAATACTAATACTACCCGGATCCTAAGGCACTCAAACTCTTCCAGAGATGACTTGGCAGGTGCCCGGATCACTAAGTTTTTGTTCTGCTTTTCAGGGCCCTACCTGCGGCATATGAAGGTCCCCAGGCTAGGGGTCGAATTGGAGCTACACCTGCCAGCCTACAGCCCAGCCACAGCAAGTTGGGATCTGAGTCTTGTCTGTGACCTACATCACAGCTCATGGCAACACTGGGTCCTTTAACCCACTGAGCGAGGCCAGGGATCGAACCCTCATCCTCATGGATACTGGTGGGATTGGTAACCTGCTGAGCCATGACAAAACTCCCTGGATCACTGTAGTTTAAGGCAGTGGCTTCAACGCCAGGAGAAAGTTTGGGGCTGTTCAGAGGAAGGTAAGATTCTGTTTCCCTGAACGTGCCTCCCAGAGAAAGTGGCATCTTCAGTCTTGATGGGGATCAGGAAAGAGTTTAATTCAGTGTCAATAAGCCAGAGATGGGGGAGCTTGCTTCTCTGTGACTCCTTTTTTTTTCTTTCATCTGTAGAATGTGATAATAATAGTATCAACCTCATAGACTTGTGAGTAATATGTGATTTCATATGTATTAAAGCTCTTAGAAAAGTTCCTGGAACATTGTAAGTGCTCAAAAACATTAATCATTATTTTTATTCTTAGCATCAGAGTAAAATTACCCTCAAAGTTTCTTACAGTCTCAAGAGCGAGATCCATGGAGGGAAGCCCCGTCCCCATTGACTTTCTTCTCAGGTTACAGTAAAACTCCTCTGGCCTTCGCAGGTGTCCAGGGTGCAACTCACAACTGTACTGTCACTTTCTCCGTCTCCCCCAACTCGTCTTTCTCTGTCTTTCAACCTCAAACACACGCGCGCGCACACACACACAATGCTTCTCTCTGTAGGAGCTGGACTGTTTATCAAAAGCTCCAGGTGTAGGAGTGTTTCAAATGATTTTTGGAAACTGATATCCTTTCAGAGATAATAGGCATCAACATTGTGGGTGTGAAACACAAACAATAGGCGAGTTCATATCAACATCTTTACATTGAGGAGAGGTGGGTTTTCCTTTTGGTTGCTTTTTTTTTTTCTTTTCCAAAAGCATCATCACTTATATGGTTTGAAAACGATCTTTCCTCTGGAAATTAGACGAGACATACCACACAGGGGTATAGCTGATTAATTGTAGGAAGGGCTAAATCTCTTTTGAGCATAGCTTGGTCCTCCTTCAGGCATGGCAGCCTACAAGAATGAATTTGCTATGAGTCATTTATTTTACATAAACCAAAGAGGTTACCCCTAAGATGAACTGTCTGGCTTACTGTTCCCCACCCCCACCAAGTCCCACACACCATCGCAGGAAGGCATTAGCAGTTTCAAAACTCGAACTTTCTCGCAAACATTTCTTTACTTGAACCAAGCAGGATTTCTACATTAAAAAAAATAATTGTCACTGTGCCAGTTGTAATGAATGTTATGGGCATGTTGTCCTTTTAGATGTAAAGCTAATGAGATAATATTTCTCACTTAACCATCACTGTGGCAAATAGTGGAGAGAGGTTTATGCTCCTGGATCCAGCTGTGGGGGTTTTTTTTTTTTCCCCTCTCTGGTCACACTGAAAAAGGACAAGTGGTTGCAAGAGGCCAACCAGGATTTCTTGGAAACCCAGAATCCCAGGATTAGGGTTCTTGAAGCTCATTTGTTCACCTCATACCTCTTCTGTTTTATAGATGGAAAGACTGAGGGCCAAAGAAAGAAAATGACTTGCTGAAGGTCACACAGGGTGTTAGAACCTAGGACTTCTGAATCGCAGTTCAGGATTCTAACAATAGAACAAAAGATTAAAACACTAGCCCATAACCACAGTGCTCTCATAAAGTGTAATGGCATGATACAATAATATCTGGCTTGAAATGGTTGTTATGGGGATAAATAAGGTAACGAATGTGAAATCTTCATATAAAATCTTAAAGCACAACCTAGGTGTTTGATAAAGACTGCAAAACATCTACCCAAATCAAGGGAAAAATGAGAATTATATTCTTCTTACAAATAAAGCAGAAGTCCCAAGGCCATTTGAAATGTATTTGCCTGTGTGCCTTCTTTCAGCCTGACTTTTCCTCCATGTAGTTCAGCACTAGGGAGTTTCGTGTCATTCTAGAACTAAAGATAATCTGTCTCAGTCTATCGTATACCTAGCCATCTTGAACCAAGCACGAGGGTGGCTGAGGTCAAAAGCAGAAACATAACACTGAACTTGAAGATGGCATCTGCTGACCTAAACAGAGAGCAGGAAGTCCATACTCAGAGTGGAGGATTCCCACCAAAGAGGTAAATAATAGCTTTGGTACCACAAAGACCTCCTCTAGCGCAGAGATGATGGGAAGGAATGGTAGAAAGTTAGTTCACAAGACACTTCGGACTGGAGACTGGAAGGGCATGCTGCTCATGGGACTTTGAAGATAAGGATTTGAGACAAGTAGCGTCACCTGTGAGATTGGCAGCCACACATTGCATTCTTGTGGAAGCAGGATCAGACTTGTTTGGAGAGAACCAAGGGAGGACATTCCCATGAGACAGAGTGTGGTGTAGAACTTTCTAACAATCTAATCTGTTAAAACATGGGGCCAGGCTGCCTCTGAGAAGAGAGCACATTATCCCAGAAGCTGTCTACTCAGCCTGTGGAAGGGATGCTGAAGGGAAGAGGCAAGCTGAAAGGGGCTGCAGACCAGATAAAGCCCCCTGTGCTCTTCTCTGAGTCTGAGAGTCTAGAATTCCTTTTCTCAAAGAGGAAGGATCCCGAAAGAGCCACAGGAGTCAGAATAGCAACAGGCAGAATGGAAAATCCTTAGCAGCCCTACCTTTCTTCTCCCATCATAAGAGAATGATGCAGTCTCGCCCTCAGGGAAATGAAAGGGCAGGAACTTTCCAAGGCAATAAAAGGAGATGCCTCTAGTCCTATATTCAGGCAACATGTGGAAGTCCTTGCTTTCAGACGGACTGTGGGTTTTTTTAGCACAAGGTCTTCTGCGGCTGAAGTGATGTGACCCAGATTGTGCGGCTGGGTTTCCCCATGCTGGGCAGTACCTGACTTGGAGGACCACCCTCTGTGGCCTAGGAAGTACCGTGCGGGCTGCTTGCGTAGTGCTGGGAGGAGCTGTAAAACTTCTCTTGGAATCTGTGATGCTACTTTAAAAGACCAATGGGATCATCAGAGAACATCCTGCTGTTTATCAGAATGGGCTCCATAGAACACTAATTCTGCAAGATCCACATTCGAGGGCCAACTTAGAGGAATGTAGCACATCCAAAGCCCCCCTCCCCAGGTCGATTTGCATGCAAAGGCTCTGAGACTGGCCGGAGCAAAGCGACCTGTTTCATTTTAAATAATCCTGCCTTTTTCTAACTATTTGACTGTGGTAACCATTTTTACTTAATACTACGGTCACCCTGGATGCTGATGCTCCATAGGGAATCCTTTGGATACAATTTTTGGGTAATCGCATGGATTCCATAGTCACTGACACAGGGACTCACAAAATGTACGAACTGAAAGCAACACAGGATTGAATGCCTTCCTTTATTTTTTAAATAAGGAAAGCAGAGGCCTAGAAGGGTTGTACAAAAATGATGACCTACAGCCACTGACCTTGACTTACAAGAACGTGAAATTTAAAAGTATTAGCAAATGACTGTGCAACATGAGGTCGTGGACTATGATGTAATATTACGTTATATATAAGGTTAGATGGGAGTTACAAGAGTAGTGGACTTGGGATTAATAGAACTGGCTTCTTACCTGAGGTCTCTGACTTTTCCACTTTCACTGCTTGAGCCCATCATTCCACTCTTATGAGAGCTGGGTATTCTCTCTTCTCTAAACTGGGGGGTGGGTAATGCTTGTCTGCCTCATTTCACAAGTTCTGGTGAGAATCAAGAGAGAGAAAGGATGTGAAAGTGGTTTATAAATTGTAAGGTACTATATAAAACGTGGTGAGCTTTCCCCTCACAGGTCGATGAATCAGTCGGCGTCAGGAGGATGGGTCCATTTTCCATCACTCTCCTGCTTCTTGAGGGTGGTTTGCAGGAATCTTGCCATACCCTCTATCTTTGCACTACTTTCTCGGGTTCGTGAGGTGACCTGTTACCTCTGTGGGGTGCTCTCAGCAAAGCCAGTTGCTCCCTGCAATGAGACGTGGAGGCTAGCTAGCCCCTTAACACTCATATAGAGCCAAGCTGACTTGCAAGGGAAAACAGAAAGCCATGGGCAGAGCCAGGCCCTCAGCAGTTTTAGGTATTTGGCTTCTACTTCTCATAAACACCTGTGAAGAAAACAAAGGTCTCCAAATTCTGTGTCATCAGGACTAAACAAACGAAAAAGAAGATGCCAGCAATATTAGCATCAAAAGAAAAGAGAGCGACAGACGGAATGACTCGGTTCGTGAAGCCTGGGTATCTTATCTCTGGAATGTTATTGATGATCTGAATGTAGTGTGAGATCTTAAGTGAAATGAATTGGTGGTTTCGGTTCCGGATATGGTATGCAAAGAAAAAAAAAATTGCTCTTTGAAATTCAGAGCTTCCTCGTCTGGGCTTCAGGAAGCCGCACGCCTGAAGCTGAGTGTGGAAACTGACTCATTTCTAGCCCTTTGAGAGTCGACTCTCCAGCCCCCAGACTGTGGGCAGGATCTGAGGCCTAATGGGAAACCAGAATTGGGTCCAGCCAAGCCTGGAGAAGATCCGAAGCGGGGCTGTTGGACACACGCCTCTCTCAGGGTCCTTGGTCTCCCAGAAGGTGCTGTACGCGGTGGGCCTTCTAGTCAAACTATCCCCAATGTTTTCCGACTCGCAGTTGGTGGTAGGTGGGTGGCCTGAAGTGAGAGGAAGCAGAAATACAAACGCTGCCCTTACCTTGTCTTCAAAGGCCTGTGAAGCAGGTTGGCTGACTGACCCGCTTGGAGGACCAACGTCATGGACCCCGAGGCTCTGAGTGTAAAGGAGCTGATGCGCTGCCACCCCAAGCAGCCCTCGGAAGCTGTTCTCCCCGACTGTCCCAACCCACTGTGGCTTTGGCACTCTGGGTGACCCTCAGGATCTTGGGAGGCCCAGGAGAGGGGTTTTAAATAGCTTATTTCCACAGCAAAGCACATTAGAGATCACATTTTCCCATTTTCCCTTTACTCCTCCAACAGAGGTGCACGTGTTGCGTCCGTAAAACTGAAGCATGGAACCCCCAGGAGGACAGGAGGGAGCTCAGATTTTCTAGAGGGACCATTTCAAGCTCGACCCTCCAGATCGTCCATCTTCTGGCCTGGTTTCCAGGCTGCCTGCAGACCGTCTTGGCAAGAAGAATAACCACTAAAATGGCCTTTTGTTTCAATCTGATCGGCATATGATGGAAACCCCAAACTTGTTGAAGGATAATGAAAAGGATGCTGGTTTAAATGAAAAGCCAAGTGAGAGAGACAAGATGAGACTGGAACGTGGGGACCAACAAAAGATTTGGCTCCGTGTCAAAAGATCTGAGTTGACTAACTCTATGACTTCTAGCAAGCCACTTAAACTCTCTAAGCTTCACTTTTCTCCTCTGTAAAGAGAGAACACTAACTACAAATGAGAGTACAAATGTGAAGGCATTTCCTTTATAAATGGTAAGGACTATGCAAAAGTTCATGGTTATTACTATATACAGGGGTTTGTTTTTTGTTTTTTGGTCTTTTTAGGGCCGTATCTGCTGCTTATGGAGTTTCCCAGACTAGGGGTCGAATCAGAGCTGTAGCTGCTGGACTATGCCACAGCCACAGCAATGCCAGATCCGAGCTATGTCTGCAACCTACACCACAGCTCACAGCAATCCGGAAACAATCTACTGAGCGAGGCCAGGGATCGAACCTGTGTCCTCATGGATGCTAGTCAGATTCGTTTCTGCTGAGTCACGACAGGAACTCCACTGTATACGGCTTTTGAATATGAATGATTAATTTGTGTTAAAAGTGAAATATCAGTCTTCATCACAGAAGAAGCATTAATTTTCCCATCTGGAAAGCACTCATAAAACACATTAGTCCACATTAAGGATTCATTTGCATGGTACTTCCAACAAGTATCCACAGGAACTTATGAGATACAGAGACAATGGCCTCATCAAAACACAGAGAAAGGATTAAAACCTGGCCATGAAAGAAGAGGACAGTGAGGAGGAAGAAAACTCAGAATCATAATAACTTAAATGAAACATAGATTGTGATTTTGAGCTTCCCAGCAGCTTAGACAAAAAGGGAAATTCATTGTATTACCCAGTCCTTTTCATCCAGTAATGGGAAAATAGCCATGTATGGCTTGGGAAGGGGGACCACATCCTTCTAGACCCTAAAGTCCCTGAGAAATGTATCATGGGCATCTTTACTTAAGGGACTTGAAAAAATAAAATTGGCAGGATCTTCAAAAGGAGATGCAGTAAAGATACCGTTCCAGTCTAACCACTAAGCGATATTTCCCTCTGTGAATCAGTGCTTGCCTTCCCAGAACAAACAAACAGCAAGATGATTAATAGAAGGAGCAGGCTGCCTTAAAAAAAATAGGGCAGTGAAAATCAGAATGTTTGCCCCTGGCTGGCGCATGCTGCTGGCCCAGGGACTCGTGGAGGCAGTCACCATTCATTAGGGGAGTCCAGTCAGCAAGGCAGCCTACAAGGTGCCTTGCACAAGGTCACCTGGTGTCTCTGAAACTGACTCTGCATTCTGAGTTCCTTAATACAATTTTTTAGGTCACAGTGTTCTAGGCAAAGCTCTCTATTGATGTACATCTCTCATGCAAGATTTAGATCACCTCTTTTTGGGCAGCGCTCCATGGAAACACCGCCCATGATTGCTGAAGTGGAGAATGATTGGGTCCCAGTCATGCCCAGCTGGAGTGGACAGTGGGTCTGCAGTTGACCTGTGGCTGGAGAGTTGGCAAACCTGAGACTCTCAGAATCTAGTCTTCAGTGGCTATTATTATTTCGATGCCGTCGTAAATTCCTATTAACCTAAGATGGCTAGGGAATGGGGTATTCTGGGCAATGGGAAATTCTGGTTCATCTGGTTACCATCTATATGATTTGCTGACTCTTGGTTTCCAAACAGTAAATTACAACACACTTTGCTAAACACTAAGATCATACACTAGTATGATTTAAACTTTCTTTGATAATTCATAAGATACTTCAAGATCTATCAGCTTTCAATATTACCATTAAGACTGTAACCTCATTTTCCGGGATCCTGGGTGCAAATGCAGAAAGTGTGAAAACCTGGGCTGCCTCTGTGCTAAGTCCCGATCAGGCCATCGGAATTGCCGTTGTGGTTTAGTTGAATCATTTCATCCTGGATATCAGTTTGTTGACTAGTGAGACAGTAAACATAAACATCTTAGCATAGTGTCTGGTAAATGGTAAGTTATTATTTTACCATTTCTTCCTCTGACAAACATCAGAAAAAAAAAAAAAAAAGAATCTGATTCATTGAATTGGCCAGTTTGGCATCTGAACAAATACAATTCACATTTCATTTCATTAGTTCTGGCAAAGACCACAAGAATAACATGGCTGATTCCCTGGATTCTTAGAAAAGAAAACTAAGACCAGAGAGAGAGCGTGACTCTGCCATGGTCTTGGGGCTGATAAGGCTTAGACTTGACGTAGAACCCACATGTCCCGGAGCTAAGGCCTGGGCTCTTCTTAGCAGTTTGACTCCTATAACACGCAGAGTTTCTGCACAGAGGGAAATAGAGGTCAAGCGATTCTGGGAACTCACCATTATTGATACTGTTTGAAGGTCCCCAAAGTTCCCTCTGCATAAAAGCCCGGCCCTGGCCCTCAGACAGATCACAGCGTAAAGAACCAATGAAATCCCCAGGATCCAGTCAAAATGATAACTTTTCAAAAATAGCCAAGAGCCATACAGCTCCCCACAATGGCAAGAGTTGACTTCCAAAAAGCCACCAGACGGGTTTAAATTCCTAGCATCTTTCTTTCCTGGCCTGTTGTGCAGCTCGATTTGTTCCTATCTCTGCCTCTTGGGTACTTTCAAAAGCAAGTTTCTACTCACTTAGCTTCCAAATTAATTTATGGCAAAGTCCCTCCCTATGTAGGAAGAGGAAGAAGGAGATGAGCGATTTTGATGCTGATTGCATTTTTTAAAAGGCAGGACTCAACCGCTTGAAAATGAGTCACTTTTTGGATTTAGAAGTGTTTTCCATGGTTTCAAATTCTGACTTGTCCCTTTTCCTCTTACCGATCTTTGTGCACGCTTTCCCGCCTTTGATCCTGAGCCTGGAAATCTGTTGTTTGCATGGGAGCGACCAGAGGACTGAGATCTCTCCGCCCCTCCAGAGTGAAGGAGGAAACCTCATGTGAGACCAGTGTTAGGGTCTGAGAGCCCCCAAGGCTCCCACTCTTACTGTTGTCTGAAAGGTACTTCTGGTTTCTGGCATTCCATAGCACATCCATTTTTTTTTTTTTTTTTCCCAGCTGCACCTGCATCATGTAGAAGTTCCTGGGCCAGGGATCAAACCTGCACCACAGCAGCGACCTGAGCCACACAGTGACAACGCTGGGTCCTTAACCTGCTTTGCCACCAGGGAACACCTATATCACATCTTCTTAGCTTTAGCAGATTTGTCAGAGCTGTGTGTGTGCGTGTGTGTGCCCATGTACACACGTGTGCGCATACTGATATTTTCTGTAAAAGTCTTATACTGATATGAATAAATAATTGATCACAGAATCGCCTAGGAAGAAATTACAGAAGTCGTGTAAGGAAGCAGACAGAGCAAGGTTTTCTGCACTGTTTACCTCTCCCCACTCAGGATCTTTCAGCGGCCCCATTGCCTACAGGATGCATTTTAACCTTGGATATTGGCATTCAAATACAGGAACAGAAAATGGCAAAAAAAATTGGCACTGGGTAAATATTGTTTGAATAAATAACAAGGCAGGTGTCTAGGACCTAGCTGACCCTTTCTGCCCCACCTCTTCCAGAATGTTGAACACACCTTCCCTCTCTTACACATTTTTGCTGTAGCTGAACACACCACCCACCTTCCTCCACTGCCCTGACTCCGGTCCCTCGACACCCCTGTTCGAGAACGCTTCCTGACCCACACGGTCAAAGTCATTTCTGCCTGCTGAATACACGTACTCCTCTGTGAAGCATTCACTCCAGCCTTCCCCACGCTTCATCCACACAGACATCCTCTATCATCTTAAGTAGCTTACTGATCTCCTTCACTCAAGTATAAACTCCTGGAGGACAGGACTCATTTCATCCCTCTCTGTGTTCCCCACTGCCCCAAGCAGAGGACTAAACACATGGCTGCCACCCAGACAGGCTCTCTCGCTCGAGTTGTGACCTGGTCACCCTCTCCTCTAGCCCCACAGAGAAGGAATGGTGTGTCTTCACTCTTTTCTCCTCCATCGAAAGCTGAGTTAGGAATTATTTCTGGCCTCACCTCTGACCTAAATCTACACAAGTCTGTCTTGACAACCACACCCACAGGTGATGGGGTAAGCAAAAATAGCCACTGGAGCTGTGTAACATAGCGGCCCGTGCACGCCTCTCCAGGCCCTCGCTCGGCCCTGGAGATTTACAGGAATGTATAGTTGTGCTCTTGCTAAGCCGGCTCAAAACCTGTTTCGCTCGAGGCTTCTTCCCTCAGCAGGTATGTCGGGCTGCGATAAGTGTTGCCAACTGGGACAGGAGGACACCCGGCCCGTGCCCAGGCTTTATTTATCCCACTGCAGCAGGGCTCCACCAGCTTTTTGATCCTGAATCATGAACCAGGGAGACCTTTGAATTCTTTCAAGCCAAGAAGACTTTCTGAGGCAAATAGCAATAACCAAGCATGACTTACAGACTCTCGAAATCATGGGACATCAGAGCTGGAGGTAACTTTCAGAATCACCAAATCTGATTCTTTATTTCACAGATGACAAACCAGATCAGAGTTGTTTTGCTGTTAAAATGAAGGGCATAGACAATATGCATCCACTTAGGAATTCCCATCCTTCCATTCAATGGTCTATCAATCAACTTATCCGAGAACTATCCGCTAATACTAGGTACCCAGCCCTACTGGGTTCTGGATATAAAAGCATAACTGTGGGAGTTTCCATTGTGGCTCAGTAGGTTAAGCACCCAACCTAGTGTCCGTGAGGATGCCGGTTTGATACTGGCCTCATTCAGTGGGGTATGATCCGGTGTTACCACAAAATGCGGCGTATGTCACAGAGGCAGCTTGGATCCAATGTTGCTGTGACTGTGGTGTAGGCTGGCAGCTGCAGCTCTGATTTGACCCCTGGCCTGGAAACTTCCATATGCTGCAGGTGTGGCCCTAAAAAGAAAGGAAAAAAAAGTGTAACCAAGACACGGTCCCTGCTTGCCATGCACACACGCACATACGTAATTATGATTCGATGTGATAAGTTATAGTGCAAGTGTGAACAAAGCATGTTATGGGCACAGAGAAGGCAATGACTGATCTGCTCTGCATGGAAGAGTGAGGGGAGACTTTTAAGAAGAGGAGACATTCAAACAAAACCTTGAAGGAAGGGAAGGCATTCTGTAAAGAAGGAGGGAGAAGGATGATCACAGAACGAGGGCAAGCCTGTGCCAGTGCCTTGCCTCAGAAAAGCGGGCAGCATGCCAGGAAGGCAGTGGGCTTCGGTGGGACCCCAAAAAAGGCCGTGTGGTGTGGGGTGCAGGCACGTGCCATGGCCATAGTGAACATGATGTGGAAACCTAGGGTGGAGATCTCGGTAGCTGTGCCTCCTGCCTGAGCTTTATACTGGGGGTGACAAGGAATTTTAAAAATTTCCATACGGGGAGTTCCCATTGTGATGCAATGGAAGTGAATCCAACTAGTAGCCATGAGGACTCGGGTGCAATCCCTGGTCTCACTCAGTGGGTCAGGGATGTGGCATTGCCGTGAGCTGTGGTGTAGGTCACAGACACAGCTCAGATCCTGGTTGCTGTGGCTGTGGCTGTGGCTGGCAGCTGCAGCTCTGATCCCACCCCTAGCCTAGGAACTTCCATATGCTGAGAGTACAGCCTTAAAAAGCAAAAGTAAAAAAAGAAAAAAGAGTTTCCATATGGAGCAGTGTCACATCATATTTACATCGTATTAAGGCCTCTCTGGCCACAGTAAGAAGAGACAGACTGTTGCTCAGGGGGCTGTTGTAATTGTCCTAGAATAATAAAGGCAGCCAGTGAGATTTCAAATGTGTAAATCAGATCATGTCACCTCCTTCTTATGACCTTCCATACTCTGTACCTGTCTGTGAACTGGTTTACTCTTCATCGTAAATTCCAGGATTTCCTGTCGTGGCGCAGTGGTTAACGAATCTGACTAGGAACCATGAGGTTGCGGGTTCGATCCCTGGCCTTGCTCAGTGGGTTAAGGATCCGGTGTTGCCGTGAGCTGTGGTGTAGGTCGCAGACGCGGCTCGGATCCCGCATTGCTGTGGCTGCAGCGTAGTCCAGTGGCTAAAGCTCCGATTAGACCCCTAGCCTGGGAACCTCCACAAGCTGTGGATGCGACCCTAAAATGACAAAAGGCAAAAAATAAAATAAAATAAATTCCAGCTTTTTTTTTTTAAATAGTGTTCAGTACTGTATTAAATCATCTTGCTTATTTATTTTCATGTGAATTGCCTGTCCCTGGTCCTAAAATGAGAGACCCGTCCAGGCCAGAAGTATGTGTGTCTTAGTCACCACTGTATCTCTGGGTTTAGTACAGCGCCTGGGAGGTGGCAGGAGCCTACAAAGTGTTTGCAGAATGATTGGCAAGAATTTGGCCTCAGAAAGTGATCATGAGGATGGAGAGGAGATGGCCTTTCAAGGTGGAAACATGGATCCGCCCTTTGTAGATTCATTATGTACTTGACGAGTGAACGGTGGCCACTCCTCCTCAGATAGAGGATGAGGTTTTAGAGTCTTAACTGACTGACGTTACTACCCACATCTGAGAATTTTTATGGCAGGCAGCCCTAGCTTTCCTCTTGCCCTCTTCACACCAAGCGTTTCCACAAATTATCAATCCCTGGAGTGTAACCATCCAAGGATCCTCTCCTGGTACTTACGTTCTAGACTTGGCTCAACCACCAATCTTGTAGAGCAGACAGGCTACTTTTCTCGGGGTTTCTTTCACTTAAATGAGAGCGCTAGCCCAGGACCTGTAAGATGCTTTTTAACTTACTTGCGATGATTCTCAAGTTTCCTGAACTAGGGCAAGGGTTCTTCTGTTTTCATTTTTTTAATGTATACAAAACATATACATATGCAATGCATATAACAATGATTATATGCAAAATCTCATAAAACAAAATACCTCTTTTATATTTCTCTGTTGTCCCTTTCAGTTTCTAGTCATAAGAATTTTTGCAGAGTTATAATTGGAGTGAATATACAATTTTGTGTTCCACTCTTATCCTTGAACATTATTTGTTATATGCCTTTCATGTTGCCACAAAGTCCTCCCATTTATCATTTTAATGGTTACATAATTTTCCACAGAGTTAATATACCATAAATTATTTAACCATTCCCAAATTGTTGGGAATTTGGATTCTTTCCAGGTTTTCATATTTTAAAGGGCTCTGAACGTACAGGGTTGGTTGTTTTTGTTTTGTTGTTTTTTTTCTCTTTTTTAGACTCATTTTCCTTAGGGTAAATCCCTTGGAGTGGGATTATTAGATGAGGTTTATGGCTCTTGAAAAGTATTGCCAAATGGCTCTCCAAAAGGATTGTTTCGATTTGTATTCAATTTGTGTTCCACGCACGAGTGTGCCAGTTTCACAGAAACCTTGCCAGCATGTTTTTAAAAATCAATTTCCTTTATTTTTTTCAAGTTGAACTTGTATGAAATGGGGCTTCCTGCTTGCTGCTGTATCAGAGCTATCATCAGTCAGGCTAAAGTTATAATACAGTGCTTGGCAAATGGAAGCACTCAATAACCAGTATTATCATTATTATAGAAAGCGGGATCTTAGGAGAGCCAAGCACGCTTGTCCTACACTCAAACTCAATTTTTTCCTGTCATGGTCTCCAGTTAAGCTCACTCAGATGCATACCCCTTACCTTCAAGGTTTCCTCAATCAAAGCGCCACCAAGCATCTTCTACTCCAAGATGGCCAAGATCACTTAGAAGTCACCAGTCGAGCTCTGTCAGTCACTGATTATCTCCTCCCTTCAACTCTCTGTCAGGAGATGGCCCTTCCTAGGGATGGGAGACTGATTTCTTTCCCCCCACAAAATTCTGTTGCCATTCATCCGAAGTCATTCTCCAAAGCTTCTCCTATTCTTCACCTTCCCCGAGATAGCCTTTTGAATATTGGAAGATGGTAAATTAGTTCCCCAATGGGTATTTTCTTCTTCAAGTTAGATATCTTATTCTTAAACCTATCCCTATATAGGATGATATTCAGATTTTCCCTGTGCTCATTGCTCTTCTCCTCTGAGTCTCAGTTTGTAAAGTTCTCCTTTTAAGTGTTGGGCCTTTTCATGTAGTAAGAATTCCTAAGTGTCTTCTGAGTGACAAGCAAGATACAAGATGCATAAGTCCTCATTCCTGGCCTCAATATTCTCAGAACTCAGTGGTCCAGAGAGAAGCCCATGTCGCCAAGGTTTTGGTTTTAGAGAACTCTGAGGCTGTATCCTGGAATAGGTCAGGGGGTGACCCCCTCAGGAAAATCTGCTGGTCCTTTGTATAACCAACCCTATACATGCTTCATTGGTAAAATAATGACTGTCCTATTGAGCGGAAGTTACTATATAACATTTGGTAGAAATGTCTCAGCATCCCTCAGCCTAATTCTGAGGTTCAGACCATGAGCAGGGCTCTAGAAAGAGTAGGGAATGACCACCCATGAAACAGAGCCGATGGAAGACCCCACCGATGAGGGAGACTCAGACACCCAGGCAGATGCGTTACTGAGGCTGCTGGCTGTTTAGGGAGCCAGTACAAGTCTAAGAAAAGCCAGTGTCTGGACTTCCTGTTGTGGCTCAGCAGTAATAAACCTGACTAATATCCATGAGGATGCAGGTTGGATCCCTGACCTCGCTCAATGGGTTAAGTATCCCGTGTTGCTGTGGCTGCGGCTTAGGCTGGAAGCTGCAGCTCCCATTCGTCCCCTAGCCTGGAACCTCCATATGCCACGAGTACGGCCCTAAAAAGCAAGAAAAAAAAGCAGGGAAAAAGAAAAGCCAGTGTCCTAGGGAGAGAGAAATTGAGCCTACTGTGAACCAGCCGAGAGATAAATAGAGAAAACTCTGATCTTGGTCTGACTTTTTTTGCGTGACCTGAGGTAGGTCACTTAAAGTCTTGGGTCACTTTCTTCTATAGAAATGGGTAGGGTTGGATGACTTATTTGATCTGTAGATGTCCCTTCCAACTCTGATAATTTGTGATCCACAGAACAGCAAATCCTAGTTTGTCAAATGCTTTCAATGACTTCTTGCATCCTCCCTTACCCATTTCAGAAAAGCACAGAAAAGAAGATGACCTCACTTGTCACTGGGCAGATGCTGGAGAGTCCATTGGGATTACATGGTCTCCGTAGCTACTATGGTGACTATGCCCAGTGGCAGCTAAAGTCTGGTGCTGGCAGGATTTGCACCCCATTTAGCGTGCCTGGTGCTGTAGCTACTGCCTCTTACTTCCTCTCATTAAGGCAAAGCACTGTCTTATTTGGTTTTGTTTTCCCTGCATGTTTTGAGTTTGCTGCTTCCCAACTCTTGTTATTAGAACAGACATAATTAATAACTCCTGGCACATGGAGCAGCCAGATTGGACAATCTGCCTCTTGCTTTCTTGAATTGTCTTCTGAGCAATCTGCAAGCCTGAATTTATAGCCTGGACCCTGTACAGTGGATTGTTTTGTAATCCCCAGAAAGAATCAGGAACTCACCACATTGCCAGCTTGAAAAAATAAAATTCTTTTTGTAGTTCATAGTGGAAGTTTTATCTAACCTCTTCACTTAAGAACTGAAAATCACATGTGGTCTCATCCTTTCTTAAACCTCTCTTGAGAAGATGATTCTGTGGGCTTCTTTGGTCACCATTCTAGAGTTTTCCATTTGGGATCATCAGGATCATCAGATGTTGGTCCCTAAGGTTTAATCCACTCACCTTCTGTGGTAGCCTAGACTCATTTCCTCAGCAGTGCTTAAAAACAAAGACTCGCAATCTCATTTCATTTTTTCTGATTGGAAAAAAATTATTACTTTATCAGAGTCCTCTATTTTCACCCTAAGCAATCACAGTTCCTTGGCCTTATTCACTTCAGGAAACACTCCACAACACCAGGCATTTCCAATCCTGTCATTTGAACCCTCATTTGTTTGTTTAAATTGATAGAACATAAAGTAGACAAGTGTGATCATTTAATATTCACAGAGCTACTACTTTTTTCTTGGTGTTGTGGGGGACACAAATTTGAATAAAATAAGATTGCTGCTCTCCTGTAGCTTACAGTTTATAATCGTAGTGATTATAATACAGGGTTGAGCTGTACCAACTGACAGCAATAGTCTAAATTCATCTGCATATTGGACCTCCTGAAGTGCTTACAAAACTCTTGAGGGCAGAATCCCATCCCTAAAGAAGTTTTGATTTAATTGGTTTGAGGGTATGCCCTGGGTTTTTGGAAGTTTTTAAAAAGACTCCGGTGATTCTAATGTGCAAACCACTTCAGGGACCACTAGTATATTCGAAGGACTGAGAAATAGATGTACACACAAAAGACATTTTAATAGAGAAAATGAGAAAGTTTTCATAGAAGCGTTTAGTGTAAACTTCTTTTGGAGATTCAGCTTAACAGTGAGGATTAAGTTGCTGGCTTGGAGGTGATGCAGCCTGGGATTCGAACCTCAGCTCTGTCTCTTCGTGGCTGTGTGTTCCTGGGTGAGTTACCCCCCCCCCTCTTTTTCTGAGGGGTAGGCATGGGCAAGAGCACACAGAATCTGGAGGAATGGGGGGACACATAAAGGAAGTAGTGGGAGGCAAGGTGGCAGGTGGGGGGCGTAGTTTTTCCTACTGAGCAAAGGGGGACTTGTAAGAGGGTAGGTTCAGAGGAAACAAAGGAAGTGGTGGAGGAGAGAGATGTTATAGAGGAGAGACTTCTCCTGATGTCAGAACATCTCTCCTCTCCATCCGACCCACATCCCCAAATCAGCTGAGTCCGTGTTAGGAACCAGAACACAAATCTGTGGCTAAAGAGCCAGACCAGAGTCATGTCTGAGCAACCGACGCTCACAAGCAGAGTGTACATGTAGCCTCTCCTTCAGCTGCTCCCTCTCTTTGTTCTTCAGACACTTTGATTCTCCCATTGAGAACAAAGGAAGTTATGAAAACAATTCATATCAAATATACAATGGAACGTTGGCAGAATTAAACACTGAGACTGAAGAAGACAAGGCCAAGAATAAAACACCTTTACTCTGAATATATCCAGATCTACCCAAGTTGGCATTAGTTATTTTCAGGTTTAAGTAACGAGTGGTTATTACACTGAGAATGTTGGTTCCCTAGGTTCTGTCATGAGACCCGTGGCAGCGCCAAAAGGAAATAAACCTACATCTGCACGAGAAGAACTCGTTTTGTTAGGGTAGACTGATGAATTTCAACGAGAATGTTGCACAAGTTGCAGATGCGTGGAAGAGAAATCTGTAGATATTTTGCAGAACAGAGTCACATCATAACCTGTAGGGGCTAGAAAGGCCTTTGTGGCCTCATCTCATCCAACCCTGAATGTGTACAAATGAGGGTACAGGGGCCCAGAGAGGTAGTGTGATTTCTACAGAGACACACAGTGAATAACTACTGCCGAGGGTCTGGAAAGTAGGTGTTTTGTCTCCTGGAGCTCATCTGTTTTAAGAAAAACAGTCTTTCAGTTTTCCAATTAGGAAGAGCTGGGCTTTAATGACAAGTTACCTCACTACCACTGAGACCTGTCACGTCCCTATATCATGACCAGTCTCAGGATTCTCTGTGCATTTTATAAATCAACCTGATTTCTTGAGTCCAACTTGTTATTCTAGTACCATTGCTTTCCTTTGACTCCTTTTTTTAATTTTACTCTTGGTATGTTAGAAACATCAGTGAAATGGTCAGTGAAACTCCTTTGTGGAACAAGGAAGGGTAAAAAGATGAGTAGCTGTAATCCACCTGTACCATGCTCTCACCATAGAAGAGAAGTTATATTTATCATCATCCACTATGTTTATATACATTATTTTTAAAAGTTCTCTCAACAGCACCATGAGGTCTGTCCTGTTGCTATCTTCATTTTACACGGGGAAACTGAGTCTCAAGGAATTGAAGAAATTGCCTAAATCTCATCATTGAAAGGGGGTGGGGGATGAGGTTAAATCCAGGTCTGACTGATCCCAACCCTCATCTTCCTTCCCTTCCCTGCTTGACTCTCTGGAGATATTTATTGCCCTGGAGAGGGGAAAGCTGCCCGAGGGCTGCTGAATGGCCCGAGTGTGCTGTTTTCCCACAGTGCTTTGCTGCTTTATTCTTTAGAAGTGCCTAATTATTTCACTCAGTGAGACCTTGAATCTTACTCCAAACAACTGGCTTCCAACGAATTGGCTATTTTCGCTGTTTTTTAAAGTTAGGGAAAGAAACCCAACCAGCTATTTTTCTTTTTCACTCTGTTACTTTACAAGAGCAAAAATAATCATATTAGGATTTCAAAAAATAAATTTTTAAATGTGCAAATATGGGAGAGAGACACCTCCTGTCTGGGAGACTCCAAAGATATGGGAATAGACTCATGTGCGTTCTTTGTGGGAAATGCAGTGGCCACAATTCAAAATTAAGATGTTAATAGGACATTAATAGGAATGAGCTGAGGGATAAACACAGGATTGCGAAACGAGTTCACAAAGTCATGTAAGTGAGAAGTACATTATGTGATTGGGACTCTGTGCTGTCCTGTCCCTATTATCAGTGCTGACCCTGCAAAGACAGGCTTTCTTCTTGCTACTGCTTCTACTGAAGAGATTGGAGTGGCTTCTCTGCACCCAGCCCTGAGCCAGATAAGTCAGCAGAGCAAAGTCCCTAGCTTGTGCCCTTTAAACAATTAGGTCCTCCTGTACAGCGAACGGGGAACTCTAGGGAACTACAGTACAGGGAACTATAGCCACTCTCTTTGGATAGACCATGATGGAAGATAATATGAGAAAAAGTGTGTATATATTACGTATGACTGGGTTACTTTGCTATACAGCAGAAATTGACACAACATTATAAATCAACTATACTTTAATTTAAAAAAAATTTTTTTAAAAGAGCTCCAGTACAGTTGACAGATTTGACTTTGGTTACAAGGAGCGAAGCTTATGCCCAAGAAACTATTAGAATTCATCTTACCAGGCAGGCTAAGTGTCAGGGTTGAATGAAGTGATGCCACCAATTTGGATGACAGTAAAGTCTTACAATGATGGCTCTTGAGGGAACTCCATAGATACCAGGTGAAACTTTCATTTTATATGAGAGGTTTCCAGGGAGACCCAGGGAGAAGAAGGGCCTGACTCAGGGCCATACAGTTAAATCATGGGAATAATCTCGACTACTTGTTTTAGGTACAAGACCCTGTGCTACATGCTTGACCTAATCAACTTCTCATATACTCCCTGCCAATGCCATGAGGTTATTATTATCGCCATTTGGAAATGAGTAAACCAAGGCATCCAGTTGGTAGTCGCTTGCCTGAGATTACACAGCTAGTAAGTTGTAGAGGAGGGATTTGAACACCAGTACATCTGACTGCAAAGTCCATCTTCCTTTTAAGCATTAACAACAGATACGGGAATGGCGTCCAGAGCCGAGTTCACCTTGGTAATGCTTCCTTTGGCATAGAGAAGTTTTGAGACTATTCAGTGACTTATTCCATTCTTATTTTTCTGAGGGCCAACTCTAAGCAGATTGGGGCTAGACCCCAGGGATATAAAAAATTAGTAAGTGCAGGTTCTTCACCTCTTGGATCTTAAAGTACAATGGACACATGCACCAGAAAAATACAGTACAGTGTGGTAAGTGTTATTATGGAGATATAAACAAGGGGCATGGGAGATCAGAACAGAGCAAGTAGTTCTGCCTGGAAGCAACGGGCTCGCGGAGATGGTGAAATAGGAGCTGGGTCATGAAATATGACTGAGTTTTCCAATCAGAGAAGGGAAAAGTTATATTCCATAAAAGAGGGACACTATGTGCAAAAGCCCCAAATTGTGAAAGACATAGGTATGTTGGGGTAAGAAATTCAGGGTGACACCTTGGGGTGAGGAGGCAGGAGATGGTGTCTAGGGACAGATTGTGAAGGGTGTTATGTGCCTCCATCAAGGAATTTTGTCTCAGTTCTATAGGGGTGGATCATCGACAGAGATTCCTAAGGAAGAGCATGTCTTGGTTAGAATTGGGCTTTGTTTGCTTGTTTGTTTTTGTTTTGGCTGCACCCATGGCATGCAGAAGTTCCCAGTCCAGGGACTGAACTTGTGCAACATCAGTGACCTGAGCCACAGAGCAGTGACAATGCCAGATCCTCAACATGATAAGCCACCAGGGAACTCCTAGATGTGTTTTTAAGATGATAACCAAAGGAGGCACGGAGGACAGAGAGTAGATGTTGCGGTAGTCCTGCTGAAAACTAGCGAGGGCTTGAGTCAAGGAGCTGTGGATGGAGATGCAGGATGGACGAAAGACACTAGCTTTTGCAGTTAAGCTCCTGGGGTGTGATGACCGGCATGTAGAGGGAGAGGGAGGAAGGGTCGAAGACGACCCCACGATTTCCAGCTCTAGCGCTGGAGCGAATGCAAGGCCTCTAACTAGGGCTGAACCCAAAGGATGGGAAGCAGGTTGAGTGAAGCTTGGGTGAGAGGTGAAAGAAAGGAAATCTTCTCCGGAGCCTGCTGTTTTAAGCTTCTGAACAAACACCCCATTGGAGATGTGGGGTGTATTCTGGAAGACAAATGTGGTTGTTGGGAGAGGAGGAGGGGATGGAGATAGAGATTCAGGAGACCTCAGGATATCAACGGTTCTTCAAAATCTAGAACGAAGTGAGCGTCCCCAGGGAGATCTTCAGGGCAGGAATAGATAAAGCCCCATGGTAGAAGATGAGTACTCTAGAGCCCCTCTCAGACCTAGAGTCCCTGAGGCAGACTCAGACCCAGAGTCCTGTAGGGCAGGGTCTCACTGACGTCACCCCAGCTTCCTTGAGTGGGACGTGGACAAAGAGGTCACTCCATGCCGACCTAAGGATCTCTGCAAAGTCTCTACTAATTTACAATGTGTTCAAAGAGTATTCTAAAATTATTAACCCAATAGCTATTTATTGAGAGCGTAGTGCCTGGTGGGGCATGGAGTGATGAGTCAGTCTCTGCCTTCAAGGAGTTTCTATCTAAATTAGGGGGAGCTAAACAGCAAATTAAACAGCAAGTGTGAAAGTGCTTAGCAGGATGCCTGATATAATAGGTGAGAAATTATTTTCATTGAAAAATTGATATCCATAAGTATCTGTGAGAAAGAATAAAGACAGGTCTAAGGAAGAAGAGATGCCCAGATTTTGCAGAGCTGTGAGGGAAGGCTTCTTAGAAGAAGTGGGATACAGGCCTGAAGCGAGGCTAGGGTTGGAGCAGGCAGAGGTGGCAGTTGTTGGGGATGGGGACTCCTTGTCTGATAAGCAACTCTATTTCCAGGTGGGACCAATGTCCAGAGAGACCCCGGGCAGTGTCGTGCCTCCTGTCCCGCAGCAATGGAGCGTGAGCACCCAGAGTCACACAGACCCTGGGCTCACAAGGCTGAGCGACCATAAGAAGGACTAGTTCTCAAGAAGGGTCAGAGGGCTCTGACCCCCTCCCTGCCCCCATCCTGACTCATTGTGGGACAGGACTGTTTTAGTGCTTCATTTCCCTTGGTCAAACCAGGATGATTTGAATGCACCTGCCTTTCTTCCGTCCCCCAACCTGGTGAGGGTGGCCGTTGCGAGTGTCAGTGAGCGTTTCCTAATTGTGGTCCTGCGGCCCAAGTGCCACGTGAGGGCTCTTGGCGGTCTCACTCAAATGAGGTGGGGGCCGGCTGACTGCTCAGCCGTACTTGGAGGACACCTTGGTTATCCCTCCCCAGTAGACCTCTGGTCTGGTTTTGAAGTTTGCAAATTTCAGAAGCTTGCTGCTGCTCTTTTAAAGAGGTGAGGCGAGAAAGGGGAGGCAAAGCGGAGTTCCACGTGCCAGATAGCTGCCAGAACTCAGTGGCGCTCTGCGTCTCACACTTGTGTCCCCCAAAAACGACCTCCTAGTCACCCCCTCCCCACCAAATGAGACGCATTTGAAGTGCAGAGCGGATAGCTTCATTGAAAAAGAAAAGAAAAACAAATAAATAAATAAAAGCTATAAAATGTCACCATGCACCTGGAAGGGTCAGGGTACTTTCACACAAAGTGAATTTTTCTGGGAGCGCCTACTTCATGGGGCTGGGGTCAACCTGTTTATCTGCAAGGCCACAGGCCCTTGGATCCTCCATTTAGAGCTCTGCTTCCACCAGCCACACCTGCGCGGTGGCCAGGAAACCACAGAACCCTGAGACATCATCCCCAGGGACTGCGAGACAGTTGGGGTGTCAGCCTTTCAAACAGGCGATTAAAGGTGTTGACCTGTTTGAATTCTTTTGGTCTCCAGGGCAATTGTTGATGATGATAATGATGATAATGGTGATGATGTTGAGAATAATGCCATCAATAACTTTCTATAGTCGTGAGTCATACTGCTACAAAGCACTTTCACATTTATTGACTCATTTTCACTCAAAAACACACAGGAGATCCCAGTCACCTTCATAGTATCCCCCCAAGATAAATTACCACCTCTAGCAAAGCAAACTTAAGTGGGGATTCATTATTTAGAGCTGCACGTGGTGGAACTTTTCAGATTTGCATTGTGGTCTTGCCCTTACCAGCTGGGTGACCTTGGACAAATCACTTCACCGCTCCTGGCCTTAGCTTCTTCACATGTAAAATGTGTTAATAATAACTGTCTCAGAGGATTATTGTAGGGATTTAAATGACTTCATGTAAATAGAAAAGGACATTATAGCCTCTAAAGCATTATGCAAATATTAATTACCATCTATACCAGGGTGAGCTATTTGCAAAAAAATGAATGTAAATATAGTTTTGAGACGGCGGGTATGATGTGCCTGAAAGAGCACTTTACTTGGAATCAGAAGATCTGGGTTCTATTTTGGCCTCTACACGTCAGGTGGCAGAGAGGAGTGTGGCTTTCAGACAGACAAACAGCCATGCAAGTGATGCATTTACCAGTTAAAAAAAAAAAAAAAAAAAACGGTTGCCACCATCCACCTGCTGCCTTGTCACCTGTAGTAGGCTTAGTAATGGTCCCAAAGGTGCTCATATCCTAATCCCAAGGACCTGTGAAGACACTACCTTATGTGGTAAGGGGATTTTGTAGATGTGATTGCGTTAAGTAACTTGAGATGGGAAGATTACCCTGGATTATCCAGATGGGCCCAAGGTGATCACAGGGGTCTTTGTAAGAGACAGGTAGGAGAGTCAGAGTCAGAAAAATGGCTCTGTGGCAAGGGAAGCAGAAATTAGAGTGCTGGTCTTTGGAAGACTACCACCAAGTCCGACGGCTTTGAAGTTAGAAGAAGGGGCTACAGATCAAAGAATACAAGTAGCCTCTAGAAGTTGAAGAAGACACAGAAATGAATTCTCCTACAGAGCCTCCAGAAGCAACCCTCCCTGCTAACCCTCTCCTTGACTATAAAGCCCAGAAAAACCAGTTTTGGACTTCTGGCTTTCAGAACTGTAAGGGAATAGCTTTGTGCTGTTTTAAACCCTCAGTTGGTGGTAATTTGTTACAGCGGCAATAGGAACCTCACATATCACCTTTTCCCTGAGCTCTCTAGTCCCCCAGCACTGGAGCTCCTGTTTGCTTCCTCCCAGTCTGTACTCAGCTTCTGAGTAGGCTAGTGGGCTGTGCACAAGTATCCTTCCACCTGCGTTCCTTCTTGGGTGGGCCAGTGTAGAGCTCATGCATTATGAGATTTATAATGATGAATTCCTTGGCTCCGTACCTCAAGTTGGCCAGAGATCATTCTGGGGTGCTTCTGTGTCTTAGGAAATGCAGTTTGATTTTGGGTAAATCACTTAAACCCTCAGATTCTCTATTTTCTCAGCTATCGTTTGCAGATAAAATTTTCTTCCATGTCTACCCCACAGGGTAGTTGGGAGACCTAAGAGAAATGCTAGCTGTGAAATCTCTTTGCCACCTACAAAATTCTCTACAAGTTCGAACTTCTGTCACCATCTGATCGTTATTTTAGAAACATGCATGTTATGGCAAGTGACAAATGTTCTGATTCTAAACAAAGGCAAGAAGTTTTTGTAAAGAGAATAGCCAGTCGGGCATTCGATTTTGGACATCCGGGTTAACCTTGAACTTGCACTTTCAATGTGGACCTAAAACTATAAAAAAAACCCGATGTTGCGAGGACATTAAATACTGTTCAATAGTATTGCCTATTTGGAGACGGTGTGGTGGGGCAAATTTCACTTGCCTTTCTCTTTGTGGAACTAAAAATAGAAACGACGCTTTGCTAATCAGTAACAGGGTCATCTGAAAACAGGAGTTTTAAAACATCTTTCAGCCACAAGACTGCGGAGAGCAGAGAAACTGTGTGTTACTGCAAACCTATGCTTGTGCATCTTGCCACCAAAAAATGGAAACTCCCACTAGTTATGGGCTCTTTCTCAAACATTAAAACCACAATTTACCTAAAACCTACTCTCGACCCTCACAATGGTTGATCACCACAACCTCACTAACCTTCCCTGCCTTGATTAAGATCAGAAAAAAAATCAAGCAATTGTCTGGTAAATTTGGTCAGAGAGCAGAGAATATTAGAATGCAAGGGGAAGGAGCTGGTAGAAGGGAAGTCACATTTATTAGGCACTTAGTTCAAGATGCAAGGTTAAACTTTTTCGTCCATAGTACCTAATTTAATTCTCACTGCAATCCCTTTCCTGTAGCTTTTATTCTTATTTTACAAATGTGGAAGGCTGTCATTTTCCAGAATATCAGAGTAGAATGTGGTAGAGCTGGCTTTCCAGAACACTTCTGGTTCACCCCTTTACAAAAGAAGGAATAGGAGAGAACTGATTGAAGTTATATATTTATTTAGAGCCCCTATGACTTCTAAAATTTAGGTTCACTAAATTGGTTTTGACGCTCCTCTTTGAAACTACCACAAAACTCTTTTAAGTCCTCGCAAACCCAAGCCTAAAACTCTAGGGCCTTCTTCCCTGGCTACCAGATTTGGTACTTCTAAGATATATTACCTGGGGTACTTGTGTGCTGGCCCACAGCTTTCCCATAAGAAGCTGATGTCTTTTTCTTGACTCTGGCAGATTCTGCTTTGTGATGACAAGCATCCACTGGAAGTGGTGAGCAGAGGTTCTGCAAAAGTTTTCTGTGTGCACAATGGAAGCAGTAAAATAAGCATTGGCTCTGAAGCCACAATACTGGGAGTCAAGTCTCAGGTTGGCTATTATCTCATTGTGCAATGGCAGGCCAACCAGGAGTGGGCTAATAATCTCCCAGGTCTGGATTTCTCACTTCTGGGAGAGGAGTTTGATTGGGTCGGTTGAAATCCCAAGTGTATGAGGTTAATAGGGGGAGCTTGAAATGGATTCTGGCTTTGGCGCTCTGAAATATAAACTTTTGTTCATTCATGGGGAATTCAAAACCATCTAGCTCCCCCTCCCAAGAGGGTGCACCTCATGTTTCTTTGAGAGTGACGATCCAAGGCTGGAGCAGACTGAGTCTCTACCAAGTTGTGGGACTAAAGATGCAGAGAGGATTGATTAGGGGCAGTAGGCAAAATGGAGCAGATTCTTAGGAAGAAAGATAGGGTTTAAGTGGAGAGGAAACTAAAGCAGATTAGGAACTGCTATTTCATGGGATTGTGTAGACCAGGGCCAGATTCCGGAAAGCAGAAGATCTGGACTCTGGTTCCAACTGGACCGAGTGCTCCTTGGACTTACCTAAAACATTCAAGTTCTTTGGATATCATTTTCCTCAGTCTTTCCAGCTGCCCCACAAAGTTGTTGAAACGATGAAAATGAGACGGTGTGTGTGAACTTTCTCAGAAGACTGTGGCATGATTGTTGTAGAGTATAATGATAAGCATTATCTGTTAAGCCTTCTCAGATGGTTCTGTTGGGGAACAATTCTTCTTCCCCTTTTCCTGTTCAGGGAAATGAGGTCTAAGATGGCATGATCTTCCCTAAGAGCATCCACGTGGTAGGTGGCAGAACGGGGGCCCATTACTATTAAACAGTATATGGAAGGAACATGGCTGAGTGTTTTTCCAGATACTGAGGATGGGCAGGCAGTAGTAACCAGTATAGCAGCAGGATGGGGAAATGGGCATTTGCTACTCACTATGGCTGCAACAAAGGGCCTTAAGATTTAATGATTTCAACTGTGGGTGAGGGCTTTGGGAGGAGCTGTGGGGCTGGGCATTTCTGACTCCTGTGATTACGAACAATGGCCACAGCTGGGAGAGCTGGGGAAGGGGACTGGAGCAGCTGGGAGCAGGCCGGGCACCTCTCAGGACCCCTCCATGGGGTCCTTCTGTGTAGGGACTGCACAGCATGGCAGCCTCAGGGCATTTGGACGGCTCCTTTGGCAACTCAGGACCCCACATGAACAAGAAGGAAAGGGCATTGTCACCTTGTATGATGTAGCTTCAGATTTCATACATCGTCACTTACACTGTATTGAAATGACTACCATTGAGTCATAACCCCACTCAGATTCAAAAGAAGACCCCACCTTTTGATGGGAGGAGTGGCAAGTTTCTTAAAGGGCATGTGGTATGGAGAAATTGTTTGCAGTCATCTTCAAAAAATGCAGTCTGCCAAGGAAGGAGAGCCTGCAACGGAGTCTGCAACAAAAGATTAAGGGTCTCAAACCTTGGGAGAAGGGGCAGTGATTTCTGCACAGAGGGTGTTATATATAAAGCACAGTCCCATATTGACAGACGAGTCCTTTTATGAAGAGAGACTAAAAAAATGTCCTATCATGTAATAAAGGAATGTTTTAAACAAAAACGGGATGGGGGCATTATTAGGGAAGGTCCTGAAATTATATCTGCACACATCAACCAGCTCATTGAGATGTTCACAGAAGATGTTTATGGAAGCAAACGGAAAGAGCTCTTTGCTAATGGCCAGATCATAACTTACAGACTCAACTTCTTATTTGGAACCCTTGGCAAGCTCGGGGTTTTCTATATGGCTTAATTGTCTTGAATATCCCTATTCTCCCTCTGGCTTAGCTACAGTTGATGCATTCTGGACAGAAATCAAAGACCCTTTCCCACCCAATTATCCCTCAATAAGACTATGTTCCAAAAAGAAATATTAATTAATCTATCAAGTTTCTCTTTAATTAATTAAGTAATGAATTTTCAATGGATATTTGACCTTGTGCAGAGTACTGTGATATCTCCTGGGGCAAAAAAACACTAAGAGGGCGGTCCTGCCCTCAACAGCCAAGAACCATGCATTCACTAGAAAGGGGGTGAGTGAGAGAAGAGGGAGCCAAGTGTGGCCTGAGAATGGAAGTCCAGGCCCGGGTTTCTGGACTGGCGGATGGAAGGTGCTAAGTGAGAGACTGTTGAAATCCTGCTGTGTATAGGACCTGGTTTAAACCCTGCTCCAAGCATGTTATTATTAGTAAGACAATAACATCTTTGGGTTTCAGCAGGAATTAAAAGAAATGACGTATGTGAAGCACTTGGCGTATGGATACCATTCAGAAAAGTGCACTAATTTTATTAGGCCATGTGTTTTATTATAATGTAATCCCAACATGAAAGTATGAATAATGACTTCCTGTTTACCAATCACTCTGTTTTTTTTTTCACTTCAATATTTAAAAAAAAGTATTGGAATATAGTTGATTTACAATGTTTTGTCAGCTTCACTTCGATATTTTTAAATCTCATTTAGCCATCATAAAAATCTTACAATTTAGGCCATGCAATTATGCCCCCCCACCGCGATTTTACAGATTAGGACATGGATATTCTGGGAAGTTAAGTGCCTTACCTGGGGTCTCCTAGTAGATAATTGGCAGAGCTGGGATCTGGAGCCAGGTTACCACCCCAAAGCTACCCCTTTCCATCTTACCGAGTGATTTTCTAAATTGCCAAGAGATCTTGTGTAAGCATCCATGTCCCGTCCCCACCTCTGGCCTTCGATTCTACATCTGCAAAGTGAGAGGAATTAAATCATGCCTGGCGTCCCATCCGGGGCCCAGTGTCTCTGATTAAAAGCGTATGTTCAGGAATGGACCCTGCTTACTGCCGGGATCCTTGTGCATCTTGGAGCCTAGGCCCAGGGGGCTGGAGCCTGGAGCTGCGCCCAAACACAGCCTGGCTTGGCGTTCAGCACTCTATTTGGCTGCCAAGAGGCAAGAATTCTCTAGAGAACCTGAGTTCAATCTGGCCAACTTCTGATGGCCTTAAGTTATCCTCTGACCTCAAACTTCTGATTATCTGAAGTTTATTTTTAAAAAAAAAAAGGCTTAGAAATAGACATTTATATCTCTCTGGAGACCTGCTTCCTTTCTTCCTTTCTTCCTTACTTTATGTTCGTTCAACAACAGGGAATGGGAACTAGGCGCCAAACTGTGTGTCTGTAATCTTTGCCTTGCTTCTGTTTTTCTTGTGATGCTGGGCAGGTCACATAAAAAGCATGATTCCAAAAAGGTTCCTGGAGTTCCAGTCGTGGCTTCGTGGTAATGAATCCGCCCAGCATCCATGAGGAGGTCGGTTCGATCCCTGGCCTCGCAAAGCGGTTAAGGATCTAGCATTTCCATGAGCTGTGGTGTAAGTCTCAAATGTGGATCGGATTCTGCATTGCTGCAGCTATGCCCAGGCCAGCAGCTGTAGCTCCATTCGACCCCTAGCCTGGGAACTTCCGTATGCTGCGGATGCAGCCGTAAAAAGACAAAAATAAAATGTTCCCTGGCAGGAGGGTTTGTGAAGCCATGTGGCTTCCTCTTGAGAAAGAAAGGAAGACCTAGGTTAAATGCATCTTTGAAGTACAAAGATACGAACCCTGTCACATTTACTAATGACAATGTCTGATGCTCAGAGCTGGTCCATTTCAATTACTTTTCATTTATATATTTTTTTTTTCCTTTTTGGCTGTGCCAGTGGCATACATAAATTCCTGGGCCAGGGACTGAATCCAAGCCACAGCAGTGAAAAAGCCAAATCCTTAACTGTTAGTCCACTAGGGAACTCTCAATTACCTTTTAAAAACAGCTTCTTTACTGTCTCGCAAAGGAAATAGGTGGAGAAAAATGCTTTCTGTATCTGGCTCCAAGATCAACAGTAAGGCTCAAAGGCAACATTAGATTTAAAGCACAAGTCTTTTTCCCTCTGCATGGTTCCTTCCCCATTTTTGATGGGATGTGAAGTGACTCAACATCGCTCAGGTTGCACATTTCTGAGCCGTGCTGCAGAGAGTCTTTCTGCATCTCAACCCAGTGTTGCTTCTCCTGGGTCAAGCACCTTACTTTGGATCTCACCCATCTTCTGGTTTCATTCTGTAGAGACTCAGACGGGAGATCCACCTGCCCTCAGGAAAAGGGCATTCCTCTGCTATGATCCAGCGGCTGAAGGTCACTCTCTTCTAGCCTCTCTGCCCTCAAAGTTAAGGAGCTGGTGTTGGTTTCATTTCTAACAGAGCGAGGATAAAAGGGGCTGATTTGATCCTTGCTCCACTTCCTGGGCAGGGATTGCTCAGACCCCTCTCCCACAGCCCTCTGTGTGCTGCCAGCAGTCCCACAGGCATAAAGAAGAGGGCAGTTGCGAGAGCCTGGCGAGAGCAGTTTCATAAATCACCACAAGGCTCCAGGGCAGCTTGGAAGAGATGGTTGTAGCCATGTGCGGCGGTAGGTAGAATGCTGGCCTAGACTCCGGTTACCACTCTGCCACGGAAGCACTGTGTGACCTTGGACACGTTATTGAACCTCTGTAGGCCTCCTTTTTCTCATGTGCCAAAATAGGAAATGGGATGCTTTATAGAATAGAAAAGTTTCAGATTTGAAAAGCACTTTGGGTATCATCTAGCCCATCCTGTTCAGTTTGTATACTTGGAAACCAAGGACTAGAGAAGCGGAGTAACTTGCCTAATGTTACGTGACAGGTAAATAAGAGGGTTATTTCTAGAAGACAAGACCTCATGTTGCAGCGTTGCTTTGCCTTCTCAATAATTTCCAAGGTTCTCCCCAGCTCCGTGAGCCTATACTCTAACGACATAGTCCCTTATCAGCTCTGGCTGTCGTCTTTGGGCTTGGTCTTGTGTTGGTCACCATTTGCTTCCTTTAGAATTCTTGGTGACACTACTTGTATCCAGCTACTTCCCTCATTACAGGATTCTTCAGTTTCATGTAAGGCTGGGCAAATGATCTGCTTAGCCAAGTCTCTGGCAGTCCTGTTGTAACACTTGTAATGGTCTAGGCTCATTTCAGATAGAAAATTCAGACAGGGTGTTGGGCAAGAGCAGAGTCAGCTTGGTGACCTGGACTTGTATATAGACAGAGACAGTGCAGTAACTGCCACGAGACCTGTGTCCAGCTAGGCCCCTGAACCCTTTGTGACCTTGAACAAGCCACATCTCCCTTCCAAGCTTCAGTGTCTCCACATTTAAAACTAGTTAATTGAACTAGATAATCCCTAAGGTACCTTCCAACTCTGTTATTCCCTAGAAGAATCTTGCCCAATCTTTTAATTCCTTAGGGGATTTTGCTTAGAAACTAGGAGAATGATCTTTATCACAGGAAGTCTGAGAATGCTTGCGGGATTATAAAATAAATATTAGAAAAAAATATAAGAATTTTATGTAGCCCTGTGCTTTTGGATCATATTTTCTAAGGTCTGTATCAAATATCTGCATCATAACCATGTTTTAATTTTCATATGAAGAGAGGAAGAAGGGGAAATAGAAGTAACAATTGCTATGGAAATTAGCCACGCTATATCAAAATATGATTGCATGGATCCTCGGCTTCATAGACGTAGATTCTGCCTTCAGAGCTCATGTCTACCAGGGAGCTCCAGCATAGAGATAAGGGACTCAAATACAAGGGATGCTATTTTAAGCTAGTATAAAGGACCTTAGATGGGGAGAGAGATCACTTTCTATTTAGAGGTACCAGAAAAGTCTTCATGAAGATGTTGCATTTGATTTTGGCTTGGGGAAACAAATGGTCAATGAGAAGCACAAGGAGGCCAATCAGAGGAAATACTATGAACAAAGGCAGAAGTAGGGAAAGCATGTGAAGTTTGGTGACCAGTGAATGGGTAATTTGTTTGGCTAGGGCACAAAACTGTGATATTATTAGTGGAAAAGAAGACTAATTGAATTCACATGTTATATCTCCCTGGCTAACACATTAAGTTATGTTAGGGCAAAAATATTTGTTCAAATTCATTTTTGTAACCCTATCAATGATGACACATAATCATCTCTCAAAATTTGTTTAATGAATAAAAATAAATTATATTATGTGGTAATTTTTCCTGCAAACCATCCATGCACTGTATAAACATAAGTCAATTTGAACATGATACTCATCATGTTGACTCTTGTGGATCTGAAGTGTCATCCCTCAGCCCTTTGAACGTAGATAGGTGGTTTCATCTGGGGAAGGAGGTTGTGTCATATTCATCGACTTCTAGCAGTTAAAATGTGATATGTACAAGAGGCTGAATTCAGCAACTCTGATGCAGAAATAAGCCCAACAACCATAGTCCCTTGGATAGCCTATGGGGTCAGTTCTAGGAGCAATAGAACAAATAAGACCCTAGAAAACACCCATGGGTTGTAACAAATGAAATCTAAGGTAATGGGTTGGTAAGTGTTCAGTGAGTTTGTATCACTTAGCAGTGTAGTATCTAGAGTGCTGCAGAAAGGATGGAAACAAATCTGGACTTTTCTGTACCTTGGCTATGTTAGATGATAATAAGCTTATGGGAGTTCCCACTGTGGCTCAGTGGTAACAAACCTGACTAGTATCCATGAGGATATGGGTTCAATCCCTGGCCCTGCTCAGTGGGTTAAGGATCTTGCATTGTGGTGAGCTGTGTTGCAGATCGAAGATTCTACATTCAAACCCTAGCCTGGGAAATTCCATATGCCACACATGTGGCCCTAAAAATAATAATAATAATAATAATAATTATAATTATAATTATAATAAGCTTACATGAGTAATAAAATTGTATAGAACTAAACACAAAAAGGGGAAATATAAATAAGAGAGGTGGCCTGTATCAATGGCAATATCTTTGTTGTGATATTGCACTAGAGTATTGCAAGATGTGTCATTGAAGAGAATGGATAAAGGGCACATTCAATCTCTTTGTACTATTTCTCATGCCTGCACGTGAATCTATAAATATCTTAGTAAAATTTTTACTTTAAAAATGGGATCTAGATAGATTGATATTGAATTCTATAAAACTTCATAGGAATAAGTTAAGTAAGTAGTAATATATTACTCTACAATCTCTTCAAGAAGACATAAGAAGAGGAAATACTTTCTAAGTCATTTTATGGAATGAGCATTGCCGTAATACCAAAACCAAAGGCAAAGAAAAAAAGAAGAAAACTGTAGGCCAATATTTCTTATAAACAGATGCAGAGATACTCAAAATTAAATCTAGCAATGCATAAAAAGAATTATATACCTTGACCAACTGGGATTTATTTCAGCATGATAAACTTGTTCCACATTCAAAAATCAATTAATGTAATCCAATATATCAACAGGCTAAAAAAGAAAAATCACATGATCCTATCAAAAGGTGCAGAAAAAGCTTTTGACAAAATCCAACACTCATTCATGATAAAAATTCTCAGCAATCCAGAAGTAGAGGGGAAATTCATCTTGATAAAGAATATCTACAAAAAATCTAAGCTAACATCTTACTTAATAAAACTCAGAGTTTTCCCACTAAGATCAAGAATAAGGTAAGGAAGTTCCCGTTGTGGCTCAGTGGTTAACGAATCTGACTAAGAACCATGAGGTTGTGGGTTCGATCCCTGCCCTTGCTCAGTGGGTTAACAATCCGGTGTTGCCGTGAGCTGTGGTGTAGGTTGCAGACGCAGCTCGGATCCTGTGTTGCTGTGGCTGCGGTGTAGGCCAGTGGCTACAGCTCCGATTAGACCCCTAGCCTGGGAACCTCCACATGCTGCGAGTGCAGCCCCAAAATGACAAAAAGGCAAAAAAAAAAAAAAAAAAGAATAAGGTAGGGTGTGTTCTCTCACCATTGTTTTTCAACATCATATTGGAAGTGCTTGCTAATGTAATAAGACATGAAAAGTAGTAAAAGGTATTCAGATTGGAAAAAAAGAAATTAAACTTTGTCTCAGTTGACATGACTGTCTGTGTAACAAATATGAAAGACTCAGCCAAAACACACACACACATACACACACACACACACACCAAAACAAAACAAAACAAAACAAAAAGAGCAAAAATCTCTTGCAGTCAAATACTCTTCCCCTGAGTAATACTTCCTAAAAAAAATCTCTTGGAATTAATAAGTGGTTATAGTAAGGTTGCAGGATAAGATTAATATATAAAAATCAAATGCATCCCTGTAGACTAGTAATGACAAGTAGAATTTAAAATTAAAAACAGCACATTTACATTAGCGCTCTGAAAAAATGAAAACTTAGATATAAATGTAATATATGTATAATATCTATATGAGGAAAATCACAAAACTCTAATAATAAAAATCAAAGATGGACTAAATAATGAAGAAATATTTAGGCTTATGGTAGGAAGACTCAATATTGTAAAGATGCTAGCTCTTCCTAACTTAATCTATATATCAGTATAATCCCAATGAAATTCCATTAAGTTTATTTTTTGTGGATATTGATGAATAAATTCTAAAGTTTTTGTGGTGAGGCAGAAGACCTAGAGTAGCCAACTCATATCGAAGGAGAAGTGCAAGTCAGAGAACTAATACCATCCAACTTTAAGACTTACTCTGAAGTTACAATAATCAAGTCAGTGTGGTACATGTAAAAAAAAAAAAATAGACAAATAGATTAATGGAACAAAGTAGAAAGCCAAGAAATGGATCCTCATAAATATATCTGATCTTTGACAAAGGAACAAAGGCAATAAAATAGAGCAAATATATTCTTTTCAACAAATTGTGCTGGACAAATGACTATCTACATTAAAAAAAATTTAAAAAAGAATCTAGACATAGAACTTAAACCCTTCACAAAAATCAACTCAAAATGGATTATAGGCATAAATATGAAATCCAGAACACTAAAAATCTTAGAAGATAGCATAGAAGAAACTCTAGATGACCTTGCATTTGGCAAGAAGTTTTTAGAAAAAATATGATAGGTGGAAGACATAATTCATAAGCTGGACTTCATTAAAATTAAAAGCTTCTGCTCTGTGAAAGACAATGTCAAGAGAATGAGAAGACAAGTCACAGACTAGAAGAAAATATTTGCAAAAAAAAATTTAATGAAGTGTTATCCAAAATCGACAAAAAACATTTAAAGCTCAACAATAAGAAAATGAATAGACTTAAAAAATGGCCAAAAGACCTGGACAGACACCTTGCCAAAGAAGATAGATGGTAAGCATATGAAAAGATGCTCCACATCATATGTCACTAGGGAGTTGAAAATTAAAACAACAGTTAGATAAGAGTACGTACCTATTAGGACGTCCAAAATCCATAATAATAACCACCAAATGCTCGCCAGGATGTAGAGCAACAGGAATTCTCATTCACTGTTGTAAATGCAGAATGGTACAGCCACTTTGGAAAAAATATGGCGGTTGTTTTTGTTTTTTTACAAAACTAAAGATACTCTTATTGTATGATCCAATGATTACACTCTTTGGTATTTATACAAATGAACTGAAACTTATGTCCATACAAAAATCTGCACATGGATATTTACAGCAGTTTTATCCATAACTGCTAAAACTTGGAAGCAAACAGACTGTGATACATGATACACCCAGACAATGGAATATGTTCAGCATCAAAAAAAAAAAAAATAAAAGCTACCAAGCCACGAAAAGACATGGAAGAAACATAAATGTATATTCGTATATTCCTAAGCGAAAGAAGACAACTTGAAAAGACTACATACTATGTGACTCCAACTATATGACATTCTGGAAAAGGCAAAATTATGGAGACTGTAAAAACATGTGATGACCTAGAGTTAGGGGGCAAGGAAAAATCAATCACTAGACAGAATGCAGAGGATATTTAAAGCAATGAAACTCTTCTCTTTGATACTGCAATGGCAGATTCCTGTCATTACACTTTTTTCCCAAACTGAATGTACAACACCAAGGGGGAAACCTAGTGTAAACTACGGACTCTAGGTGATAATGATGTGTCAGTTCAGTCATAACAAATGAACCACTCTGGTGCAGGATGTTGATAATGGGGGAGGCTATGCCTGTGTAAGAGTAGGGTGTATGTGGGAACTCTCTACCTTCTACTCAATTTTACTGTGAATCTGAAACTGTTCAAAAAATAGTCTTAAAAAAAAAGGCTAGAAATAGCTTGGTCAAAGGAAGAAACATAGCAGAATACGTTCTAAGATAAGTCCAACATGAGAGCCATAACAAGAATTGCTCTTCTTGGTTCCCATATCCAGGGTAAATATATCTCCCCAACCGAGCAGTTACCATGGTTAAGGGATTGTCTGTAGATGTGAAAAAGATATAGCTCTACCTCTTGGCTTTTTCCAAGGATAAGCTTTTAAAATGTGATGCACTGGAGAGCAATCAACTTTCCCCCTTCAATGTCAGGGTGACATTTACAAATTCCTGCAGGATCTGAGTCCTACTTACAAATCCCTTTATATCTCTTCCAACTTGGCTGCTGAAAGGGTATTTTCCTTTGCAACTAGCATGCTGGACAGCCTGAACAAGTCATGAACTCAGGGTATAGCTACCGTGTGCTCCAAATGGGCTGTGAAGATCTGGTACCGAAGACTTTGGCTTCAGCTAGTAATGTTGATTTTTCTTTTATCATAGTTTCTGTGATGCTTTCTTAAAGGTTCTTGATGAAAATATTTTCAAATTTTCTCAGTTTTACTTAGTCAGAAATCCTCAGAAGGAGCCTGTGGGAAGCGGCGAATGGCTTCAAGTCAAGGACAGAGGACTTGATATCAGGCAACTGACCACATTTCCTTCTACCAGCTAGAAATGTTCCACCATTATATAAATAATCTGAGAGAGATGCTCATCTCCCCCAAATTGTGCATCTACAATCCTAGAATTTTAGAGCTGTGTGGAGGTTTGAGCCAACCTATCAATTTTAGAGATGAGGAAAATGAGGCCTGAAGAGAGGAAACCAATTCTCCCAGGTCTCACAGTAAGCCAGAGCCAGGGTCTTCAAAAGTGGCGTGTTTGGGAGTAACCACCGTGGTTCATTTGGTTAAGAACCAACTGAGTGTCTGCGAGGACAGGGGTTCGATCCCTGGCCTCGCTCCGTGAGTTAAGGATCTGGCATTGCTGCAAGCTGCAGTGTACGTTACAGATACAGCTAAGATCCAAAGTTGCTGCGGCTGTAGCACAGGCTGGCAGCTGCAGCTCTGATTCGAGCCCTAGCCTGGGAAATTCCATATGCCGCAGGTGCGACCCTAAAAAGAAAAAAAAATGGTGTGTTTGGAGGTGCATCCAACAATCCACTGGGGTGCCAAAAGGATATTAGAACTTCTGTTTATGCAATTTTTGTAATAATTATGGATTCACAGGAAGCTGCAAAACCAAAATTGAAGGAGATGGAATTATATCCTTTACCTAGTGGTAACATCTTGCATAACTATAGTCTAATATCAAAAGGAGGAAATCAGCATTGGTCCAGTCCACAAAGTTTATTTAGATTTCCCCAGTTTTTACTTACAATTATTTTTATGTATGTATACATACACGTACATGTACATATGCAGTTTATGCAATTTTTTCAAATAGGTAGATTTATGTAACCACTGAGAATTTCTATTTTTATATTTTAAATCTAAAAAGGTAAGAAAACTTTACCAATGTTGAGTAAGTGGATGGGCACCGCTGCCCACATTGGTGTTCATACCTGCACAAGATAATCGCATCCTTATAACATACCTGGACGTATTGAAGGCAGAATGGGAGTTGAACATTGTGGCTACCACATTCATTTTCTTTAGGCTCTCAGTGTATTGTGACATTCCTAAGTTTACATGAGCCCCATCAAGTGGATCTATGGATCACGTTATCCAGTTTCAACTAAACTAACCTTTCCAAAGTGGACTTAAATGAGTTTAAAGGCTTTCTGCCTTAAAAGACTTTAAAAGCGGCAGGTTGAAGGAGGTAGCTACATTGCAAGCAAAACCAAACAAGGAAATGGAAGCACTACCCCTTCTACTCCCGGTAAAAACTCTCTGACATTCACATTTCAAGGAAAATGTAGTCATCATCTAACCTGCACTGACAGGGGGTCAACCAGAAAATTATTAAGAAGATATTTTAAAAATGGATTTAGTATTTCTTTTTTTTTTTTTTTTTTTTTTGCCTTATCTAGGGCCGCACCCACGGCATATGGAGGTTCCCAGGCTAGGGGTCTAACAGGAGCTGTAGCTGGCGGCCTTCGCCACAGCCACAGCAACGCAGGATCCGAGCCGCATCTGTAACCTACACCACAGCTCATGGCAACACCGGATCCTTAACCCACTGAGCAAGGCCAGGGATCTAACCTGCAACCTCGTGGTTCCTAGTCGGATTCGTTAACCACTGAGCCACGACAGGAACTCCAGAAATGGATTTAATATTTCTTATCCACAATGTAAGTGCATATTGTGTCATGAGACGTGTATTGTGTCAACGATGGAATGAACATCATGATTTGTAAGACATTTTAAATAGGATGACAAGCCTTTATAAAATTTTCAGCAGTGCTTAAAATCAGGAGATACATAATATGAGACAAGATACAAACCATTAAGGACATACATATTACTCCTCTTACAAGGTAGCAGCAAACTCAAGTGCAACCATTTGCTCCCTTATTATCTGTGAGACCTTGGGTATAACATTATGCCTGCCCCACAGCACTTTTGGAGGACCCCAGAAGAGAAGAATGTGAATGTGCTTTGTAAATGCATAAGTTCTGTGCTAATGGTATGCTATTATTAATATTAATTATTTAAACATAAGTTTCAGAAGAAAATTCATTGAACAGCAATGTTATCATCTAATAAGCAAATATTTGAATCGCAGAAGAGAAATCTGGGGGTGGTCTGCGTGGAGAAAGAATTCTTTGAGACAGAACATTCAAGGGTATTGTGGAGTGTCAAGCATGGTGGAGTAGCTTCTTGGATTTCAGGGCAGACTTACCACTCCTGTGAACTTGGGCCAGACCACCTCTCCAAGCATCTGTCTTCTCCTTTGTACAGGCTGCTACTGATAAATAACCCACAACATGGTATCATTGGAAGAACTGAATAAAACAATATGTACAAAGTCAGGCACGGTCCCCAGTACCTTACAGGTTTTCAAGCCTCATTAGTCATTTTCCTCCTCCTGCTCATTTAGGAAGCCCTGTAGAAAGCCTCCATTCTACCAGCATTATGTTTATTTCTTGTCCTCCTAATTATCCAGAAATTCCTTGAGGGACTGTACCCTAATATCTGCAGAAAATACAACATTTAGCTGTTTTCTGCTTGCACTAGGTGCTTAATAAAAGTTTATTAGATGAATGGTTGAAATGAATGATCTCTTACAGAGAACAAATGCAGGGCCTCAGGCTTCAGGTCCTTTGATCTTGGGATTTCAGACACTGGCTGCCACTAGAGGATTACGTGTACCCTCCTATCCTGAGCCCTTCGTGGGTGGATATAATATACACGTAAGAATTCCTTTGATTTGCACAGAGCATCACAGTCACCCAAGCACTTTCACACCCATCTTCCTACTTGATCCACACAACAAACTTTTAAGTTACTCCTAAAGAGAAGTCTTAGACCCGGAAAAAGAGAGTGGCTTCAAGGCCAGGCAAAGGACATATTACTGGTACCAGCCATTGTTTTCTGATCACATGCTTTGTGTCAAGTACAAGTATTTTACATAAACTATTTTCTTCAGTCCTCAGAAAAATCTTTGATTCAGTTTCTTTTGCTGCTTTAAAAACAGCCTCAAATCCTGGTGCCATAAAATAATCATTTTATTATGAGGATGGATTCTGGAGGGTTAGAAATTCAGAAAGGTCACAAACAGGATAGCTTGTTTCGGCCCCATCTCAGTGGGGAGATGCAAAGACCCAGGGACTCAACAGCTATGGGATGGAATCATCTGGAGGCATCACCAACCGTATGTCTGGTAGCTGCTTCTCTGTCCCTTGAGATGGCAGCACCCACATGTGGCCTCTTCCTGTGGCCCGAGTTTCCAACAGCATGGTGGCCCCAGGGAATTGAATTTTTTACTGAAATTCAATGAAATTGAATTTCTAATTCTATTTCCTTCTTCATGGAGACTCCTTGCTCTAAAAGCAAGTGTTCTAGGGAGAGGAAAAGGTGGAAGCGGGGTCACTTTTTGTGACTTAGCTCTGAAGTCAAGTTACCATCTTTTTTTCTTTACTCTGTTGGTGATAAGCAAGTCACTAGCCCATTCGTGTTCCAGGGGGAGATGTACAGACCCCACTCACTGCAGAAAGAGAGCTCCAATGGGATGGCAGATGTTGCTGTGACCATCTTTGGAAAATACCACCTGCTACCCTCCTACCAGGACTGGAGAGCGAGGAAATCAAAGCTCAGGGAGATTGAGAGATCTGTTCAGTCACAAAGCTTATACACTGGAGTAGCACCTCCCCCAGGAGTTAGGATTTCCAAATCAGTGAATAAGGTAAATATGGCTCATAGTCAAAATTACCTTGGAAATCCTTTATCAGTAAAGTACAGTGTACGCAGTTTTGCGTAAGCAGCAGATTCTAGCGTGTCTTATGCTTGTGGAGATACGTCCGCTACCTCAGTGAAGTGATAGGCAGAATCATTTGAACTACTTAACTTGTTCTCTCATTTTCCGGAATGCTAATATGTAAATTCCCTTAGATTCAATGCATTTTAAAGGGTAGATCCAGATGTGACTCAAGTCAATTTGACTCTGAAACCCAAGTTCTTTGTACACTGCTGCCTAGAAACCATCTCTGAGACACTGGGAAAGAGATCAGTTTCATGCCCACATAGGTTGGCACGACTGACACAGGTTCAGGTCACCAGAATCAGGCCTCAGTTACAACCTAGATGTGACAGGCAGGCTCTGTCACTGGCTTAACTCTGTGGGTCTAAACTTTGTCCAGGTTAAAGATGCAATTACTTTTGAGCCCCTAGATAGCCCCAGCCACCCTGCGCATGGCCTCCTCCCTTCAGGTCTTCATAGAACAGGAGGAAGGGGAGTTGAGATATGAAAATGAGTGAAATACCAGCAGAGAAGTATAAGGTTATTTCAGGCAGGCAGAACAGCCTGTGTAAAGGCAGGCTGGTGTGGACCTACAGGAAGTACTCAGGGATTGGTGACTAATGCAAAGATATTTTTCTGGAGAAAAATTACTAAATTCCTATAATATCAATCCAAAGACTTGATCTAGAGCTAGTCATGTAAAAAGAGCAATCTGATGAGTTTTGCAATTTAACAGTAACACTCTGGAGGCAGTGTGGAGAACTGAAAGTGAAGGTGGGGCTGACTTCTGGAGACTGGTTAGGGTACCACTGCAGCCGAAGCAAGTGCCTACCTCTGGTTAATGTCAGGGTTTCTGAGCATGGAAATTTAGTCTTTGCACGTGATCTTTACAATAGGTTTGGTACCAATATCTATGGAACTAGGCAGGCCTCCAGTGCTAACGGAGCAAATGGCCACTAAAGACATGACTCAGCTTTGTTCAAAGAAATCTCCACCTCCAAGGCCTCAGTGCCTGAAATCTCCCTTTTGAAATATTTCTTTTAGATCTCAGGGGCTTAGAATTGCATTAATCATAATCCTTGTTGTATGTATTACACTCTTGCATTGACTTATTTAGTTAATCTAACATGCTAAGCATTTGTAAATGACCCCTCCATGTGAAAACTGGGGAAATGACAGCAGCTTGATCACACTTTCCCCTGTGGTCTTCTCCTGCTCAACCCTGGGACACCAAGGTAACCACCATCATTCATTTCGTATGCAGTATTCCCTTGGTTTCCTTTTTAAATAGCTTTATTTCATCTATACATATTCCTTTAAAGGTATATTTTATTAATCTTGTTATTAATATTTTAAAAAGGACATCATTCACATAACATATTTTTATGTTTGCATTAATATTATATTGTAAAGACTCATCTGTGTTGTTGCTTGTTGATTCATTTAATTTGAATATGCCGTAACTTGTTCATCGTTCCCTATTGATGAGAATCGTTTTTGTTGTTCATTAATATGTACAGTAATGCAATGGACATTCTCACCCATATTTTCTGGTCTACATATGCAGGTTTCTTTCAAGCATAGTCATAGGAGTAGAATTGTTGGGTTATAGAGTCCATAAAGTTCAATTTTATGAGATAATATCAAACTATTTTTCTAAGCGTTTTTACAAATTTTCAGTTTTAGCCATGACTAATCTCACCAAAAACAACCATGAAAGTTGGTCACAAAATCACATTATCTGAAAATAATGGTAATTTTACTTTCTCCTTTTCAACTGTCAAGTGTTGAATTTCGTTTTCTTATTGTGCTAGAAATATCTAGCTGGTACAGTAAATTACGCTTACAGATTTTCTAATGTTAAGACTACTCTCATATACCTAAGAAAAGCCCAGCGTGGCATATGATCATTTTAATGCACTATTGCATTTGGTCTACTGAAACTTTTTTTTTTTTAGGATTTTTACACTTATAGCAATAAGTAGCATAGCTATGTAATTATTTTTCCTTTTTGCTAGTTTTGGTATAAAGATTGTGATTTATTACCTGATAATATTATATCAATACCAGTTTTATTTTATTCTACTTGCCTGATTAATCATTTTTATCATTTTATTTTTCTATTTTGCATATATGTTGTTTTAGAATGTATCTAGTGAATAGCAAACAGCTGAGTTTTATTTTTTATTTGGCAAGTTAGCTCATTTTCATATCTAGTAGTTATCTGGTAGTATAAAGTCCTTTATGTTAGGGCTTTCTTCTGCTTTATTAGTTTACTATTCCAATTTGTCACACTGTTCTCCATATTTTGTATTTTTTCTTTATTGTTTTAAAGTTGTCTGTTTTCTCTCATATTAGACAAAAGATTTTAATATAATCTGATGCTCCTTGGTCTTCTTCTACTCCATCATGTTGAGGTCATCTAGATTTTTAATTCTTGGTTTTTATGGACATGTTTTTGTTTTCTTTGATTTCAGTTAAGTTTTAAAGCAACTACAAGATATTTTAATAACTTTTCTTCACATATTTCTTTCATCATCACTTAAATTGATTTATATCTATGTAAGTAGTCATTTAAAATGTTTTATATGGGTGTTTGGGTGGCAAGCACTCTGAAACTCTGTATGTCTTAGGGTATTTTCTATCATGCCTTCACATTTCAATGAAAGTTTAGCTGAATATGAAATTCTGTACTTGCATCCTTGCATATGGCTGTAAAATCTGATATTTATATTATTCTCATTTCTTTGTAAGGGAATCTTCTTTCTTTCTCTCTGGACTTTTTTTTTTAAACAGTTTTACCTTATCTTTTTTTGATATTTTGAAATTACAACATAATTTATGTCCAAGGGTGTGATTTCCATATATCTCCTCTTTTGTTCTCTATGGTGATTATCAGTCTGAGGCTTTTTATCATTCATTAATTCTGGGGAAATTATCTCCATTATTTCTTCAGATATTTCCTCCTCTCCTTTTGGATCTTTTTTTTCTTTCCTTTTCTCATCGTAGAACTACGTTGCCTTTTGTTTCTTAAATATTTTCTATTTCCAAAATAATTTTTTGCAGAGTTCCCGTAGTGACTCAGTGGTTAACGAATCCGACTAGGAACCATGAGGTTGCGGGTTCGATCCCTGGCCTCGCTCAGTGGGTTAAGGATCCAGCGTTGCCGTAAGCTGTGGTGCAGGTTGCAGACGCGGCTTGGATCCCGCGTTGCTGTGGCTGTGGCGAAGGCCGGCAGCTACAGCTCCTGTTAGACCCCTAGCCTGGGAACCTCCATATGCCGTGGGTGTGACCCTAGATAAGGCAAAAAGACAAAAATAAAATAAAATAAAATAATTTTTTGCTAAGGAGAATTCCTCAAGCTCATCTCCAAATTTACTAATTCATTCCTCAGGTAAATTCACTCTCCTAATTACCATCTATTTAGCACATTATCTCACCTACTACATATTCATACTCAACATTTCTACTTGATTCTTTTTAGGGCTTTTTGTTTTCTTTATATACCACTAATATCAATCTTTTTTTTTTTTTTTTTTGCTTTGTAGGGCTGCACCCATGGCATATGGAGGTTCCCAGGTGAGGGGTCAAATCAGAGCTGTAGCTGCCAGCCTACGCTACAGCTACAGCAATGCGAGATCCGAGCTGCGTCTGTGAACTACACCACAGCTCACGGCAACACCAGATCTTTAAACTCACTGAGTGAGGCCAGGGATCGAACCCGCAAACTCATGGTTCCTAGTCGGATTCATTTCCGCTACGCCATGAAGGGAACTCCAATCCTTATTTTTGAATGTAAGAAATTAAATGAATTCTTAAAAATATATGTAAAGTCTTGATCTGTCAGTTCCTATCTCTGGTTCCTGTGGAATCTGTAACTCAATTTGTTGTTTCACTTTAGAAAAATTAATGCTTCTCTTTTCACCCATGGGCTTCCATTCTTCTGGGCTTATGGGCTACCTCATCCAGTAATACTGATGGCAGAGGGGCTGAAAGCCAGATCTCCATCTGTGTCAGCATCAATGTGTTCAAAGTAGGGCTTGAGGATGGAGGATGAACCTTGAAATGAAGGATTCAAGGCATCAGAAAACCAGAGCGAATCACTCCTCACCCTACCAAATAGCTCCTTAGATGTATTTCTTTACTTTTAGAGTTAGTATCTAGAAGAGGAGAATGTAATCTATCAGTCCTGGGAGTCTAGAAGGAGAGGGTGAGGAGGCAGCCACCCGAGACCAGTCAGTCTTCATGTGTTTTCCTCACCCCCACGCAGGCACAGGGCTGCTTCACTGCCCTGCTTTCACACCTGAAGCACACTTGCTCAAGAAGCCAGTCCTGTCTGTCCCAAGGCAGTAAGGGTGGGTCTGAAGAGGAGATGAAGACTCTAAGAAACAAGGACTCCTTTCTTGTTTATTCTGTCACAGCAGCCTGGATATCCTTAGGTTAAGGCCATTCCAGATACATGGACATGCCAAATAAGAATAGCTTTTGTCTCTCTGGGGAGTTCCTACAGCTTTCTCTGCAACTTCATGTTTTTCCTCTGTAGTTCCTCAGAAGAGATTTCAAGGGAAGGAGCCAGTAGATCAGGCTAGTTCAGCATCTTCTTAGGAACCCTACGTGACTTTCCTTTTTAGAGATTGCACACTATCCTTCCCATTCTGCCTTTCTTTGGTGCTTAAGTATTCATCCCTGGGATGGCAGTACACTGAATACTAGTGTGAGTGGGTGCACTGGTTCAGTGCGTCCCCTGGACTGGAAAGAGAGGCCACAAGCAGAAGTCACAGATGGGCTTGTGTTCTCATTCCATTATTGACCTGCTGTGTGACTTTAGGCAAGTCATTTCCTTTCCCTGAAGTGTCCTCTTCTGAAACATGAAGTTTAAAATAACACCGACCTCATTGGGTTGACACAAGAGTCAAGTGAGAAATTAGACGTGAAAGGGCTTTGTAAACTGATTTTATTGATCATCTGGAGGCAGGGAAGGAGTCTAGGACTGGGCAAAAATTCTCTTGCACAACCTCAAAATTTTACTAAGTGTTGGCTTTGCTAAAAAAGCCTGATGCAACTGAACATTCTCTTATTATAGAAAATGACGAATCTGTGTTTGATGCCAGAGTTGTCACATTCTTCCAAGAGTGCAGACTTTTATGGGCCCCTGGAAGCTCTGCCGGGGACTATTTCTGAGGACGGGAACATTGTGCCTTGTTGGCAAGGCTTGTCAAACCAAGGCCATTTGTGGTCATTGAAGAATCTGGGTCTGCCTTTGCAATGCTCGGGGTGAGGTATCAGATCCTGTCCTCTGATGTTTGCTGATCTGAATACACAGCTTCTGCTGAACTTGGTAATTTTAGCTTCCTTTGGTGAGGGTCTTTTTCCAGACTTATTAGGGGAGTGAAAAGTGGGAGAAGAGGATGGAGCCAGTCCAAATCAAAGACAAGTAGCAGAGGTAGAAATGAATAAGAATAATGTGTTCTCTCTGGGAACTTATACAAGGACAAAGCTAATGAGACTTTGTTTTCAATTACTTAAAATGTAGTCTGTCATTGAAAAGATGATGTAATGACTTTAAAACAGAAAACAAGCCAGAATCCTACGACACATTCAACGACTTGTATTTTTGCACATTCTTATCTATTTCTCGTTGTCATCATCATGCATGCATAATGCACATTACATTTCGTGTCCTGATTTTTTTAATTATATAATAGACTTTTTTTTAAAGTTTGCCTTTTAATAGCTATATAATATATAGCTATAATATAGTTTTGGATACTGTTTTATATATAATTAATAAATCCACGTTCCTACTTGGGCGCATTTGGGTTGTCTCCAATATTTTTGTTTGTTGTTGATTTAATTGCTTTTTTGGTATTATACATAGATGTCTTTGTGCATTTTGCATATTTTGCTTTCTGTTGTTGTGGCTGTTACTGTTGTTACCTTTGCATGAATTCTAAAATTCCTGTGAATGGGATGACTGTGGAAATATGTCTGGGCCTCTTTACAGTTCTTCCATACTTTTTTTAAGTGTTAACTTAAAATGCCACTAGCTAATTTAACAGCAGCTCTTTCAAGCACTGATTGCTTGCTTAAAATTTATTTCTACTTTAATATATTAAAAAGTGTTTCCAATTGTTTTCATTTGTATTTCTCTGTTTAACAGCCAAGTTTAATGTTTTTCCTGGGTTTTTGGTTTCGTCTAGATCATGTTATTAAAATTACACATATAATTTATATATATTATATATAAAATTATAAGCAGCCACACATTTCTAGAATTTATTGAAAACCCTACAATAATGCTTCCCAAGTAACTTAAGGGCGTAACTTGAATTTACATATTAATCACATACATTCATCAAAGAGAAGTTTGTCAAGCTAATTTGTCTTTCCTTTAGCTGGTTAAGTGCCTTCCATGTGTAATTCAAGTCCTGTTTAGGAATATTTTAAAAAATATTGAAAATAGGACAAGGGCATTATCTTCCCAAAGTTTACATTCTAGTGCAGCTATTATCATAGTATCATATGACTGACCAGGATTCAAAAATTGTTCAGTGTGATAAGAAAAGAACAGAACAATAGTTAAAGGGATTCAAAGAATGGGGAGATTATTTCCAGCTTCAGTGATGGAAAGTGAGGTGCCAGAGAAGGCTTCCTGGAGGAAACGGCACCTGCGTTGAATGACTAGAACCTGAGGAAGGACCTATATCAGCACAGTGGAGGGAGTGTGTCTGGGAAAATGTTTTGCCAATTTTACGTGAGGGAGCACCTGAGATTTTAACTAAGTCTTCTAAGTTATAGCTGCTCTTCTTCACATGGACAAGTGGAGTCTGGCAGGGATGACCAATCGACGGCCAGCAGGTCACATGAAAGGGAGAAGTTTCTACCTAAGGTTAATTTAATAAGCAAATATGGGAGTTCCCGTCGTGGCTCAGAGGTTAACGAATCCAACTAGGAACCATGAGGTTGCGGGTTCGATCCCTGGCCTTGCTCAGTGGGTTAAGGATCCAGCGTTGCCATGAGCTGTGGTGTAGGTCGCAGACGCGGCTCGGATCCCGTGTGGCTGTGGCTATGGCGAAGGCCGGCGGCTACAGCTCCTGTTAGACCCCTAGCCTGGGAACCTCCATATGCCGCAGGTGCGGCCCTAGATAAGGCAAAAAGACAAAAGAAAAGCAAATATGGAGAAAATAGAAAGTGAACAGTTTTGATCATTTTCACAAAATTAAAATTATATTATGTATTTCAAAAGCCTAAAATTTACCACGAAGCTCAGGGTTTCCCAGCCCCTTTCTAAGACAGCCCAGAAAGGAACTGACAGTATTTCTTCATTATACTAGAACAAGCAGACTGCTTACTACTGGAGGCAGCTGGCACAGAACCCTGGCTGTTCCAGGCCCCGCTGATGATCCCAAAGGATGAAAGGATCAACTTCTGGGCATTATCAGAACCCACTGGGCAAACACCAACCTGAGAAATTCTGCAGGTAGACAAAGATGATTAATAAAAACAGTTACCGGATTTATTCTGCATAATAAATAAGCAGTGAATTGGGCATTAAGTTTGGTAAAGGAAAAAAGAAAAAGAAAAACTATCGTGGTCCTTGATTTGTTTGACTTGACCAGGATATCTATCATGGGATAGAGAAATTTCCAGATTTACACAGAAAATAGCATAATTAAACCCTGGAATTTTGACCATGTGTGTGATCAGATATATTTCTTTTTGAATTATCTTCCAAAGAGCAAGCCTTCACTAGCACTCTTTTTTCCCCTAACACAGGTTGTCTCAGCAGTTGATTAGAAAATAAAACCTGGAGTTCCCATCGTGACTCAGCAGTTAACAAACCCAGCTAGTATCCATGAGGATGCAGGTTTGATCCCTGGCCTCCCTCAGTGGGTTAAGGATCTGGCATTGCCGTGAGCTGTGGTGTAGGTCACAGACGTGGCTTGGATCCTGTGATGCTGTGGCTGTGGTGTAGGCCGGCAGCTGCAGCTCCAATTGGATCCTGAGCCTGGGACCCTCCATGTGCCATGGGTGCAGCCCTAAAAAGACAAAAAAGGGGAAAAAAAGAAAAAGAAAAAAGAAAGAAAGAAAAGAAAACCTAATGGTTTGAAGATATCTTTAAGGGGCTTCTTGTTCGCTCTTCTTACCAGTGAAAGTCTTTGCTATAATTTCCCTGGCACTAGAAATCCAAGCTTGAAAAGAATTTAGAGACAGGAAATTTACCTGTAGAATATGCTATGGACTAGTTGATGAATATAATATTTTGTAATTATCTAGTGGTCTCATTGCAGTGCGTTCAAAACACGGGATCAAATAATGGTCACATCCCAAGCAGGTAGAGAGGTAGCAGATAGATATCTTAGGATTGCTGCTCAACAAATAGAGCAAATCAGTCTAAGTATTTGTTTTTTTAATTAAGCCCTGTCTTGCTCTAGAAATTATTTCAGCTAGGTATAGGACATTGGTCATTCAAGGATTCAATAGTTGAAAGGTTAGAAAGTTGAAAGGTTAGAAAACAATTTAAGAGAAGATCTTTGCATAATAGAAAAAGTGGATTTGCATCAATATTAAAAAAGAGTTACGCAATTGGGTGCAGTGCTCTTGTGGAAAAATTCCTGAAAACCTTTGGTGTACCACCATACTAATTACTACATTAAAAATACTAGCAGCTGTGCTTTTCTTCTAAATTAAGAAAATAAAGCAATATCATGAGCTCATGCCACATCAAAGGGGCATGTTTCAACACTTCAATGTCATGTGTTGCCAGAGTTGGGTTTTCTAAGAGTCCTGGCTCAGTCCACTCTTTCTGGAGGCAGATGGTGGAGTGGTCACTCCAGGCCGGGGATGTCAGCATCTCTCAGTTCTCTGTCCAGATTGTGGTGAGGCCCTGGATACACTTTATCCCACCTTAGTTTCTCTGGTGAGGCCCTTTGCCATGTGAAGGGTTGTGGTCAAATGGAAATATTTGAAGGGTTGCTGCTTGGAAGAGGGATTTAGCCTATTCTGCATGGTCTCTGAGGACAGGACTAGGTCCAAGAAGATGGTAACTGCTACAGAGAGATGGATGTGGACTCTAAGATGGACTATAAGAAAAAAAAAAAAAATAGGATTCATTAACACTACCTCTCACTAGGACAAACACCTCCCTTGAGATACTTAATTCTTTCAACAACCCAAGAGGTAAGTGTTTGTCCATTTTTACAGACTAGGAAACTGAGGCTCAGAGAGAGTAAATGACTCAACTAGGGTCACACCACTACTGAGTGAGCCAGAACTGAGACCTGGATCAAGCCGAGACTTCAACATGATCTCCTGTATGGAGTCAACTTGTGGATTTAACTCCCGAGTTACATTCCCTGGAAGAAAATGATACCGAATCACTTTGTTGTACAGAAGAAATGAACACAACTATACTTCATTAAAACTTTAAAAAAATGGAAAAAAATGAAGTAGAAAAATAATCTCAAGATCAAACACTGTTTAACAAGCCACAGTTACCATGGGATTTGTGAATAATCAAGATGGGCCTAAAGTTTGAAGGCAAAGATTTGGGATGGGAAGTGGGAACGCCTGCTGAGGCATCTATAGGCATCTGTAACTATGACTATAATCCTCCTGGGGAAACCCAGCCATCTTACTGGAGACAGATCCCAAGGAAATAGCTGATAAGCTGACCGCTGACGGTCTTCAGACTTGTTTCAATTAAAGGAGCTGCTGGCTTTCCTTCGAAGAAAATTCTAGAAGCTAAAACCACTCCAGATGGAACTGGCTGCTTTGGGAGACACCAAGACCCTTGCTCCTGGGACTGTTCAGACAGAGCCTGGATTGGTAGATATCGAGATGGAAGATCAAGATGTAAAGACCATCAGGTCTCTTCCATCCCCAAGATCTGCAATTTCCTCCGTGCAGGACATCTGACCTAAAAAGTTAACAAAAGGAAGAGAAAGGGAACCTCTTTCTTTGAAGGAACTGGAAGAGATCAAGGTCTGTAATATACTCAGATTTCTACAATTTTCTGTCTGTGCAGTCAGGACGAAGGCCAGGGTCTGCTCCAAAGATCCCATGTGAAAAGGAGCAATGTTAGCCACAGCACCCGTGTTTTCAAGAAAGAGTCCTGGGCAGTGGAAGAGAGGATCTTCCTACCCACCTCTGCAAAGGAAGAGGAGGAAAAGCTTCCTTTCATGACCTTGTAGAAGAGTGGGCATTTATGACTTTAAACCATTACACGAGGTCCAGAAAACCAATGAGGTCCAGAAAAAGGAAGTAATTTCCCCTGAAATTACTTCAGCAAAACGAAGTCAGACTCTGCATAGGCAGCCAGGTCTCTGGACTCTCAAGCAAATGGAGATTCTTTCCTCTGAGCGGCTCTGCCTGTCCACCTCCATTCTTACTGAGGATGCTATTTTGTCCCAGGCTATAGGTTCTGGGAGGGCTCACCTCTCATACCTCTCCCTCGTTTTTAACCCCTGCATGCCCAACAGTGGGATCCTCCATCAATCTTTGGGACCCCAACCTACTTTCCTCATCTGATGTCCACACCTCCCATTTGCCAAGCTAAGGTACTCAGCTGGCCTAAAAATACCAGTTAGAAATGGAAAGTGTCTCAGATGATCTGATTTAACCCTGGCGTGAAACAGGAAGTCAGGGGTAAGTTGCTCATCAACACTGTGCATGTGCCTATTAGGTGCCATGGCTGGTGCTAGGAGGTTCCAGGGGCTACCACAGCCTGTGACCGTCCCCCCACCCTGGCCTCTGCTCCCTGGGGGGATATACAGGCTGGAGTGGGAAGGGTCTGGTGGCTGAGCCTGTGAACCAGGAGCCAGGATTGCTTTCTGGGTGCTAGTGTTTTACAATGCTGATTCACCGGCCGGTGTTGATTCTTTCCTGGGCTTCAGTTTCTCCAATGATACCATGAGACGTGTGAATGTTTTCCACACTTTTGCCCCTGAGGTTGGTGTGGTGATGGCAAGACTGGACCTGTGGAATGTTGGAGAGGATGCCCCAGAGGAGCTGGTGGCTGTGTGGTATATTCAGCTCATTCTGTCCATGAACTGACCTTGTCAATTCAGAGAGAGCCTGGGGAGGGCCTGGGGGTGGCTGGGTGGGGTAAGGGGTGGGGAGTGGGGTGAGGGAAACTGCACATCCCCACTGTTTACAGGCTTGATGTTGTAGCGATCAAAACAGATTTGGCCTGGCACATGCCATATCAAAGGGACACTCCCTGAGTGAGTCACTTCCTTGGGGGAAACTCCCTTCACCTGGACTTGCTCCTAGAGGGCAGGGACCTCCACTCTGGCTGCACAGGGTACCGAGCCCAGCTCATGCCAGGCACTAACCCTGCTATTCGTGGTATGTGTTTTCCTCCCACAGGGAGCATCTTAGAGTAAAGATAGACTGTGGCTCCTTGCTCCGTTGTCTCGAGTTATAAAAGTGTGCGCTCCTCCACTTTTTTAGGTGTCATGGACATCTACATATAGCACTTTGGGGTTTTAAATCCTGTATGTACATGATTTTATATAGTCTTTACAACAACCTTCTGCATGGGGCATTATTTCGCCATTCTATTCTATCCCATTTTATAGAGAAGGCAAGAGAGAGAAGGCACTGAGTTTAGAGGACTGCAGTGTCCCAGGGGTACATGGCAGTGCTGGACTTTGATATAAGTCTTGTCAACCTCAGTGCTCCTTGCCCACAAATGTTCACTTTATACCCCAGGCCCCAGGTTTCTTCTTTGGAAACAAGAATATTGGACCATCTCAACAATCTGGTTCTGCAGAGTAGGTCATGTGCACCTTCTAATGCTGTGTCTTTAGTCCCTGAGCTTGAGACAGAGAGAGATAGCAAAGGAAGGTTCTGCGGAGTAGGTCATGTGCATCTTCTAATGCTGTGTCTTTAGTCCCTGAGTTTGAGACAGAGAGAGATAGCAAAGGAAGAAGTGACAGGATCGTCATCACCTTCGGAGGGAGGAGTCATAGAGTGAGAAGGGGATTGGCTTGGAGCCAGACCAAGGCTGGATGAAATCTTGACTCTTCGATGTAGTAACACTGAGGCTTTGAACAGATCGCTCAACCTCTTGGAGACATTGCTTCCTCTCTTGAATTTTCAAAGGGGAGCAATGACCCCGATTTTGCAGGTAGATGGTTGTGAAGGTCATGTGAAATTATTTTAAAAAGGCTGACACACTTTTTACCTGTTAGGTAGGTAGTAGTGCTTCTTAAAAGTTAATTCTCTTTCCTCACTTTTTTTGGTGGATGTGAATATCAAGCCTGTTGTCAACAAGGATTTGCTTAATTTCTGGTGGCCATGACAAAATATGCTATATTGACTGGAAAGGGGCCTAAGACCGTTGGCTTTATCCATTGGTGTGTGCCCATGGGCAAAGAAAGGCAAATATGTGTTATTTGGTTGGACCGAGAGTGAATAGACACAGCCAGAAGTGCACCTGCATTTGAAAAATAATTTTAGGGACCATTGTGTACCTTAAATCGTGTAAACTATGCATATACTTCCGTAATATAGCCACGTTTCCTTTGATATTAAAACAGTGTTTACGACAGTACCTGGCAGGTAGCAAATACTATGTAAGTATTTGTTAACAGAGTGAATTAATTTTTGAATGAGAAATAATGTTTCAAGTGTTTGCCCTCAGGTAAAACTGATGTTCCTAGAAGATGCATCTTACGTGACAGTGGCCTCCTGTATCTGGCTGTATAGCCCCGGCCACCCACCTGGAGGAACGTGAGTCCCAAGAGCCCCACAGAGATTCATCCGTTTATTCGGCAGTTGAAAAATCTAGGTTCATGTCTGTAAAGCAATAT
>PVHT021183693.1:43360825-43438269 GCA_004024745.2 Catagonus wagneri | reverse complement strand
AGAAATAATGTTTCAAGTGTTTGCCCTCAGGTAAAACTGATGTTCCTAGAAGATGCATCTTACGTGACAGTGGCCTCCTGTATCTGGCTGTATAGCCCCGGCCACCCACCTGGAGGAACGTGAGTCCCAAGAGCCCCACAGAGATTCATCCGTTTATTCGGCAGTTGAAAAATCTAGGTTCATGTCTGTAAAGCAATATGCTGAGTTGGTCTGAAACCCGCATCTCCTGAGCCCCACATCCCAGGTTCATACAACCGAAACGTACAATTCTTCATTCTCACGTTTCAAAATCTTTAAGCTTTTAGTTTCTCTATGTCTACTTCTTTGGTTCCTTCATTCACTACTAAGAGGCCAGATTAAATGTGCTGGGGCTGTGTTTCACAATTTTGACAAACACTCTGACCGTGTTTGTTTTCAGAATCCTCAATACTAACTGTCAGAATATTTGTGAAAGGCTTTATGATGATTATGACTATTTCTCCCATTTTTGTCTCAAGAGCATTTAAGTAAGGAGCATTTGGGGGCTTGTGAGACGGATTCCTAATCTGGCATCATTTGTGAGGAGAGAAAGAGAGATCCAGAGGAAAGAGAGCTTCTCAGTCAGTTGTAGTCTATAGAGTGGCAGTCTGAGCTCTCTAATTTTGCCCCTTTTGGCGACCTGTAGCAGACAGGTTTCCTGCCTGGGTACAGTCTCCTGAAGCCACATCTGGGAAATCTTCCAGACAAATACATCCAGGTTTTTTTTTTTTTTTTTTTTTGGACCGCACCTAAGGCATATGGAAGTTCCTGGGCTAGGAGTTGAATCCGAGCTGTAGCCTCTGGTCATAGCCTCAGCCACAGCCACAGCCACAGCAACACAGGATCCAAGCTGAGTCTGCAACCTACACCGCAGCTTACGGCAACACCAGATCTTTAACCCACTGAGCAAGGCCAAGGGATCAAACCCGCGTCCTCATGGATACTAGTCGGGTTCGTTAACCACCGAGCCACGGCGGGAACTCCCCAGAGATATCCACTTTTGCTCATCAGCTGCTACCTTTCCCAGGATCTCCCCTTTCCACCATCCCAAACGTTTCCTTTTTCTTCTTTTCACCCCCCTCCCCACCCTTCCCCTAGATCTCTTCCTTTGCCCATCTCCCTGGCTGTCAGAACTTGTTTCCGTCAGTTGCCTCTCCCTAAGCCTAGATCCACCCCAGTGCAGTAACCCTGACAAAACAATGTGTTGTTGGTGATGTAACAGCCCAAGGTGTCAAAGCAATTAGGTAATTAAAACAGGGGAAGGTCAGGGTTTCTTCTGTCTGGAAAGACAAACACGTCCGCAAAGAGAAAAGCTAACCAAGGAAGCTGATTTCACATCCTTTGCTCTCTCCCAGGCCCCTCAGCCCTGATCCCAAAGCTTTTGTATTTACAATGGATCCTCTCAGGGCTCCAGACTAAGAACCCACCTGACTTAGAAGGTGTGGCCAGTTTGCACACCAAGGAATAGAACTTTTTTCAAGGTTTCAACACACCCTTTGTTTTTGTCTTCCCTGTTTGTTTTCACTCCGGCCCCACCCTAGGCTCCTGCTGCTGCAATGGCCCCAGCAGTAGATCAACGCCATGGATAGGCGATTGCTCAAAGGGGGCTGTGGGTGCAGAGGGCAAAGTGTCCTCCCAGGAAACCAAACGCTCCAGGTCACCTTCCCTTGGCTCTTATTTGTACATACATTTCACACTCAATATTCGTCAAGAACTTGCTACATTTGAGGAATTATGCTGGAGCATGGAGATGGAGAGGGGAGGACACGGAGGTGAATATAAAATGGCTTCTGTTGTGTGGGAACTCACTGTCTGGTGAGAAATCTGGACATACAGGCAAGCGTCAGGGTCTTTTGGGGTCCGAATACAGTTCTAGAGGCCTCAGAGGAGAATGTGACCAACTGCCCATGCAGGTCTAGGAGCCAGTGACCAAGGAGGTGACATTTCAATTGTAACTTGAAGGATGAGTAAGGTTTGTCCAGACGGGTGGGAGGAGGCAGGGCATTCTAGGCAGAGGAACAGCATAGTCTCTGTTGGGAGGGCTGAGAGGGCATACTGTTTTCTCAGAATGTGGAGTTCATGGAGACTAAAATTGGGGCTATACTGGGGGTAGGTGGGAACGGGGAGATGTCAGTGAATAAGCTGTCAGGGCAAGACTGGGGGTGTAGCCTCTCCTGAAGGCACCACAGTACAGACAGAGATCTGGGACAAGGAAGAGAGGTGAGTAGGTCTGTGTGGCCTTGGCAGCAACTCTCTTGCCCCATCGCCTTCTTGCTGGGAGTCCACACTCTTAGGCTTCATCTCTTTGGTGTCTAGCTCTGCTCTCCTACAGCCAAAAAATAAGGAAGGTTTCAGCTCCAGCCCCTTCCACCAAGAGCGTCCCTTCAGATGACTGACTTCAGGGCGCTGGAGACTCTCCCACCCACAGCTCATCCATTGGGAGTGGGGTGTGGAGCGGTTAGGCTGAGAGCTTTGGCTTCAGACAGCCCTGGTTTTAAAGTTCTGCTTCTTCTCCACTCTGATATCTTGAGCAAGTTATTACCCCCTTCTAAAGACGCAGTTTTCCCTTTGTGTGAAATGGTTTTGAAAGATGACAGTGCCTTCCTTAATGGGTTTCCTTAAGAGGACCTGATTGGTAGCACATAGAAGTACTCCATCAATCCTTCTCTGCTCAGATCTGTTCAACCTGTGGTTTCTTAGCCATGTTACTTAAGACATCCATGTGACTCTTACAATGCTACCCCAAGACCCAGGCAAGAAGGACCCTGGCTTACCTTTGAGGAAAGATACCATGGCATATCACAAACACAGAAACAAATAAAGCTGAAAAGAAGGCATGAGCATTTCTGTCATGCAGGATCCAGTACTCAGAGCTGGCACAGCAAAACCCATAACCCAAAATATCATTTCTCGTGACAAACACCATTCAGGTCCCTATACCTTCAGGTCTTTTGCCCCATGTCCTTGAAACAACAGGCAACTGTGTTTGGATGTTGTGAAACGTAGGGTGTTGTGTCACTACCGACTTTGCAAACGGATACTGCTTCAGAGAACAGAGGGTCTGAATGCTTAAAGCACTTAAGTAAGAGAAATTAAACAATTAATTAACTTGTCAAATCCTTCCTCTTGGATGGCATACATGTAATAGAACCTTAATAAGAAAGCTGTGCAGAGTGTCCCTTTTCTTGCCTCTCCTTATGTTCTAATTCATGCCTCTAGAGGTAGGCCTGAATTAGCATGGATTTCCAGCAATGTGTCATGGCAGTTGAGGAATATTTTGCAAAATTAAACAATTTATGTTACTCATAAATTTGTACGTATGTTGGTTGAGATGTAATCTCTCTGAAAAGTGTGAGATAGATTCATAATATTTTCAATTAAGTAGATTTTGAAAGCTGGCATGGCCAATAGTTTAATTTTTGACAGAAATGAATACTATTTGATTAAATATAAAAATTAAACTTAAAAATTAGCTTTACTTACAAGGTGTTATATTAAGATGTTAATATCCAATTAATTAGAGCTTATTTGTAGTTTTCTTTTTAATTCAAATTAGTTTTTAATATTTAAGATATTTTTGAAGTAATATTTTTTAATTTTAAAATGTATTACATTTACTTTCATTTACATTTTTGATGAAAATATATTTTTGATGAAAATACATTCAAATTTTATACACTTTGAATGCAATTAATTTTTTTTTTTTGTCTTTTTGCCTTATGTAGGGCCACAACTGTGGCATATGGAGGTTCCCAGGTTAGGGGTCTAACAGGAGCTGTAGCTGCCGGCCTTCGCCACAGCCACAGCAATGTGGAATCCGAGCTGCATCTGCAATCTACACCACAGCTCACGGCAACGCCGGATCCTTAACCCACTGAGCAAGGCCAGGGATCGAACCCTCAACCTCATGGTTCCTAGTCGGATTCGTTAACCACGGAGCCACGATGGGAACTCATTTTTAAATAAACCTTTATATCAGTGTTGCCCTGTAGAACTTCTGCTATGAAGGAAAATTTCTGTATTTGTGCTGCCAAAATGATAGTCACTAGACATCTGTGGCTGCTGAGCATGTGAAGTGTGGCTAGTGCAACTGAGACACTTTCACTTCAATTTCTATTAAATTTTAACTGATTTAATTTATATATCCATATGTGGTTAGTGGCAGTTACATTGAACAGCACATTTTTAGATCACTGAGAATGAGAACACGTCTAGATAATAGATATAGAAAAAGCACAGGAAGATCTAGGAAGAGAAGAAAGTTCGAAGGGAAAAAGAAATAAAGACATAGCCTGCCTATTTCTTTAAAATAGAAATAATGAAAGTGAGCAAATTGATTTGCACACAGGAAAGCCTATGTAAGATTATATGGACTGACCCCCCCCCCAAAAAAAAGACTAGAAAAAAAGCAGCAATTGATAAAATACAGAAAAAAAATGAAAAGCTAACATTCACTTTGAATGTTAGTATGAAGTTTTTAGAATAATATTACTTAGCCAATATGTAGCCAAACATAACGGTGCTTTTCAAAGAACAAATGGATCAATCATTTCAGGAAAATTTCTGGATCCAGTAGAAATTGTTCAGAATGAGGGACTGGAATGTCCCAAACATGGAAGAGAGATTAAAAAGTAACAAAATGAATTTTCATCATTTGGGATGGCAATTTCAAAATGAGACTACTAAATGGGTAGTAAAAAAAAAAACTGTAAAATTTTAAAAAAGCAAATATTGTTCAGTACAACCAGATTGCTTCGGGGACAAAAGTCATGAACAGCTAACAATTATTATACATGTAATTGAACTATACCAGATAAGAAGGCAGAATATAAAATTAATTTCATTTGTTTACATCTCTTGTTAAAAAAAAAGTGTAGGTTTTGACAAGTAAAAAAGTGAAAAAGCAATTTTTAGCATTTAGTATTTGTGTAAACAATTGTCTTTTGCATGTCTTCTTTGGAGAAATATCTATTCAGTTCCTTTGCCCATTTTTAAGTTGGATTATTCATTGTTTGCTATTGAGTCGCAGGAGTTTCTTGTATATTTTGGATAACAGCCCTTTATCAGACACATGGTTTGCAACTATTTCTCACATTCTGTTGGTTGCCTTTTCACTTTGTTGATTGTTCCCTTCGCTGTACAGAAGCTTTTTAATTTGGTGACCTCCCACTGGTCTACTTTGCTTTTGTTGCCTCTGCTTTTGATGTTATATGCAGGAAACCATGGTAAAGTCAATGTGAATAAGTTTTCGCCCTATACTTTCTTCTAGGAGTTTTACGGTTTCATATTTTATGTTTAAGGTTTTAATCCATTTTGACATGATAGTACTTATATGAGGAATATAAAATAGCCAAACTCATAGAAGCAGAGTGTATAACAGTGGTTGCCAGAGGTTAAGGAGGAAAAGAAATGGGGAGGTATTAGGCAAAGGGTACAAAGTTTCAGTTATATAATATAAATAAGTCCTAGAAATTTACAATGCACCATAGTGGCTATGGTTAACAATACTGTATTGTATACTTAAAAATTTATGAAGACAGTAGATATTATAAGCGTTCTTATCACACACATAATAATAATAATAAAATAAGAATGTGAAAAGAAGGGATGGCTATGTTTATGATATGGATTGTAATGATGGTTTCATGGATAGATACTTATCTCTAAGCCCATTAAATTGCATACATTAAATACATATAACTTTTTGTAAGTCAGTTATATCTCAGTAAAGTGGTTAAAAAAAAAATTGCCAAAGGCAAGTCTCTAATGACACTAAGATGGATGACTGGGGGAAAGTATATAAACTAGAATTCGACTCCCAAATCCAAAGCATTCTTTTGCTATATATAATCATAGTTTAAATTTGTTGCTGCAAAATGAGCCTGAGTTGTGCTAATTGAAATCACATTATTTGGAACAAGTCAAAGATTATATTCCTTTTTTCTGATCAGTCTAAAAATAGAGCAAACATACATCTTATTTGACCTGACAAGCATTCTTGAATACATGATGGGGAATGCTATTACAGCAATTAGATTTAATAGAAATAAGACAGGAAATGCACTAGAAGAAAGAAGCAAAACGGTCAAAGACACTCAAAGAAACACTGAATTACGGTCTTTGAAGAAAAATATAGATAATTTTGAATTTACTCTCTCCTCTCTTATTTGGTATAAATTATTGTTTGCTGTTAATACTTTTAGCAAACTTTCACAAATAGATCAAAGTTTGATTTTTTCATTTTTAAGTGTTTATTTATTTAAAGAAAATTATTTTTCTAAATTGAAAAGTCTTATATCGATAGAAGTGATATTCCAATAAAATATAAAATTAGAAGAAAAGCATATAAGGGAGACAACTCCTACATAAATAATGCCCAAACTGACTATAGTATCTATTTTCTGGTTATTATAGAGCAAAGTATGATCTCTATTTAAGAGAAATTTGAATAAATTGAACAATATGTTGTTATATTGTTTTTTTAAAATATTATTCCAGTATTTTAAAAAGCAGAAAAGAAATAATACTCTGCGCATTAGAACTTTAAAGTCCTGTGAAAACTGTGACATAGGCACCAGCAATATATAATTACTTTCTGTGATAGTGATACTTTATGTGATACTTGGTAATACTTAAAAGTGATATGTAAAAATCATTAGTTTATTTTCTAATATTGATTTAATCATTTTTATAATGATTTTTATTTTTTCATTATGGCTGACTTACAGTGTTCTGTCAATTTTCTGCTGTACAGCAAGCTGACCCTTGATTTCATCATTTTACTAACAATTCCAGTTGCTCTTGTCTGAGGCAAGTGGGTGAATGGAATAGTCTGGTGTTGAGTACTTCCGCCCCCACTTAAAAAAAAAAAAAACACCTGAAATTTCTTTCTGACAGCTAGAGAAATAGGACTCCTGAAAGACAGACATCCTGGTCTTTAAGGATGGGCAAGGAGTATTTCTGGTTTTGCTGTGATTATTTCCTGCTTATTGTTGATTTTGGTACTTACTGGCAACTGCTAATCTTCTGTGAGCTGAAAGATGTCCAGGTTTTCCAACTGCTCAGATGTTTGGTGGTAACTCACAGGACTAAGTGACAAGGAGACCTGAGAAAGACAGGTGGCGTCTGGGTACCTGAGAAACACTGAAAACAAGACCAGAACTGTTTCCCACTTGGATTCTTTAAACATGGTCTCCCTTGATTTTTAAACTCATGCATTTTGAAGGGCATTGAAATTCACATGTTCCTAATCTTTCCACTCTGCACATGCAGGCATGACTTTGCACGAGGCATTGGATACATGAGAAGATTCATGAGGTCGATCTTTCAGGGGGCTTATATCCATACCCATGTATGTTTCCATATCTGTATCTACATCCGTATCAATAGCTATGAGTCTAAAGCCTTTCTGACATTCAAGTACAAGATTTCAAACTTGTTGCCAGTGAAAGGAATTTAAACTAGACCTGTGTTTGAAAGATAAGGGTATGAAAAGGATCACGTCTAATGCTTGGCTTCTCTGAAATGACTGCTGGCCGCCACATACCTTATGTTAAGGTGTTTTTCTTTTATGTATCTGATTAACATAAAGGTTTTTTATATTATACAAATACATAATACCATGATTATGGAAATAAAAAGCCACCCACAAGCTTACTATCTTTATAAATCATCTATTTCCATTCTTTCCTGTCTTTTCCAAAAAAGCATATTTTCTCACAGTGTTGGACATGCAGCACAAATATAATTTTGCATTCTGATCTTTGTCATAAGGACCACACAGTGAACAATTCCAAAGTGGTCTTTATAATAACCTATTTGAATGGCTTCAAAATATAATTTTGGTGACGATATTGACGTTTATATCAGCATTTTGAAATTATCCTTGGACATTTATGTTATCTCCAATTCACTTCTATTATCAGTGATACCTCTTTGGGCACTTTTCTGCCATCCCTTTTCCTAGGCTTGGAATATTTTCTTAGAATAAATCTCCAATAGTGGAATTGTTGGGCCAAAAGCCGCAGGAACTTCATGAAATTGTTGGTTGTTACCTCCTTTAATGTATTTATTTTTAATCATAGTCTTCCTCCCCCATTTAAGTAAACTAACTTACTAGTTCACCAACTCACTCATTAACCAGCTCAGTGTCCCAGTTTCCTGGTGTGTTCATTCTCCCCTCCAACTGGCTCGCAGAGTCCCTTACATCTGCCCCTTTCTGACAATGAACCTCTGGTTCACATATTTGTTACACAGATAATTTGCCATGATAATTTTTCTCCCTGGATCGATCACTTCACAGATCTACTGTCTGGCTTCAAGGAATTCCCCAGCTGCAAAAGTGTCCATGAGACAGAGTGATTGTGAAAGGGGCCTGCTGATAAGCCAGGTAAAACTGGGCTCCTGCCCATCTGCCCTTCTATCGCTTACCAATTAAGTCTCTGCCGAGACACCTTGTTCTACCACCAACCTGTTCCGCCAGCTCTTGCCAAAGTGCAGGCAACAATGTGGACGTGGGCAGGGGTACTCACCATACGCCCACTCTCTCTAGAATCGGCCTAGATCTCATGAGGGACCCATCCATCACTCAGATGTAAGCGTTACCATCAAGAACCCTTTGAAGAAATAAGATATATATGCTCTAAGGATATGGCTGAGAGTCTGTAATTCTACAAAAGTTCAGAAGAGATGGATAACATCGTGGGCCCTATGCTGGGCCTAGAAGGAGGAAGAGAGGAGTACAAAAGATATTTCATTTGGAGGCCTTCGTTTTTTCACCATTTAGTCAATAGGCAACTGCCCCATAGCAGGCTCTGAGCTAGGTGCCAGGCGTACAGAGGAATTAGATGGTATCCTGGTTCTTCAGGAGATCACAACCCTCAGGGGAGGCACTCATAAGAAGATCATCATGCTTAGGTATAATGCTCAGTAGCGCAGAGAAATTGACAAAGCCATGTTCAGGCAATGGCCAGATCTGCCTGGGAAAGAAAAAAGATCTGACAGAAAAGGAAACCTCCCTCCCTACCAAAGGGGTCTAGAGTGTTTTGTGAAGATCAGAGAAGCAAAATGGGGAGGTATCCAGGGTAGAGTGCTTGCTTTAGCTGCGATACCTGGGTTTTCACCTGACTCTGCTGCTTCCCAGCTGTGTGATGGGATTACAGTCCTCAAAGTTTCTGGGCTCCAGTTTTGTCACAAGTAAAGTGAGGATCATAATACTTCTGCAGGGACTTCTGAGAGGTTGAAAGAGAAAGGAGATGATAAAGGGCCAAGTAAAAGAATTTATCAGCATCATCGTCATCAATATCATATCATCATCGTCATCAATATCATCATCGTCATCATCATCATCATCATCATCACCATCATCATCGCCACATAGGAAAGCACTCTGCTCTATCCCGGTATAAATGAGCAAAGTTATTGGGGTGATGACTTAACCATTACCATGACTACCTGTCCTTGTCCACCAGGCCCTTCCTTACATCTGGAAACAGAAGGATCTGTTTATGAATGAGCAGGATTCACTCTTGCCACCCATCACATCTTTTTCCTTTGGGAAAATCTTACTCTGTAAGGCCTCAGAATGTTAACTTTGCATCTGTAAGTCCTCCTGAGCGTGACTATTAGCATCTTTTTTTCCTTTAAGGAAATTAAATCACGTAGAGTCCACTAAACTGAAGGATAATTAAAGAGAGTTGGCCACATGCCCAGGGTTCACCTAGTCACCCAGCCATTACTGAACAGGCCATTTATTTCATAATTTCTCACAAGAAACTGTGGCAATAGCCAGAGATGACATAGGTGACAGATGAGTCAAGGAGAGAGGGTGACTCAGAGACAACTATCTTAGCACCCCCCCACCGGCCCCCCACTGCAACCCAACAGGCAGCCTTGAGTGTGCTAGCTTCCACAGAGATTTATACTTTTGTTTGGATATTGCTTTAAGGAGATTAAAGGATCTGTATTCCTGGAAGCCTCCTTCCTCGTTTCTTCCCTGAGGCCCTTCTAACCATGCTCCAATTCATTCCTTTGTAATGAGAAGAATGCACATTCCTTGGGAATTTATTCTCTGCCAAAAGTCATACTCTGTCTTTTACACTCTTTGTCTTATTTACTCCTCACCACTGACACCCAGGTGTGGTGGTTAACCTCAGTTTACAGATGAGGAAACTGCGGTGTAAAGACAAGTAGCTGGCCAAGGTGAGTCCAGGAATACCTGATAGGACTGGTCATAGGTGGTTGAACTCCAGAGCCCACGCCGCTGACCATTCTCATATTCTTCCTTCAGGTAAGAAAGGCTGGAGCTCCATGTCACAACGACAAGCTCTGTCACCTCTGCTCTGAGTCAAAGCTGAGGACTGCCTTAGGTCTGGCTTCTCAGAAAGAGAGAACTGGAAGAGAGGAAATTAGCTGAAGGGTGTTCTAGGCAATCTTCTTCCTGTGCAGGCAGCCAGAGAAAGCCTGGCTCCGGGAACATGCCCTACAGAGCTCCTGCTGGCGGGTGGAGGTGGTTTACCTTAGAAAGGAAGAGAGAACAACATCTCCGAAAAAGGAAGAGCCAAGCTATCCGTCTCCCTGATAGCTTCTGCAAGACCTTTTTTTCCCTTGAGAAAATGTAATCAAGATTATCACCTCAATCACAGCTCTGATCTTGCCTCCCACTGTTGAAGAACTTCCAATAATGATTTTCCATTACCTAATCAGTGGTCTCCAAACTTTCTGAGTATAGAGCCCCACCCATTAAAAGGTTTATAATTTGTGTGCCCAAATGGATTCATAATACGTGTGTCTGCATGTGTGTCAAACCATGCCAGTGTATTATGTGCATTATAAAAATAAATCAAAAATATAAATTACAAAGGAGATAAATGTGGAATAAAGAATACTTTAAAAGTCTGCTAATTCTATAACATCATGTTATCTTTTCTACCATCTCAAGACATAATCAACACTCTACACGGGGTTTATTGTTAATCACAGGAATGTAAACCCATATTTTGAGCATTCCTTCTGAAAATTTTGAGGGTTTTTTTTTTCTTTTTGCCTACTGCTTTTTGTGTGTGATTAGATCATCATTGGCTTTAACCCCTGAAATGTAGCCAGTCGGAAGCCAAGCATAGAAGAAAAATCAGCTCTATCATTGTCTTGTTGTTTGCTTGTATTTGTTATAAGAATTATTCTCACTCCATAAGTTACGTGCAGGAATCTTATGAAAGCACTTGTCCATTTGGTGAGGATTTATTTAATAAAATAGAGGTAAGTCTTCCATACATCCAAGAAAGTAGCTAAAGGAGAATGGCAGTGTGGGAGCTCATGTACCCTCTAGGGGCTGAGCATCACTACCCCTCCCTCAGAATAACCTTAGCTGGAGATGTGACATGGAATCATTTGCCTTAGGGATCCAACATGGGTCCCCTAGTCAATCTATGTAGGCAATAATAGGAATTTTAATGTCTTTTATGTAAATAAAACTAAATACAAATGAAGATCCCAGTAGGATTTGCACACCCTCCTGGGAGCATGCACTCCTCTTTGGGAACCTTTATCTACCCAAATGAGAGTCCTTAGCCTCCCAAGACTGGCGACCTACTTCTTCAGCCATACCTCCAACTATTACTGACCCCACCCATTCCCATGATCACCCACACACTGCCCTGTACAAACACAAAGGGCTGTACATCTTTCTCTGAAAACTTTATTCCCAGGAGCCTTTGCTCCAAATGTTCCCTCTGCTTGGAGCATCCTTGCTTTCCACTGTGATCTTCTGAAAATTTACTCACCCATAGAGGATCACCTTAGCCTCCACTTTCTATGGGAAATAATAACAATATCGATTAATATTTATTGACTTCTTACTACATGTCAGACACTGCATTATTTCACTTAACCATCACAAAAATCCCAGGAGACAGGTACTAGAATGAGAAAGCTGAGGAACAGAGAATGCCCAAAGCCACAAAGCTAAGACATGGGGAAAGCAGGAACCAAACCCAGGGAGCCAAAACTCCCACATGCTAGCCCTGTATGTGTGTTTTAATTTTGCTCATTCGAACAGGCAAAGCCTACATTAAACCTTCTCCCTCTTCCTACTAGTAGGAAGCAGGAGTTGCTCCCTGCTCGCTTCCAATGCAGCTTGTTCGCAAATATCATGTAATATGTATCCCACTTTTCCATAGGTTGCTATTATGTGTGGATGTCTCTCAAATTCCCAATTATATTTGACCTCTTTAGACATGGCACCACATTTAATACTTCATAGCAGAGAGCGGGGACAAAGTAAATCTGTCCACTGAGTGGGTGAATTAATGGGTGGCCAAAATAATAAGTGGATAGATGGCCAAAGCAACAACAAGAAACTAGGTTGGGTGTGATTTCTTTAGAATATAACTTGATAAGTTCCTGGTGGCCTGAGATGCAAACTACAAAGATACATGGATATGGATCTGTAGTATATTACAAAGATTCCAAACTGAAAAGGAAGACAACAGATCCATTTCCCAATATCTATAGAAGTACTTAACAGCTGTATTATACTCTTTTATGTATATTGATAAAGACTCAAACCTATTTCTGTAAATCTAACTTTCAAAAAAATGGAATGCAGTAAAAAGCCATCACCTTCTAAACTTGAATCTTGGACAACTGGGGGAGAACTTTGGGCAGACCATCCCAAAGTGAACAATAGGTAATGCAGTTTACAGAGGAAACTTAAGCTCATTTAATTCTGAAGAAAATGGGTATATATGAACATGCACATGCGTGCACGCGCGCGCACACACACATACACACACACACACAGTTTAGGGATTTTTTTTCTCCATTTTACTGATTCAGAAATCGACTTAAGGAATTTCTGTTGTGGCTCAGCAGGTTAAGAATCTAACTAGTATCCATAAGGATGCGCGTTCAATCCCTAGCCTCATTCAGTGGGTTAAGGATCTGGTGTTAACACAAGTTGCTGCATAGGTCTCAGATGTGGCTCGGATTCCACTGCTGCTGTGGCTGTGGTGCAAGCTGGCAGCTGCAGCTCTGATTCACCCCCCTAGCCCAGGAACTTCCATATGCCACAGGTGCAGCCCTTAAAAAAAAATGCAAAGAAAAGAAAAGAAAAAAAGGAAAGAAAGAGAGAGAGAGAGAGAGAGAGAGAGAGAGAAGGGGACTTGAAGTATAGAAGTGACTTGCCCAGTGTCACAAAGCCAGGAAGCAAGAGAGCCTACAGCCAAACCCAAGATTTTGGATTCAAATTCCTTAATCTCTCCCTACTCTACCCCTCGGAGACAAAATGAATCCTAGAATGGCAGGCATTTGAACTATCAGAAATTCTTTATCGTGAGCATATAGCCTCCTCCTGGTGTCTGCGGAATGCTGTTCTGTAGAAGCCTGTAGTCTTGAGGACTGTGCATGACAGGGAGGAACCAGTGGCTTCTAATCTCTAGATGACTAAACAGAAGCCTAGTCCAACTGTGATAAATATCCCTTCCAAGGGCTACAGGTATGCATGACAGAGCAAACAATTCTTTTTCTGCTTCAGTGCTGAAACCGTCATAGAAGCACTCCATCCTCTGCTCAGTCAGTTAATCCTTCCTACCTTTTAAACATTTTCTTATTAATGTGTGGCTGTGTCCTAACGTGGAGGTACAATACGCAGCACTCTGACTGATGAGCTGCCCAGGAAAATAGACTGGCTGCCTGTACCTACCGGATGTGAGGGGTAGGAGAAGGGCTTCATTCTTGGTCCTCAAGGGCTGGAAGAGACAAAGGCACAGTCCAATGATGCCACCTTCCCCACCTTCTCCGAACATGGCGTCCCCACCAGGTCTATGGCACCCGTGGGCTCCCTTGAAGAAAAAAAAAGGACCATTAAAACCACCTTCAAATACATCCTATGTATAAAGGATGGAAGTGGGGTAGAAGCTGGATTTACTCTGGGGAGTCCTAAGAGGACAGAAGTAGAGGAAAGGGACGAAAATTAAAGGCAACCAGCTTCTTACTCATCATAAGGCAGAGCTTCCTGACAGAGACGAACAGAGAAATGAACTGCCTTCTGGAATAGTAAACCGGCCATCATTGGAAGCATTCAAGCAGAGGCTGGACCATCCCTCCTTGAGAATGGTGTATAAAGCATATGTTTAGAGAGTAGGTGCTTTGGCTAAATAACTGTTAAAATACCCCTTCCATGCCATGGCATTCTGTGTACCTCCAAGTATTCCCCAATTGAATGCTTTGGGAGATGGGTTCAGACAAAGCTCATCTGTTCCATAGTACTTGGCTGCAATACAACGGCTGCTGTGTGGTCACAAAGCATTGCATAGACAGCTGTTACTACCCTTATTTCAGAAATGTGGTGAAAAGGGAATTCAGAGACAGGTGAGGGGCCTGCCACCACAAGAACAGGTACAAAGAGGCCCCCAGCTCCAGAGCCAACACACTTCTCAACTGGACCTGAAATTGGTCATTTCCAACCACAAGCAATGATCCCATCGTCCCTGGGAACCCCTTTCGGCTTTTCCCTTCTGGATTTTAAAGTCACACAATCTCAGGGTTTGGACAGTCTTTGAAGCCAGAGTCAAGTTCTCTGGAATCCACAGGAAAGTCATATTTCCCAGTGACTCTGAGAACTAGAAAAGAGAATGAGCCCCATGAAATCCTAAGGAATTCTGGCTGGGCTCAGGAATAAACAGGGCAAAAGTCACAACCGAGGCTCCTGCCAGCATGTCCCAAAGAAGCACTGAGCCAGTCTTTCTGGCGGAAAAGGCTGGGTTCCAGGAGTGGGGTAAACATAATAAAGTCTGTTAGGGTTGCAAGCATTTAGAGCAGTAGAAACAATAACGGCCCAAGTAGGCCTACTCTTTCTCTTGAAAGGTCTTTGCATTTCACAGATGGGAGAGCAGTAGGATCTGGGAGAAAGCAATGAATTGAGAATCAGAAAACCTGGGTCACCACTGACTTGCTGTGTGACCTCAGGAGAACACCTAACCTCTCAGAGCCTCGGTTTCCTCATGGGGATGACTGTTTGCACTCCAGCTTGATTGTATCAATTGGGTATCAGTTGCATCAACTGAGCATCAATGAGATCTGGGATGTGAAGCACTTAACCCTAGACAAATGGAAGGTGCTAATATGATCGTGCCTGCTTTGTGTGTTTTTCCTAAAGTGAGCCAATGTTATTATTCCTGTTTCAAGATGTGGAAGTCAAGGCACAGAGATATGAAAGGACATGGGTCCTATTCCTTAGGGCCAGGACCAAGAGAAGGGGTCTCCCTACATTAGGAGGACTCCAGTACTGCCCATGGCCTGGCACTTCCTCTCCTTTTGAGAATGACACCATTCCATTATGGTCTGGGGCATCAATCTAGACCACAGGCAGGTCCTTCTGCTCAGCTGCATGAGGCACAAGTATCCTGGCAGGGAATCAGAGAGATCACACCAAGCTGGGAGCCCCAGTGCCTGCCTCTCTTTTCCCACAGCCCCACCATCCACCCCATACTTCCCACCCCCCTGCTGTCGTGTGATCTCTGCTACTGGATGCAAGCTGCATCCTCCAGCACTACCTCAGCTCAGGGAAGTAAGCACTGGCCTCTCTCTGGTTCTCCGCCTCAGAGAAGGTCCCAGCCACCATCTACACTCTCCAACAGTCCCCAAAGCCTTCCTCCTTCTGCTTCTCCACCAACGTGGCCTCTTCTGCGAAGTTCTCTAACCACGGGTTTTCCCAACACCGCCCCCCCCACCTCCCCGCAGGCTCCCCCTCACCATCATCTTCATTTCAGAAAATGAAATAAAAAAGAAATTCAAGTGACTCATCAGTCCACATGGCAGGAGGAGGAGCAGAAGAGAGAGTGAGTTTGTGGGTCTGGATGAGGATTTCTGCGGGCCTCTTGCCTGCTTCCCATGATCTGCTGGGCTTTCACGAAACAGAAGGTATGAAAATCTGAGCAGTGCCATGTTGTCTCCAAAAGCAGGCAGAGTAAAAAGGAAGCGTGATGGCAGGGCAGCTCCCACCACACAGGCTCAGACGCGGCTCAGCGACTAGCCGGGAAGCCTCAGGACAGACGCCACCACGGCGGGCACCACTGAGCCTCAGGGCCACCCTCCACACTCCATATCAGGCCCCCTGAGTATAGCAATATCTGCTAGGGACACTGAGCAGGGAGCCCACGAAGCGGGGTGGTGGGGGGACTTCTTGAGAGTCACAGCCCACCGGCAGCACAGAGTTTGACAAGCCTAGAATTCTATGCCCATCACTGGCCTGAGGCCCGCTGGATGGGTGACTCGTACCAGGCACGGTGTGCTGTGTGCCTGATCGGGACGGGGCAGAGGGGCTGGGCCCGGCCCCTCCATCAACAAATGGACTCTGCCCTAAACCCACTTTACATACTGGGCATCTGCCTGAGATTTCACTGAGGAAAAAAGCAAAAAACAAAAACAGAGTCCACTGCAATTACAAACAAACAAACCAACAAAAAAGCAAATAGCCTCAGACCCCCATGAATGTAGCCCAGGGTTTCTCAAATCCAAAGGTGTCTCAGCTCTCCTGAAGGGCTGGATAAAGCACAGACGGCTGCACCCCTCCCCAAAGCTGGTGGGTCAGTATTTCAGGGTGGGGCTGATAGTCTGTATTTCTAACAAGTTCCTGGGGGGACCCTGATGCTGCCGTTCTGGGGACAAACTTTAAGAACTACTGATCTGGCCCCTATTTTCCCTTTGGAGCCAAGAGAGGTGACTCCTCCGAGCTTCCTTAGCAAGTTAGAGCTGAGCTAGAGTTGAGCCCACTCTCTGACGGCCCCTCCCCGCCTTGTCCAGGCCTGGGCATCACCCTGCCCCGGCTGCAGCCCTGGACACAGACGGCCGCTTCGGCAGCTTTATCCCTGGGACAGTCGTCAAATTTCCTAACCCGGAGCCCACTGCTCAAGCAACCCGTGCCCCCCCACCCCGATGGGGGAGGTTGCATCACACCCCCCGGTCGTCAGGAGGTTCCTCCTCACTCCCGTTCTTCGTGCCTTCATCCAGCGTTGAGCTTTCCATGATCTCATCCCTTTATTCTTTCACTCAGCACCTCCTGATTGAGACCTTCTAGGTATTGGGCGCTGTCCTAGATGCTGAGATACAGAGACCTCTGAACCTGAGTGACAGGTTCGTCCCTGCCCTCAAGGGCTTTGCAGTCACAGCGGAAAAAATAAGCGCAAACAGATTACTGCCTTGCGAAGGGGAAAGAAGGGAGTGCGCCAGAAGGCAAAGGAAAGAGATGAGTGGGGGAGCGTTTCATAGGGGTGGGCAGGACCAGGTTCAAGGACAAGCAGGATGGGTGTGGGGGAGGGAGGACGCGTTCGGCGGAAGGATTAAATAATGAGAGCGTTTTCGGAGGCTTCACAGTCCATCAGTTGCTTTCCAGACTTCTTTTATCCTCCCAGCCATCCCGAGGAGAGGTGCCCTTGTTAAAACCCTCATTTACGGATGAGGAGACTGAGATGTAGAAAGGTTGTGCCACTTACCCAAGACCACACGGCTACTGCAACCAGGGTTTTCTGACCCCGGAACCCGATCTCTCTACCATCTTAGCTCTCTCAGCAAGGGAGAGACAGTTTGCTTCTGCCTGGAGGGCAGCGAGGAGTCGGCCTCCGGAAGCACACTGCGCAGGCGTGGGGAGCCGCTGGACTGCGGTGGGTTTGGCGGGCTGTGGCTTTGCCTGTGGAGGGGCTTAACTGCTGGGTGCGGCGATTGAACCCCACTCAGGAGGCTGCGGGGACACTGAAGGATTCTGTGAGGGGGAGGGGCAACGTGGCAAAACTGTGTTTTAGGAAATTTTCTCTAACAGCCCCAGGGAATATTGGCTTGGAACCCGCAGGTACCGGTGACCAGAGGCTACTGCAGAATTTCAGCGGTGAGGGAAGGAGGCCAGGCTTGGGGAAGCTGGCAGGCCCAGAGGGACACTCAACAGCAGATGTTCTTCTTACCACTGTTATTGCAAAGCTTTTTTGACTGCTGACCACAGGCTTTACCTATGTTGACTCAGTGAATCCTAATAGCAGCTTTGACCACTCTCTGTTTGACATCTCCTACCCCTCCTTTATCTCTACCAATGGGTCCCTGCGCCTGGTGGTTTTCCTATTGGGGGTTCAAGGCTTGAGACTTCCCTGAAGACAAATCATGGGCTGAGATGACTCAGGATGAAGAAATCAAGATCAATTTCAGAACTTTTTATGCGCGCCCATTTCATAGCTGAAGAAGTCACAGCCTGGAACAGAGGTGGACAGACCAGAAGCCTGTCCCCTGCCTTCCTCATGCTCCCCTCCTCCTGCTTCCTGGGGCCAGGCTGGAGGCCCTGCAGCTGTGGTGGGTGCCAGATGGCATCTCAGTCACCAAGCCGGAGGGCGTCTGAGGACCCTGCGGTCAGCCCCAGGCTGGCAGCCTGTCCCCACATCGCCGCTGTGGGCACAGGGCTGAGTGAAGGGAGCACGTGCCGGGGAGAGGGCAAGAATGCAGTGACTCAGGCCTTTGTAGAGCTGCTCACAGCTGTTCAGAGGGCACCTCGGCCCGGGTGAGGCAGCTGCCATCTTCACTTTGTCGCTCTTGGCCCAGGCAGCCACCACGGTAAAAGCAGACGAGAGGAAGTTGGCTATAACCTGGGCAGAAGAGCTGGTGCCCACCAGGGAGGCAGAACAGCACAGCTCAATCCTAGCTGTGCTCTTATTCTTTCCAACTGTGACCTTGGGCATGACATCACCTGACCTTGATGAGCCAGACTACTTTCATGTGTTCGTGGATACGATAGTCTTTGCCTGCCCTGTCTTAGAGGTGTGAAGAGTGATCAGTAGGCTTATACGTGAAAAAGTATATATTAATAATACAGCCTTTCGCAAACCTAGAAGGGTCTACACAAGTGTTTTATTCTGTTTGAGCTCCAATAATGAAATACCTCAGACTGTGTCGCTTATAAAGAGCAGAAAGTTATTTCTCACAGGTCTGGAAGCTGGGAATTCTGAGATCAAGATGCCAGCATGGTGGCATTCTGGTGATAACCACTTTTTGATTCAGATCTGGTGCGTTCTCACTGTGTCCTCAGATGGTGGAAGAAGCAAGAGAGCTCACTGGAGCCTCTCTCATAAGGCACGAATCCTATTCACAAGAGCTTCTCCTTCATGACCTAATCGCCTCCCAAAGGCCCTACTTCCTAATACCACTGTGGGGGTTAGGATGCCAGCATATGGATTTTGGTACTATTATCATTATGAATGCTGGTATTAACATCATTATGCCTTACCAAAGGAAACATAGTGGTAAAATGTTCACATATCTGTGCAATGGGATTATTTGAACCCTTTGTACTATTTCTGCCATTCTTCTGTAAACTTAAAATTACTTGGAAACAAAATCTTTTTTAAATGTCATATTCTTTGTAATGGCATTCTCTTTCATGTAGCCAGGTTCACCGTGAGGCAGGCAAAGTTCAGTGAACAAGGGCCAAAGATCATTGCCTTGTAGAGCTGACAACCCAACAGGCAGAGACAGCTATTAGTAACACGAGAAATAAGAAAACTGTCTGTCATGTTAGAAGGTATTAAGTCTAATGGGAGGAAAAGTAAAATAGCATAAAAGGGAGCTCAAGTGCCAGGTTTGGGGTAGTGGGGAAGGACTTGCAGGCTGATACATCAATAGTCAGGGTGGCCCCGACTGAGCAGACTCCAGGAGGGAGGGTGAAGAGGGGGTTAACCAAGCTGATACCCAGGAAGAGCCCGCCAGGGTGAGCAAAGGGCTGAATAGGAGCATATTCCAGGAGCAGTGGGAGGTCGGCATGGCTGGAGCAACGTGGTGGGGCTGCAGCCATGGCGGGTTCCAGGAGATTAGGTCAGAGGGGGTCTGCGCAGCCACGTCCTTAAGGCCCTTGAAGGCTATTGGAAGGTCCTGGGATTTCTTCCTGAGAGAAATGGGATAGCAAAGCAGGGATTTCAGCAGCAGAGTGACATGATCCGGTGTAAGTTCTGCAGGGTTATTCTGAAAATATACCAAGGCGCACAACGGTAGAAGCAAGGAGACTAGGTAAGAGGTAGTTGCAACAATCCAAGAAGGATGGCTGCAGGGGGAAAGGTGATGTAATTCTGGATCTGCTGGTTTATTATTATTATTATTATTATTATTATTATTATTATTGCACTTTGTAGACACTACATTTTTTAGTTTGGGGTTGGTAAATGCAAACTGTAATATTAGAATGGATAAGCAATGAGCTCCTACTGTACAGCAAAGGGAACTATATCCAGTCTCTTGGGATAGACAATGATGGAAGATAATACAAGAAAAAGAATGTATTTATATGTATGACTGGGTCACTATGCTGTACAGCACAAATTGACACAACACTGTAAATCAACTATACAAAGAAAGAAGGAAGGAAGGAAAAGAAAATGGGAATCTGTATTTTAAAAGCGGAGCCAATGCAATTCCCCTGACTCAAATTCAAGCTCTAAGGCTTCTTCCAGCCCCCGAATCCTTTGACTTCTCTAGAATCCCAACATCACCTCCACAAACTCCCCTGCCCAATCGCAGAAAGAAAGACACCAGGCTGGAATATTTTTAAAAACAGATCCAAATTCTGTCAAAAGTCCTGCTTCTTGAGATGATTTTTTTCCCCTTTCTTTTTTTATTGAAGTATTCATTGATCCGCCGTATTGTATGTTACAGGTGTACAAGACAGTTATTCCCAATTTTTAGGGCCGCACCCGCGGCATATGGAGGCTCCCAGGCTAGGGGTCAAGTCAGAACTACAGCTGCCAGCCTTCGCCACAGCCACAGCAACCCGGGATCCGAGCCATGTCTGCGACCTACACCACAGCTCACAGCAACACTGGATCCTTAACCCACTGAGCAAGGCCAAGGATCAAACCTGCATCCTCATCGATGCTAGTCAGATTTGCTTCCACAAACAAAAGGGAACTCCCCTAATAGCTCATTTTATACCTAATAGTTTGTACTTTTTAATCGTCTACCCCTATATCAACCCTCCCCGATTCCTCTCCCTAGTGGTAACCACTTGTTCTCTATACCTGTGATTTGCTTTTTTTGTTGTTATATTCACTAGCTTGTTGTATTTTTTAGATTCCACATGTAAGTGATAGCATACAGAATTTGGCTTTCTCTATCTGACTTATTTCACTCAGCATATTACCCTCAAGATCCATCCATGTAGTTGCAAATGGTATAATTTCTTTCTTTGTCCTGGATGAAAAATACTGCACTATCCACCCATCTCTTGATGGGCATAAAGTTGTATCCATGTCATGGTAATTGTGAACAGTGCTGCTATGAACACTGGGGTGCATGTGTCTTTTTGAATCAGTGTTTTTGTTCTTTGACATGATTATTAAGCCCATGTGGAAGATGGACTCCCATTTCATGCCTGGGATGGATGATGTTTACTCAGTCGTATTCTGTGTCCAAGTATAAATACGACATGAAAGAAATAGGAGAGTGGAGTTCCCGCTCTGGTGTAGTGGGTTAAGGATCCAGCGTTGCCACAGCATGTGGTGTAGGTTGCAGCTGTGGCTTGGATTCAATCCCGGGCCCGGGAACTGCCAAGCCCAAAGGCCAACCCAGAGGACAATGGAGAGGTCTGAGCAAGAAGGTGTCTTCCATTTGAAGTCTATGGTCCCTTAAGAACAAATTCCACCCTTGTCACTTCTTCTGACCGAGACAAACATGTATGATCTGTCACCTAGACAATCCCTGTAATCTGTCACCTGGTTCCTTGACCCAGCAATCTCCCCTCAACCTGCTCTCCTCCAGACGTGTGGTGCCCAAGCCCTGCCCTCTCATCCAGCTTTAGGGACTCTCCTCTTTAGAAACCACCCCCTGCTCTCCAGGTGTCCCATCAGGGGTGAAGGACACCCTGTTGGGGCAGGAGGCTGAGTTCAGTCCAGAGGTATTGTGTTCTCTTGACCTCAATTCTACCTCAGCAGTTTCAGCGCGATGCAGCCATCTTCACTTCCGGCCCTAATTGCTGTGCAGTGTTACCGTGGGCTGTTAAACAGTTGCCACCTTCCACCCTAGACCTGGATGCCATCCAAAGATAGGTAAAAATACTCCTCCCTTCACATAAATTGCTCAAGGAGCATTCTGGAAAAAACGCAATCTGAAAATGTGCAACATCACTGGGGCTCATCCAGTGGTTTTGGCCTGTCCCTAGCTTTGGCTTTGTCCTTTGGAACTAGCCACCCTGTTGGCTCTTCTTCCCCCAACCACACCCTTCTGTGCATCCTTTTTAAAGTCTGTGGATGAGGCTATGAGTTCTGGCCGAGAATCATGGAGGAGCACAAACATTTCAGCAGTAGGGACCTCAGAAACCACCCTTTCTTCTAAGAAGTGGAACTTCCTACTCCCCAACCCCAACCAAACCTGATTGACATTCGCAATATGTGAAGCACATAAAGGCAAAATGCCTCTGGTTAAAGAGTATTTAGGGGGCCCTGTGTACTTGCCCCCCTCCTCCCCACCTTCAATGGTGCAGAAGCCAAGCTACCAAACCGGTAAGCCCCTAATTTTTTCAGACATTTTACAAGTGATGATCATTGAGGCCTAGAGGCGTATCCCAATTCCCTTGATGAGTCAAAGGAAGAGGCTGGATTAGGACTCTGGTTTCCTGCCATTCAGCTCACACGCTTTAAAGAACTCAGGCAATAGGTGCTAAGGTGCCAAGAACTCCATGTCTCGCCTGTAGAGCCCTGGGAAAGCTGTGGTCATTCCCATCACCTCCTAAAGCCAGCAACACCCATCTCCTCCCATCCCCACTTTCAATGAGTTCATGTCAAAAGCTGGAAATTGGCCACGGTGGGAAACCGGCAAATGCTACAGATCAGGGCTTCCCTCTCCCTCCCTGCAAGAGCTGATTGTTAAACAGCAGTGGCTTGGGCACGTTCCATCTGCTTTACCAGGTCCTCAAACAGACCTTCTTGTGGAATGTGACCCTTGTTTCTTAGTCTTTAAAGACTAGCAGGGAACAGCCATGAAATATGAGCACTCAAGGAGACCGTTGGGATGGTCTTTATCTAGGGAAGATAGAATTAAATGCCATAAGAACCAGTTGAGAAAATACATGGGCCAAATGACTGGGGGAAGGAAACAGAAAATGGTGAGGAATGTGAGGGAAAACCACGAAGTGTTTAAATTTAAAACAACAGGGTCTAGTTTGCTAGGGCTGCCATAACAGAGTTATAGACCACGTGGCTTAAGCAAATTTATTGTCAAGGTGCTGGCAGTTGCTCCCTGGCTGTGAGGGGAGGCCAGGCCTCTCCCCTTGGCTTGTCGATGGCTGTCTTCACGTTCACATGGCATTCTCCCTGTACCCATGCCTGCTTAATGAGGACCCCAGTCATATTGGATTAGACTCCATCCTAATGATCCATTATAACTTGACTCTCTCTGTAAAGACCCCCACCTCCATTATGGTCACATTCTGAGGTGTTAAGAGTTTAGGATTGCAAACTGTGCTTTTGGAGGGAAACAATTCAATCTATAATATATGGACAGGACAAAAACAAATCTGAGCATCAGATCTGACCTGCTCCCTGCCTTAGTTATAGTTTACTGGCTAAATTTTGCAGGTATGGGAAATAAAGCTCTAAGAGGGAACAAGTAGCTCTCCAAACATCACAGTGGGAGACAGAATCAGGCCTCCTGATTCCAGCCAAGGGCCTTTCTCAGCTGCTTATCACCTCCTCTGACTTGAAGCTGTTTCACCCACCTGTGTGTCATCTCGGAAACTCTGGAGAGCCTGAAAGCAACCTGAGGGCCAAGAGGTCTCTGGTGCCCATCTCCAAACTCCCCACAGCTTACCACATGAGTGAAACACTCAACAGACATGCAGAAAACCCATGTTAAAGTTTATTGACCTCAATTCTCTGTCCTTAGCAGAGGCTCTGGATGCTTTTGGTCTCAAGGTTACCTGCGGGCTCGTGCACCATTGGTTGGCCTTAGATGCTCCGAGGCCTTTGTTTTTTATTAATGCTTTCCTACCATAGAACAGCAAAGTGGGGTCAGAAAGGACAGGCAATGGGACTTCAGGGTCCTCCCTATCACTCTTGCTGATAGTAAGAGCAAGAGTAGTCAGACAATTTGATTCAAATCCTACAAACATCTACTATGGTCGAACTACTTACTAACCCTCTCTGAGCTTCATTTTCCTTATCTGAAGATTGGAGACTAATAATACTTAGCATACTCAATAACTCATTCATTCGTTCCTTCAACCAACATCTCAGGGAGGTATTCTATGTGCAAAGAGCCACCCTATGCCCTGGACTCATAAAAGAGACGTGACCACTGTCCTCATGAAGCTTACACTTTAATAAGGAAAATGGATTACAGTCTAATGTTATACTCTGTGGCAATGCATGTTCGAGGAAGAGCTGCAGACTGAAGGAATACAAACTGGGGAAACGTGGGCAAACTTGGGCCAGGCTGGATCTTGAAGGAGAAGAGTAATCATGTGACCTGAGGAATGAGGAGGAGCTAATGTTGTTGAGGGAAAAGAAAGGATCCAAAAAAATGTGCTAGGCCCAGGAAATCCCTTGTCCAAAGACCTGGACAAGAGAGAGCAGAGTGGTGAGGATGAATGAGATAATGAGACAGTGCATATGAAGAAGGTGTCACATAGTGTATGGCACTTATTAGGTGCTCAGAATATGCCACCAGTCCTTTCCTTTTAACAACATACCTATAGATTTTATTTTCTCAATCGCAAGACCAGAGATGTAAGCTTAAGATGAAAAATTTTACTTTAATAACATGGCTTTAAAATGACAGAAGCCCATGTCCTGATTTATGATATTCTAATCAAGGCATAGTTTTTGTTGGAAAAGCATGTGTTTCTGTTTTCAGATACATGGAAGAACACTTTTAAACAAAAAATACATTTGTTTTTTAAAAAAATTTTTTTGGTGTGAAACAGCCACTCTTCCTTGTCCATGCAAGGAATTTACAAACTTTTGACTTCAGATTTGAGTGAACACAAATGTTATTGTTTGTTCTATAACTTCTAATGGTCTTCACACACCTTTCCCTTTCCCTCTTTGATCATTCCATGGTTTTTCACATCAGCGTTCTCAGGATTGGAGCCTGGACTGCAGAAGCTTCATGAAACATCAGACCACAGGGAACCCACTGAACGCTCTGTTACTACAAACAAGGATGAGAGCACCAACCTCCAATGCATATACGGAGGTTTTTATTTTTCTTGGAGTTTTTTCACAATGCATGTGCCAACAGAAAATGTCCCCTCTTTTTTTGAAGTAATCTTGGCTTATATCACACAAATTAATATTACCATCTTGACTGATTCATAGTCTGGTAACAGAAGACCAGTGTGAATAGACACAAGAAGTGGTAGAAAAATCAGGAAAGGATTTATTGAGCATTTAGCACTTTTTTTTAAAAGATATTCACATCAGGACTAAAGGTATTTCTCCCTTCTTCCCTTCCTGTTTCCTTTCTTCTTTCCTTCCTTCCCTCTCTCTTTTAAAAATAAAGCATCTCTCATCTATTAAATAGAAATAATCTGTTCTGTTTGTCCAGGAGTCTGACGATGATAATGCACATTCTCGTTTTCTTGTTCCCAGCGTACTGTAAGGAAGGCAGGTCTTCTTTTTAACATCTTTCCCATTTTGCAACAACTTGAGCTAGTACCAGACTGTATAGTCGTAAGGGACAGGCTAAATCATCACACCAAGTTCTGATCTCTATTTGTCATCCTATGTTTCTTCTCCCACTCTATCTGCCCAGTCTCTAAGACCCAGCTTTGATATTCCATAGAGTCGGAGTTCCCATCGTGGCGCAGCGGAAACAAATCTGACTAGGAACCATGAGGTTGCGGGTTCGATCCCTGGCCTCGCTCAGTGGGTTAAGGATCCAGCATTGCCATGAGTTGTGGTGTAGGTCGCAGATGCGGCTCGGATCTGGCGTTGCTGTGGCTCTAGCGTAGGTCAGTGGCAACAGCTCCGATTCGACCCCTAGCCTGGGAACCTCCATGTGCTGCGGGTATGGCCCTAAAAGACCAAAAAAGAAGGAAGGAAGGAAGGAAGGAAAGAAAGAAAGGAGAAAAGAAAATCAATAGAGTAAAATCTTCGTGAGGGCAGAGACCTTGGTAGTTTGATTCAGCATTCTATATCAATTGCTTAGCATTTCAGTGCCTAAAACATCCAAAATCTCAATAAACATGTTTTTGCATTAAATCGAAATCCATGCCCTCTCTTCTATGGACTCAAGAGTTGATGCTGAAGTGATTACTTGTGGAGTGATAATAATAAGCAGCTGGCGCCCAAGAAGGTGACAAAGTAAAGCCTTACGTGAGACCTAAGCGTAAGAACTGGCATAAATCTGTGCCAGGGCCGCAAACACAACATCCACAAGAGCATAGAGATTTATTCCACATGCGAGGATCACCCTTGCTGGAGGGGTTGGGGTGGGGTAAGGAGGCTGGTGGGACATCCCCTGACTTCCATTCTTGCATCTTCCTTTCCCTAAAGACATCAGTACAGGATGCTGGAGCTCTGAGGGTTTCCTATAATTTGCTCTAAAAAATTCACTGGGTTTTTCCAATCTGTTAGTACTTCCTCCTTAAAGCTTTTGCTTCTCAAATTGGTAAGCATTTAATTTCAGTTACAAAATTAGTTGCTTACTGGTATGACATATTAAACTGATAATTTACCCGAGAACAACCTGTTATAATTTACACAGCATTTTCACAAGGCAACCATCTTATTAAGAAAGAGAGAAGATCAGGAAAGTTAAGTGTTTTGCCCTAGATCACATAGCTAATAATTTATAATACCAAATTCAGACCTTTTAACTAAAGATGCTCGGTCATTCCATTATGACATGGCCGATGTGACATTGGTATTTGTCTACCAAGCAATCCATGAAAATAATGGGCAGTAAGGGAATCAGGGAAACCTAGTTGCCCCAACTTAGGATCATTCCCTTATTTACTACGAATGCCATAGACACAGCCCACTCTTTCCCAGCTCCCCTTCCCAAATCCCTCCTTATTATATCTGTGGTGGCAGTTGTGGCTGTAGCAACATCTGTGAATCCTTAGGGTAAATTCAAAGAACCTTCCTTCTGAGAATCTTGCTTCCTTGTCAGCTTCATGAGAATATTCCCCAGACATGCACCCTCAATCTATAAAAAATGAAGCTCCTCATATTCTCCTTCAACTTTCTTCTTCTTCTGTAACCCTCAGCCCTGTCCCTGGCTCACCCACCTAAGTTAGTAACTCAGAAGTCAAGCCGGGCTCTTCTCACTCACTCTTCTTCTCTTCACCATTTGGTCTCTAAGACTGCTTGATTCTTCCTCTGAAGACTTTCTTCAGTCTGTGTCCACTTCCTGACACTAATGATACTTTTAAGTCCCCGTGGTGGGTTTCTGTAAGGGTGTCCTAACCAGTCTCCCCACTGCTACCTCCCATCAGAGTCTCTGTGAACTGAAAAGTATAATGTTTGACTCTGCCCTCTACGCAGTGGAAGGAAGAGGCCAGGGCCAGTGTGGGATGCTCTACAACCCTTTCCAAGAGCAGGCAGTAGGCAGTGCCCGTGTGTGCGTGCCTGTCCTATCTTGCCAACTTCCGCCCCACCTTGCTCTGCCCACGGTTTTCTTCAAAGAAACCACACTGCTGATCAATAATTGGACCTTCTAAAATAGGACCTTATGTCTGGTCAATAGAAAGTGATGTCCTGACCTAGACCAGAAGGAAGAGCATGGGCGACAACATCTAAGAGGAAGTGGACCTGACCTCAAAATATACATTACAACCCCATGCGGGGCAAGGGCTGGGACTCCCCCACGGCAGTTTTCAGCAGAGGTACCCAAAGCATTTGTCTGGAGCCCTCATAGGGAGCTCCCAATAGGCTCTGAATGTTTGTTCTTCTTGCTCTACTCACAGTTCCCTCCGCTTTAGGGAGCTGGTCCACAGCTGGGACAACTGAGGAGGAAAGAGAGCCAGACGTTGGGCTGGAAGGCCCCTGGTGATTGTGGTTGTCGTCACCTCCCAAAGCCTGCCTCACCACTGGTTAGATGAGACTAGGGAGCCTCACCAGCCTCACCTCCTGGGTCACAGTGAGAACTGAGACTCACAGGGTATATTGAGGTCAGTCTTAGAGAGGGCGGGAGACGTTGGTTTTGGAGTCAAAAGATCTGGGGTTGAGGTCCAAGCTGTGCCACTCACTGTCTAAACTAGGCCCAGCCACTCAGCTTCTCTGAACCTCAGTGTCTTCGTCTGCTAAATGAATTAACAGTACAGCCCTCATGCAGGGCTCGTGTAGGCAAGACGACACCTGTGAATCGTAAAGCACAATCCACATATAGTGAGATGATACAGTTCTGATGTATATAACGTGCTCTCTAGAACCCTAGATCATGTCAGGGTTCTCTTCACAGCCCAGCCCTGCATCTCACTGGGTGTCTGCTCTCTGGGATTCAGAACCTCTTGATCCCACCTGCTCACAGAGGGCATGCCCCTGGGCTGTGTGTGATGCAGTCCTGGAAACTCCCATTGGAGGGGTCCTGGCATGTCTGGAGGTAGTCTCTTGCTGTGGGTGTTCTGGTACAAAGAAACATTTACTATGGATCAGTCTCTAGCAAAGGTGCAAGGACCACAAGACGGGGCAGAGCCCCCAGGGCGGGAAACCTTATGGAAGACCTGGGAACATCCCCACTGGGATTGCCTATTTTTATGTGAGTGTGCCCCTGTGTGTGTGTGTGTGTGTGTGTGTGTGTGTGTGTGAAAGAAAAGCAGACAGTAGTGGCTCGTTTGGGGCCCATTTGGGTTCTTCAGCCAAGTCAGCCATGCCTTCAGTAGAGGTGAGGAAGGGTAGGAAGAGCCCTGCGCTGGCATCGCGTGGCCTGGCCTTCATCCTGACTCTGCTCCGTCTCTCCCAGGCTGGGCCTCAGCCATATGCCTCCCTTTCTTGCCCTCCCCCCTCAGAGAAGTCCTTATGGGTCGCAGTAGGTGCTAGGGAGCAGAAAGCCCTCTGGGGAACTGGGAATATTCTGCTTCAGGGATCCTACAACACCAGGAACACCTGCCCTTCCAGAAGCCAGGATTTATTTCTACTTGCAGCAGCACCTGCTATGGGAAAATATTTGCTTCTACGACTTCTAGGAACTGAGCTCTGTCACATCATATAGGGGATCGTGGAATATAAAACTCTGTCTTACTAAAACTCTTGCTTCTTTATGGAGCAAAAGTAAATAACAGAGAACATAAACATATCAACAGAGGGATGGATACAGTAGATGTGGTACATATATGCAGTGGTATATAATTAAGCCATAAAAAAGAATGAAATAATGCCATTTGCAGCACTATGGATGGACATAGAAATTATCACACCAAGTGAAATAAGTCAGATAGAGAAAGACAAATATCATAGGAGATCACTAAAATGTGGAACCTAATAAAACTGATACAAAAAACCTTATACACAAAACAGAAACAGACTTGAAGATTTTGAAACCAAACTTACGGTTACCAAGAGGGAAACACTGGGGAGAGGCCCAAATTAGGAGTTAGAGATTAACATATACATGCTACACATATATATAAAATAGATAAGTAACAAGGACCTACTGTATAGCACAGGGAAATCTACGCAATACTCTGTAATAATCTATAAGAGAAAAGAATCTGAAAAAGGATGAAGATATGTATATGTATAACTGATTCACTTTGCCACACACCTGAAATGCACACAACGTTGAAAGTCAACTACACTCGAATGATTTTTTTTTTAAAGTAAGTTAAGTAGGACACTGTGACCTAAAGATCAGTTTAAGAAAACTGTGATTTAAAATTGCTGAACTTGGGGAGTTCCCCTGGTGGGCCAGCGGTAATGAACCCAGCTAGTATCTATGAGATAGGGGTTCGATCCCTGGCCTCGCTCAGTGGGTTAAGGATCCAGCGTTGCTATGAGCTGCGGCGTAGGTTGCAGATGCAACTTGGATCCAGTGTTGCTGTGGCTGTGGTGTAGGCCGGCAGCTACAGCTCTGATTTGACCCCCTAGCCGGGGAACTTCTACATTCCACAGGTTCAGCCCTAAAAATAAATAAACAAACAAACAAACAAACAAACAAATAAATAAAATTAAAAACCACTAAGGAGTCCAACTTTACCTAGTAATAAGGGTGAATGAGGAGAAAGGGCCCTGGACCAGGTCTCGGGGAACCTGGGCTCTTTCCCTCTCTCCCCCGTTGGGCCTGTCGGCTCCCTGAGGACTGAGTCTCGTTTTGCGCATAACTGCCTCTCTCACTGTGCCTGGCACACACCAGGAAGCTGATTGAAAGCAGGGACAGTAATCTCCCTTTATCTATGTTTTCACTTTCCACAGTGTCACTTACCTGTAGTCAACCTTGTCCTGAAAATATTAAATGGAAAATTCCAGAAATAAACGATTCCCAAGTTTTAAATGCCGAGCCCTCCTGAGTATAGTATGTTGCAGTCTTGTGCTGTCCTGCTCCACCCTGCCTGGGTCGTGAATCATCCCTTTATCCAGTAGCTACATATGCTACCTGCCCATTAGGGTAGGAAAAACCATAGCATATGTGGGGTTCGGTACTACCTGTGGTTTCAGGCATCTGCTGGGTGTCTTGGGACATATACTCAGGTAAAGGGGTCTATTGTACTTGTTGGCACATTAGCATGCTGGCATCCTCATAAAATGTCATTGTATGTTATAAAAGCACTGTGGACACTAGGTATACATTTCTTTAGGGAAAAGACTAGGAAGATATTAACACTGTTATAGTAACAGCATTATCTTTGCATGATGTGATTACAAGTTACTTTACTTGTCTTCTTTTTTATCTCTATTCCATAACTTTCTACATATAACGTATCTTCATTGTATAAGAAAAAGTTGAAAGTATACATGTAAATATATAATATCTTCAATATCTCTTTCAGTTTTTCATTTCCGTTTGAACAATCACAATAAACTGAAAAATAGAGATCTGGGGGTTTGAGAAAAATACAATGTTAGTTTGGATAAAGATAAAACTATTTGCAAAATTTGGCATCCAGAAGAAAATACGGAGACTGTTTTTGTTTCCAGTGATTCACAGAGCATCATTGCATATAGCTCAGTGTGAGTTACCAGCACACAGCAAGAACTGAGAAAGGCTTCAGACTTTTTACCTATTAATTCCAATCCACTTGAAAACAACTCAAACACTGGCTCACCAAACCACAGGATACTACACTTGGGACCACTACTGTGCTTTAAAAGTATTTTGTAGTTTTAAAACATCAGGTGTGTGCATTATAACATTTTATAGAAATACATAAAGGAATGCTAGGTTGCCTGTATATACTTATGTATAATTCTTTGAAAACTCATGTTTATGAAGGAAGATCAAACTTTAAACAATGTAAAATAGATGTATTTTGTATCCTTGCTTAGTTTTATAGTTTTTATAAAAACCAAGTAGAACACAGTGAACGCCTACATACCAGTAATTAGAGTAATTTAATTACTGAAGTAATTTAAAGTAATTTAATTTCTGAAGTTCCTTGGAACTCCATAAAATTATAAGCAAAAGTATGTAGGGAAACATGCTCATGTGCTATGCCGTTGCTGGGAATGTAAAGCGAAGTTTTCTGAAGCATCACTTGGAAACGTATATGTCAACATTTTAAAGTTTCATTCTCTTCTTACAACCAACTCTGTCTTAAGAATCTTATCCAGGAATAATCAGAAATCCAGAGACATTTATCTGACTGCGACTTGTGATGGGAGAAAAGAAGAGTTACCAGTGTCCTTCCGTAAGAAACGGGTTGAATGGATAAACCAACAGCATGAATACCTAAGCAGCCATTGAAAACTTCCTATGAAGGAATAATCAATGTTATGAAAATAAAGTTTCATCAGAACATACAAATAGGAGATTACCAAACAAGAACATGCCACGTAACTACATTTTTTTCAAAGACTAAAGAATATAAAACAAAATATTGACCAAGGTGGTTTCTAAATGGTGGAATTTGGGTGGTTTTAATTCTCTCACTTTTTTCCTAACTTCCACATTTTCTATAACAAATATATTACTTCCCAGTTAATGATTGCTCAAAATAGGGAACAGGTAAAATTGTCAGGCAGACTCTTCATTTCCGGTTCAGTAGAAGATAACATTTTTATCAGCCATATGTGTGTCCTTTTGACCCTACCTGCAAACAAATCCACTTTTTCACCTCAACCCTTCCATGATACACAAGAAAATTTATCAGTGCAATCTTGGCTCCCGGTATCAAGGTCACAGGTGCACGCGTGCGTGCACATATGTACACACATACACACGCGCGCGTGCGCGCGCGTTGGACAAATACCCCTGGCAGAAAGAGTGGTGCCCAGGACCAGAGGCCCCTCTGTAGCCCCAGCCTACCTGACCCTCTCTGGGCCCTTAGGTAGAGTACACCCCTTCTCTGGGTCCCAGCTTCACCAAATAAATGAGTGAATTGAACTGGAATGTCTCTAAAGGCTCTCTGCATTGGTGGTATTTTAGTCCAAGGGAAAAACTCCTGGAAGGAAAGAGGATTTGTAAAGGAGAAAAAAAATAAATCTCCTTAGTGGCGGTGTCCTCATGCCTTGGCGCCCTTTTCTCCTCTGGATACGAAGCGAAGAAGGTCTTGTGAGGCTCCTGCCAGGAAGTTTGGGGCCGTGGCAGGGGTTGTTTTAGAGAGCAAGCTCTCGGAAGGTGGGGGAAGAATGAAGAGGGTTTATGAGCTTGGGCTAAAGTTCCAGGAAGGTTTGAAACAACACAAGCAGCCAGGATTTTACACCCAGCGGGGCCTCAGTTCAGCAAACTCTCAATCCCTTGCTTTAACATCTCAAAGGGGAGGTGTGGGTGCTGTGAGTCTCTGCAGAGCAGTGGAACCCTGCAAGGAGAGTGGGTGCTGTGCTGGAGCCCTGGGTCTCAGCTGACTCCCCTGCTTCCAGGCTGGGGCATCTTTGCTCTGGGTCTCTTCTTAGTTTGACTAGTATCAGTCCAGAATCTGAGAATCTGTCGTCTCAGATCCGCAGTTTCCTCAGTCGTGAATGAAAAGTAGGAATAGATCAATTCAGAGGCCGTCTCCGAGTCTGGCCCTGAATTAAAGCTCAGGATTTGAGTATTACAAGCGCTTCTGGCTGTTTGGCTTATGTTGAACATGTACGTAATGTTGATACTGGCTATCAGTGGTGCAATGAACGTCACAAGGATTTTCTCCTCTTATGCGAATAAAGGAAACTGTCAAGTGGCTTAAAGCTTCTAGATCTTTACCTGCCTCTCTTCTGTGCCCTAGACAAGCAGTACAGGCATTGTGCTTCATTGTTGCAGTGGCTGATTTTTGTTTCTTACCATTTTTTCCTACCTATTTTAGTTACTTTTTTCTTTTTTTCATTTTTTCTTTTTTTTTTTTTATTTTTGGTATGTCACACATGAGATAGAGGTCATAAATTTCCCCATATCTCTTCTGGATAAGGGAACAAGGAATACTCAATTTCATATTGAACAGCAGACTCTGTGGCCCAAGATCTTCTGGTGTGAAGTCCAAACCTGAATGTTCATTCCAATTTGATGTCTAGAAATTGGCAAGTACATCAAAAACTGAATATGAGTCCCAGTCCATGTTTCCTACAAACGGAGGACAGTTTTAAGGTTACATAGAAGAAGTGAAGTGTTAAACAGGAATTGTTTGCCTGGCATCTGTGTGGGAATTCTGCCCTCCAGCCAGGCTCAGCCCTTCACTCTAGGATACTTACAGGTAGAGCCCTCCACCAAGGATGGGGTGCCTGTCTGGGCTAGGGAGAAAAGCAGGTTCATCTGGTGGTATGCTGCATCATCAGTGTTTACTGCTCCCAGAGAGCATGCTGATGGCTTTCAGGAGGTACATACTTCACACGTAAGCAGGTCTCTTGTCTATCAACAAGACCTTGACTATGGACTGTTTATAATCTCACCTCAAAGTCTGGGAGGGATAGCGGTCAAGGTACAGCCGTATCCTAGGCTCCAAAGCTTCCCTAGTTAGCCACCTTTCATCAGCTTTGCAGAAAAGTCATTTTACCTCAGATGAAGTAGATGGGTCATTCATTCATTCTAGTGGAGGTGTTGAGAAATTGATGAGACTTTCTCCTTGAAGAGCTCTCATAGTGAGGGCCACGGTGCTGGCTCTGCACTAGGCTGCCTGATTTTGAATCCTGAGTCTTCCCCTTCCTAGCTGTGAAAGCAGAGGCAAACCATTTAGCTTTTCTGGTCCCCGGTTGCCTTGTCTATAAGATGGAAATAATAATAACAACGCTTACCTCATTCAGTTGTTGCAAGAATTAACTGTGCACTCAAAATAGTACCTGGCACAAAGTCAGCATGCACTACATGTCAGCTCTCCTCATTTCTATGAGAGAGACATCAATTGCTAAAGTACATCATTGTGTGTTGTGTGCTTTAATAGATGTGCACAACCTGGAAATGATTGACTCTGGAAGCCTCACGGAGGACTCTTGATCAGAGAAGCAGAACCACTTCATGTGCTGCAGAATTAGAGATTCATTATCAGGGCTCAGTCTTCACAATTGTAGGAACTGCCTAACCAGTTGTGAGGCTATTGCTTCAGTGTTTGGTGCTGTACGAGGAGTCAGCAGGGCAGGCAAGTGGGGAAAGAGAAATGGGCATCCAGTGGGGGAAGCAATGATGTACTGCAACCTGCAAGGACCAACTGGAGTTCATCACGATCTCTAGGTGATGCTATCGGTGACCTGCAAGAGAATCTGGTCTTTCCCACGGAGTTCTACATGCTGGTCCAGGATTCAGCAGAGCTGCAAGAGGTGCTCTGATGAGAACTGGAGGAGCTGAGGCTCAGCTGCTGCACCGCCCCCCCCCCCAGGTAAACCAGCAGATCAGGGACAATATGAATAAGGCACCAAGATATGTGGTGCCCCGCCCCAACCTTCTAAACATAGTAGCTTCACTTCTATCTTACAAATATTGTGAAAAAAAGTGTTTCTTGTGGCCAGTGCAAACATGTAAGAGGAGTCTGGGAACATAGCTCCATCTTGTCTAAGTTACCCCAGAACAAAACCACCACAGTTACACAGAGAAAGTGATGGAATTGAATCTGAAAGAGTGTTTGCCAACAGTGAGAAAGGAGGATATTCCAGACCCAGGGAATATACTTTGCAGACCATGAAATGTCTGGTGTGTTCAGAATGTTCCTAATGTGGCAGCATAAAGTGTTTTTGTTACTAGGCCGTAGAATCAGTCCAATACAACCACAAGCCACTGCGATGTGAGGAGTACAGACCTATCTATGAAATGGGTTATAATTTTTCATTAGCCAAAGACTGACTTTCCTTCTAGGCTAATATCTCTGCCATTACCAAGCAATGAGACGACAGCAATGAAAAGAGCATTGAGCATGGGTCCAGGAGTCCCTGGGTTTTAGCTCCAGCCTTGCCTCACACTCTGTGGGTGACCTTGACCCACCTTCAACCCTCTGAACCTCGGTAACCTCATCTCTAATGGGAGGGATTTGCAGCCAAGTGATAGCCAACCATCCAGAGTCATTTCAAACTTTGATTCTCTGGTTTTTCTGGCAACTACTGGGAGACAGAATGGGCACAGATATTTCATTCTGGTGAAAACAAAAACAGAAAATGCAGGGCTCTTTGCCATCACTTGGCTTTTATCTCTAGATCCTGGAAGATGTCACAGGACAATGTAACCTCCCTCAGCTGTTCCTGGAGTCTAGGCTTGATATAGGTTATGTGTCCAAGGCCATGTCATGGCTAAATTGTCTTTGTTTTGGTAGTACTAGGTTTAGAGTACACCAGAAGCATCCAGGGATGTCAATACACATCGGATGAAGGAACGTATAGTCTGGTCCTGGTGGCCCCATAGATTTGGGGACTCATGTATTGGTCATTTTGAGGGGACACCATGTAGACGCTCCTCTTCAGGGAGACTCTGAATCTGAAGTTTTCTTCAAGTCCACTGCAACCTCATCTTAAAGCCCTGAGAGGACTACAGGATTGAATAACTAGGGAGGGAGGTCAAAACTAAAGCTGGGTTCCTGGTTCATGTTTGAAGTAACATGAATTCTAAACAAAGGAACAGTCGCCTCGCCTTTAATCCTACGGCTATATTAATAAATACTTTGATCAATGTATTTCTAGATGTAAGTATCCCTTCTCTTTAAAATTCTTGGGGAGGAGTTCCCACTGTGGTGTAACAGGTTAAGGATCAGACATTGCCTCTGCTGCAGCTCAGGTTTGATGCCTGGACCAGCACAGTGGGTTAAGGATCTGGCGTAGGTCATGGCTGCAGCTTAGATTCAATCCCAAAAAATTTCATATGCTGCAGGTACAGCCAAAGAAAATAGTAAAAAATAAAATTCTTGAGGAAAGTCAGACAACTGCCTGTCATTATTTGCCTGTTTTCAAAGATGTTCCGATGTTGGAACCCTGGGAAACCATGGTGTTCTTTGGGGAGCCCAATAAAATGTTGATACATTTAATTTCCCTCTCTTATGGAAAATCAGTTTTGCTAAAAGATGGTGTGTCTGTGTTTCATGCATGCAAATTTTTTTTCCTTTTTTTTCTTTTTAGGGCCACACCTGTAGCATATGGAGGTTCCCAGGCTAGGGGTCGAATCAGAGGTATAGCTGCCGGCCTTCTCCACAGCCACAGCCACAACCACGCCAGATCCAAGCCGCGTCTGTGACCTACACCACAGCTCACGGCAACGCCAGATCCTTAACCCACTGAGCCAGGCCAGGGATCGAACCACAACGTCATGGTTCCTAGTTGGATTCGTTTCCGCTGTGCCATGATGGGAACCCCTGCAAGCAAAATTTTGATTATTGAAAATGCACATTTGGGAGTCAGGAGAACTGGCTTCAAGTCTGAGCTTTACTACTTACCAGTTGCATGTGTACTGGGCAAATGATTTCATCTCTGAGCCTTAGTGCTTTCTTCTGTAAAAGGGCATAATAACACTGATTGTTTAAAGGTCCTACATAATATGGTGTATATAAACTGTGGTAAATGTCCAATAAATATTACTTCTTGTCCTTGCTATACTTCAAATGATAAAGATACTGCGTTTCTGAGTTTTCCTATTCTTATTTGTCTGTTATTCATTTATTTGTTTTGTTCTATGCTTGCCCTTGCAAGCAGGCAAGTGAGAATAGTTACAAAGAGCTTGAGGAAAAAAAGTAATGGAAAAAAGAAAACTGAACATATTATTTTTCTTGCATACAAATTGTTAAAAGACACCATTACTCTATTGTGGGTACAGAACCCACTTACCCCTTGCAGGTTGAGAAGGCTTGAGTTATGTCATAGTAGCAGTTAATTTCTGGCTTCATATGATCACATTTTAGCTCTGAGTCTTGTCTTCTAGACCCAGAGGCCATCAGAACCAAGTGTTTCTTAGCGGTCACCCAGCAAAACCTTTTCATAGGTGGGGAAACCGAGCCTCAGAAAGGGAAGTGAATTGCTCTAGATGGCTCACGTGGTGAGATAACGTAAGGACTGGAATTTATGTCTTCTGATTCCTCATCCGGTAACAGCATGTGGCCTCAGAGCCCTAGCTGTCATCATGTAATCTTGGAAATTTCCCTTGTTTTCTGTCTCCCCATCTCTCCATGAAGCAAAAGATGGCAAGGACAATTCCTGACCCATACCTTGTGGAGGTGCCTGTGGATTAGTCAGGCCCAGGCTGCAAGAAGAATTCAGCTCCCTGGAGTTGGGCACAACCATTAATTACTTGTCAAAAACATCTGAGTATTACAAAGGGATCTGTTTTGTAAAGTTCAGATGGAAGGACCCACCTTCCACATGGTTGGGAAAACCAGCGGTGTAGTCCATTAATGCACTGAGTAACTAGCCCACTTGACCTCTCTCAGTTCCATTAGACTCATCTGTAGGGAATGTGGTCCAGAGTATCGCTAAGTCCTTCTAGGCCAAATAATCTCATGTTCTATCAGTTCCTTCAATTTAGGACCCAGTTATGGGAGGACTAACTACACTTCCCAGTGATAGGGATGCTGACCAGCCTAGAACAACTAGCTAGAAAATCACAAGTGCTGATGAGGATGATTTTGAAGGTAGGAAAGGAATATTTTAGTTTTTTGTTTGTTTGTTTGTTTTGTCTTTTTAGTGCCGCACCTGCGGCATTTGGAGTTCCCAGACTAGGGGTCCAGTCGGAGGTGCAGCTGCCAGCCTACACCACAGCCACAGCGACTTGGGATCTGAACCACGTCTGTGACCTTCACCACAGTTCATGGCAACGCCAGATCCTTAACCAACTGAGCAAGGCCAGGGATCTAGCCCACATACTCATGGATACTAGTCAGGTTCATTACCACTGAGTCACGGCAGGAACTCCTGTAGAAAATTTTAAAGCATTGCTTATCTGGTCTATAATCATAACCACATAAAGAAACACTAAGTTCTCTTAACCTTGAAGACGATTTCCAATCATCATTTCGGAAGTATTCCAGGTTTCTTATCTTTCTCTTTCTCAGAGTAAACATCTTTCCATGGACTCAATCTGTGGATCTGCACTGACAGGCAGTAATGAAAAGCTGGGATAAGTGGATACAGGCCAGGGTTTACAACTAACTTTTTGTCTTTATTTAATTTCACTTTCTTCCAGAATGAAACAGCATGGGGGAGAGCTAAGAGCCCAGGCCAGGCTGTTGGGGAGGCCTGTATACTGGCTGGTTGTGTTAACCTTGGCCTTGCTTCTTCCATTCTGAGCCTTGGTTTCCTCCTCTATGAGCGAGGGGGGTTGGGTTGGGTTCAAAGTTCATTTAAGGGCTAACATTCCACTATTTTGCTTACCTGGGTTTTCAGAGCACAGTTCCCCAAAGCAAGCATCCTTGACCAAGCTTCATCCCACAGCCCAGAAACCCCCACCTCTTTTCCCTAAAGGGCTCCAGTGTAGGGCTTGTGTTTAATCTATTTGCAACTGTTATCTGTTTCCTTGCAATGAGCATTTGTGTTCCAATAAGTTCTTAAAAGCTCGCAAAGAGTAGAGCCAAAGGCATTCCTCAAGGAGCTGCAATTAAAGATGTATTAGTGGTAAGGGGTAAAGCTAGGAGGGGAGCTGGAGGAGGAGAGCTCAGCTTTCCCTTGAAAAGGGAAAAGCACATGGAGCTGCAGCCCTGGTACCCCAAAACTGCTGAGTTGACAATGCCTTAATGACATCACCTCTCTCTAGCCTCAGTTTAATATATTCCCTTAAGGAATCCTTCATCTGTGAAGACAGGCATAGGTTGACACATTCACAGAGGCTTCTTTTAAACATAAGCCTAATGAGTTCGCTCTCATTTTAAAAGCCTGGGAATTCATCTGTGGATGAAAGAGTTAAATTTTCACCAGCTTGAGTGCTGCAGCAGACAAGCCCCAGCTGAAGGTTTGAGCAGTGAACACGCAAACAGAGATGGGCAAAGTTCTCCAGGTTCAAAAGCTTGTTTTGGAAAAGAACCCAAAAAGTTCAGATGCTTTTGGGGAAGCTTATCTGATTTATTCAAGCTGAGAATGGGGGAACACAGAGGCATTTGTGGAGCCAACCGAACCTATTAGGCGTTCTCGCTTCGCCGTTGCTGCCTTTGCTTTTCAGCTTTTGGGTGTTTTGAGGGAAAAGCTAATCCACATGTTTCGAATCTTTGCAGTTGAAGCCCTGGAGGTTCAGCTGGGGTCAGAGTGGCCCAGATGGCCAGTGTCTGCTAAATAGTAGCAAAACCCTGTGGGGAGAAATGCATTAAAGAATGGAGAGGAGTCATTTCCTCAAATGCAGGCAGGGAAGGAGAAACAAACAGAGAGGACTCGGGGAGGGCAAACAAGGCCAAGGGACAGGTTGCAGGATAGTGCAAACGACTCTGAACTTGGAATTAGGAAACTGTGGCTTGAATCTCTTCAGCAATGACAGCCTTAGTTTCCCTACTTGGACCATGGCTCTTTTCATCAACAATCCCCGCTCCACGTGGTTGCGAAGATAAAATGGAATAACGAGTATAAAAGATCGTGGTTCTCTGCTTGGCACATAATAGGCACTGAATACATATTTATTATTTTTTAATGTTAACAGTTTAAGTTCAGTGCAAATGCTGCTGATTCCTTTACTTGTTCCCCAAACTGGTTTATCCTGTCTCCCACCCACTAACCTTAATTGTTACCCTGAGAGCCGCAAGAAGTACACTCTCTCCCGGGAAAACAATAAAAATTGGCCAACAGAATTTTTCACACCAAACAGCACGATTTCAAAATGCTGGGAAAAACCAGAGCCAAAGCAAATTCCCTCTCCACGCACACCCCCATCCCGCGCACTCACGTGAACTTTTAAACCTTGGAAACCAGACGAGAGATAAAGAGAGAAAGAACGGCCATCCATTGCTTCACATCGTGTATGTATATCGAGTTCACTTCGCAAACACAAGGTGCACTGTCAGAAGTGCCTTGGGCAAAGTTTGTACTTCGCTTGAATTCAAACTTTTGTTTACCAAGGCAGTAAACCAGTCCTCTGCTGCTCCAGGTGTAAAGCTATTATGAAAAGGCATATTTGTATTTCACCCCACCTCAGATGTACGGTATGTGGGACGTCCCGCGCTGTAAGAGCAGCAGGGATTTATTCACAGAGAGAATCACCCAAGCAGGAGAGGAGTGTCGTCAGGCTGGGAAAGGCTGAGTCCTGGCAGAGCCGGGGCCACCTAACTTTCCTCTTCCTCTTCCACAGGCCCCCAGACTCCAGGGCTGGCCTTCTTTGCTTTGGCAAATAACCCAGCCTGCAGGTGACCCACTGGGACATCCTTTTTCTTTTCTTTTTTGTCTTTTTGCCTTATCTAGGGCCACACCCGCGGCATATGGAGGTTCGCAGGCTAGGGGTCTAACCGGACCTGTAGCGGCCGGCCTTCGCCACAGCCACAGCAACGCGGGATCTGAGCCGCGTCTGCAACCTACACCACAGCTCATGGCAACACCGGATCCTTAACCCACTGGGAGAGGCCAGGGATCGAACCCGCAACCTCATGGTTCCTAGTCAGATTTGTTAACCACTGAGCCACGACAGGAACTCCCCGCTGGGACATCTTGCTATCTTTGTTTAGACTCTTTTTCCTAAGCTCTCCAGTCGACCCATTACTGACACACTCTGTACAGCCAGCATAGAGAGGAGAAATGCACTAACTGCCGAAACTTTGGTTCCAATCTTGGCCTGAAAGTCTCTCCAGTGTTTCTGCCCCTGATGGGTTATCTGAGCGCTGCCATGGGTGGGCGGAAACTTTTGCCCAAATCTCTGACTGAGCTAAATGGCCTGGAACCCACTCTAAATCGTCTAGTGGAATTTTGGCACAGGAAGGAGGAAAGAATGTATGGAAAAGGGCAGACTTCGAACACCGGGGCCGTGAGCCTGGGCAAGTGGGAGAGCTGCTGAGGGGTCACAGAGATGTCGCTGCCCGCAGGCAGGTCTGGGAGACCACCCAGAAACTCGAACCGAAGCCTGCAGCCGCCGCAGCAGCGCAGCTAAACACAGGAGCAGCACAACCCAGAAATTCTCTAGGTCCTGGGCTAGAACTGGGACCTCCCTTTTATTTTCCGGGAGATTATTCTAGTTTCTTCAGGACTGGGCGGCTCCTATTTCCTGAGTCCCTGTAAGTGCAGAAGGGGTTAGCACATTGTAGGTATGCTCTATGTATTTTTGAACAATGACTTAACGGTAATTTTAGATAAAAATTGTGAACAGTAGTGTAATGCCAGCTTTATCGCTTGAAAAAGTGACATCTCGACAAGGCTTTAACCTCTGTGAGCTCAGACTCATTGTCTGTAAAATGGGAATCATAACGGCAATTTTCTTTCTGAGTTGTTACGAGGATCAAGAGAGTAGCCCTTGTAACAACTCAGAAAGGACCAGGTTATGTGGCGTCTTAGAAGCAGTGGTAAAGAATCCTTAAACTCTGAAGAGCTGCACAAACACTGGTAGTTTCAGCAACGCAGAACTCGTCCTTCGACTCACACTTGCAGACCAGGTCTTGCCAATCTCTGTCTCCCTCATGCTGTCTAGCAACTCAGAGCTCCACATGCCCATCAAACCTTTACAAAGACTGAGGTTCGGTGGAAACCATGGAGGGTCCAGAGATCAATATACAGGGAGTTTCCATCACCAAACATGTAACTACCGAGAGTTTAACATTCAATCATTCGCTAACTACCGAGAGCCAATTATGAACAAGGCTTTGGGAATTCTTGGCGGGGGAACTGTTTTGGTTAGGATCGGCTAATGAAATGACTCAACACAAAACACACGTGTTTCTTGTTCACATAACAGTTCTGGATGGGTATCTAGGCTGCTGAAGCAACCCTTTTCACTTAGTCATTCCACAGCCCAGGTCCCTTTCATCTTGTGCCTCCACCATCCCCATAGGGCCCGGTCATCATCTGTTAGACAGGGAAACAGGCAGGAGTGTTCCTGGGAGGTTTTCATGGGGCAGGCCTGTGAAGCTGTGCCATACATTTCCACTCCTGTCCCTTTAGGCAGAACTCTGTCACACCTAACCACAAAGGAATATGAAGTGAGCTTTTCTCTGTTTCTAGGAAGAAGAAACAAATGTTGGTGAACATCAAGCCCGCTCTGATGCAAGGACATAGCAAACAGCAAAACAAATCCCCACCCTCCAAGGGCTTACAGTTTTGAGACAGTTATGATTAATAAGTACACATATAACCAAGATAATTTCAGATAAGAATAGCTGCTCTGAAGAAAAATAAATGGGGGCATACCATGGTGACTTTGAGTGAGGGCACCTATTTTAGGTGGAGGAAGGAGTTACCTAAGCTGAGACTCAAATGATAAAAGTGATCAGTGAGGGGAGAGAAAGAGGAGGAAAGTCCTGCAGAGTCTATAACAAGCAAGTGCAAAGCTCCAAGATGGGACTTGCATGGTGTATGGAGGACAGAACAAAGGCCAGTATGGTGAGGATGCTGTAAATGAGAGGAAAACTTTATGGGATGAGGGCAGGCAATTTAAAGACGTACCAGGTTATATGGAGTCTTAGAAGCAGCGGTAAAGAATTTGGACTTTAAACAATTAATTATGTTTCCTCAAGAGTCATGGCCATCAGTGCAGAAAGGAGATGTGGGCCAACCTGGGGCCTTTTCACCTGCAAATCCATTAGCCTATTTGCTGCTCTTCTTCAGCTCTGCTCTGCAGGGCAGGGGGGGCTGCCTCCTGTGTCTGCCAGGCTCCCACATCAGCTGGCTTCCAGCTGCTGACAGTCAGTGAGACGCGGTGGCAGGAGACTGGAGGGTAGGGTCTCTCTCTCCCTCTCTCTCTGTCTCCGTCTCAGGCTGCTTCTATAGCAGAATTGTTTCCCTTCCATGGCTCCAGCTCCTACTAGACTCGCCCACCAGGGTCCAGCTTCTACCAAGTGATCCTGGCCTCCGGACTCCAGTATATGGCTTTTGTCCCTCTAGCCCAACCTAGTAGCATCCTAGTAGCAACCACTGTTACGGTTGGATGAGTTTTGAACTTCTTCTATCACCTGGGTAGCCAGTGACCTGCATTAGATTTCCTGTATTTAGACACTTAGAGTGGCTTTAGTTCCCCAGGTTGAACTCTGATGACTGATACAAGGCAGAAATAAAGTGCCTGGAGAACGTTCCCTCAGCATCTCGTACCAGGACGGGGACGTGGCAAGTCCATGGTGACAGTCTTAGTTTCCTATGGCCACTGTAACAGCACAAATATTACAGTCCTGGAGGTCGGAAGTCTGAACATGTCTCACTGAGCTAAAATCAAGGGAGCTCTAGGGGAGAGTCTGTTTTCTTGCCTTTTCCAGATTGTAGAGGCTGCCGGCATTCCTTGGTCTGTGGCCCCTTCCTACATCTTCAAAGCCCAGCCACGGCAGGTCAAGTCTTTCTCACGATGCCACCCCATTGGTTCCAACTCTTCTGCCTCCCTCTCTTTACTTAATGACATTTGTGATTACATTGTGGCCATATGATTAGTCCTGGATGATATCCATATTTTGTTTGTGGCCACACCTGTATCATGTGGAAGTTCCCAGGCCAGGGGATTGAATCCAAGCTGAAGCTGCAAATTGCTCTGCTAGATCTTTTAATTCACTGTCTGGGGCCAGGGATCGAATCCATGCCTCCCCGGTGAACTGAGCTGCTGCAGTAAGATTCTTAACCCACTGTGCCACAGTGGGAACTCCAATGTCCCTACCTTTTTTTAAAAAAAAAGTTTTGTTGAAATATAGTCAGTTTACAAGGCTGTGATAATTTCTGCTGTACAACAAAGTGACCCAGTCATACCATATATGTACATGCATTCTCTCTCAGATTCTTTCCCCACCTAGATTATCACAGAATATTGGGTCCCTGCGTTTTAAGCTAGGCTGATTAGCAAGCTTAATTCCATTTGCAACCTTAATTAGCCCTCACCACTGAATATGATATATTCATGGGTTCTGGGAATTAGGATGTGGACATCTTATTCTGTCTGCCACAGTGACTCACTGAGGAAATAAATCAGAATCGGGGGAGGGAAGTCATGGAGGCTTGCTGAAGGGACGGTGGCTTGGTACCTTACCCTGCACTCAGGGAGAATGGATGCCTGTGAGCCGAGAGGAGCGCGGAGACTCTGGTCCTCCGGAGAGAACGTTTGTGTCCTGTGGTTCAGAAGGTCTCTCCAGAGATGCTTGAAGCGTGGCTTGCTGTGGGGAAGCCGTCACACTATGGATGCGACGCTGGGATGCAGCTCTTGTTTGTCTCTCACCCAGGATGGCACGTAGGTTTCTTGTTTTCCCAGAGAAAGGTTCATTGCAGAGAGGGGAGTGGGTGAAGCCAAACTGTTGGCTGTGGCACGTGAGGCCCATCAGTTCCAATTCAGGGACGACTGCAGTTGATGCGGGCACTCCAGCCAAATGTAATCCAACGCCTCCTGCTGCCAGACGACGTGTGGTTCAGTGAGGGGCTGGCAGGGGGTGTTGTAAATCCAAGATGCCTCTGCAACTTTATCAGATGGATCCAGGGAGGCGAGGAGAGAGAGCGGCGAGAGAAATTCATTGCACTGCAAATAAACTTCCAAATCGTAGCCCGTTCCTGAAAAACCCTTGAAACTTCCTACTGGGGAGAAAATCCACAGTGAGGTGGTGTCTGGTACACACTCAGAGGGGGCAGATTTGTGACCATGTAAGCCCACGGAGCAGCGCATGACACAAGATCTCCAGGAGAGCCCTGGGCCACTCTTCCATTTCTTGGCGCACAGGCCCAGGAGGCGAGTTCGAAGAAGACAGAGTTTGGGTAAGCGTAGAATGGCTTTCTCTCTTTGGAGCTATACTTTATGGAAATGACTTTTTAAAAACAGCACCACTGGAGCTGGAATTCCCCCACCCACTCTCCCCACACCTCCCAGCCCAGCAGGCATCCCAGGGCAGAACGAGGTGCAGATATCCTTGCCAGCTCTGAGCTGTGGGAGAAGGAGGGGCCTGCTTCCAGGGACGCGGGCCTGAGGTTATTGTCTTGGTCACTGCAATCCAGACGCACACAGATTCTGACTTCAGGTTCTGAGCTTTTGGTACCACGGTGGCATCCCAGGAAGCTCTCAGGGAAATCTCTGGGACAGAGATCTGTTAAAGGATGCTGTCACCACTGAGCACCTCCAGCTGCCTTTGTCAATTCAGAATGCTCTTTAGGAAGAGTTGCAGCATATAGTTCTGGTTCTGTAAGTGCCATCGAGGTGGTACGATTGTATCTTTTATCAGCATAGATGCATGACATTAGAGACATGACTTGATCTTACAGACAATTTTTGGTTCCTGAGAACCTCGAAGGGTCGAGGGCTATTAACTCACTCAAAAAATGGCTAAGGGGGAGCCCCGGACCTCTCTGAAAGGAGGTCTGGACGGGAGAACGCTGGGTGGTGAGAGTCAGCAGAGAGATTGATTTTTCCCTGCCCGCCCTCCTTTTGTGCCTTTTTAAATCGTGTACTTTATGTGTGTGTTATTCTAAAAATACATTAAAAATATTCTGTAATGCCCAGAATCAGTGTGATCTCAGCCTCATAAAATCAGACAGGTAATACAAGGGAACTGCAATGAAATTTAAGTCTCCAGCTTGCTGTGACCTATACCTTTGGTTTTCTATTATCTTCCTCAATGGACAATAACAAATAGAGGTTATTACTTAGTGGGCTTTTTTTAATATGATTTTGAAAGTTCCCTTTTTTTAAACCATCAAGGGAAACAACATTTCCACAGGCCATTTTGCTACATCAATCTAAAGATCAGGCCCAGGATGATAAGATAGTCCCCGCCCAACTTTTTCCATTTTCCAGTTTCTTCTCAGTTTGCCAATGAGTGGGCTCTGTCTCTAGGTCTGATTCTGGATCTCTTGCTGTTCACTCAGTCATAATGAAACGTCGTGAGTGTATCACCCTTCGTGACGGCTGGGTTTCGGTTCGGTTAACTCCCTGTTATCACTACCATCTTCACCGTCATCCAGCACCAGCACCCACCGTCAGCAAGGTTTTCTCGGTTCAGAGCCGTATGAGTTTTTAAGTGCTCACAACCTTTGGCCATGTGCTGTGGGGAGGTGGGGACAAATCCCCTCCGCCCCCTAAGATACCCCATTGCAGAAGGGAGAGAGTGTTTCGGAGTCAGCTTTGATTGGAACCAGAAAGTGACGAGGGCTTTAAAAGGTACCGTGATGGTTTACGAATGGCAGATGGGAGAAGCAGGGGAGGCGTGCTTCCTGAAGGTTTTCAGGGAGAAAATCTTCCTTCCTTTGATCCCCTTCACCTCTCTGGTCCTTATCACAGTCAGCAGTGCCCCTTTCCTTGCCTGCCACAGCCCGAGTGAGTGCCTGGGTGTCACAGAAGTGCCCGTGAGAGGCTATGGAGCCTGGAGGAAGGATTAACTCTGCAGGCAGAACACGTAGCGGAGCTAGCATGCGAACAGGCTTCAGGGACGGATGGCATTTAGATAACGGTGACAGAAGAAAGAATGACTTAAGAGGAAGAGCAGGGCAAAGAGGCGCAGGGGCGCTCTGTGGGGACGCACTTGTCTGAACTTTAGATTCCGCATCTGCAACGTGGAGATGATGACACCACTGACCTCAGAGGTTGCTGTGAGCATCAAGTAGTCAAGTAGCATCGAGCAGTACCGTTGACACTTACAAAGCACCTGCTGGGTGCCCAGGGTCACAAGCTAACAAGCAGCGGAGCCAGGATATAATGCTCGCGGCGCAAAAGCGTGTGCCGCACTGCCATACAACCCTCAAAGGGTGAAGAAGTGGTCCGTAAACCAAAGCATTTCCAAGTGTAAGTTACACCATCCCTCCTAAAGTGAACCTGACCCTTGGACCCCAGAGGTTTCTGATTTGAAATTCTAGACTGTTTCTGGGCTAATGGAGCTTCCTTGGTAGTCACCAGCCTGTCGACCTGGTGCCTAGGCTGCTTGCTGGATGCTGTCCTGGATGTGAACTTTCCCACGACTGGGGAGAGTGAAGTTCAAAGCCTAGGCCCAGGCTGTGTTGGTTTTTGTCCTGAGGGGTTGGGAGGGCTGCCCACTTTAGACCTGACCATGAGCAGAGGCCCTTGACTCTCGCTCTGGGGAACCAGCCAGTGTCCGGAAGCCTCTTAGTTCTGAAGTTCTCATTTGTTCGAAGACAGGAGGCCCTGAGTCATCTTCCAGGTGGGCAGTCCTGTTGAAGAAACAGTCAGCACTGGGTCAAGCGATTTCCAGGTATGTGAACAGCTAACCACTCAGCCTTGCCTGTGCCTAATACATACCATGACACCTTCTACAAGGAGGCATTCCATTTTTACTGGAGAAATTCTAACTAAGTCCATGGAAACCCCAGTCTTGGAGCCAGCACTGTGGTAGTATTCCCTGGGAAGGGCCTCCATTATTCATTCTCGTTATTGCTGTGGTGGTCCCTCAGTATTACCAGGACCACTCTTGATGGAAAAAATTATCCAGGAATAAAGTTTCTTTTCTGCTCTCTCTTAGGGAAAACAAACCTTCAGCATAATAACACATATCTGACTTTGCAGCTCGCAGTGCCTTTCACTTATGTAACTTGGGGCCCTCCTCACAGTGTTTTGGGGGGTGGCTGGCAGAACGGGGGGCAGTGCGTGGAGGAGAGGTACCACTTCCTTTGGAATCATGGGGCCTCGGGCTCAGAAAGGTTAGCAGTGTGGTGAAGCTCAAAAACCAGAGATAATGTGGGCACTCAACTGCCAATTTCCTGCCTCCAAACTCCAAGCAATTCTGCTTTTCCTGACCTCTGAGAGATGCCCCACCTCCAGGTCCTCAGGAGTGAAGGGAGGCCCTGAGCCTGGTTTCCACACCCTCCCAAGTCCATCCTCAGCTACATTATTCTAAGGAATCTGTCATTTTCAGTTGCAAAGGCAACTCCAGGGATATGGTTCTCCATTGGGGGCGATTTTGCCCCCAGCGAACAACTGGCAATGTCTGGGGACATTTGGGGTTGTCACAACTAGGGAGAGGGAAGTGGATGCTACTGGCGTCTAGGGGATAGAGATAGGAGATAATTGCAAAACATCCTACAATGTAAAGAACAGCCCTCTATAGCAAGGACTTATCTCACCCCAAATGGTCACCGTGCCAAGGTTGGGAAGCCCTAGGCTGGAGCAATAGGAAAACCCTCCAATTTTCAGATTCCCACGCACACAGAGAGCTTTCCACGAGTATGTCATTTTTATTTTTATTTTATTTCTTTATTTTCTAGGGCCACACCTGCGGCATATGGAAGTTCCCAGGCTAGGAGTTGAATCAGAGCTGCAGCTGCCGGCCTATACCACAGCCACAGCAACACAGGATCCGAGCCGCTTCTGCGACCTACACCACAGCTCACGGTAATACCAGATCCTTAACCCACTGCGTGAGGCCAGGGGTCGAAACTGAGTCCTCAGAGACACTATGTTGTATTCTTAACCCGCTGAGCCACAACGGGAACTCCAAGTGTCTCCTTTTTAAAAACATCCATAGCTATTTTCAGGTATTTTCCCCCTCCTACCATACAAAATGAGGACCTGCCAACTATGTCAGCGCTGAAAGGGGAAACGGGGAACCAGTGAAAAGAGGGGCCTGCTCAGGGAGATCAGAGCTCATGAGCGGTGGAGAAGTCACCTCCTGCCCCAAGATGGACACATTTTCTACTTCATCAGGCTAAATTCCCCGCACACCAGCTCCGCTTTGAGCTGTTTTCTGACTCACTGATTCGGCAAACATCATGATCTGAATCTGCTCACTGACACAGACCTGCTCAGAGTCTCATTGGATGCAGAATCAGGAGATGGGAAACAACCGAATCCAGTGTGAGAAAAACATCTTCAGTTCTGCCTCGGGTCCCTTTGGGTCTGAAGACCCAGGCCCCTGGCACAGCTGCCGGGCAGGGGGCCCCTTTTCCTCTCTCCTTAGGAGACAGAAGGTCAAAGCTCTCTACTGGAAATGAAACTGATACCATCTAAGCCCTCAGGCTTCCTCACAGGAGGCACATTACTGAAAATACCTGGGTTTCTTGGAACTGAAAGATTTTTTTTTCTTACTTGATTTTTCATAGCTTGTTCTGTTGGTTTAATGTTTGTTTTTTACTCAGTCAGCTAGTGAAACTGGGTTGGTCAGTGAAACTTTCTAGGGACTGGAGGTTTCACTTTCAGGGGCTGAAAGTTTGGGTTTGGGCTTTTTAAAGCCTTGACAAAGGCAATCAGGGTGTTCGGCCTTCTAGGGGCTGAGAGTGAGGTTAAAAGTCCATGAACACAGAAAATGCTTAGATAGTATTGAGTAGATTAATTCATACAAAGTGGGTATTCAACGCGTGCTCTGTGTTAGATCCTGCTGTGGGCAATAGAGATACAGCCCTCAGCCAGACCGAGACGTTGCCTTCCTACTGTGCTTGCAGTCTGGCTGGGGAAGTGATCAGTAAACAGCCGCCCTCTTCTCTCCAAAAGCAGCTCCCACTGTCTCATGGACTTTGTTCAAACTGTATTCTCTTACTAGAATACTCTTATCTTTTACCTTTGTCAAATTCCTCTTCAATCTTCAAGGGCAAGATCAGAGCCAATTCAGCCAGAAAAAACCTTTAGAAATCTCTTTGGCTGATCAGGAAGTACTTGTTGAGCATATCCTCAACTTCTCCTCCAAGCGGCTACAAAACCATTGTACATTTACTGCGGCCCCTTGCAGGGAGGCAGTGTCGCCTGGTTACGACTAACTAAATTGTGTTACGTGCTTGCTGGGGCCTTAAGCGGGTTCCTTGGCTCGTCTTTCTGAGCTCAGTTTCCTGGCCCGCTGTAAGGATAAAATGTCACAGAGTCTGTGCAGTACCTGGCATGTGGCAACTACTCAGGACAGAGTCAGATTAAGTGCCAAGCACCAGGTAGGCTCTGTGCTATGAAGGATCCAAAAACCCAAGGGACACCGGCCTTCCCCCTGACCCCCAGCAGTTCACCATATGGGAAGTAGACAAAAAGGGTCACAAAATCTCTGCAGAAGATAGACATTGATGTGTTAGAACATTGCTAGAAGAAGTATTTGGGAGCAGGTGAAAATTCTCAACGGGTGGATCTGAGTCTCTGCAAAAATTCTTAGAAAGAATAGAATAGGGCTTGGGATTGAAGTAGGATTGAATATAGGCTGATTATAGCAGAGTTAATTGGAAAGATAGTTAGACCCAAGGGTTTTGAACACCCAGTATGAATGTCTGGACTTCTCCCCAAGGGCAAAAAAGGAGCCACCCAAAGTTTCTGATTTGGAAAGCTGGTTTAAGTTGATTAGATCCCTGTCATCAAGGAGCTCATAGTCTGGAGAGGGACAAGTGGAGAATGAACGGTAAAAGGATGTGATGAGTGAGGTGCTAGAGGCATGAAAACAAGTGCTATGGCATGCATGGAAGAGGAAACTAATTAAGGAGGAAGGTTTCAAGGGAGGAGAGGGAGAAATCTAACACGGAGCTGTGTCAGATCCTCCGTGATCGCAGTTCCACACTGGATTTGGGAGCCTGGAGGGTGATGATGCTGTCATCCTAAAGCAGAAGAACCATGTGGACATAGCACAAGTAGGAATTTAACAAATGTTTGTGGAAAGGATGGATGGATGGGTGGTTGGATGGATGGATGGATGGATGGATGGATGGATGGATGGATGGATCTTTAATACTAATCAGGGAATTATGGACTCAATAATTATTGAGACTGAAGGGGAGCCTACATGTCATCAGCCAGCTCATTCTATATATGAGTGAAATGAGGTAAGATAGGGGGAACTGACTGCTTTTGATCACACAGCTACTAGGTGATAAATTTAGGGCATGAAATTAAATCTCTGGACGCCTAGGCTAGTGTTCTTTCCAGTATGTTATATGGTTATTTTCTTCAATTCTTAAAAAGAATTTCAGAGGAAATGGTATGCATGAATATCATATACCACTTGTAATTTGTTTTTTTTTTTTTAACTAAAAGCTACATTGGAATTTCATTTCCGTTTCTCTGATTAAAATAGGAATTCTGAAAGTCATGCATATTGATTGAGGAGTCCTCGGCTTTGGGGCCAAATTCTTCCAGTGGCTGCTACCTTCTACAATCCCATTTTCCCAGACATTCCTCTCTGGCCCACCCAGGTCCACAGCTTGAGCTGAAGAACGCAGGGCCTGCCTCGGTGAGTGTGCAGGAGAGAGGCTAGTGCCACTGTGAGGGTAGTTCCCAGGGTAACTTCATTACTTTGCAAAGATGAAATTGACTTCGAGATAAATAGCCAATTGGTGATTTGGTCAATCAGTATCTATGAGGCATGACTCTAAAGCAAACGGTCTGGTTTCCTTACATCACATATAAAACCAGTCTTGTTACATCCCCCTACGTGGTATGTACTGAGAGCCTCCTGTGTGCTCCTCATCTCACAGATGTCGTGGTGGAAGAGAAAAGTTTGATATGACCCCGTATTTTATTTACTAATTTATTTATTTTTTCTTTTGTCTTTTTAGGGCCACATCTGTGGCACATGGAGGTTCCCAGGCTAGGAGTCTAATCGGAGCTGTAGCTGCCGGCCTTCGCCACGGCCACAGCAACACAGGATCCGAGCCACATCTGTGACCTACACCACAGCTCACAGCAATGCCGGATCCTTAACCCACTGAGTGAGGCTAGGGGTCTAACCCGCAACCTCACGGTTCCTAGTCAGATTTGTTTCTACTGCACCATGACAGGAACTCCTTATTTTATTTTCTTGACTGCACCCACAGCATACAAAAATTCCTGGACCAGAGATCGAACCTAAGCCACTACAATGATGACACTAGGGAACTAGGGCACCAGGGAACTCCAGGACCCCTAATTTTTAAAGTTTGTATCCAAGCTGAGGAGGGGAGACTTATATTTTTAAAACCACAGTATTTTATGATTCAATAACTCTCTCCTTGGTAACTTGCAGGCATTAAACACCTAATGGAATGAGAAAATCTCAAATATGGAAGTTGATCACTTCAAACTTCTCTGCGGTATTTGAGAGCGACTCCAGCATCCCAGCCCAGAGGTCATCAGTCTTTGATATCAGAGAACATAACTCCTCGCTTTCTTGTCCTCCAGGGACAGTATTATGGGGGACAAGGATTCAACTAATTAATTACAATGTTGTGAAGAGATAGGGACGGTGTGAAGAGAAGAGGCTTTGCAGCCAGCCTGGGAGGAACCACCCGAGCCTCCTTGCTGTCCAACTCATCTTCCACGCTGAGCCAGCCGATAAAGCTTCTGATGGGTCCCTGTCATGGCACTGGGCTTTAATCATAGCAACAATCGACGTTTTCTGAGCACTTACCTTGTACCAGGCACACTTCTTAATATTCTACAGGCATCATCTCCCTGTATAGTGACAACAGATCTGGAATCTTGGTGCGAGCCTTGCCAATATCTAGATGTGTGTTATTAGAAAGGCTAATTCTCTCTGAGTCCTTACCTCTTCTGGCAAGCGAGGAGGCAGTTCCAGCACTGAAGGCCAGTGTGAAAGAAGCAGCCCCCTTCAACTGTCCATAGGAATGTCAACTAGCACAACCCTTTTCAGAGGGAATGAGGTAATTCCTAGTAAGATTTAAAATGTGCAGAGTCGGACTTCCCTTCGTGGCTCAGCGGTTAACAAACCCGACTAGGATACATGAAGACGCAGGTTTGATCCCTCGCCTCACTCAGTGGGTTAAGGATCTGGCGTTGCTGTGGGCTGTGGTGTCGGTCACAGACATGGTTCGGATCCCACATTGTTGTGGCTGGGAGCTGTAGCTCCAATTCAACCCCTAGCCTGGGAATTTTCATACGCCTCAGGTGCGGCCCTAAAAAAGTAAATACATAAAATAAAATGTGCAGAGTCTTTAACAGCCTGACCTCTAGGAATCCACCTTATTGAGATCACGGCAAGGGCACGTCACATGCAAGGATATTTGGCACAGCGTTAGTTGTACAAGCAAAGAGGCTATCATCAAGGTCCATCAACAGGAAAATAGTTGAAAACTTGTGGCCCGTCTAATCTGTGGATTAGACTGCCTAAGAGGCAGAGAGCTGGAAATTTTTTCCCAACATATTTTTAAATTAAAAAAAAACATCAATATGTAAGGCATAATTTCTTTTCTATAAATACGTGAGTGTACACGTATATATATATATATATATATATATATATATATATGTAGAGGGAGATATATTTGCTTTAACTTGGGAAGATATCTTGACTGATAAATGCTAACAGACTGAAGGAGGAAACTTTCAGCTGGTTATATAACTCTTTAAAAAGAACTGCATAAGGGTGATTTTTACTTTTTTGGGCTCCTAGAACTTTTCAAATACAAACTAACACCTGCCCTCTAAGGAAGGAGGATCTGGGCAAACAGGAGGCTCTTTTGTTCTCTGACAACTTATCCTTTCCTAAAGGAGACCCAATAGAGAGAATTTTCTGGGCCCGGGGGCCAGTCTGGAGGGCTGGGGAGGACCTGAGATGCAGAAGGAAGAGAAAAGCCACTGAGAAGCCAGGAGACTGGGGGCCACCACTCGAGGTAAAGTACTCAGTGAAAACAGCCTAGCAGGTCTCTGAAGAAGAGTGTCATCCTCAGTCTGAAATTGTTTGAGCTGCTGTCATGTCACCTTCCTCTGTGTCCATCCCGGGGTACCCTTCAATGATGTCTACCTCACACACATTCACTCACGTTAAAATTAAAAATACAAAGGACAAAGATGACTTACATCTCTAAACTCCCTTCTGAGTAAAATGCGGGGTGTCTCTTCATATTTATATTTACCTGTCCTTATCTGGACCCACCTCCATCCCACCTATATCTTCTGCCAGGCATGCGTGCCATCCATCCATCCAGGTCGTCCCCAGATGTCATCTGCCGGGCCACGTCTTCCAGCGTCTACTCGTGCTTCTCTTGGTGTAGGATCCCTCTTTTCTCTGCCTCGCAGATCCTCCAGTGTGCCCTTCCTGGAAGCCTTGCATGTCCTGGAAACAGAATCAGTCACCTTCTGTGCTCCCAACACACTCCGGGCGCACCTCCCTTCCATCACGTGGGGTGGCAGAGTGGCCATTGTTCTCCCCCGGAGTGCAGTGGGTGTGCTGGCTTATCTCTTCAGCCTCCAGCACAGTGCCCCACCCACTGTAGATGCTCCAAAATTGTTGGAAAAATAACGAATGTACCAATGAATGAATCCAGCTTTGTCTAGCTTTGATTTCAAAGTCCTTCCTGGCACTGAATTCTCTCTCCCTACAATGCGCGCCCAGTGATCTAAGATCTACAGGAATATTCTGCTCCAGACATCTCCTGCTCCACCCACAAACATGCCCTAAGATCACTCCATCCATTGGTTATTGCAGACTGTGCTGGCCCCCCGGGGATCCTGAAAGCCTGTTCAGATTGCCGGTGGTCCATCTTCCCAGGCCAACGGGTGCGGTCTTCCTGGGTCCAGGGCTGGGCCCAGCTGAGAAGTGGTAGCTGGGCCAGTGGAGGTGATGGCACAACATTTTCTCAGTGTAAAAGACGGATTCTGCCCTGCGACTGATGCCTTTTAATGGCTTAACGATCATGTGAGAATCCTTGGCCTGGCCTGGCTGGGCGCTGAGAACTGGCAGTGCCAGGCCTGGCACAGGAGAGCCCCACCCAGGTTAATTGATCTGTTTCTGTCCTCCAAGAGGCCCTGGGCAAGAATCAGCACATTTTCCTCTCTGAACAGATCTTCCCCTTGCTAGGCTCCCTAGGAAATTTTCCTGAGCTGAGCGGGCCGGGCAGGCATTCGGTGGTCTCTGTGCTGTGTGTACCCACGCTGCTTCACTGCATCCCTCTTCTCTTGACTCAAAAGTTCCTCTCATTCCCAACCTAGTTCTGATTTTCTCTCCAGATATATGTGCCTTTCCTTTTTTAGCATTTTAACCTCGCTTCCTTCCTTTCTTCTTTCCTCCTTCCCTCCCTCATTGCCTTCCTTCCCATGTTTATTTGTTCTGTCTTCTTTTTGTTAGGTTTTATTTAAAATTCTTTATTTTATTAAAGTATAGTTGATTTACAATGTGTCGATTTCTACTATACGGCAGTGTGAACCAGTCATAAATGTACATATATTCTTTTTCTCACACTATCCTCCATCATGTTTTATCACGAGAGATTATAGTTTCCTGTGCTGTACAGTAGGATGTCCTCAGTCTTTCTTATCTCTATCTCTCATTCCTCCACCCTCAGTCCAGACTCTTCTTCCACCTCCCGTCCACAAGGACTTCCTCTCACTCCCCCATCCCCGCACCATGTCATCTTTCACCACCCTTTGAGGAGGCTCTCCTTTGCTCCCCTGCCTGTACTGTCGGACTTCTGTCCGACAGCTTTTTATATTATCTCCCCCTCCTACTCTTCCTCCAAGCTTCTCAGCAGAAAGGACATACAGTCTCCCACTTGATCCCAAATGACTTCAGGTACCAGCCCTAATGCCTGTCTGTCAATGGCCGGGTTGACTAATGCTGATGCACAGAGAACAGACCCAGGTCCCTGGCCAAAGCTGGCCCTCGTGCTGAGACTGGCAACCTAAAGTTTAGAATTTGGAGTCTTACTCCTTTTCCCATCTCCTAAGCCTGGGCTGGGTCCCTCTGTCTACTCCGGCGGCCTGTGAATGCTCATGGATGAGTTTATGGCCAGGAAGACACAATAAGGTAAGAGAGCCAGTGCAGCCAGTGATTTGCACGCTCCCTGACCTTTCCTCATTCCCCAGAAAGGATGGAATGGAGGCCACTGGTAAGCTGGTCATCACTCTGAGGGGCTTCGTGGGCACAATCTGGGTATAGATGAAGTGCCTCTTTCTTACATTAATTTATTCTACTAACAACTGAGCAGCAGTTCTGGCCTTGGAAACAGGAATGCAGAGAGGACCCCCCCAGTTCTTAAAAAGCGTATGAATTTAGGAGTTCCCATCGTGGCGCAGCGGTTAACGAATCTGACTAGTAACCATGAGGTTGAGGGTTCGATCCCTGGCCTTGCTCAGTGGGTTAATGATCTGGCGTTGCCTTGAGCTGTGGTGTAGGTCGCAGTCGTAGCTCGGATCCTGCGTTGCTGTGGCTGTGGCGTAGGCCGGCGGCTACAGCTCCGATTAGACCCCTTGCCTGGGAACCTCCACATGACGCTGGTGTGGCCCTAAATGACAAAAGGCAAAAAAAAAAAAAAAGCTTATGAATTTAACAGAGGAGGTGGATCTCTATGCAGGGAAATTAGAAAAGCTCAAGGAAACTACGGATGAGGTGTTAGAATATAGAATGACCGGCAGATGGGAAAATACACAAGAAAGAGGCAGTTCAGCTCTCAATTTCTGCAAAAAAAAAAAAAAAAAGGAAAATCATATGTGTGAGTGCAGGATGGTCAGGGGACTGGTATTAATTATAAGGGAAAAAGACACAAAATTAGGGAAGTATGAAGAAAATGAGTGAAGCCTTAATAAAAACTAATGGCCAAAGATTTCATCCACTTTTCACCTCCACAAAACTCTACTGATATTTTTATTTAAGTAGACACATGTTCATTAACCCCTAAGCCTTGACACTAGGTTAGACAGCCCAAAACCAGAGGAATAAAGACATGGTGGAAAGAGGATTTAGAGCCAACAGGTTGAGTCATAATTGTCCTTAACATGACACTTCCAGCAAATCCCATCTCCTTTAGTCCTAAATGATTCCAAGGTCCCATCAGCTTTAAATGTGATGTTTGTTTCTCAAGCTGAAGGCAATCTTATGGGTTCTGCTGTGCTGCTGCCAAATGGATCTTCTATGCCCCCCATGTCAGTCCTGTGTCCCTAAAGCCACAGTCTTTGGGATATATTTTCACACATTTTATATATGACGACTAGAAAAATATTTGGAGTCCTACAACTTACCTCGCAGCTTGCAATTCACCACATCTTTCCAAGCAAGGGGATGGAAAGAGATATAAAAAACAAAACAAAAAAAAAAAAAAACGGAGTTTTAGGAGTTTCTGTTGTAGCTTAGTGGGTTAAGCACCTGACTAGTATCCGTAAGGATGTGGGTTCAATCCCTGGACTCACTCAGTGGGTTAATGATCCAGTGTTGTCATAAGCTGTGACACAGATCGCCTGTAAATGTGACTCAGATTTGGTGTTGTTATGGCTGTGGTATAAGCTGGCAACTTAGAGCTCCAATTCAACCCCTAGCCTGGGAATTTTCATATGCCTGAAGTGTGGCTCTAAAAAGAGAGAGAGAGAAAAAAAAGAAAAAAGACTGGAATTTTAAAAAGATTAAAAAAAAACCCTACGTGGAATAAAGCAAGAGGTAACCCAGTAGAGCCCTTAATTTAATTGATTTTTTTTTTGGTTGTTTTAGAGCCGCAAATGTGGCATATGGAAGTTCCATGGCTATGGGTCTAATCAGAGCTACTGTTGGTGACCTACACCATACCCACAGCAATGCCAGAGCCAAGCCACATCTGCAGCCTACACCACAGCTCACGGCAATGCCAGATCCTTAACCCACTGAGCAAGGCCAGGGACTGAACCCGAATCCTCACGGATACTAGTCAGGTTCATTACTGCTGAGCCATGACAGGAACTCCATTAGCCCTTAGTTTTAAGGATGGTGAGAATGAGACCCATAAAAAGTGGTTTGGCCAAAGTTTACAGAACAAGTTAGTGACACAAGGACCAGCGCCCAGTGTTCATGGTGTGCCAGATGTTCCTGGTCTCCACATCAGTTCCTCAGGTGCGCCGTGATTAGTTTTGCCCCCGCAATCTGAAGCAAATGCCAACATTAAGACTCTCTCCTTGGAGTTCCCGTCGTGGCTCAGTGGTTAACGAGTCCAACTAGGAACCATGAGGTTGAGGGTTCAATCCCTGGCCTTGCTCAGTGGGTTAAGCGTCCGGCGTTGCCGTGAGCTGTGGTGTAGGTTGCAGATGCGGATCAGATCCCACGTTGCTGTGGCTGTGGCGCAGGCCGGCAGCTACAGCTCCTGTTAGACTCCTAGCCTGGGAACCTCCATATGCTGCGGGTGCAGCCCTCGATAAGGCAAAAAGACAAAAAAAAAAAAAAAACTCTCTCCTTAACTGAGACATTGCATGTCCTAAAGACTACATCAAGGGCCGCTGATGTTCCTGGGAACAGCCACCCTTCTTCAGGGGAACCATGGAGCTTCCTCCAACAGGCAGGTGTCCCACGGGTGAAGGTAAGCTCTGCTTCTGGAAGGTGGGCTTCTAGGGGTAGATCTGCTGATCATCTTGAGACACAGTAAATTTTCTTCTCATCCATGCTGAAGATGGAGTGAGGACCAATGAAGAGGAGAGAGAGCCCTACCTACCTATGCAGTGGACATACACTTTTCAATTTCAACCAGTACAATATGCACAGAATCAGCTTTCTTGCCCTAACCTTCAAAAAATAAAACAAAAAAAAGCAAAAAACAACAACAACAACAAAAAAAAAATCCCTGGTCCTTTAGCCATTGAAACAATGTGACTAAGCTCAGGAAGGGCACACGGAAGTCATCGCTGTGGACATTTATATAAATAATAATTTTCCAGTGGGAACTATGAACTCTCCTTGCCTCTTCTATTTTTAAATGCTTATTGCTTCTGATTTTGTTGATGTAGGCGGAGCTAATAAGAACGTTTGCTTCGTAACCATGAACTTAATGTATCTGTTTTTGGACACTTGCGATTTATTTTTGCACACATGCTCCAAATTGGTGCTAATTACTTTAAAGGATCAGGGTTTCTATTCCAAGAGGAATGACGACAGAATGTCAATTTGCAGTCTCTGAGCATAATGTCCCAATTATCAATGCATTCCAGACCAGAACGGACTTGGCACCTTCTCGAAGGGATTTGGCTGTACTTTTATCAGCCAGTCCGTGGATGTAGCTTCATTAAAACTTGCTTTCTAGTAACTTGTGGGTGTGCCTATACTTTCCCCGGTCTCAAAGGCCCTTTAGTGATATATCGGTCTCCCAAATACCTACCGTTCCAAATACCCAAACACCCCTCTCTCAGAGCCTTCTGTGATCTCTCTGGCTAAAGACAAATATTACTTCTGATGAAAGTCCCAGAGTATTTTGCCAATCACTTTCTGAAAGGACTTGGCACTTTCTACCTCATGTGGAAATTATGTCTCCCTCTTCTTATCTCCTTTCTTCATTACAACTCCATCAGTGACAATGCGTTACCTGAGTTATCTTTGTACCCACCGACTACACATTGAATCCTCACCTAGTGTCCTATGCTTAGTAAGGGCTGTGTGCATTGACTTAATTGAGGGTTTTCTTTTCCTAATAGTCTGCCTGCTCAAGGACAGTTTTAAGGTAGGTTTAAATAAATATTTATGGAACAAAGGAAAGACTACAGCTATACACACAAAATACAATGACTGAAGTCTATAATGAATCATATGAAGTACATCTGGAGAATCCAGCGTTCAGCAGTCACGCCTAAAAAAAGCAAACAAACAAACCACTGTGCTGTGGGGGACAGTCGAGGAGTAGTGACAAAGGATTTAGAACTGGACCAACACCACCAAAGGAATCAAAACTACTGATATGGTATTTGCTTAGCACAAATGTTTAGATGAGCATAACAGATGAAAACCATCTCATGGGGGTTCACTGACCACATAAAATGAATGTAGAGCATATCATGACCCAGAAGATATGGCCACAGAGGAAAAAGAGGGAACAGGTATATCCTAATTTGTTAATTTTCCATTCACTTGTTCATCCAACAAACTTTCATGGAGGAACCTCTATGTCAAGTATTTGTTTGCACTGTGGATACAAAGGTGAAGGAGAACATACTAGTTCAGCTATTTAGACCAGGGGTCAGCAAACTATGCCCAATGAGCCAAGTCTGGCTCACCATCTATTTTTGTGAATGAAGTCTTATTAGAAGACAGCCACACCATTCATTCACACATTGCCTATGGTTGATTTCCCTCTCCAACTGCAGAGTTGTGTAGCTCTGACAGAGACTGTACATCCTACAAAGACAAAAATGTTTATTATCTGTAAGCTATCCCTTTACAGAAAAAGTCTGCTGACCTGGTTTATCCCCTGGTTTAAAAGCCTTTAAAATACACCGGAGATAGTGCCATGTAGAGAGTAAGGACAGAGTTCCGTGGGAAACCTACTACAGACTTGGAAAGTCAAAGAAAGCCACTTGACCGGGACCAGGAGGGCAGAGATCACGTATATCTTGCTCAGTGTTGTATTACAAGTGACTGCAGGGTGCCTGGTGTATAGCAGATTGCTTAGCAGATATTTATGGAATGAATGAATGAATGGGGTTATTTCTAAGGTGAGCGTGAGAGGATGATTGGAGTAATTTAGGAGGAGTGTGGAGGGATGGGTAGAGAAGGAACACATCACGTGCCCCTGGCAAGAGGGAGCCAGGTACTGTGGAGAGAGGATGCGGTTCAGCTGGTGGGAGCGTGGCATTTAGGAGTGGGGTTTGGAAGTCGGAAGGAGACAAGGCTGGAAGGTACACAGGAGTCAGACCAGGCAATGATGCTCAAACCTCATTATGGAGTTGGGCCTTTATTCTGAAGGCCACAGAGAGCCACTGGTAAGTTATAAGCAGGGCAAGAACAAGTTGAGAGTGTTCCTTCTGAAAGGCCACTTTGGCTGCTCTGTGGAAAATCAATTAGAAGCAGGATAAGCCCAGGACATGGCTGATTAAGAGCCATGACAGAATTCTAGAGGCCTGCACTAAAGATATGACATTGATGCTAGGGATCCGTGGACTGATCTGAGAGATATTCAGGAAGAAGAGTTAATAGGACTTAATGGCTGAGCTTTGGGGATGAGGAGTCAGAGAGAGGAGTTAAAGATGATGACAAAATTTCTTTTTTTTACATATATTTTAATAATGATTTTTATTTTTTCCATTACAATGTTCAGTCAGTTTTCTGCTGCACAGCACGGTGACCCAATCACACATACATGTATACATTCTTTTTTTGCACATTGTCATGCTCCATCACAAGTGACCAGACATAGGTCCCAGTGCTATACAGCAGGATCCCATTGATTACCATTCCAAAGGCTATAGTTTGCATCTACTAGCCCCATATTCCCAGTCCCTCTCACTCCCTCCCCCCTCCCTCTTGGCAACCACAAGTCTGTTCTCCAGAGGATGACGAAATTTCTATCTTGACCTTCTGTCAAGACCCTTCACTGAGAGGAGGAACACGTGAGGAATGAAAGGTTAAGGGGAAGGAAAAATATTGGCTTCATTTGAGGCGTGCTGGATTTGAGGTACCTAGGAGATACCCATAAGGAAGCTAAACACGTGAGTGTAACTGGATAAGTGGATCATCCATCCTAAAAATCAAAAGAGGAGTCATTACAATCTAATAAGCAATTAAAGCCATTAGAGTAGATCAAATTTCCTAGGGAGAGTATGTAGATTGAGTAAAGAAAGGAGTCAAAGAAAAAAATTTCAAAACCCCAAAGAATGCCAACATTTACTGGAGGAACAGAGCTCAAGCGGTCTTTAAAAGAGCCAGAGAAAGAGAATCCAGGAAGAAAACCAGTTTTGTGTCACAGAACCAAGGGACATTATCTAGCAGGGTGTCAAATAATTAAGGAACATCTACTGCAACAAAGATTGAAGCAGAGATGGAGCCAGAACAATTTACTGTGGTCCTTCGTGCTGTGGCTCTGGGAAGATGGTCAGAGATGAACAAGACTCCAGTGACCTGAACCGTGACTGGGAGGTAAGGAAGTAGAGACCTTGGACCATGGATGAAGGAATTTGAGTGGGTAGGACAGCTGCCCAGGGAGGTTTCTCTTCTTTTCTTTCTTTGGCTTTTTTTTTTTAAGTTAGGAGAAATTTCATCACGCTTAAACATTAACTGTGAAGAAACAATGGCCTCATTTTAATAAATCACTAGGGAAACCTGGCTTCTTCAGATGACTTCATATCCCATTAGAAAAAGAAAACGCAGTAACCCAACGTGTTCTCTTTTTGTACTTGGTTCCAGGAAGCTGAGATTCAAATTCAGTTCCCCCTAGATGTCTGGTAGTATTTACTGCCACTTCCTTCACCTGCTTTCTGTTCTGTTTTGTATTTCAGTATCTTGTTTGTAAAGAATAATTATCGTGAGCAGTTTACAAAGCACTTTCACACATGATCTGTCACAGCATTCATCCTCCGTTAGACACGAGTGTAATGAGTGCCCAGGGTGGCCATACACTTTGCTCCATGTAGCAGACACAATGGTGAGTAAAACAACACGGCTGCTTCGCTTACAGTCTGGTCGAGGAGACATATGAACTGAATTAGTACAGCAATAATTACACTGTGGTAAGTAGAACAAAGGAAAGCACAGGAAGCCCTAGAGTCTGAGGGGTGAGGAGGAATGTCTGAGCATGAACAGACTTGGACGTAGCTAGGGAAATCTCCAGTCAGAATGAAATCTCCTCCGTGGAAACCTGTTCAGTGATCATCCAGCTTCTGCCTGGACACTGGCAGTGATAGAAACCAGTGCTGCATTTTTGTACCACATAAATAGTCCAAAATGAGCAGAATTTGGTCTCTGCCCAGAGACCTATACCTTGAGCTCATACAAATAAGCTTAGCTTCTCTCTAGTGTGGTCTTTCACAGCTGGAAGATGGCAGCATAAACCTCCCACAAACACACACTTGTAGATAGAACTGCTCTCTCAGTTCTGAATCAGCTTACAATCAAGTTTTCCAGTTTCCTTTGTTCCTTTTCCAGATGATGTCATGTTAGAGAGACTTCTAATTGTTTGTAAATATTGATCCTTAGCTTCTTCTGTAGAAACACAACTCCTTGCTCCCATGCACAGAACTGATAGCTAGATAACTGCTCTCTGGCTAACAAGTCCATACATGGGGAAGCAAGGAGTTGTAAAACAGCTTCTCTTGCAGCTAGGTGCAGCGATTACAAGCAAATTTTTAACAATCAACTTTCATGGAAGAGAAAAAAAAAAAAAAGCCTTGATTTGTAGCCTTTGCCAGTTTCTGTGGTGTTAAGTCTCCCATGTCTGATTTCAAGCGGCCAACATGACTCAGTGAACATGGAGTTGGGAGGAAATGCACACAATGGACTTTCACATGCCCTGGGACTGGGCTCCAGCACAGCACTGACTAGGTGGACTGGAAGATGAAGTTCTCTATGGGATGTGAGTGGAAGCAATGTGTACAACTGCCCAGATGTGCCTTAAGTGGAAGTGGGGTATTTCCACTTCCTCCTTTTCTCCTTCCAATGGTCTGGAATCCAGACATGGCAGATAATCCACCTTACACCATGTAGTTGAGGGCAACTTCCCAGACATGACAGAACAACAAGCTAGGAGGAGTCTGGCTTCCAAGTATTTTAGAGCTACCTTACTAGCTCTAGTTTCCCCATAGGTATTTTTACATTAAAAAGAAAGATTTCTAACATGATTCAGCCAGTACTATTTTGGGTCTCTCATAGAACATATGAAATTCTATCCCAAGTGACAGAGTCATCCATTGCAGTATGGCAACCAGACCACTGCTCTAACATCGTGCAAAATCCTGCCACTTACAAGGCATAGTGTGAGCAGGTGAATTAGACATACTTCCTCCTCCAGTGAGCCCAGCCTAGGATGAAAGATGTCAGGTACTCAGATTGCTATGGGGCAAGGGAGAGGTTATGAGTGCTTTGAGGAAGTGCAGATGGTCAACCACGCATATTTAAAGGAGGGGGTGGTGATGATGGTGATGGCGGTGATGGTGATGATTGAGGCAACATTTGGACTCAACCTTCAAAGGCAGTTATAATTTTGACAAGTAGAACGGAGCAAGCATGTCAGGCAGAGGGATTGTACTTTTCATTCAGATTTTAGATTCCAGTCATTCTGAAAATGTGAGCCCCCAGAAAATCTCCAGGCTGTTATTTTTTTTTTCTTTCGTAATAGAACAGGTTAATATTGTAAAACTATGACAAAAATGTTCCAAATATTTAAGAGAATCGATTGTTTTCCAAGTCTCTGATCCCCTCATTTACAAAGAGCCCTTGATTTGTTCATTTCAAAGCAGTTTCGTGGATTAATTAAAGCAGTCTTCTAAGTGCTTTCCTAAGCAGATCTTTCTGAGCTTATTTCGAATTACGAAAGGTACATAGAGACACTAAAACTTTATTCTTTAAAAAAATCTATAGTGCAAACTTTTCGCTAGTGCAAAAATTCTTTCTTCCAATTAGTTTTCCTTAAGAGAAGAAAGGATGCCTTATGTCTCTTTTTATTGCTCTTTAAGGCCCAGTACAGCAGTGAGCACAAGAAGAGCTCTCAGTAAATATGTATTAATCTGAATATGAGTCACAGAATTTGAGAGTATGAAGGAGGATGTTGGGATTGTGGAGTGAGGAAGGGACTGCATAAATGGCCTGGGGATGTATGAAAAAGTCTGGCATATGCCTGGTAAAGTCTTCGGAGGAAGTTTTGAGATTCCCCCACAAATGCTGGCAGCAAAGCCCCAATCGCCTCTTCCCTTCATTTCACAGGTCAGATGGTAGAGGCCCTGAAGGAAAATGGCCTTGATGAAGGTGACAAAGCCCCTGAGTCCTAGAGCTGGGTCTAGATTTCTAGTGCCTTTTGGAGCTGACCCAATCCTTGTTTTCAAATTTTTTCCAAGTCTTTTTTTTTAAAATCCGTGTTACCATAAACATAACAAAGAGAATCCTATGCATTTTCTGACATTCAAATTCACACTGTGTTCCTTCCTCAGAAAATTAATGCATGAGTACATATAAAGTAGTGGGAACAAAGCCACATACTGAAATTCCAAGTCTTGAAAATGTGACTCCTTTTTGTGAAGGAACAAAAAAAAAAAATTAAAATGTGGGGGTTCTCTGGACCCATCCAAACATCCAGGTGTTATCTGTTTAGCTTCTCCCTCTCTGTGGAGTGAGAGGGTACAAGCCAGGCAGGCAGAGTCCCCAAGGAAAACAGAGTAGAAGAAGTTGAATCCCCACGGGCTCACACGAGGATAGAGTGTGAGACAGGGAGAGAGGAATTGAAGGAACCAAGATGGTGCGGCTGGGATAACATAGATGGGAGCCAGTTACTGTTAGGCGCTAGCGCTGGGGGGGGGGGGGTTCTTAATAGGAGCACCCATTCATGATAGACTTCAAACCTGCTAACATATTAGCAACAAAGTATCTTTCTGAGGAAAACTTTTTTTTAGGGGGGAGGCAACATGCTGGAGTGAGAATCAAAATTCTAGTCCAAACTTAGTAAACTTTGTGTCACTTGGACAGCTTCTCTCCCTCCTGAGTCAGTTTCTTTTTGGACAAAGTGGAATCTCTTGCCTCTTTCACATATTAAGATAATATTTTTGTTTCTGAGAGAATTTTAACTTTTCTGATTGCAATAGATTCCACTTTACCATTAACTTCCATAGAGTCCTGAGAATTATTTTCTTTTCCTTCTTTTATCACTTAACAATTGGCTAAATTATTCAGCTCATGACCCATTTCGTGACCCAAGTCCGAAGAACCAAGAGAAGTGATATGGAATATTACTTTGTTTTCCAAAATTGGAAGGGGAAATTGCCTATATACTTATCAAAGATAATATTTATTTGTATTACCCTAGAGAAGTGGAAACAGCCACATAGCTTTAAATTGAGTTTAAATTTTCCTGAACTCTCTCCCATAGTTCAACCCTTTAAAGATAAATTATTCCTAAATTTGGCCCAGGGATTTCTCTTTACTTCAAGCCAACAGTAGAGACTATTGTGGTCCAAGCTGCAATCATTTTAGGCTTAAACTCTTGGAATAGTCTATTTATCCATCTCCCTTCTTCCCACAATACCCACCTCCCAAGTCTCTTTTCCACACAGCAGCCAGGGTGATCCATTTGAAATTCAAGTCAGATTGTGTGACAGCTCTGCTCAGAATGCTCCAGGGAGGAGTTCCCATCGTGGCGCAGTGGTTAACGAATCCGACAAGGAACCATGAGGTTGTGGGTTCGATCCCTGGCCTTGCTCAGTGGGTTAACGATCCAGCGTTGCCGTGAGCTGTGGTGTAGGTTGCAGACACGGCTCGGATCCCATGTTGCTGTGGCTGCGGTGTAGGCCAATGGCTACAGCTCCGATTAGACACCTAGCCTGGGAACCTCCACATGCCACGGGTGTGGCCCTAAAATGACAAAAGGCAAAAAAAAAAAAAAATGGTCCAGGGACTTCCTGACTCATTCAGAGTCAGAGCCATAATCCCATCCAGGGCCTACCTGACCCAACAGACTCCCCTGCTGCCTGTCAGACCTCAGCTCCTACCCTTTTCCCCATCACGAACTTTGCTTCAACTGCATTGGCCTCTTCACTGTTCCCAGGACACCCAAGGATCCTCGCACCGTAAGACTCGTTCAAACGTTTTTCCATCAGGAACACTCTTCCTCCCATGGGGTGCCCTTCTTCCTTCAGACCTTGGCTCCAATCTCACCTCCCCTAAACAGTACATCCATGCTGCTAATCTCCCACCCCCTAACGTATTCTGCATAGCAGGTAGCATCCCCCTATTACATTTCCTTCCCATGTCTTTCTTGTCTATTCCTTCCCACCAGAACATAAGCTCTGTGGGCTCAGGGATTTTTGTCTGTTGTGTGTTGATTCACTCTTGTAACTCTAGGGCTTAGAACTCTGTGTGGCCTGTGGTAGACATTCAATAAATATTTATTAAATTAATAGTCATTGTGAGTAGTTTTTAAATGTATTTTAAAATATATTTTGTGCATTGACTTCTTTATTGGGCAATGTATATAGAATAATTCCAGTTAGGAGAATTTTTTCTCAGACATAAAAACAATGACCACAAAAAAATGTTAAAAGTCCCTCCGAGATCATTGCCAAGCATGGCAAATTTCAGGGCACTGTGAATGGGCTAAGCTAGTGGTCAACTAGATAGAGTTCCAGAGACTTGAAAATGCAGAAGTTTGACCCCGTCACCCATCATGGGGCCGATGCTACCAAGCTCTAGAGTATATACAAGTGCCAAGTTTTCCTTTCCTCCTGGGAAACTTAATTTTACAGACAGAGGTGCTATGGAAATATGTCACCTGACAGTGCCTGTACTGATGTGGAGAGCTTCCTTTCACTTGTAAGGCTGTCATATAATATTGATTCTAGGAGCATTAACATTCTCCAATGGCTTGGGCTCAGGCAGGCAGTATTGCTGTTGAGCTGGCTGAGACTTCAGGAGGTGTCAGAGATACACGCAGGAAAAGAGCACTGGGAATGGGGCCCAGAGCCTCGGTGGGTGATTGCAAATCTGAGCCCAGCCACTCCACACTGGGTGAGCTCAAGCCAGCCTCTTACTTCCCCAGTCCACAGTCTGCAAAATATGGGTCCCAAACAATTCCTGCTTTGCCACCTCACGGCATGAAATAACCAGTGTGAGAATTTCTCTAAGTTAAATAGGACTCTAGAAATGACTAAATGCCATTACCTTGGTTCCTTGGGCTGATTCCTGAAAAGGTGAGTGAGCATGTCTAGGTCTCACCTGTCTTGCCTTTCACTAGAGAAGGAAACCAGGGTAGCGTTTTATGGCATCAGATTTTAGAAGTTATATGTGGGGAGCTGTTCATTTATCCAACCACACGTCTTTGAGTACCTACTACGTGCAAGGTGTTGAACTTCAGATTCTGTTGGAGAGTAGACCTGAAGGTCATATAGGCCTTGTCCTTTAGCAGTTCATGCAGGACAGTGGGGATGAACCTCTGATACAGACCCCTCAAATCTCTAATACGAATAGAAACGGATTTGTCAAAAGAGAGACATCTGGAATGAGATCAATTCACACGGACTTGGCAGTCACTTAATTTTTTTTTTGGCAGGGGGCGGCTTTAGTTTCCTCTTCTATAAAACTGTAATAAGCACAGGGTGATTATGAGGGTCAAGATGGAATATTATTTTGCTGAGGTGATTTTAAGCTCCTTCTCCCCTTTCTCCCCCCTCCCTCATCCTCCTTCTCCTTTTCCTTCCCTCCACCCTGTCCTCTTGCCTCCCTCTCACTCCTTCTCCTTTTCTCTGTCCTCTCTTTGCTTAGGAGCCCCACTGTCCATCGCTGAGACATGCTTACAATGAGCTGGATCTAGTTTGATCATTAAAGTGACAGCCCAGCTGGAACTCTTTTGATCCAACACAGTTCCTTGCTGCATCACATGATGGCTAAGCGCTGTAATAGACCTAGCAACTTTTTTTCCCGGTTTGTTGTGCCACATAGGATGTAGAATGGAAACAAAGGGAATAATGATCTTTATTTCCTAGGGTTTAAAGACAACTGAGAAGAGGAAAAAACATTCAGACACAAAATGTAAAGAGCTAGATACTTCAAATCAATCAGCATTTAAGAACCAAACAGACAAACCTGCAGCTTCTGAGTTCAACCCTTTCACGTGCTCTTTCTCCAGCCAAACTTTGATTCCCTGGGATTTATGACAGGATATCAAGGCTGAAGGGAAAACATCAGATTATCCAATGTCCTTTTTTCAGATGGTAAACTGAGATCCCAAAAAGAGATGGATCTGTCCGAGGTCATACACTGAAGTAGCAACGAAAAGTCTAGAACTCCGATGTCCTGATTCTCATTCCGTCCTTGTCCTCTACTTCTTGGGATAACCTCTGAATCCAATGGGCTGAACAGCCACAGGTTCTTTTTCTTTTTATAAACCCTCTTGCTTTCTCTCTACCTCAGTTTGGACATCCCCCTTCCCTTTGCCCTCACAGCAAGCACACCTCCTTTCTGAATCACACCTTCTGATAGCCAAGGGTCTTGAATTTCCAGCCTTCAAGGCCATTCAAGCCAAAGTCGGACTGCTGTATAACCCTGTGCACCACACTTATGTCTCCACAGTAAGCCCTGACTCACCTAATCTTCACAAAAATCGGTGAAGCACCATTATTCCAACCTTACAGATGAAACCACCGAAGCTCAGAGAAGTATCTTACTTGCTCCAGTTCACACAGCTAGAAAGTAGGAGGACCAGGAGGCACTTCAGATCTAGTGCCAGAGCCGATAATTGTCCTCCTTCCCCTCAGCACTACCCTGACCGGGAGTTTAAGTTCATACCAAAGGGTAACTTACTCCTAGCTCCTCCACTGTGGAAAACGGCACTGTGATCCCAGACTCGGACATTTCTGAATCCCTCAACCATACACTAAGCAGTGGGACTAGAGCGAGTCATTTCACTCCTCCTCACATAGGTTAGGTAACAGTGCTTCCCTGACGAGACTTGCAAAAATTAAGGATTAGAATAGATAATGTTCAAAAAAGCACCAAAAAGTCTGTAAAGTACTATATAACTGTTTTGTTTTGTTTTGTATCTTTTTGCCTTTTTAGGTCTGTACCCGCAGCATATGGAGGTTCCCAGGTTAGGGGTCCAATCGGAGCTGTAGCCGCATCACTGAGCCATGACGGGAACTCCTATATAACAGTTTGGTTTCAATAAATGACTCATGCTTTTCTTAATCCAAATGTTAATGATGATATTGTTTACACCATTTGAATGTAAGCCTTCTCAAACACGTTGATTAAATGGGTAGTCCACAGTAAATGAGGGCATGAATAATTAAAATATTTTACTGGATTTTTAAATCTGATATCTTACCAAAGAAGAAGTTGGCTTATAGCCTATAAATGCATATACATCATTGTGCCAATCCTTTTATCTGGACAAAAAAAGTCACTGGTTTCATCTTAACAAACATTTATTGAGCACATGCTACGTGCCACAGGCTGGGCTAACTACTCTATTCTCCATCATCTCCTTTCATCTAGAGGTAGGTGCTGTCATTATCTCCATTTTATGGATGGGAAAATTGAAATCCAAAGGATCTAAGTAACTTGACTAAGGTAACACAACTATTAAGTAAAAAAGACAATTTTTAGACATATACGTGGTGTATTTGATATTACTGTATACTACTTCTGTCAAAATAAAACTTTTATCTTGAGTGGCTGGCAATCAAGATCTCTAGAACAATATAACAGAGGCAAAAATGAAACATAACTAGAGAACTTGTGCATGTGCACGTGTGTGTGTGTGTGTGTGTGTGTGTGTGTGTGTGTGTGTGTGTGTCAGAAGGAGTGGGAAACTGGCAGAAAAGCATAAGAAAATTCTAGCTAAAGAAAATCACTGTAGGAGTTCTCCTGTGGCTCAGCAGGTAAGGGATCCAGCATTGTCACTGCGTGGCTTGGGTCGCTGCTGTGGCACAGGTTCAATCCCTGGCCCGGGAACTTAGTGCACAGCCAGAAGAAAGAGAGAGAAGGAGGGAGGGAGGGAGAGAGAGAGAGAGAGAGAGAGAAGAGAGAAAGAAAGAAAGAAAGAAAGAAAGAAAGAAAGAAAGAAAGAAAGAAAGAAAATCACCATAATTAACAAGTTGTAGCTCCGTCCTTCTTCATGTGGAGATACAACTTCCACATTTACTGATTCATTAACCAACAGATAACTGAGCACTTTTATGTGCAAGGACAAGTTGTTCAAGTCAAAGGAATATAGAACACTTAGTCACAGAACCTCCTCCTTGGACCTCACAAACTCCTGAATAAATTAGCAGATGAATGTGCTGAAATTATTGTTTGTATATATGTGTACTGCTTAAGAGAATTGTCTCTGGGGTATGCTCTTAAGTTGGTTCTTACCCAAACGGCCCTTTTATACAACTGCTTAAGGAAAGAATATAAAGAAGAAGGTCCAACTTCATGAAATATGAGGATAGGATTTGGAGAAGAAGAAGAGTTACTTAAATTGGTCAATACGTTGGGACATAGGATACTTTTATCTTCAGTGGAACTTTGAGTTCTTTGCAAGAAAAAAAAATCCAATGTCCTGAAAGCTAAATAAAGCTATCTGGGCCTCTGATTCCCCAGAGGTTCAGATTAAGAGCCCAACTCTTCTGTGGAGGGCGGGAGGAAGGAGAGACTGAATTTCCATTATAAATAAACCCCAGAGTTTAGTCAATATCAATTTATTTTGAAGCCCTTTAAGAAACCTGGGATGAGGCCAGAGGATATGTACCCACTAGTCCAAGCCAGTCAAGTGGGGAAATATCTAGAGCTGATATCATTTTGCACAGCATTTACTGCTGCAAATCACAGTAAAAGAAAGCAGCCCATGGCAGCAGAAGTCGTATCCAGCTGGAGGGCCCTGTCATCAAAATTTCTCTTCTCTGCCATTCATGCAACATGGCCATGGCTTCCATCTTGCAGTATAATTTGCATTTTCCCACCTCAGAAAACAGAAAGTCTTGGTGTCAGAAGGTGTGACATTCACATTCCAGTCCATCTAAGTACCAGTCCTTGGCTCAGATGGGTTATCTTCCCTGTCCGTGTGAGCTTCCTCATCTCCCTGTGTGGTTTACTTCACAGCACTCTTGAGTCACTCCAATGACGTGAAGAAGGTTAAAGCACGTTCAACGACAACCAAACACCCCAAAAGAGAAGGAGTCAATAACTTAACATCCAAAAGGCTTTGGATACAGATGACCTTTCCCATCCACAGGAAACAAAAATGAAACTAGTGAATAATGCACAGAAAGCCACAGATACACACCCAGTTTACAGAGAATGGAACCCAAACTCACTCACTGGTTTTCAAGATCCTCCTCAGGAGAGTTTCTTTGCTCTACAATCACCTCTTTTTCTATCCCCCTTAACATCTCCTGTAGTCCAGGCAAAGCAATTGCCCAAAGACTCGGGGCCCAGAGTATTAGCTTGTCCTTTAATATCTCCCTTTATTTCTTGGAATAAATCCATCTCCTGAATGTCTTCCCCCCAAAATGTCTGCATATCCAAGCCTGCTTAATTGAAACCTCCTCCAAGAAGAATGCTATCTCTGATTTTCCCTATTTGTAAATTATCCTGACTTAATCTGAACATCCCTAGAATTTTATTCGTACCTCATATTCTAAAGATGCATAGTTGCATGGATTTGTCTCTTCCTTCAGAAGCATTAGGTCTAATTCCTCTTTGTTTCACTTACCAGGGAAATTACAATAGCTAATGCTAAGATTTATTGAGCACTTAACAGGTGTGATCTCATTCAATCCTCACAGCTAACGGAGGATGTTGATACTGTTATTTTCCTCATTTTGCAAATAAAGAAACAGAAGCTCAGGATGGTGAAGAAAGTTGCTTAAGTACACAGTTATTTAGCGGGGAAGTCAAGCTGGAAACTAGGGCTTTCCAGTCTAAATCCATGGTTCTTAACATCCATGCCTCCACTTACTGCATGTTTTTAGCATAAGATGTACTCAACAAATGCTTATTAACTGAGAAAATGAATGAAGAAAGTATGAGTCTTCAAGCATACATGCTCCCATTCTACGCACAAGACTTTAAGTTCTCTTTCAGCTAGTGGCCATTTAAGGAATATTTGCAGAGTTAGTGATGGAAAGAGTCAGTACGAGAACAGATGTCAGCGAACTGCTGAGTCTAGAAGGCTCTCAAAGGGAACCGCATTCACTCGTTCTTTCAACATTTACTCATCATGATTTATTCTTTTAGCCTTTGTCAAAAGACTGCTATATACTGGGAAGGTGATATAGAATAAAGAATAAGTCAGACATAAGTCCTGGTCTGTGGGTGCTTGTGTTTTAGTAAGATGAGAATTGACTGGTGCTTTTCAAGTCTGAGAAAGACCAGATATTGGCCGAGCAAAGGTAATTCAAGCTCAGGGGATGACCAACAAAACATTCAAAAGTGACTAGTAAGGTAAGCCTCGGGCTGAACAGTGGGATCCTCCCCTTAAAGAGGAAATGCAGCTGAAAATCATGAAGAATGAGTGATGACTCACCCATCAAAACAGGAAGCTCTGTCTGGAAGACTGTGGCATCCAGGCGGCTGAAACCACGAAGCTCCTGCGCAAATGCTTACCGCAGTCCACTTCACACTTGCTGCTTGGGCTATGGACTGAGGGATGGAGACCCGATCACTGGCCACAGCTGGAGGCTGGTCAGACAGCACTGTGATGGGAGATCCCAGGCTCTCAGGGTCACTGCCTCACTCTGATCCAAATCTTCCTCCTGGAGCCACTTTGCGAATTTGGGCATATAGGAAAGTGGAGGTAGTCACAAACTCCTTCTTCACTGAGTTGTTGTGAAGACCAAAGTCATAATACCTGAAAAAGGCATGCATTTAACCATGTCTGGTTTATAGAAGCACTCACTCAAGTTTAGCTATTTTTATTATGCTTCTACCGTTGATTCTAATGGCACACTTGAACTGAAGAATCCCTAGTGAATTTTAGAAGGAAGAGAGGATGCTTACATTTCACGTAGGTATGAAATAGGAGATAAATCATACATCTTGCATCTTATAACTACTTCATTCCTAAGATTGGCAGTGCTCTTGCTGGCCTAAGGGCTAGCTTCTCTAAAATGCCTTACAATTGTCCTTTGTAGCAGAACTCCAGATGGATCATGATGTCCCATGCTTGTGGACTTTAACCTAAGACTTTAAGAGGGCCGTAAAATAATTCCATCAAAGCCACACAGTTGTATTTTCCTTCACTTCACCAGACTATTGCATCTATCAGATTCCACAATATTTTGTTGGTATTTAAATGTTACTTTAACTAGAAAGTAGGTATTTCTTTTTTAAGGCAAATGCTGATTTAATCCTTGTATTTCTTTTCTATTTAAAACCACAAATGTATATTTAAAAACATATACATTAAAGAAAAAACTTATTTGTGCAAGAATTTATAACCAGATGCTGGATCTAACTCTACTTCAAGAAAAAAAGTTCTGATTTTACATTTTGCAGATAGTCTTTTACTGTAAACCTGTTCTAGTAAAAACCACAGTTTTAAAAATTATGAATAAATATTTTCAGAGTGCCATTATTTCTATTTATTTATGTTTACCTATCAAATATTTCAATTTAGAACCAGATGCTAGGGTCTTCCTCTACCCTGTTTTCTATAAGATTCTTTAAGCAAAAGATCACACCAGTAAAAGAGGGAGCTACTTCACAAATTGTCTGATGAGATAACTCAGTTGAATAGTCTAGGAACCCCCCCCCCAAATCCTCAAGTTTATTTCACACCAGAATTAGCCATAGAAAATGTTTTGGGCTATTTGGTGGGCAGCAGAGCCCAGGAAAGGGTTTGAGATAATCTAGGGAAAGTGGTGGTTATGGTGAAAATAGCACAAGCTTTGGAACCAGGAAGATTGAGTCCCAAATCTTGACTCTGCCACATTGGCCATGTGGTTTCTGAGCCTTTGTTTATTCATATGCAAAACAATCATAATAACACCAGCCTCACAGAACTAATAAGGTATATAAAGGATTAAAGCTAATAAGGTACATAAAGTGCCTGGAACATAGTAGATGCTCCATAATGAGCAGTTCTGTTGAGGATAATTTTAATATATTTGCATGCAGATACAATTGGATGGTGTTTGCAGTGTACTTGGTGGTTGTTGTTGTATGCTGATATCTTAAAAGGTATGTTAGCAGGATTGACTGCTAGGTTGTCACATAGGGAGCCAGGAGAGGCTGGATCCTTCCTTTATTCCATAGAACTTTCTATAGCACCTGTCCCAAAGCACCCAGGAGAGATAATCACTTTTTGTACATACTCAGCATATTACCATTGACAAGGAAGAGCAGAGCACTTTACTAGGAGTAGGGAGACTAGTGATTTAGTTCTGACTCCTTCCAAAAGACCTCTGTGACCTTGCATCAGTTACCTCCTCTCTCTGGGCCTTGGTTTCCTCATTTTAAAATGAAGAAATCAAACTAAGATTTTTTTCTGGGGAACTTCCAGCTCTAAAATTGTATTAGGTACCCCAATCTACAGATTTTCTGACTTAAGTATAGGTTCGAGAGGAAGGAAACCTATAGAAAAGACTAAGCTAGCTGCTGGAGAGATTAACTGTCCATCTTGCGTTTGGAAAAGTGTGATATTGACCTGAATTTCATGTTCTCTTAAAAGCGAAAATCAAAGGAGATCAGATCAATTTTCTTTCTCTGTGACCAAGGAAGGATTTCCACACAAACTTTGTCATCCATGCCTAAGACTGCCATTTATAAACATTTCTCTAGACCTGCCACTGTGTGCTCAGGTTACAATATTTTCCTGTTCACTCTATTGACCGCGGACCTACAAATGGGTTGGGGTTTGGGCTATAGTATCTGGTCATGTATTCTGATTGCATCCATTGAGGCCACCAACCACACACAGCCCCTAATATCTTTCCTGAGTGTTCTCTTGCTCTGATAAATCCCTTCCTATATGGAACCAATAAATAAGTTCAAGTTTAAACCACCCAGCTTCTAAATCTGATCAACCATGGAATGGGCCACCTTGGGAAGCAGAAAGCCCCCAGCCTGAAGATAATCTAAGAAGAAGTAGGATGGACACTGTGCTGGGGGTGTTACGTTAGAGATTCAGATATGGAGTGATCCCTAAATTCCTTCTGAACCTGACAATTTCAGATTTTCTGGTTCTCCTTACTCTTATCAGGGTAATTCTGGAGTGTGGGTAATGAATTTTGTCTTCGCGCTTTAAAAAAGAAACAAGTTGTTCATCCATGCTGAGGAAGAGAGAGAGAGGCCAACAGTGTACATGAGTCTATTAATGTAATGAAGCCAATACTCCAGGTTTCTGAGCCACGGGGTTATAAATTTTGATCGAATATGAATGGCAGCATTGTAGGAAAAAAAAGTTCAGTAGAAGGAACTGACATGCCCAAACCTGGACTTGGCACATAGGAGCAGGTAAGATCACCTAGCTGGTATTCACTATGGTACCTGACAATTACCTGCCTGCCCACTTCTCCCTGGATTCTCCGAGAATCGGCAGACCCAGCTTGGTCTGTGACCAGCACAGTGCTTATGGCTCACAGAATTCTTCTCTAGTTTTACCCAGTCCTCCTTCCGGTGGCATGCTGCCTGTTCCAACTCAGAAGTTAAAAGGTTGCACTTCCTTAAAATGTAGTATTTCTCAACTGAACCTGCATCAATCAACAGATTAGTATAATTACTCAGGCATTGCTCAAGGCGCAACACTGGCTAATGATCACCGGCTTTGTCTTGTACCAAGCTGATCTTTCCTTGATTCAGCAGAGAAGTGACCACTTGAAAAAAAGGTGCATAGGAAGATCTGACATGCAACCAGGAGGACACTGGGTCGAATTGTCGTAGCCGCTGGAGGCAGCATTTGCAGCATCTGTCCAGATCAGGTAAGGCAGCTGAGTATTGGTTGGAACCTGGGGAGTGGAGGGTGACTCAGGAGTTAAAGAATGGCATGGTAAAGGAGCCACCACAGAGGGTTCCTGCCCTAACTCTCTGGCTCCTGACCTGGCCCTGTGTGCCCCTTCATTTTTCGAATTGCCATGACTCACCTTGGGTTTGCATTGATTTGCTGGCCGGATGAAGAAGTGGATCCATCCAGTGCTGGTAGGCATGGGAGCTTGCTCTGGGTAGATCAAAAAAGGTTCAGAATCTTCCCAGGACTCCCCCTGGCTTCAAGGCGGAAACCAAGACCGCCGAGAGAGGCCCATCCCTAGAAGGACTGTACCCGAAAGGCCAGGTCCATGCTTGTCAGTGCGACACAGGGTGTTAAGGCCTGGCTCACCTCCCTGTTCTCTCTCAGGAACCGTGAATGGGTGGTAACACCACCAGCGGGAGAGCAGGGCTCAAGTTTCTGCTCCTGCTCGCTCTTGTCAGAAGCTGCTGTGACCTTCTCTCTTTGAAGAAAACGATTTGGCTCCAAACTACAATGTAAGTCTCCTTAACCATCCTCCTTTCAAAGCGTTCAGCAATATCACTCTCTTTGTCCCCTCTCTCCTCTCCCTTCCCCTCTGTCTTCTTTTTGGTTCTTTAGGTTATAATACGTATTCGCAGGAGATTTAAGCATTTAACGTTGTCACCAGAGAAGCCCAAACACAAGGGTTTT